>ML685769.1:34736458-34771496 GCA_007922175.1 Pelusios castaneus | reverse complement strand
TTCTTTCTTTCTTTCTTTCTTTCTTTCTTTCTTTCTTTCTTTCTTTCTAGCACTGTAGTTTTTGGGCATGTCTTTTATTAAACAGTTAGAAAAAAATATTTTTGGGAAGTCAAGAAAAATATTTTTCTTTACCTTTCTTTTCTTCAAAAGCAATGCACACTAAAGATGCTGAGGGATATAGATTGGAAATTTGCATCTTTTTGAGCTTTCACGATTGCCTGATTTTTTTTAAGCTTATATTTGGGAAGATTTTGAAAGAATTCTTACACAGGGTTTAGACTAGCAAATAGTATGAAGAAATGAAGACAATAAAATGAAGAAAACCTAACAGGGAAACAACTGTATCCAAAGATTTTTCTTATTCTCGGTTTCTTTATTTAAACACAAAGATCCAGATGAAATAAATCCATCTGGTAAGCCTTAAAATAATCATTGTATGTTGCCTTTATGGAAAGCTGTTTCAAGAATCAGATTGAACACTGCTATAAGGTTTGTGTTTGAAGGGAGATATTTTTCTAGTGATGCAGCAGAACAGAGGTCAAAAGCATAGTACTCATCTATAGCAGAATCTTGACCTCTTCTGGCATTTCCAGTGTACCCTTCGAGTCTCCAGTGTCTGTGTTTGTCAATCCCTGTTCTTCATGGCCTGAATTTTTGGTCTTTCTTTCCCCAGTGACATGCTGAAGGTTTTTACACTTTAACTCCAGTCTTCATTCTTCCTACCAAACAGGTTTAGTTTTTGCACTGTCTCACTGGGAGTCAGATGTCAGTGAGCACCAAGCAACCAAGCGATAAGAAAATTTTGAACACTGAACATTTTTCAAGCTTCATTCTTTTTTGCTGGATTATGGAAAATGTTGGACGCTCAGCAGTACTGGTCTGGTTCCTTTTTTTTTACCCTAAGGCTTCTTTGAAACATTGGGTTTTTGAAGCTTCATGAGCAAAAGATAAGATAGGGAGAGCACAAAAAATGCTTCAGTTGCACTGTTTCCCTAATAGTAATACTGCAATGTCCTTATGTCTTTATGCCCTTTTGGACCTTGATTTCCTATAGAAGAATCTGTCCTTTGTCATAATAATGACAGAAAGATTCTAAAATTCAGGCTGATCCTGTGACTGTGGATCCACATCAGGAGTTAAAAATGAGAATCAATCTAGCATGCACCTGTGTCTGACCTAACTTGTAGAAAGTAAACAATGGAAATGTCAGTATTATATGACTAATCCTTTGGTTTTCATGAAACTTTTTCTTCCAAAAAAGGCTTAAACATTTCAGACCTAAATGAAATAGTATCCCACTCTCCTACCAGTCATAGTGCAAGAGCAAGGAGTCCTTTTTTGTGAGAGGCTTAGTCAAAGAGTTTCTGTATAATTGGAAGTGAAAGGGAAAAATGAGGCAGAGAAGACCTCTGTATGCTCTTTCTATGGAAAGGAATATATCTCTTTATTCATTAATGTCCCCCAGCTATATTTAGACTCAGGTTTTCTGGTATAATTTTAAAGAGGGGACGAGAAGGTAGGAGATATTTAGAAAATTAATTGTTTGGGAAATGGGAAGTCCTGTATAAGCATTTGACATCTCTCATTGGCTTCAATAGGAGTTGTAAATGCAAATCATCTTACAATATTTGTATGTTTGAGTTAGTATTTTAATATAGAATTACTTGATGTCAAGTCGAAGATATGGGGATGATTTTGGGGATAAGAGATATGTGGAGGAAGGAATGAAAGCAGGGTGTGAGCATCAGCTTTGAATTTAAAAAGAAATGAAAGAAATATTAACTAATATGTTGAACACAGCTGGCCAAACAATTGAAAACCTTTGTCCTTCCCATAGGATGATGTGATGAGCTGGTTAATAATATTGTGTCTGTCCTTGCATTTTGTGTACCTTGTGAAAGATCATTTGAACCAAATTCCAAAATCTGGTTGCTTCAATATGGTTGTGGAAAGGATTTAATTATTCTTGAAACCACATTAAACAGTTGTTAAAAAATCTTCGGATTTGTGTTTAGCATGAGCAAACCACATGGTAGAGGAAGCATTGTCCAGTGATTGGGGTGCTCGCTTAGGATTTAGAAGACCTACATTCAACTCCCTTTTCTAGAGACCCTTAGTTTAACCTTGGGGAAGTCACTTCACCTGTTTGTAAAACAAGGCCAATGATACTTCCATACCTCATATGGGTGCTGTGATGTGCTCTGGGGCTGTGTCTGAGTACCTAAGATAGACAGGTATTCTTTTGTTTTCATTAAAGTTTAAGGAAAGTTAATTAGCTTAAAGGAATCTCATTTAGAAGCAAAATGAAAATAAATTGGAGTTAATGGAAGTCTATCTTAACCTAGTCTGTCTCCTAAGTACACCGAAGTGCAAAATGATATTTAAATCTTACAACTCCATAATGTTTCCTTGTATACTATAAATTACCATGCCAGAATAATATACGTCTTTGTGTGGTCTAAAACTACAAAGTTTAGGACAAAAAGATGTAGGCTTATTCGCTATATTTTCCATCATTGTATCCTTCAGAATTTATTTGCAGTCTGAAAATACTAACTGGCAGGTACTGCAACATTAACAATAATAATAATAATAAAAAAAATTGCACTACTGATTAAATGACCTGTGAATTTGTGATTTCAGTAGCAGTTAGGTAGTATGTTTTCTTATTAGGACTGACAATTAATTGAAGGTAATGCATGGAATTAATGCAAAGCAAATTAACTAGATTAGAAAATATGGTTGAAATTTATCACATTATAAAGAAGATAAATAAAAGAAATAGTATTTTTCGATTCACCGCATACAAGTCAACTCAGTTTTTCTTCTTTTTCAGCCAGTCTGGCTATGTATACACTGGCAAATTAGTTTGAATTAAGGAATCTTAATTCGAACTAACTTAAGCCTTGGCTACACTGGGCTTTCATCAGTTCGAATTAAGGGCTTCCTTAATTTGAACTAATAAATTCGAATATGCTAGTTAGTTCGAATTAACCAATGTAGCCATGTTAGTTCAAACTAATTGCTAATTCGAACTAAGCAAGCTAATTTGAACTAATTCGCTAATTCGAACTAAGCAGGTGCCTTCATGGCACTTGCTTAGTTCGAACTAAATTTTGCTAGTTTGAATTAAGTTAATTCGAACTAACTGAAATTAGTTCGAATTAGCTAGTTTGAATTAACTAATTCGAACTAACTTTAGTAAGTGTAGACATAGCCTAAGACAAGCATTTTTGTTTACCTTTATGGGAGATAATGCTGCCCATTCCTTACAGTGTCGCCAGAAAATTATAATAGGCATTCACATGGCATTGTTGTAGCTGGTGTCGCAAGATATGCCAGATGTGCTAAAAATGTGTATGCCCCTTCATGCTTTGACTTGTAGGCTCTGAAATGTTATATTGTTTTATTTTGAGGGCCTTTATATAAAGAGTACATTTCTACATTTGTAAGTTGTACTATCGTAATAAAGAGATTGCATTTCAATACTTGTATGAGGTAAATTAAAATACTATTTATTTTATTTATCTTATTTGTAGTTCAAATATTTGCAATACAAAATAATAGTATAAAGTGAGCACTGTACACTTGTTCTGTGTTGTAATTGAAAAAAAAACATTGAAAATGTGGGAAAACATCCAAAATATTTATAATAAATTTAAATTGGTATTCTATTGTTGTTTAGCAGTATGATAAAACTGTGGTTAACAGAGACTGTATTTTTAACTTCATGATTATTCTGTGATTATTTTTTAATCATTTAACAGCCCTATAGCTATAACTGAAGAAAAAATAACTTACAAGATCAAGGAGGAGAAAATGAGCTCTACACTCATTAAACCGTATAGGGCTAGATTGCCCCAAGCCCTTTCTACCTTGCTCAACACTGCTCGGCTTGTGACTCTGGTTGCAGTGAGCTGAGCATGTGCTTCTTGCCCAATATAACCTGTTAAAAGCAGGTGGGTGAAGCAAGGAGTGGGCTGTGAGCAGATCCCTTGTTTGTCTCTTTTCTTTACCAGCCAGGATAGCTCAATGGATGTACAGGATGAGTGTACTGCTCCAGGAAAAGAGATGAAGTAATTTACTCCATCCCTAGAGCAAGGGGGAGCAGCGGAGTAATTGTGATTGTTCATTCTTTTCTGTGCTGCTAGGAGATGGGCAGCTGTTTACTGCCCCTTACTCAGAACACGTTGTAAAATCACAGTTTAGTACAGCAAGATTTGCGAGACTGTTGACAAGATTATGGGTTTAATTTCATTGATGTAAATCAACATATCATTTAACTTCTTTACACCGCTCTAACTGAAGTCAGAGGTGTTACTGAGATTTACAGCAGCATAACAGATTTTTTAAGGATTCCTTACAAGGTTCCTTTAAAATATTTTGTTAAGACATGGAACTACAGACAGATCCTATGTATAAATTATGGGTTGGCTGTCATGATAAAAATGAGATGCATAAATCAGACATGGATTTAAATTAAGGGTCATATTTTAAAAGATCTTTAGGCACCTAAAGATGCAGAAAGGCACCCATTGGGATTTTCAGAAGTGCCTGAGATTTAGTGGGAGTTGAGCACCTAGATACTTCTGAAAATCCCAGTAGGTGCCCTTCTTCATCCTTAGGTACCTAAACACCTTTTAAAAGCTAGCCCTTAATATGCAGCATCATTCACATTTCATAATCAAAAGCCAACTACTCCTTTCACCCTTTGCTTTTCTACCAAAGTAGGTAGTAACTGATAAATCTTAGAATAGGGGTTTTTGCTATAGTATTTCTGTTTATTATAGCAGCTGAAGAGTGCCACAATAGTTAAGTTTGAACCAAAATTTCTATTTGAACATGGGTGGAAAATGTCTATACAAAATCCTGAGGCTCCTGTTCCATGGGGATAGCTGGACATGGCTCTTTGCTTCAGGTATTGAGATATCTGGGATTTTAATGCTGCTCATATTTGGCCTGCTTTTCTCCTTCTCCAAGCCCCAATGGGAGGGGAAGTTGGGCAGGCCAAATTTATGTGAATGGTGTTGTGACCTGCTGCAGAGGGTTGCAGCACCACTCTCTCAAATTTGGCCAGGCCAGCTCCATGTTATCATGATAGAATAGTGGCTGGGCCAAACCTGAGTAGCGTGGCAACTCTGCTTCACCAGATCTCAACTCTCAGAGTGGAGCGCTGAGCCCAGCTACCTTTTAGGACCAGAATCACAGAAGTCACCTTGTTGAGTGGGTGGGTGAGGGAGAGGCTCTTTAACTCCCCACAAGACATCAGTCTCCTCCAGGCCTCCCACATGAGCCTTTGACACATTCTGGCAACTCAGTGGTCTAGAACATAAATGACAGTTTACAAGTATGCTTAGGCTTCTGAAATAGCCCTCATAATTCAGTGACAGCTCATGTTTTCACAAATGGAGGTCTTGGGTTTAGTCCCTACAGATGACTCAAAAAAGGGGCATCATTGTAAGTGGTGGTCAGTAACGGAATTTGAACCGCCCTGCAGTTCAGGATGAGTTTCCCGTGCCAAAGTAAATGTATAAGTCATGTTAACAGTGTGTTTTTATAACCTTAGTTGTTGTATAATATATAATGATGCCCCCAGCTGAGTCATTGGCTGGGCAATGGACTCTGGATGCCTGTTACTGTTTTAGCAAAAGGATTAAGCCCATCAGGTTCAAGGCAAGATCAGAATAAAAAGCTCAGGATGGGGTGTTGCCACAACAGCGGGATAAGGAACCTCATAGGTTGGTTTGTTACACAATATGTTCAGCTGAGAAAGAGGTTCAAAGCATTTTGGAACAACTGTATAGTTTATGGTGATGGTGGGGCTGAATGTCTTGTGCATTTTTATCACCAGCGTTATAGGCATGGTGCAGGTCATAAGGAATGCTGGTGATTTTTCCCTCAGCTTCTCATTTCCATGTTTCAGTTACTGAATGGCTTAAGCTGCTCTGAGGCAATCTTAACTGTCACTGTACATGGTTTTTGTTTGTTTATTTTCTATGCTTTTAAACTCAGGGTTGGTGTACCTAAGGTAAGGAAGAGTGGAAGAAAGGGATGTGCAGAGGGAGGGAGAAACTGCACCTCTGAAGCTGCTCTTGGTAGCGTCAACCCTCCTGAAGGGCAAAAGGACAATATTTTATTACTGTTGAAAAGCTGTTGAGAATAACAATGCCAAAAGCAATCCACCATATTCAGGAGCAATAACATAGTCTATCAGTAGAGCCCTGCCTGGATACAAATATGTGGACCCACATCTGCTGGAATAAACTTTTACCCAACCTACAACCCACCCTCCCTCTTTTATATTTAACTGCATCTACATCTTAGCATCAGTAGTTTTGGAGGCCACTGCCTTCCATCAGCTGTTGAACCCCTGCCACCCTAAACAGATGATGAGCCTCAACCACCTAACAGTTGATCAGCTCTGTCAACCCCTAAAAGATGATGAATTGTTGAGACCTACCTGCAGCCTAACAGGTGATAAGCTGTTTGCTGCACCCTTTCTGGCAGCTGCTCCAGCCCTGGCCCTGAAGTCACAGAGGTGCCAACCTCCATGACCATCCACCAACCCGAAGGAGTCTGCATCATTACTCATTTCTGAAACCACATACCTCCTGAGCGTATGGAAAAATGCATACGGCTAACAGAAGCTGTGCCTCGGGGTATGTGTCTGCACTCCATCAACAAGTCTGCTAATCATGTTCCTCCATCTCTGTGGGTGCAAAGCATACTGCCAGCGTGTGACAGCAGCCCTCAAAGTGTGTGACCCAATGCCCCAATAATATATTTTTCTTTCAGCCCACAGTTGTTGCCATGGCTTAAGTGTAACATTGAATTTGTCATGCATACAATATACATAAACACAACATTCCTGCAGGCAAACTATTCATTGGATCATCAGCATGCCTTATTAGCATATTGACACTTATTAATCTACTGAAGGAAGCAGGGCTCATATGAAAGGGTCCACAATCAGGGTTTGGAGGAGGGAAGAAATGCTTTGAACAGGAAGGCTAGGCTGTACTGACAGTCAACATCAGCCATGAATGACAATCACATTTGCTAACGTGAGACCAAAGTGGGATCTCCCTCCTAATGAATCCAAGTCAGCTCTTATCTCCTGCTGTCTTCTACTCATCTGTGAGTGATTGTCAGGCAGCTGGTTGTGAGGGCTGTCCCGTGTGGGGAGCGGGGCCCGGGGCCAAGTGGCCAAAGCGGGGCTCTGCCTGAAGTGGGGGTGGGGGGGAGTCTGAGCCTGCCCCGGCCCTGGTGGGAGCCAGCTCCAACCAGGAGGACGGGGCGGCCTGTGTGGGGGGTGGAGCTGGAGCCAGCTGTGGGGGAGGGAGCCAGCTGTGTGGGGCAGGCCAGCCCAGAGGCCAGGCCCCACGTGCTCTTCCCTTGGGCTTGCCTGCTCCGCCCTGGGGGTGGGGAGGGCCAGCCCAGGGGCCGGGCATAGCCCTCCCGCCCTGCCCTGCCGCCTTCGGCTGGGTGCCAAAGGCAGTGGGGCGACTGTGGGAGGAGGGGCCGCGGCGTGCATGCAGGCCCCGCACTACCCCACTGGGAGCGGTACTGCGCGGGGCCCACGTACCTGCGGGGCCCAGGGCGATCGCCCTGTTCGCCCCACCCACCCCCGGGATGGCCCTGCTCCCAGGCCTATGCCTGGGGACATGTCCCTCTGCCGAACCTCCTCCCTTGGTCTGCCACTGAGTGGGTGGAATTGTTTAGATACCATACAGAGGTCTAAAGAATCCCATGAAAGGGTTTTACCCTGTTTCTGTGGGAAGTACTATGGAGTGAAATTTGTCTGTGTGTGACTGACTCTGTTGTGTGATAGCACAATATAACCTTTGTTATGATTCCAGCCAAGCTCTGTATATTCTGTGACTTTTAAGGACTGCTTCCTGTGCTGAAGTTTCTCCACCTTTAAAAAAAAATCTGTTTGAGGAAATATTAAGTTAACTGGAACTACAAATATAGCTAATCACAGTGTTCAAAGTTTTCATTTGGGAAATGGAATGCATTAAATAACACTGTTTTTTTTACATCAGATTTCTATTAATTTGCAAATTTAATATCTGTTGAACTCAAAATCAGGTTTAGTTTCCTTAGTGAATAACCACCACGTCTTTTGGAGTGGCAGTGGATCAGGGTTTCCAAGAGAGGAAATGATGAGCATACAAAACTGGGTTTTTTCATGAGGGTGGAAATACTTTGGATGTATTTGCAGTGTGCATGAATATTCTGGTCTGCCTCCGTGGAGACAAAGAGGCATGTCAGGAGTTTTCACTGAAGGGGTGCAGAGCTAATGTGAGTGCTGATAGGTTTTTATAAAGGGAGCATGGGAGCTGATTGGAGGGTAGGTGCGTGTGGGAGAGCAGTATGTATGTCTGCATGAAAAATGAGAGACCATATCAGGATGGCCCTTACAGGGTAAAGTAGTAGCATATGGGATATCTACAGTGATGGGTAAGGCAGTACCAACGGTCCTTACAAGGGCACATCTGGGAGTCTCTTACATCACACACATAAGTGGTACAGAAACTGTAACATGATCACCATGAAGTGGTTGCTTGTGCATGAGACACAGACAGCAGGATTGTTATCCAAAGCAAGAGAACATAATATCCCTGTGTTTTGAAAAGTAATCAGGTATTGTAACTATTTGCATACAGTTAGTTATAGTCCCTGTCTTGCTTTGCAATATATCCATATTCTGTTCCCCTTCCTTCCATCCCCAAGTCTGGTTGTTTAGTGTTTTCTAGAGGCACAAAGCAACTGTAAGGGGAATAGCTAGATGGCATAAACTTTGCCTGATCCTGTTCTGTACACATTAAGGACAGATAGGAAGTCTGGGCCTGTATATTTTTATCTCCTATTTAGCAGAATCTTTAAAACGAATGAACTGAGTTCATCTGTAAACTAGGTGATACAGAGTCTTTTAGTGTACTAAAAATAAAAGGCACCAGCATAGTAAGTACATGCAGATTGAACTGTAATATCTTATAAACACCAAATACTTCATGACAGATACAATTGTGATAGTTGTCTTGCTCAGTGACTGACAGTTGTTTTCTATCTTAAGGTGATTTTTGTCTATAATCACTCATTTATTTTGATTCATTTTATTTTATTTTTGAAAAATGCAAGACAACTTTGTAAAATTGTTTTAAAATGTTAAGGGTCTTTTGTGTTTATTTCTTTTAAAGGTAAGAGAATAAAAAGTTTAAAAGGTGCCAGGGTATTTGAATGACATACCATAAGGTCACATAACATGTGCATATTTTGTTTTGAGATCTAGCAAACTCATTTCAAGAAAGTACATTTGCATTTATCTGACTATGTCAGATCACTCACTGAGAGCAATAAGAAAAATGTCTTGGGGGTAAACTATTGACTTCTGTGGTACCTCCTTGTGGCCATGTCTAGAGACTGGTGCGAGGCAGTCTAATATAGCTTCCTTTAGTTGTTCACCCCATCTCTCACGCCAAGTCTACACCAGCTCTCTCTGGATTCACTTTTACTGTCTTTATAACTCAAGATACCTGTGGGTTAATCCTCCAGTTACTTCAAAGCGTCTGATGAAGTGAGATTTTCTTCCATGAAAGCTCATGCAATAAATAAATTTGTTAGTCTTTAAAAGGGCCACAGCACTCCTTGTTTGTTTCACTATAGCTTTCCTTCCTCCCCAGGGTAACAAAATCCTTCTGGAAAAGTGGTCTAAGGCAGTCTTCTGCTCTATTGCCCAGACTGCGTCACTTCCCTAGTGGCTGGTAAGGAAACCCAGTCCTGCCCACTACTCCAGGTTCCAGCCTAGGAACTCTATTATCTAGCAACCATTATCCACTTGCTCCCATGCCTTGTCACTATCTCCTGGACTCCTTCCTACCTTTCTTCACTATTTTCTGGTGCAACCATGGATGCCACTGGAACTTCCTTTTTTCCCTGTGGTTACTGCACTTTGTCTTGGGTTCTTACTGGAATGTATATTCCAAGGCAGGATCTCAGGGCTTATTCCCCCTTTGACCTGTTTCCAGTTACTTTCCTCTGTAGCAAGTGACTGCAGACCTCCTTCCTGCAGCCTCTTCTTACTACCAACTTCCTCTCTTTATGGAGATTGCAGCTGGGTTTCAGGACCTGTTAATCCTTGTCAGTCCTAAATTGCCTTCATGTGCAGCCTGTCAGGGAGTTAAGTGTTCCTTATTTTCAACTTGGGCCATGGGTGAGGTAGACATGCCATTACAATAGTATAATGTACATATACTGTAACATTATTATTATTATTCTCACTCATATGTTTCCAAACTTTGCAAAACTAGTATTTTTCATGAAAGACTACTACACTTAAAATGTGAAAGTTTTGAAGAAAACTGTATTTACTTTGTAGATTGAGAATAAGCATGTGCAATTTAATCCCAAGAAGTATTTTAGAGGGAAAAATGTGTAGCTGAAAAGTGGGGGGTTTATGATGCAAATGCCTTCTCAACAAAAGCTCTTAGTATCACTGTCACTGGTGCACTAGCACATTACATTAGCATAATCAGAAACTGTTAAAATGGAGTTCTGAAAGGAAAATTTGCCTGGTTTCACAATTCCACAGAGAGAATATGATATTATTTTTTTCCCTGTAATTTTGTAAAGAAACTTGGAAGGGACATATATGTGCATGTGTATGCATGTGTGCACATAGGCGTGCTTTTTAAAACCAGAGGCCCATAAGATCATGTCCCTCACATATTCATTTTGCTGGACCCAAGATGTGTTTGTGGTCTTGTAAATTTCTCCAGCTGTGTAATCGTCCTGCAACTTCTGTAGTTCAGTGCATAATATTCATCATGACAACTGTATAGTGATTTCCCCCATTGGTTGCTAGATGGTTTCATCTCAGTACAATACATTAAAATAATTTATTACATGACTAGGAGCTATTGAGGGAAGACATTCTGTTACCTTGCTTCACTGATTTAAATTTTTAGAGAGCAGAAGTCTTGCTAACCTACAAAAGGAGAGTTTTCAATGTAAGCTATGTAGCTATATTAACCATTTCATTTACCTATTGTGTGAAGAATCGCAGAGCTACATTTTTAAGTATCACTCTGTTGGCTATCAGAAGGGATCAGAATTCACTGTGATAGACTCAGGAGTATCCCATTCTTCGCCAGGAGTCCCTGCGGACAGAGCCCAGTAGCAGAGAATAGCAAATACAGTATCTGTGATAAGGAGTTACAAATGTCAGCACAGTCTCCTTGTAAGTTATCTCATCCCCTGAGCATTTGAGACAAGTTAGTATATTACTGGTGCGTAGCCAGCATTTATCATTCGATGAGACCTACTTGAGGATAATCTTCTTTATGCATTCTGTGTGGTGTTCTGTAATACAGGATCTATTTCGTATTTTATTCTGATGCTATCTAGGTAGAAGAGGACTATAAGTTTTCTTAATGTTGTTTTCAAGTAGCATCCTAAATCAGTGAGATCTGAAACTGTTTCTATTTCATCTGAAATTGCTGTTACTATAGCTTGAAGCCATGTCCTTAGTCTATGTATATGATTATGAAAACAATGTTGTTTCAATAAAAATAAGGGAATATACATTTATTTGATACAAAACATGTGTAAATATATGAGAAGTATATGTAAATTAGGAATATTCACTGTGTATGCAAATTTGGTAAGGTCCTTAGGCTATTGGCAAGTATGTGGCAAATTCAACCTTCATTGCTGCAAAGTCTGGGCCTCCATGTCCAAAACATTTCTTTTATCAGAGAAAAGCAAATTAATTATTTTTCATTTTGTCTTTGCTTATAATGTTCTCTTTTTTTGCTTCATTTTTTGAGGCAAAAAGGAATTTTGGTCTGTGCTTAAATTAATTTATTCACCTAACATAAGGCCATTCTAGCTCAGACCAATGGTTTGTCTAGCCCAGGTACCCTGTCAGATGATTCAGAGGGAATTGAAGGGCAATTATCAAGTTAACTATCCCCTGTCTACCAGTCTCAGCTTCTGGCAGTTGAAAGTTCAGGGACATGCAGAGTATGGGGTGTCCCTGAAAATCTTAAGCTAATAGTCATTGATGGAACTATTCTCTATGAATTTATCTAATCCTTTTCTGACCCAGTTGTACATTTGGCCTTCACAACCTCCATGGCAATGAGTTCCATAGATTGACTATGCATTGTCTGAACAAGTACTTCCTTTTGTTTGTTTTAAATGTGTTGCTCATAAATTTCATGATAGTTTTTAATATACATACATGAGCTTGTTAATCTGTGAAAAGTTTCTTTCAGTGATTACTTCTTTATTTAGGATTTAATTCAGATGGGTATATAAGCACACACTTAACTTGAAGCCCATTGGTTTGAACAGGACTAATTACATGGTTAAAGTTAGGTACATGCTAAGTATCATATTGAATTGAAGTCTAAATTCATAGTATGTAAATAAAAAATAAACATGAGGCCTAAACTAAAGCAGTAGTTAGACTATCTGAAATAAAGCAAAGTTAGCTAAAGTCAGGCTGGCTATGTCTCCACTTGTTAATTTAAGTCGACTTAGCATGTCTACACTTAAATTTTAAGTCTACTTTGGGGGGGCCCTTCAAAGTCAACCTAGAGTGTCCACACTGGATGTCTAGGTAGACTTGTAGGGGCTGGGTGGACTTGGGACAGCTTGCTTAAGTCGACTTAAGGAAAGGGTAGTGTAGATGCAGAGTAAATTAAGTTGACTTAAGCAAGCATAAGTCGACTTAATTTACAAGTGTAGATGCACCCGCTATGAGCAGTAATCAGGCCCTGTTACAAAATATGCCTGCTTCCAAGTTTACAGAATATGGCAAGAACAGGGCTGGTATTGCAAAAACATACACATTGCTAAGAAGTGCTAGGCACAGGATACTCATGCAATCACATTCCAGAAGGGTGGTTCCAGAATACCCCAGTACCAACTATGGTACAAACACACTTCCCAAAGATAACGGGGACATACAGATGCCCTCCTAAAGATAAAATTAGATGATAGTATGATGGATGGTGATGTTTTGATCGAACCAACATGTACAAGGTAAAGTGTGTTAACTAATGTACGGTGACCAGATAGCAAATGTGAAAAATTGGGACAGGTTAGGGGGTAATAGGTGGCTTTAAAAGAAAAAGGCTTAAATATTGGGACTATCCATATTAAATCAGGGCCTCTGATCACCCTAAACCAGGGGCTGGCAACCTTTGCTGACCCCTGTGCCGGCCCCTCCTCCTCGACCCTCAGCTGGTGCCAACAGCCCATTAATGGAAAGAAGCCACCTGGAGGGGCTCCTCTCATCAGCATGCCTGGGGACCCCTATCCCCAGTTACCTGGAGTCACTCCTTTTGGTGGAGGCACACCACAGAGAGGAGCTGCTCTGGGTGGCTTCTTAACATGGTATGCCTGGAGCATGGACATGGCAGTGCTCTCCGCACTGCAGTTGCCCCCGAAAGAAGCCACTTGGAGTATCTTTTGGTGGAAGGAACGGTAATTTCTGTGGCGCCACAAAGGATGCCAAGTGCCGCTCCAAATGGGCTTGTGTGCCACTGTTGGCACGTGTGCCAGGGGTTGCCTACCCCGTCCTAAACTAATCACATCAGAGGTACAATATGTAACTTGTTTGTATCAGTGCATGAAAAAAGGTCTCAAAGAGAGTGTCATTTGTTAGTTCTGGGGTGGGGGAGTGGGGGAGATATGAAAAGTCCTGCCATTTGTTGAGCTGGTCCAGTTCAATCAGAGCCTGCTGTACAGGCTATCTAGCCAGAGCCAGTGCAGTACACAGAGAGAACACACATGCACAGCTAACACCTGACAATGCACTTTTGTGGGGATGTTTTCAATGGAATTATGGGATCAAATATAGTCTTAGTTACTTGTGTGTAAACTTCATTTCAGCAAAGTTACCCAGGGTTTACACGTACATAAATGAAGGCACTATTTTCACCATTATGTCTTCACCATATATCACTTCAAACTGGTAACTCAAATATTTTTTGATTTAACTCTGAAACTTAAACTCCTTACTATAGCTGTGGGACTATCTATGCTCAAAATGATCATCAGTTCCACAAATTACCTGAATAAAGTTTTGATAGCTAGCTATCAGGAGGCACAGATTATGTTGGGTGAACTGCAGAAAATTCTGGCACTGTACAGTTCTGAAAGATTGTTGTTCACTTCTTCAGGCAAGGATTGCAATTTCCCATTTCAGTAGGCTAATAAAAATGTATTAGGGCTAACAGTGGGAGCTCTGGAAAGGTTTTTGTTAACCTCTTGATGCTAGGGATCCTCATTAAATGTGTTAATGTAGATATTGGAGCT
Source organism: Pelusios castaneus (assembly GCA_007922175.1). Lineage (NCBI taxonomy): Eukaryota > Metazoa > Chordata > Testudines > Pelomedusidae > Pelusios > Pelusios castaneus. The sequence continues at coordinate 34,757,165 of ML685769.1, read as the reverse complement.
CTGGAGTGGTCAATGTCAAGAGATAAAAGAACACAACTGTGAACATCACAGTTTAGAGCATGCATAAATGACGTAGGAGCGGAAAGTACTGCACATTCTCTTAAGTGGAGAAAAGCACTTAAACTCCATTCTAACACAGAATCATAGAATCACAGAAATTGGAAGGGACCATGAGAGGTCATCGACTCCAGTCCCCTGCACTCATGGCTGGACCAAATACCCTCTAAAATTATCCCTGACTGGTGCTTGTCCAACCTTTTCTGAAAAACTTCCAATGATGGAGATTCCACAACTTACCAAGGCAACTTATTCCAGTGGCTAATCACCCTGACTGTTAGGATTTCTTTCTTAATGTACAATCTAAACCTCCTTTGCCATAATTTAAGACCATTGCTTCTTGTCCTATCATTAGTGGTTAAGGAGAATAATTTTTCTCCCTCCTCCTTTAAGAACCTTTTAGGTACTTGAAAACTGTTATCATGTCCCTTCTCAGTCTCCTCTTTTCCAGACTAAATAAACCCAGTTCTTTCAATCTTCCCTCATTAGTCAAGTGTTCCAGATCTTTAATCATTTGTGTTGCTCTTCTCTGGACTTTCTCCAATTTGTCCACGTCTTTCCTGAAATGAGGCACTCAAAACAGGACACAATACTCCAGTTGAGGCCTAATAAAGGCGGAGTAGAGCGGAAGAATTACTTCTCTTGTTTTACTTACAATACTCCTATTAATACATTCCAGAATGATGTTTGCTTTTTTGCAACAGTATTACACTGTTGACTTATATTTAGCTTGTGGTTCACTATGACACCCAGATCATAGAATCATAGGGCTGGAAGGGACCTCATGAGATCATCTAGTCCAACCCCCTGCTAAAAGCAGGACCACACCCACTAAATCATCCCAGCCAGGGTTTCATCTAACCAGACCTTAAATATCTCCAAAGACGGAGATTCCACCACCTCCCTAGGTAACCCATTACAATGCTTCACCACCCTCCTAGTGAGAAAGTTTTTCCTAATATCCAACCTCGACTTCCCCAGCTGTAATTTGAAACCATTGCTCCTTGTTCTGTCCTCTGTTACCACCGAGAACAGCCTAGCTCCCTCCTCTTTGGAGCACCCCTTCAGGTAGTTGAAGGTTGCTATCAAATCCCCCCTCAGTCTTCTCTTCTGCAGACTAAATAAGCCTATTTCTTTCAGTCTCTCCTTGTAAGATCCCTTTCTGCAGTATTCCTTCCAAGACAGTCATTGTCCATTTTGTATGTGTGCAATGGATTGTTCTTTCCTAAGTGGAGTACTTTGCACTTGTCTTTATTGAATTTCATTCTGTTTACCTCAGACCATTTCACCAGTTTGTCCAAATCATTTTGAAGTGCGATCCTATCCTCCAAAGCATTAGCAACCCCTCCTAGCTTGGTATCATTGGCATACTTTATAAGTGTTCTCTATGCCATCATCTAAATCATTGAGAAAAATATTGAATAGAATCGGACCCAGAACCGATCCCTGCTGCACCCCACTTTTCATGCTCTTCCAGCATAACTCTGAATCATTGGCTATGTCAACACTTGCTAAAATTAGTTCGAATTAGTTAGTTTGAACTAACTAATTCAAACTAGTTTTAGTTAGTTCGAATTAGCTTAATTTGAACTAGGAAAACTTAGTTCGAATTAGCGATCCCCATTCATTTCAATGGCTGGTTAGTTCAAACTAAGAAATTAGTTCTAATTAACATGGCCACATTGGTTAATTTAAACTAGTTAGTTCGAATTAACCGTTTAGTTCGAATACCCTTTTTGAACATATTAGTTCGAATTAAGGAAGCCCTTAATTCGAACTACCTAAAGCCTAGTATAGCCAAGGCTTTAGATAGTTCAAATTAAGCCTCCTTAATTCAAACTAACTTGCCAGTGTGGCCATAGCCATTGATATCTACTCTCTGGGAGTGGTTATCTAACCAGTTATGCACCCATCTTATAGTAGCTCCATCCAGGTTGTACTTCCTTAGTTTGTTAATGAGAAGGTGATGCGAGACCATATCAAAAGCCTTACTAAAGTCTAGATAAACCACATCTACCACTTCTCTTCTATCCACAAGGCTTGTTACCCTGTCATAGAAAGCTATCAGGTTGGTTTGACATGATTTGTTCTTGACAAATCCATGCTAACTATCACTTAACACCTTATCCCCTTCTAGATGTTTGCTAATGGATTCCTTAATTATTTGCTCCATTATTTTTCCTGGTACAGATGTTAAACTAACTGGTCTATAATTTCCTGGGTTGTCCTTATTTCCCTTTTTATAGATGGGCACTACGTTTGCTCTTTTCCAGTCCTCTGGGACTTTTGCATGATTTTTCATGCATGGATGACTCCCAGATGGTTTAAGGAATATTATAAAATTTTCTAAATAAATAAATTAAGTCTTATGGGATAAGGCCAAGTCTGAGAAGTTTTAGCACCAAAAACAAACTATTTTAGATTTTTAGAAGAAATAGATATTTAGGATGAAAATGACATTTCAGATTCATAATTTATAAAGCTCCCAAGACTGTGTTATTGAAATTTAAATTCTCCTGGTATCAATCAGTCCTTATTATTTATTTAAATGCTGAGGACTGATCAAAACATCTGATAATGCTTGGAAAAATGCATAAGGTTTGAGTTACTATTAGCTTTTCACATGGTTCATTAGACTATGTCCTGAAATAAGTTTAGCTTCCTACGAGACAGGCTGCTGAACATTCATAAGTCATCCATCAAGTGACTGGGAAGATGGCTGTCACATTGCAACTACAGTACTGATGTGAGCAGAAATGCATCACTTCATTCTTTTTGTATGTGGAAAACATGATGTATTGATTCTTTTCAAATTGTTTGGGATCTGGGGTGTATTGTTCTTGTAAAAGTTATGAATAAAAGGCCCTAAAATATAAGCTTTTAATATGAATGAAATTCTCATACAATGTAGGAGCTATTAGTTTGAAACAATAAATCTTGTCAAGCTGAAGGTACTCTTGTGGCTGTAAAAAATGAAGGTCACACGATAATACTGTCCTGGGAAGTATGTAAGATATTTTAAAAGATTGATTGTATTGAGTACTGCACCTAAATATCTTTTCAGGAATCCTATTTTTTTTTATGAGTTTTTCAGTCTTAACTCCATTTTGTCTTTAGTTACAGTACATTGCTTTTGCCACCAGATTCTTTTATTGATTTATTTGGAAAATTGTTTCCAATTAGATAAGTTTGCTAAGTGGAGTACCATGGTTTCTTTTCTAATGATTAAATTTAGATTTTTTTTTTAAATTAATGTTAATGGCAATGCTTAATAAATATATAGGATTTTACTGTTTCAAAGCAGGGTAAAAGAAAAATGACCAAATTAAGTGTTATGGATGCTTTCCTTCACAGGAGGAGCAAAGGTACCAAAATGTACTGACCATTCTGTCTCAAAAAACTAATAATAGGCCTAATCTTGCACTCAGTGAAGTTATTGGGAGTTTTATCATTCAGTTTATAAGCTGCATGATCAACCCATAATTAACAATTCACATGAGCTCAGAGAGTTGTCTATGGTTGCATCCACCTAATAAGGATCACAAAAGATGAACCAGATGTTTCCTTTCTGTAATGCTCACTAGATTAACTTCCAGTACATTTTTCTTTTCAGTTTGCTCAACTAGTGCTGATAGCTGCTACAGAATGGAATAATATTATCAACAAGTAAATAGTTTTTTTCTGACATTATATTAAATCTCTCTTTGCCCGACTCCTTTGTCACACAATTCTCGGAAGATTCTGATGGTCAGAGAAATATATAGAAATCATATAAAATCTAGCTAGAAGACAAGCAGAAACATTTTCTATATTACTGGGAACAACCAATATGATACCTTAGAATGTCAACATCTCTCTTCATCCTTGCAAGTCTAGAGTCAGGTAGCTAGATCATTTTGTATTAGATGTACATATTTGACCTCTTAGAGAATGGACTATTCAGTCATCCTAGAATCAGCACAGTTTTAGGCCTTGTATACTGTTCTTTGTTCAGAGCTGAATGGCAAACCGTTTGATCATCCACTGATTTCTTATTTTCTGGTTATATGGTACCACAGTATCTTTAACTTTCCCTATTAATGACCCCATTCAGAGTGTTTTCACTTTTATTAAAATCTGTCCCTGACAGTAATCTAATTAAAAAAAAATCTCTTTAAATTAATGGATCAGGTGGCAAATCAAACAAGGTTAGTATGAAGCCACTTTGCTAATCTAGTCATTCCATGCTGCTATTCAAATTGTTCTGTGTAGGTCAAGTGCTGTTTTGCAAGGTGTCCATTCTCACTCAGACTGACCTAGTTTGAGTGCAATAACTTGAATGTAATAACTTTAGCTAATACAATAAAGACAAGCTTATAGGCTGTATCATCAAGGTCCAAGATCATGGTAAAAAGCCCATCAGGATGTTTTTCTCAGCTACTAGGAAAAAGAAAACTTCCTTATTGGATTTTTTGAATCCTCTCCGCCTTTACATGGTACTCACAATTCTTTGCCACTTCTTTCTATCAATGGCATTGTCTTGTAAGGCTTGAAGTTCTAGTCCTTTTAACTTCAAACTTGTCTTGACAGAGCCTTTCCATCATATTCCCCATCTTCCACATCCTTTCTTGTCCTCCTGCCATCTTCCCCTGTGCTTTCTTTACTAACTGTTTTCCTGTTTTTATTACATGCCCAATTCACCTTAAATGTGTTCTCCCACCTATCATTGAATGTCCCAAATTTCTTCCATGCATACTCTATTTTTCTGCTTGTCTGCCTTTCTTCTGAGCAAATTATTTTCTGCTTGTTGTATCTTCCATGTCTGTAAGACCCATCATTTCCAAAACATAGAGCAGGCAGGGGGTCAAAGACACACAATATACATTTTTTTCTTTCGGTTTGTTACTTAATTGCTGGTACCACAGACCCTGTCACCTTTTTCATTGATGCTCTGGCACATTGGGTTCTTCTTTTCAGTATTCCAGATCTCTCTCTAATGATACCAATTGTACTTCCCGAGTATGCACATTCTTCCTTCTCATTGATCTTCTGTCCTGAAACATTAATCAGTGTTTTCAATTCCACCTTCCCTACTTGCATAACTTCAATTTCACAGCACTTTCTGGTTAGTAGGTGCCTGTTAAATTTGAAGCACCATTCTTTCTAACTATTGGGAAGGAGAAGAGTATTTTGTTTAGTTTCTCCCCTTCATAGCTTCCTGTTTGTTGTAGACTAAGTGTGTCCATTAATTTGCAACTTCCGTAGGCTTCTGTTGCTACAAGAAAGGGAAAGGAAACAGGTTCCCCTAGACTGTCCTTTCACCAGCCGTGCTGGATCCTATGGATAACCCTAGTGCTTGCTCACTTCACTGTTGTTCAAGCAGGGAATTGCAGCAGTACCAGAGCATAATTTCTGATACGATTTAACAGAGCTCTTTATACCAGCAGGCAGAGGCACAGTATCTGTGTCTGCAACACTGCATTATGCATTCAAGCCCCAATCTTGCAAAACACATATGTGGTTAACTCCAAAACTTGAGTGGAGCTACATAGATGCTTTAAGTGAAGCACATCCGTACCTTCTTCTTCTTCTTCTTCTTCTTCTTTTTTTTTTTTTTTTGCCGGTATGAGGCCCTAATTCACATTTGCATTTGAAAAGTAATCTTTACAGTCATATTTGCTAGAAATATAAGATCTTTTTATTTATTTATTTTTTAAATAAGAGCTGAACATTTACAGAAATTGATGGCTTAGTCTTCCAAGCTCACTAGGCAAAGCATCCTACTGAATGGCACTGAGTGGGTGGGAGGGTTTTTCAAGTTCTGTGTATGAGATTTAAAAAACAGCTTTATTTTTACAAATAAATCTTAAATGACCATATAAATGGTACATATCTGTACGTTCTTTGTTATTTCCTTAGGGTAAATACAACCAGTAGTATTATAACTTTTACTTTTTGTAGTTCATTATCTGATGAAATAACATACTATGATTTGTTTGAGGAAATATGAAAATATCTGCTTTGTTTCTTCAGGGGAAATGCTTACAATAAGTCCTCATTTTCTGAATAATGGTAATTTCCAAAAGTTATTTAGTTTTTTTTTCCTTGCTATGTGATATGACTACTTATATATTTTTATTTTATTTTTTATTCCAGTTGATTGCACAACCCTGCCTGCTTCTATTATAATAGAATATTTGCAAAATCAATGGAAACTGTTAAATTAAAATGGTTTACCTCTAGAGGATAACACTAAAGAAAATATTATTTTGAAGCGAGAAAACTTTAGTCTTGCCTTTTTGCTATCATGTGCTGATCTCTAGCTTTCCATTCAATGGCCATACTAAAATAAACCTTGCTGTGGAATGTAAGTCAAACTAAACTAAAAAAAAAAAAGAATAAAACAACAACAACAATAACAATAAATCTACACAATAAGCTTTGTTCTGGATAACAGCTAAAAGCTTGATTTTCAGGGGAGCCACATACTGAGAACTCCCATTGAAATCAATGAAAGCAGTGGCTGTTTGATGTCTCTGAAGATGTGGCCCTAAGGGTCAATCCTGATCCAGGGTCACTGCCCGGACAAGTGGACTGTGAAGAAAGGGTTGTGTCAGCTTAAGAGAAGAAATACTTCCTTCTATGGCTGCAGAGGCCCTTTCAGCTACTGTGCAAAGGCTATATATAGGGGAGTTTGGCCAGTGGAATTGCATAGATAGAAATTTTGCCTAAGAAAGATATTTCTAAGAGCCCTGAGGCATAATTTGTTATAGCAATCTAATGAGAAGTAGGGATGAGATCCTAGAATTATTCCACAGTCATCAGATTTTGGGATCAATTTCACATTAATCCTACTTTCTATTGGTTGAAAAAGTGTGCTAGAGTTGCTTCTCTGTATGCTAGTGCTGTTGCTTAGGGAGAAGACGGTGAGCACAGATTCCTAGGCATAGCCCAGCTGTCTGTCAGAGTTTCAGAGCATGTCCCTTCTTTTCTGCTGTTTGTCTCGTCACACTTGTTAGTTTATTTTCACAAAATCATGAGAAAACCAATGATAAAATCTGGGGTCTGGGGATTTAAATATACTTGGAGATCCTTGCTGCCAGTCCCTAGTTGGGAATGATTGACAGAGAATTTGTAATGGATTGCTTCTTGAAGTGTTTTTTGTTTTGTTTTTAAATTTGCACAGCAAAAAGTGTTTTTTTTGTCAGATACTCGAATTCGCCATATAAACCAGCAAAACTGCTTCAAAATGCTGGTTAGGTAGATATTTTTTTTTTTATAAAATAAAATCTTGAAATGAAAAACAAGATATACATTATTGTTGAAATCCAGAACACAGTGCCTGGCTTAGGTAACTAAATAAACAGAGTGACTTGTATGGACTCCTAGCCAGTCCCATTCCACACAAGGATGATGGAGGTGATAAAAGATCTGCAAAGAACCAGCACTTCTGGTTCTACCTTTTCCACTTTGCTCATTACCAGCTGCTCAATGTACTCCCACAGAACGGAGTGCCATGCATGATGGGAGAGGCATACGCCTTGCATGGCCTCCCTACATCTAGATCCCTCACTGATGGCAGGTAGAGGAGACCAATTTTTTTCCATGTTTGAATAAACACAATAAGTCAAATTCTATGATCTGTACTTAGGTCTTTCTGATTTAATTGGGAAATTAGGCCACAGGATTTGACTTGGTCTAGATCTGAAGCAGTGATGAATGGGCCTGGTAAAGCTTGGGTACAACTGAATCATAACTCCATCCCACAATTCTCCCTCAGGATTCTGACAAAATTCTAGAATTTAACACCTGAAATTGAACACTTCATGAATCAGCAAATATATCTTTGAGGTCTGTTCTGATAAAATATAGGAGAAAAATAGTGTTATTCATCTGGCTAGAGTGCAAATGTGATGAATGTTGGAATGAGAAAATGGAGAGAATATTAGCCTATCTTGGGGAGGGGACTTATTTTTTTAAGTCCAGGATTTGTAAGGTGCAGGAGATCCAGTCTTTTCATTCCATTTTTTTTTCAGGCAGTCACCCTCTTGGACTTTCTGAACTTGGAGAACCAAATTCAAAAGTGACTAATAAAATCTAAATTTAAGGGAAACTAAACTGGTGTAACATAGGGCTTCTTCGTCGCTCAGAATATTGGTAGATACAGATTCACACCCGCTTAACATCCCAGACACCACTTATGAATTTGGCTGATTGAGTTTAAGGAGAGGAATACACACTAAAAACACACTAAAGACCTGGAAGAAAGGAGCATATCCAAATATCAGTAAAGTATAAAATAGTGTAAGTGAAGACAGATACTTCTTAATTAAACTCGCTTACACTTTTTTTTGGCTTCTTGGTATATAAGTCCACTTCAGTTAAATTCCCACAAAAAGTTTTAACACCCAGTTACTAATGTGTAATGTATATCATCTTGCACATCATTTTGAATTCAACCTTTAATGCTTGTGTTTCAGTCAGATAAAATAAATTCACGACAGTCTGATGGGTTCTAATTTTAGTTAGAAGCATTCAGCCACATATAGTTTTAAATTCATGTTGCTATACAACCCAGAAACTGTTGTATTTTAATTTGTCATCATCCGGAATTTTTTAAAAGGTATCTATATAACCTAACTTAAAATTATTCAGGGCTCTCCAAAGCCTATAGTCTTTAAAGTCCAGGACTCTTTCCCTAAATAAATGAGGGTTCCATAAAAAAAAATTCTAAATGCTTTTATAGTAGAGGCCTTATTGAAGAGATCAAAGAGTAACATCGGTGTTTAAAGAAATGATCGTTTCCCAATCTTCAATCTGTTTAATGAGAGCCTCTTTGTTCTTGTTTTGTGAGAAAGTCTCTCTATCAGTTTAGGGTTAAATCATTAACAAAAATGGTGTGTTAATTAAACCACTTGTATATTTCTAATTGGCAAAAAATCCTAACTCTCTGGAGACTTAAAACTGAGCAGAGCGACGTCTGCTAAGAGACACCAGTGGATTGAAAAGAGACGTCATAGAAAATATTAGAGTGTCTTGGGGAAACAGCAGCAATGAAAATCTTATATGCTGAATGTTGCAAAGAGGGTAAACGACGTTAATGTCCTCATTCTCAAGAGCCCTCACATTATTTACACCAAGCAAGAGTGATATCAGAGTTACAATTAAGGTCCAATATTTGGAAACTATGACGCAAACAGTAAGAAATTGTCAATAATGTTTGAAATTTTAAATTTGCATTGCAGCATGTGGAAATAATACTTAACTCGCATCCACTTTTCTTTCCTCCATATTTGAAATGGATTGAAAGAAAAGAGACGAGGACTATGAAAAAAGCTTCCGAGATGTGATTCATTGATTCACACACTAAAGTGACAACATTACATCTGTTGTGCCAGTTTTCTTCATTGACAACTTCTCTAATGTATTAATAGAAGGCATGCTGATTATCCACCCAAGTTAGGTAATAATATATTATAATAAAGTTGAAGTTTCATTATGATGTTGTGCTGCTAGAAGTATGAGCAATCAAAATTCAGTTATATTGATAGGCTTCTATGAATCCCAGTTATCATATTATTTAGTATTATGGGAGTTTAAAGGAAAGAAAAATAATTACAATATTATATATCTGTCTGCATAAGTTTTTATAAAAAATATTATATTGTATTTTTTTTAAAAAATACTTAATACCAGCATCACATAAGAACATAAATAATGTTACTGTTACAAATGCATTTTTTGAGTATTTATCATGCATGTCAACATTAACCTTTTTCTTTACTGAAATATTAAAAAAGCTCATTCAAAAAGTCCCTTAATATAAATATTTGAATTATGCTGAAGGGTTAGTTTTCTTCTGTAAAATTTGGTTATTAATTAGCAGATGCTCTAATGAACTAATTCAAGCTGAAATTCTTAGAACTCTAGCTTTTATATTCATCAGTTTAGGTATTTCTATGTAAATGTTAGTCCATATCATTCAATTGCCACTGAAATAAATAATTTACAATATAATTTCATATACATTTGTTATAGGTGCTCAGCACCTGTGAAGATTTGGCTTTTGTACACTTATTTCTCTTGACAGGTCACATAATAAATATCACATTTCTAGCTCATCTAGCTAGATATTTCATTTTCTTTGCTATATTGCTAAAAGTATATTTATATTATAAATTGTGAATAAATTAAACTGATCCTTTAAATGTGATCTTTTACATGACAGGCTTCTTCGGTTTAACATTATCAATTTTGTGTCCCGGACCTGCTATTAATATGCTAGCTAGATAACAATGTGGGATATCTTTCATTTGCATGCTTCCTACTCGGTTTCACTAATTTTTTTTGTCTTTAAATGAGTGCTAACTTGCATGTAATTTAGCTATTAATTAAGGTACTGTTTATGTGCTTGTAAGAATCTGTAGTAAATTGCTGAGCAGCATTGTTTAGCCCTATACTAGGGACCTAATCCTGTTTACGGTACTAACACGAGTAGTTCCATTGACTTCACTGTCACTAACTGTGGAAGACGAACAACATTTTGACAATTTTTTACTATTAAAATGCAGCTAAGCAATCAGGGCTGAATTAAGCTCCAGAGAGGTAGCCGTGTTAGTCTAACAGCAAAATAAACAAGGAGTCCTGTAGCACATTTAAAAACTAACCATTTTATTTATTGCATGAATTTTTGTGGATGAATTCCACTTCGTCAGATGCTTTAAATGGAAAACATACAGCGTGGAGTGGAAAAATAAATTCAGTGAAGGGCAGGGCACAAGTTCAGTAAAGATTATTTCAGCAAATCAAACAGATTGTTTTGATTCAAACAGTGTGGAACAACAGAAAAGAAGGTAGGGAGATTGAAAGAGGGGGGATTACCTGTTGTAATGAGGGAACCAGTCCATATCTCTGTTCAAACCCAAGTTAATTGTGTCAAATTTAGGGCTGAATTAAGGCTCTTACAAAGCCCAACTGGGCTGTGGAGAGAGAAAGGAACATAACAGTTCCTGGAAGTGTTGGTGAGGAGTATATTCATCTTGAGGACTTGCTAAATTTTGGAAAATAGGTAGTTGGAGCTCCTGTGAGCAGGGAGAGTTGAAACCAATATTACTGTACAGCTTGCATTTCCTCATTTGTGTAACAATATCATTGAGGATCTCAGGAATCAGGCTACTTCAGAAGCTGGGAATGGGGCACTGGGATGGATCACTTGTTTATTGCCTGTTCTATTCATTCCTTCTGAAGCACCTGGCGTTGGCCATTGTTAGAAGATAGGATACTGGGCTAGATAGATCACTATGGTTTTTCTTATGTTCTTCTGAGTTGAGTGGTTATTTAAATGAAACGAGTTGGTCTATTCGATCCAGTTTGGTTGTTCTTATGTTCTTATTAACTTATCATCCCATTGGTGGCTGGCTGGCTCTGCAGCAAGAGAGCACCAAATATTGTGCAGGTTAATCTGTTGAACAATATGAGATAAATTGAACACTGTGTAAGGTAAGGAGAGGAGAAAGAATACAGATTAGTTTTTTTAATTGAAATGTCTGTTTGTCATAGTATGTTTCTTTGTTCTTGCCTTGACTACTGGTGTTCTGCTAAAGTAAAACATTTGGGTGCAAACACTGCATGCAAGGAAAGAATGGTTGGACTTGTGACAAGACAATAGGAGAAAAATTGTCTGATTCAAATGAATATCTATATTCTTCTTGGACACACAATCACAGATAGACTTGAAGGCTGTCTGTTCCGGAAAAAATGCACAAATATTCATGGTCAGAAAGAACGTTGGGTTTGCTGATTCTCAGACATGAGCTTGAAGGGGAGTTGTTTTCTGTTTGACTGACTGTAGGCCTCTCTTGGACACCTGCTTTAAGCTAGTGAGAAAAAGGTATGGATGCAAAAATTGATTGGTTTTAGAAGCCTTAGCTCATGGTTGTCAAACATGTGGCATGAGGGCCACGAACCTCTTCCATCTGGCCTGTGACTGTGCTCTGCAGGACCACACTCTCTCCCTAAGAGAGAGAGAGAGAGTGTGATTTTGCATACATAGCATTCCACAATGCTGCAAGAGTGTCAGGTCTCACAACATCATGGAGCACTGGATATGCAAAACCATACGCTATCCCTAGCAGAGAGAGAGAGAGAGAGAAAGGTATTGTGGAGCACAGTTTCGCATACACAGCCAGGGCTGGTCCAACCATATAGGTGAACTAGGCGGTTGCCTAGGGCGCTAGACTTTAAGGGGTACTAAATTAGATGGAAGAGAATTTTTTACATATGTTATCTCTTATAACATGGGGGGAAGGGTGCCAAAATCATAGTTCGCCTAGGGAGCCAGAAACCCTTGGGCCAGCCCTGTACACAGCACTCCTTGATGCCGCAAGAGTGCAGAATTTCGATTTATGGTATGTAGGGCCCTCTTGAAGTACATTTAAGTCAAATATGGACGACCATAGCAAATGAGTTTGACACCCATGCCTTAGATAATACATCTTTGAGGACAAGGCCTGAACTTTCAGGAAACTAAAATTTAAACCTTAATAAAAAACATCTAACAATTACAGGAGATGAGGATATGGCTTGGTGACAGCACCAAGACAAATATGTTTTTCAAATACCTTTCTTATGCACATATAATCAAAATTCTTTTTGATTTCAGAGAAACTTCACTAAATCCTGAAAATACCCATACCAACGTAGATTTGTCCTCTCAGATTCCAGGTTCCTATTGGCTTTGGGAAGATTAAGGTGAAAATATGAATTTTAGTGAACACAGATAATATGAAGAATATTTTTAATCAGAAGATATTTGTAGATTGCAGATTGATAACTGACTCAGTCTTGGAAACCCATATCTCAAAGGCTAGTAAGAATGATCAGTTTAACTTGTCCCAATTTATATTTTTTGGATACATTGACTACCAACAGGTACCCAAAAATAGTGTATCCCTCAAGGCAGGCCTGTGAAAATGATAAAGTCTCCAGCTTTGTCTTTGCAGTTGTGAATGCCAAGAACAAAATCATAAGACTGTCTTGTTGGCCTATAAAACAGTCAGGTCCACTTAGATCAAGAACCAAATCATTCAGTCTGTTCAGAAAAACTGGAACAAAAATGAACATTTCTGGTCTACATCAGAAAATTTAAGGTCAATGTTTAAGGTTCATTACATGTTCTCTTGTTGACAGCAAAGAGTTTTGAATACTATCCAGGACTGTCCTTTCGGGGGGGCGAATGGGGCGATCATCCAGAGCCCTGTGGTTTTGCGGGCCCCCCACTGCTGACTGTGCAGCCTGCTCCCCTGGCCCTGCTGCCTTCGGCTTCCTGCCAAAGTCAAGAGGCAGGGCGGGAGGGTAAACTCTGGCCTCTGGGCTAACCCTACCCCCCAAGGTGGATCAGCCGGCCCAAGAGCAGAGCGAGAGAGCTGAGCCTAGCCTCTGGGCCAGCCCACCCGGCCCCCGCTCCTGGGTCCTCCTGCCTGGGCTGTGTGCAGCCGGGCTCGGGGTTGGCTCCAGCCGGCATCGGCCTGCAGTCCCATGCCACAGCCAGGTTGGTTCCCGCCAGTGGGTAGCCATGGGTTCCCGGCTGTGGCTGGGGCCGGCTCCCACCAGTGGGCTGCTTCAGCCATGGGTTCCCGGCTGTGGCTGGAGCTGGCTCATGCCAACAGTGGCAGCTCCGGGTCCCAGGTTGGGGGAAGGTGGCCGGGGGCCTGCCCTGCTCCCATCCAGCATGGAGGGGCAGGGGTCTCCCCTAGGCCGATTGGCTCTGAGGCCTGCTCCCCCTAGGAACGGCCTTGACACTATCCCATAGCTTCTTTTTTAGAAAGTACAGAAGTAATAATCCCTGAACAAAGGATTTCATGTTCTGTGTCTAGTACAATTTGGTCCTTGTTCAGGTCTTGAGACAGAGAGGATTCAAGAAAAGCTACACAAGAACAGTTGTGAGAGTCTAAAAGGTAGCTTTCTTTTATAATTTTGGAACTCTTTTGTCAGTTGTATTGTGCAGGAGGTCAAACTAGGTTATCATATTGGTCCCGTCCGATCTTAGAGTCTATAGCTATGTCTACACTAGCAATTTAGGTCGACTGAAGAATGCTTAAGTCGACCTAAATTACTCCCTGTCCACACCAGACTTTCATTAAGTCAACTTAAAGGTGTCCATAAATTGACATAATAACTACCGCCTGTTAGGTCGACTTAAAGTCTAAGTCAACCTTATTAAGTTGACCTAACACCGGTGTGGACACCCTAGGTTGACTTAATTCCTTAAGTTGACCTATGGCTGGGGGATGGAAGCCGCAGCTCGGGGACAAGGGAGCCCCAGGGGCTCTCGGGAAAGAGAGCCGCTGGTGGCTCTCTTCCCTGGGGCTCCCCTGTCCGTGGAGTGCCAGCGGCTGTCTTCCCCAGTGCTCCGCGGACAGGGGAACCTCCAAGGGGGAGCCCTGGCAGCTCCCTTTTTGCCTGGATCCACGTGGGTCCTGGCAAGAAGGGAGCCTGTGCTCCCTTCTTGCCGGGACCTGTGGGTCGCGGTGAGAAAGGAGCCGCAGGTCCCTTCTCAGCAGGGAGCCGAGGCTCTGAATACACTTGAAAAGTTAAGTCAACTTAACTTTTTAAGTGTAGACATAGCCTATGAGTCTGTGAATTGTGGTACTGGCCAGGATTACAAAAAAAGTAAACTTTTCCCCTTTGACAATGAGAATCCTGTGCTGGCAAGGATTCATTGCCTTTTTAAGAATCCCACAGGGATGATGTAAAGGGTTCAGATACTCACCCTGTGCTCACAAACCTTGCCAAGACATCAGCATAATACTCCCAGCAGTGCTTTTTATTTGCACATAGTCCCGTCATACACAGTTCAGTTTCTGGGACCACACACAGCCCTTGTTCTGGGCAACTCACCTTCCCGGAGGCTTCTTCCTCTTAGGCTGGCCACTCACTCCTTTCCTGGAAGCTCAGCTACCACACCCATGTCAGTTTGCTGGTTGGCTTCCCTGCTTAGCTCCCTGAGCTTCTGCCAGAGAACCTTTATAGGGTTTGGCCGTGTGACTCTCTCAGTTGTTCCTTGTCAGCCCCCTTTCCTGCAGGCTCTCCCAGGTGCTTCCATTCCCAGTAGTGAACCGGCAGGGGCAGTGGTGGGGGGCCATGTCCCTGCTGCACCAGGTTGCAGTGGGGCACCAGGCCAGGGCCTTGCACCAGAGCTAGATTAGAAGGGTCCTGGCCCAGACCACTCAGTGCCCCCTGCCCTTGGCCAGACTTTTGATCCTGTGGATTCCACCTCCCCTCCCCCGCTTCCTGTTCTTTTATCAGTTATCCTCCAAAATCAGTTGATGCTTGGCTCAGTCCCCCTCACTGTAGGCTGGGTGATGGGTTCTGAGCTTTTAGCTTGTAGAGATTGGTGGACTTTCCCCCTCCCCAGCCCCTGGTTACCAAATAGAGCTACACTGGGTATTATATGCCATTCTGTCTTGTGTTTGGGAAATATTTCAAAGCACCCTACACTAAAATGGGTCAAAGGAATGATGATTTTGTCTGGTGTTGAAGAAAATTACTATTGTTCTGTCTGAAAAGTCAGTAGCCACCTCCTAAATTTTTTAGAATATGTTGCAGCATTGTTTCACTAAGATCTGAGGAGCATTTCAGAACTTCCTTTTGCGATTCCTAAATAGCTAAATGGTATCACAAGCTGCCTGGATGAGATTATATTTGGAAGTGCCATCAATGCTCAGATTTTGAGGCAATGTGTTTCTTTTTGCTTGTGTAGTTAGTCTGATTGTTTTGTTTGGTTTACTTTTGCATTTATAGATCCCTTCTTAGAAGAAGCACTGGCCTTTTTTGAGGCTTTTTTTTTTCTGATGAATGACTGGACCGGAGAGAGAGGTACTATCAAAAGTGTCCTTCTTGCTGTCCTAGTGTTAAAGTGTCTGAACAATTTTGACCTTTATTTTAGTCCCTATGTTTGACTGAATGTAACTAGAATGAAATCCTTTTATTTGTCTGAGTTTATTTCATGTTTAGTAAGGAACTAGAAATTGCTTTTAACTTGACACTTTTCTTCCCTGAAGTAATATAAAATCTTTGTCTAATAAATGCATACAAAGGCTTTGTGGGCATTCAGAGTACTATGACATCTCAGTGTATTGATTTTGCAGTGTTAAAAGGTGAGGGATTTGGTGTTAACAGACCAACAGATAATTGGGATTCAAATTGTACCCCATAAGCTGCACTGAGTTTCCTGTTACTTGACAGGCTTTCTAAAGCAGTGAAAGTAATTGTAGTCTTATGTACTTTCTTGCGTGCAAACCTGGAAGACTAATTTAAACAAGTTTCTGTGTAATCATGCACAGAGAAAAAATGTAGATCGGATAGAAAAGTATTAAGAAATCCAAGAAAAATGTCAATATTGACCCAAAACAAATGTATTTGAAAAATTGCTTTAAAATTTTTGCTTATACACACTCTCAACATATTTAAAATATCTTTTAAAATATGATACATCTTTTCTATTATCTATTAAAAGCTAGTATAAGATACATTTATTTTATCTGCAAAATATAACTAGTTTTATGGTAACAGTTCCTGACTTTTGGACAATATAGTTGACTTCAACATACTGGGATTTCTTTATTTCTCCCTTAATTTTTTGCTCCTTTTCATTTTTATAGTATTTTTTGAGTTATGATTCATGCAGCAAAGTATGGCCAAAGGTCTACAAATATAATGCTGTAGCAATTTTGTATTACCCTACAGACTAGAGAGAAGTAATAATGGTCATCTTTCATTATACCCTTCTTCCATTGAACTGTTCTTTTTCGGTTTGATGACCTTATAGTGGATGCATTGAAAATAACATTGTGATTATATGATTATTGTGTAAAAAAAATCATGGAGTTAAGTCCAACTGTATCTTTGGAAGCTAATCATAGGTATAGTAGATTTATAGACTTAAAACCAATCTATCATAGTCAGCTTTTAATTTATTCTTGAACGTTCTTCCTATCTTGTGTGCTTGAATAAGAATCTGACCTGTAAAGGAGTATAGAAAGCATTTTATAATATATGTTTTCTCTGTTTTCTAACAGCATAAGTATTTTGCTTAAGCAGATTTGTTAGGAAGTGACAGCTCTGAAAAATTGGACACAATGGTTGCTGGAAGCATTTCAGTTCCAGGCAATCTAAATAGTGCAGAAGGGGAAAATGAAATATCACCATATTTTGAAGATGACAGTTTTGTCAAAGATTCCTTTCCACTCTTCGGCTTAAAACAAATGGAGTAAATCAAGTATATCTATTTAAAATGTGTGTGCACTCATTGAGGAAAGCACCACCTTTTAGATGATTTTCTGCAAAGAACACCAATGATAAAGTTTCTTTAATAAATGTAAAACAGAATGTGAAGAATATAATTCTCCCACTTTAATTACTAGTTCAAAACAGCTTCAGATCATAACAAGATAGCATAGAACACAGGTATATTTTGAGGACCTAAGTAAAGTCTGGAGACATTAGACTACAGCACACTATTATTTTGCAGACACCTATGCAGCTGCTCAGAAATTGGTACCTTTTTGTCTAATAAATGTTCAGTTAAATTTCAATAACTTAGAAATAACTAAATGATATTAATAAAAACAGAAGTATACTTTTTTTTTTTTTAATGCTGGGATTTGTACGGCAAGATCTAGTCAGGACCTTCTTTCATTTAGCAATATAAGAAGATCACCGTGACTATGAGTCCCTTAAACATGTTCATGACCTTCCAGGAGGTTGAAAATCCCCGATTAGATCAATATACTTTCTTACAGTAGATTGTGTGTGTCAGTTTCATGTATGGATAATTTTTATTCTGTGACTTAACCTGCTTTGCACAAACTGCGGTAGCAATAGGCAAGGAAAGCAGGCAGCCACATTGAAATACTTCTATATACCTCAATGGTTCTTCTTACTTCACTCTTTCTCAGCTCCAAGTTTGACTCCTGCCTCACAGTAATGTAGAAGTAGGAAGGTGACCTCTAAGGCCCACTTGTATCCATCATCTTGAATTTTACCATGCAGCAGGATTCAGGCTCAAAGGCTTTAGAAAAGCCTAACCTCAAAAAGAAAAGGAAAAACAAAACAAAACATTGTTTATCCTGCAATATCTCTCTTCCTTCTTTTTCGGCAGGTTTTTTTTTTTTTCATACTGCAATTCTTGTCATTCTCACCATCAAAAGGGGTAGCAGTGCTCTTAGCTACTCTTGAATTAATGTCTGTCATGTCTTCTGCAGATCCCAGCCTTTTCTGATAGAAAGGCAAAGGCTAATCACCAAACTAAATGTGGATTCAGACAGAGGAGAAGCCAATGTCCATCTTTTTGCCCTCTTCCTTGTAGTATTTGCCCTATAAACCAATCATAGATGGTAACACAAGTGGTAAACCAAGAGCTTTTCATTCTCCCTCTAAGCAAATCAGCAAAAAAAAAAAAAAAAAGGACAGGAGTACTGTGATTGTAAATGTGTATGTCTACACTTGAAAAGTTAAGTCGACCTTGTTAAGTCGACTTAACAAGTTGACTTATCTTTCCAAGTGTAGACACAGTGGAGAGCCTGCTGAGAAGGGAGCTGCGGTCCCCGTTAGAAAAGATCCGCTGCTCCCTTCTTGCCGGGACCCGCGACTTCCTGGCAGAAGGGACCCACGGCTTCCCAGCAGAAGGGACCCATGGCTTCCTTCTTGCCGGGAAGCCACAGGTCCCAGCAAGAAGGGAGTCGTGGATCCTGGCAAGAAGGGAGCTGCATGTCCCTTCTGCTGGGAAGCCGTGGGTCCCAGCGAGAAGGGAGCTGTGCTCCCTTCTTGCCAGGACCCGTGCGGATCCCAGAGAAGGGAGCGCAGGCTCCCTTCTTGGTGGGGCCCGTGGGAGAAGGGAGTGCAAGCTTCCTTCTTGCCGGGAAGCTGCAGCTCGCTTTTCGGCAGGGAGCCACAGCTCCCTTCTTGCCAGGGACCCAGATGAGAGCTGGGGCTACCTCCAGGGACAAGGGAGCTGGAGGGACAAGGGAGCCATGGCTCCCTTGTCCCCAGTCCTAGGTCGACTTTTGTAATTAAGTCAACTTAGGGCGGCCACACTGGCTTTAGGTTGACTTAACAAATCGACTTAGATATTAAGTCAACCTAAAGGCTGGTAGTTATTAAGTCGACTTAAGGAAGCCGTTAAATCAATTTAATGAAAGTCAGGTGTGGATGCGGCTTTATTTATGTTGACTTAAGCTTCCTTAAGTTGACCTACATTGCTAGTGCAGACATACATTGTCTCACTCCTGCTTCCAGAGATTTGTTGTTCATCTTAAACCCAGAAGGTCCCAGCAAAAATTTCTGACCCTTGACTTTTTCAAGTTTTTCTTTTTTTTCCAAGCCTGTACCTTGCCTGATGATATACTGTCTTTCTCTAAGTGTGCTCAGCATCTATATAAGCTTTCAAATATTTTTTCTGAGAAATGGCTAAATTTCCATAAAGAGGATTCAGTTACGTCTTACTCTGAAGGGAAAAAAGAAAAAAAAAGACTTGGAAATCCACTCTAAAAACAGGCAATGGGCACCTCCAGATGGAAAGAGTGAAAATTACTCTAGTAGAACTATGTATTGTCATCATTGAATGTGTTTGCCAACCTTAGAGTGGTTAAATAACCATGTCAGTTTGTCCTACCTATTGATAATGAGTGTTTAGAGCAGAAGCAGTGGTGTAGTAGAGGCATCCTTTTATGGTAAAGGTTTTTGAGTCATTTTATTTAACTGATGAATATCCAACCATCATTCAAACTGAAAATGTGCTCTGAGAGTGCAGGAATGGAAATTCCCATGTTTTCTTCTTTTTCATTATTTCAGTATTTCTATTTGTAATAACCCTGTTTGGAAGACTCAATTCAGCATTGTTAGTTCAGATGATCAGTAAGTTAGCTTCAAGTGGTTAGTTGGATTTTGACGGGAGGGAATATTTATTTATTTGTTTTTGTTTTTTTTTGCCACTTGATGTACTAGCCCACACAGTTAAACCTCTAAAACTGGCATGCTGTTTTTTCCTGAATAAGTACAAGATATTCATTGGCTCTAGAAAAATCCATTGGGAGGAAGTTGCAACTGAAGAGAGGTCAGGAGAAATGGTTCTAAAAGACTTAAGATATCACTATAGCACTGCTTACCAGTTACTAAGGAAAGGAGGACTACCTTTCCAGTTGCAAAATTATGTACAGTACTCCGATGTAGATAACCAGTTTATGGGCTAAAATATCTAAATGTTTATCCATGATTTTTTCTGGAGCCTTTTATTGTTGGAAAGAGAGGAGCTAATTAAATATTTAGAATTAAGTCACCTAGCAAACTTGCTTATGGACTAAACATGCCAGTCAGCAAATAGCATAATTTCCTCAGTGTGCCTGTGCCTCCGTAGAGACTTTCATTTTATTCTGAAAATAAGAAATAAAAACATATCTTCATTATTGTATTTTATTAATCAAAATATCTAGTAACATATTCTTAACCTAATGTAGTATTGAGAATTACTAGTGCTAAGCACACTGACTGTGGATAGTAATATAAAAATAAAAGTGATTTTGCCTCATCAGCCTAGATTTAAAATGGAAGGTGTTTCCACAACACACTCTCTCTCTCTCTCTCTCTCTCTCTCTCTCTCTCTCTCTCTCTCTCT
>ML685769.1:34680984-34736448 GCA_007922175.1 Pelusios castaneus | reverse complement strand
TCTCTCTCTCTCTCTCTCTCTCTCTCTCTCTCTCTCTCTCTCTCTCTTTTGGCATTTATAAATCTGAAACAGTGTGAAAGGAGGTGGGGATGTCTGGTGATTCATAAAAGGAGTTATCTCTAGGTGCTTACTCTCCTATAAATTTAAAATTGATTTTTGATTCTAAAATAAACATTGTGCTATTTAGTCAGAAAGAAAACTGCTTTACTTTCATGTGTCAATTGAGATTGTAAAGTTAAGTCTCCATTCCTCTGCAGCAAATCTGTATGTAATTTAACTTTTTATGGAGGTGATGAGTATATTGGTTGAGATACTAGTGAGCACCTGAAATAAGATCATATGATGTGTCAGACGTTTGGCCATAATTATATATATCATAGCTATTAGTGTACATCACTATTTAATCACTTCAGAATTAATGTAAATGGATGTCCAAAGTCCAAAGGTCACTTTTCTTTCTTTCTTTCTTTCTTTTGGATCATAAAATTTCCTCAGTTTCCATTAAAAAAAGTGAGTAGAGAATAAAATGCCAATTATTTGCAGCACATAAAATCCATCTGATAATTGGACAGACTTTAATTAAACCAATTTATAACAGTATACTTATAAGAAAAAATAATATCCACTAAGCTTTTATTTGTTAAGAAATACTGTTATCACTTATCAAGATCTTCAAAATTGCAACTTATTTTATAGCACAAGATTTATAGTTTAAATAATAAAATATATGTTCAAATTCCATTTTCTATTGAACATATTTTTTGAGAAAATGATTAGTTGCAAAATGTAAGGGTCAAACTGTGGTTTGTGCTGTGAATGCAATAATTTCTCTATTAAACTCCCTGCATATTACTTCCCAAATATATAGCAAGTGATCTAAAAAACAAAGCATACTTTGGGAAAGTTAATTAATTCATCCTCACAGCAGCCCTGTGAGAGAAGCAAATTTAAGGATAATCATTCAGATGAGTACACAGAGAAATTATGATTTCCTTATAATTCCTTTGGCTATGTCTACACTTGCAAGTAAGGTCAACTTAAGTAGGCTTACGTTGACCTAACTTAGTCCCTGTCCACACCAGGCTTTCATTAATTCGACTTAAGAAACTCCTTAAGTTGACTTAATGAAAGCTTAGGTCGACCTAATAAGAACCGCCTGTTAGGTCAACCTAACCCATAAGTCAACTCCTCAGGTCGACCTGAACACAGTGGGTGCGCGTCTACAGTTATAAATTTATTAAGTTATAAGTTTATTAAGTCAACTTAGCCAGTGTAGATGCCATAAGTTGACTTGGTCGAGTTAGAGCATGGAGGACAAGGAAGCCCCGCATGGCTCTTTGGCAGAAGGGAGCCACCATGGCTCCTTTGTCCCCTGGGGAGCCCCTGCTCTTTTCTCCCCAGACCTGCAGCTTCCCTGCCAGGGGAGCCTCAGTCCTGGGGAGAAGGGCTCCCCAGCCAGGGCTCCAGTGGGAGGGGATCCCCCGCTGGAACCCTGGCTGGAGACCTGGGAGGCTCTTCCCAGCAAGAGCCAGAAGGCACATGGCTGGCTATGCTGGGACTGAGAAGCTGCCCGCAGCTTGTCCTAGCAAGAGCCAGCTGGCTCTTCTGGGACCGAGAAGTCGCTCGCGGCTCGTCCTGGCAGAGCCAGCCGGTGCACAGCTGGCTCTGCGGGGACTGAGAAGTGGTGGGCGGCTCTCCCAGCTCCCTTCTCCCTGGGACTGCTCAGGTCAAAGGGAGAAAGGAGCACAGGCTCCCTTCTGCCTAGGACAATGGGGTCCCAGGGAGAAGGGAGCTCTGCTGACAGAGGAAACCGTGAGGTTTCCTCTTTCAGCTGGAGTGCGCCCCCTTCTTGCCCGGACCCCACGGGTCCCAGGGAGAAGGAAGCATGGGACTCCCTTCTGGGTGGGACTGGTTGGGTCCTGGGGAGAAGGGAGCCTCAGCCTGAACTCCCTTCTGGCCGGGATCCGATCCCTGTTGGCTCTCGCCGGGACAAGCCACCAGAGGCTTCTCAGTCCCGTGGAGAGCCAGCCTTGCGCGGCTGGCTCTCCTGGGATGAGCCGCCCGGTTTCTTGTCCTGGGGAGAGCCAGCTGGCTCTCGCCGGGACAAGCCGCCAGCGGCTTCCTGGTCTGGGGAGAGCCAGTCCTGCAAGGCTGTCTCTCCCTCCACCTATCAAGTCGACTTAAAGAGTCTACACTAGACTCTCTAAGTCAACTTAGTAGGAGCACCTTTAAGTCGACGTAAGAGTCTTGTGTAGAGTCTCTAAGTCAACTTAATAAGGTCGACTTTAGAAAGTCAACTTTAGAAAGTCGACTTAAGAAAGTTGGCCTAACTTTCTGAGTGTAGACATAGCCAGTGTGGATGCTTAAGTCCACTTGATTAAGTCAACCTAAGGGCAGTTAGGACGACTTAACAAAGTGGACTAAGTCTCCGTTCATGGAAACCACTTTGTTAAGTCGACTTAATAAGGTCGACTTTAGGTCAACTTAAAGTTGACCTTATTAGGTCAACTTAACAAAGTCAACCTAACTTTTTGTAGTGTAGACATAGCCTTTGATTGCAAATCAGTGGTAGATTTAGGAGGAACTTAAAAACTTAGCTCCAGTTCCTTGGCATATCCACTAGACTGCACTTAATTTAAGAAAACATCATTTCTTGATTCCTTAGTTACTTATTACCATATTGTTCTTGATCTATGTGCACAATGAGAATCTGCCTATATCAGTTCCAAAGGGGTAGCTGTGTTAGTCTAGTTCAGCAAAACAAACAAGGAGTTCTGTGGCACTTTTAAATACTTTGTTAGTCTTTAAAAGTGTCACAGAACTCCTTATTTGTTTTGCCTATATCAGGGAACTCATATAGCTGTTAATTCTTACACATCCTTTAAAAACCGGCATTTCTATTTGTGAGATAGACATCCATTCAATGCATTGCTGTGTCCCTATGCCCCTGAAATGAGAAGTAATGGTAAAGAATAGCTGTATTGCCTTTGTCCTGGCACTTCCTACTAGCCTATAGATTTACAGAGTATTTAGTTCCATGAATAATGTCTTTCTCACAAAATCACTTCTGTTGCAGTCTCTGGTGACCTTGAGTGTGTCGATGAAGACTGTGATGAGCAAAACATTTAATTGACAGACAAAATTCCTTGGAGTTTTAAATTATCTGGTTAGCAATTAGTCCCGTGAAAAATGACAGTTCACGTTTTGGCAATTCCAATGCTTTTTAAAAATATACTTTCATTTCCAAATGTGTATTTTTGGCACCTTAGTTTTGGCATGCGTTAGATTTTTGAAATCTTGTCTTGATTCAGGTTTGTTTGTTTGTTTTAATCTCCCTCAGGGAAATTATATCTTGTCTCAGTTTTTCTTGTTTCAGTCTCACTTAGGGAGAGACAATGGCTGTATAAGACTATGTACGCACTAGAAGCTTTTGCCGACAGCCACCGCTATAATTAAATCATTCTTGTGCGTCTTCACTGTTCCCTTTTGTCAGTGGATTGCATTCACACTATCAGTTCTTTTGTCGACAAAGTGAGACACGTACTGTAGGTAGCTATTCCACTGTGCTACTTCATGCAGGGTGCTTTGGGAAGAGTTTGCAATGCCTCATGGGAGAGGCACTGTGTCACATGGTGGTTTCCTACTAGTCTGATAGCTGCATTTAAACTGCCCTTTTCATCCAAACTGACTGCTGAACATAGACACAAGAAGCCCACAGAAGAGGAGGGTGGGGAGAGGAATGAGTGTACATATGACACATACTCATGGAGAGAAACAGACAGACAGCCTGGGGACAGTGTGTCTGCACTCCTCCTGTAAGTTGAGAAAGCAGGAGCTGGAAGCAACCAATCCTAAGCTGATACACAGACAGCTAATAGCTGGTGTCTCTGGTTTCCCCACCCCCGGTCAGCACAGATGGGTCTAGTGTGTATCTGGAGGGGAGGGAAGGAGTCCCTCTCAGCCTCCCTCCCTGGCTCTGGATGGCACATAAGGAGTTATTCATTCCTCTGTAGTTTGGGGCAGGCAGACAGAATTGCTGTTGCTGTGCTGTGAAATGAGTTCTCCATGATGGCATGAGTTACTTGAAAACTCTGTTTTGAAATTTTTCTGGGACTTTGAAAGGGGTGGGATTGAGGCAGACAGCTTTAGGCAACTGATATCAAACAGGTGACCAGAGTGGCACTTAAAATGGCATGCTGGGATAATAGGGCAGCTATTTTTAGTGATATAACCTAAGAGAAGTGTCTACACACATGCTTTTTTGTAAAAACTTTGCCAAAAGAGGCTCTATACCTCTCATCTAGGTGGTTTTATTTTGTTAACAAAACATCAGTTTTGCTGACAAAAGGGTCATCATAATGTGCAAGCTAGGATTGTTTTGCTGACAAAAGTCATCTTTCATCTGCAAAACTTTCTAGTGTATACATGGCCTAAGCTACGACTATGCTAGTGGGATGTTTGGAGTGGCACAGAACCATTGTTATTAGGTAGAAGCATTTTGTCTCCAGAGAATATAGACAGGCAAGAATGCCTCTGTGGACTTGGGGAGCATACTCCCTTTAAGAGCATAGAGTGAATACTCAAATAGCACTGACCCTGGAGTCTAGAGTGGAAAGGTGTGGAGACTGTGGACACATTTCATACCTTTGGATGAAACTGTAATTCTCTCATTCTCCCAGACCTTAAGAGGCAAGATTTTGCATTCCCTGGAATCTGCCACAGGTATGCCAAGGGGGAATGGCTCCTTTTATCATTTCTTTGTGAATCCACACAAAGGGGTGTGTGTGCAAAATGTGGTCCCAATTGGCCTACTTAGATCACTCTCTTATTTCTTGTGGCATTGGGTTTGGTCTCATGCAGGTAGATCAAACAATTGGTTGTTTTAGCTGCACATAGAGGCATCTTGATTCTATCTGTTGTTTACACAGAAGCAAAAACCTCTCAGTGTGGATGATCACAATTTCAGAGGCATATTACACCATCAGTGCTTGTTCATTTCCTCTTGTTCTTGTCAGGCATTTTATTTCTCTGGAATCTGAATCCTGGCCACTATTGTTATAGTTTCCAACAAAGATCATAGGATTGCAGTCCAAAGAATGTAATGAAGATGTGTTAAATGTGTAGCATTTTCCATTCTTACCATAGTCTTTATGAGACCGGATTAATGTTTATAAGTGACAGAATTTTAATGTGCTTATTATGTAAGCATAAATGCATGAGTTCTCACCTTTTCAACAGAGTCAAATTTGGTTAGTGTGTTATTCCACTCCTACCTATCTTGGAGAAATTTTAGCAAGGTACATTGTTTATAATAAATCAATGTATATAAAATGAAAACAGAGAACAATGCTATAATTCTCTCTTGTCATAAAGATATTTCTGTTCAGGAATTTTAATTGATGGTTATTATATTTTAAAGTTTTCAATATTTAGGTAGTTTATAAATGTTTCAGTTTGCCTTCCGTTTTTTCAAATTACAGGTTCCATCTTCATGCCCACCTCATCAGGAGTCAGAAGCAAATTGCATTTGCAATATGTAGAAGCATATAACACACACACAAAAATAACGGTCTCAGATTACTCAGAATTAAAGATTTAGATAATATGTGATGGGTAAATAAAGTGCAGTAGACCCTCAGAGATACAAACACCTCAGGAATGAAGGCTGGTCATAACTCTGAAATGTTGGTAACTCTGAACAAAACTGTTGTTCTTTCCAAAGTTTTCAAATTATCACTGACTTAATTATAGCTTTGAAATTTTACTTTGCAGAAGCAAAATGTTGCTTTTAGCCATTTTAATTTAAACGAAACAACCACAGAAACAGTTGCCTTATTTTGTCAAATATTTTCTTTTACTTTCCCTTTAAGTTCTTATTAGATTACGCTTAAGATGGTACTGTACAGTATTTTCTTTCTTTCTTTTTTTTTCTCCACTGCCTGATTGCAATACTTCTGGTTCCATCAGTTCATTACTTTGGTGTTTGTAATTCTGAGATTCTACTGCAACACGGGCAGGACAGTAGGTAGGGAGGACAATAGAACATAAAACAATGTATGCTTGCATAAACAGTTCCATGGTTTTAGTAGTCATGTGTGGTTGCCAACTATCTATAATCTATTTCTGTTAAATTGTGTTCTCTTATGTATTCTTTTATGAAACAATTGCATGAAATAGACCTATATTTCCAACATATTTAAGGCTCTAGAAATGCTCACATGCCAATGGCAGTCCATATTCCTGCAAGGATCTTGCTCACACAGTGACAGCAGTCACTCTAATGGTTGTAGACATTGCTGATTGTAACTTTGGGCACTCTGTGCTGTTTTCAATATATGTGCCCTCACAGATTGTGCAATATGGAAGATGGGGGAGATCATAGAATCTTAGGGTTGGAAGGGACCTCATGAGGTCATCTAGTCCAACCCACTGCTAAAAGCAGGACCACACCCACTAAATCATCCCAGCCAGTGTTCACTTTCCAGAAACCATGAGAGGGAGACTCCCTATTCTACTCTGAGAAGAGGAGAGAGAAGTAAACTGCTTTCTCTACTTCTGTGAGAAAGGAGAAGAGAGAGAGAGAAAGATATTGGAGCCTCCTAATCTTTCCTAGCAGTCATTAGAGGGGATGGAAGGGAAGTGTTGAGCTCATCACAAAGACCTTGTGTCTGGAGCCTTTTGAAGGTCCCATCTTTACTCTCATTTTTTGGCTTATGGGTTTAGCTAGTGGATGTTTGGTTAAAAAAAAATAGGCACTGTTTTTATTTTTATTTTGCACTGAATTATAGTTTGTTGATTTTTGTAAATTGAAGAACATCATTAACATAAAACACACATCTGTCAGAGATGAAAAACACTCTGCCTGTGCAAAAGTGTAATCCATTCTTTTTTTATGGGTCTTCAGTTCCAAAGAGAATCTTACAAATGCATGTGATACTCAGTTTACTGAAAGGTGTTGAAAATCACAAGTAGGCAGAGAGATCCCTGTTGACTACACATTGGAGGAGACTATGATGCCTTGCTCATTTCAACAGATACGTGGAATATCTTATGTTCAATAAATGTAACATAACCACATTTTTCCCATTTATGAATAACTAAATAATTGATGAGTAAGGATGAAACTTCCAACTTTTGATTTATATGATTCCACTGTTTTGGCAAGTCCTACATTATTCCAATGGGTGACACTTCTGACATGGAGGAAACAGCACAAAGAGACATGCTTGATAACAGGACTAATGACAGTGAGGAGTCTTACTGAGACATTGTGAATGTATTCCTACTGAAACCACGGCAGAATATTTTGCATGCTTGTCTCAGGCGGCTCCCTGTGAGAAGGTCACATTTGAATTGGGGACATTTGGGAACTTTTTATGGATTATCTTTATAAAGCAAATGTTGCTTCTTAGACATACTTGATATTGTTGTCTTATACTTGTGTAAATTGGGACTAGCCTTGTGTTAAGAGATGGATCAGGAAGAGTCCACAATCCAACACAATGATGGAGAATAAGCAACAAGGTGTGATGTGTACAGAGGAACAAATAATGGCAATTAATAAATTAAACAAAGATTCGGAAAAAAGATACCTTATAAACCTAACTGCTCCATTTTGTGTAATCATTTTGTACATGGCAGCATTACAGGGTTAGTATTTTCATGGAGATGCACTGTTCTTGAATAATATTTTAAGAACTATTCTTGAACAATATATT
The DNA here is from genome assembly GCA_007922175.1 of Pelusios castaneus. Classification (NCBI taxonomy): domain Eukaryota; kingdom Metazoa; phylum Chordata; order Testudines; family Pelomedusidae; genus Pelusios; species Pelusios castaneus. The sequence continues at coordinate 34,728,730 of ML685769.1, read as the reverse complement.
GGAAACTGGCTTTCTTTCAGCATTAGTCATGTCTTTTTAGTGCATCATTTATCTCATAAACATATTGATCACACTGCATCAAGGAAACCATTAATGCTTCATTTTCTTTATGTCCATCCTGTAGTATAAGAGTGATACTTAATAGCCAGGACTTTCACAGTGCTTTACACATTCACAGCATTGTACAATATCTTGGGATATTGCTGCTTTTTCAGACTTTGTCTTCTACATCTGCCTTTTTTTAAAAAAAATTCCGTTCTAGATCTAGCTAATGTATGCCAGCAGCTCTCAGCCTTTCCAGACTGCTGTACCCCTTTCAGGAGTCTGATTTGTTTTGTGTATACAACTTAAAAATCTACTTGCTTACAAAATAAAACATAACAAAAAAGTGCCACCGCACATTATTAATTAAAAATCATGTACTTTCTAATTTTTACCATATAATTATAAAATAAATCAACTGGAATATAAATCCTGTACTTATATATCAGTGTTTAGTATATGGAGCAGCATAAACAAGCCATTGTCTGTAAGATATTTTAATATGTACTGACTTTGCTAGTTCTTTAGCATGTTGCAAGAGTAGGCAAATATTTAGATGTGTTGATGTACTCCCTGGAAGCTCTATGCATACCCCCAAGGTACATACACCCTGGTTGAGAACAACTGATCTAAGCCAACTGTTATTAGTAGTGACCAACTGCACCATTAATGCCATCATTTTGGGGAGAGTAATCTGTGTTTGCCACAGATATTAGGAAGATTCTTATTGTTTCTTGTTCCATGATGAAGTGATTTATGAAACAAAGGGTCATATGTTTAGTTTTCAGAATGGAGAAAAGTAAATACAGGTGTTTCCCAAGGATCTGTACTGGGACGTACTGTTCAACATATTCATAAAGAATCTGAAAAAAAGGATAAACAGTGAGGCGGCAAAACTGAGAAAAGAAGACAGTATTTCTTCACAAAATGCACAGTTACCCCATGGACCGCCTTGCCAGAGGATGTTGTGAAGGCTAAGACTAGAACAGAAGAACTAGAGAAATTCATGGAGGATAAGTCCATCAAAGGCTAATAGCCAGTATTAGTATGGACTGGCAGGAAAACCATGGTTAGAAGTGTCCCTAGCCTCTGTTTGCCAGAAGCTGGGAATAGGCAACAGAGGATGAATCACTTGTTGATTATCTGTTCTGTTCATTCCCTCAGAAGCATGTGGCATTGGACACTGTCCAAAGACAGTATACTGGGTTAGATGGATCACTGGTCTGACCTCATATGGCCGTTTTTTGTTTTTTGTTTTTGTTCTTATGTTCATGTGCAATGACAACCACAACTAAAGATGTGAAGGACACAGATTTTAGCACTATATGCTATAAGATTAACTTATTATTAGACTTTGTGCACTTGATTTACATTTCCCTTGTATGGTTGAATAGTATGAAAATTGTTATAACTGTTTTCATTGTGATATTATGAAGTATGCTTGGACCTAACGGAGAGAAGAGGATTCTCTTTGCTCAGGTGTAAAATCCATGCTATAGGATTAGTTTAGCTAAACCCTGCTCACATCCCGGTAAGCAGACATATATTTTTGTATTTTTTGTAGGTGGATACATTGCAGACTACGCAGCCCCCTGGCCACATTGAGGAATCGTGTAAAATGAATGTATGTGCTCGTAAGTGAAACATTTATAAATAAAGCTCCAACTTCAATGTATGTTGGATCATAAAACATGTAAACCCTGCTTACTGTGATGTTAAAAAATCGATTCCCAGGGGGCAGGGTCACTGCAGAATTAAGAGGATGTTTAAGGCAAAGTTATTTTTTAAAAATAAAACACCGCTCCTCAAATTTTTTTGATTAATCAAAACAAATAAATATTGTGCAAACAAGATATTCAAATTACCTCTTGGATGTATTTGGGAAGGCACTGAGCTGATTCAGGATTCCAAAACAGAAAAAAGAAGGGATGTGAGAAAGGTTTTGTAAGCTGAAATCATCATCCATTGAGAAACAGGATCAAATAAATACCTTCTTACTTAGGAGTATGAAATGGAGGACAAGACCTTTTCCCCTTCAATCTGTGGTTGAGAGGACTGAAATTTGAAACTGAATTTGATCAGATTATTGTTTCAGTTAATAACTGGGAGATGAGTGTGGATGGACTGAATTTTTAGTGCTTGAAGTAAGCAATCAGTTATGATATGTAAAAAAAAAACTTGAGCATGTGCTAGATCAACAAAGAAATGGAAACTATACCTCAAAATTGAATTCCTGGAAAACCAGACACAGTCCCATGATTTAGAAACTCTGAGCTACTTGAGGTGAGAAGACTCAGACTCTTTGGATTTTGCTGAAAAATGACTCCACAAGGCACTTGAAGTAGATATGCAGAAGAAACCAAAATGGTCTATCACAGAACTCAGAAATCAACCATCAACTTGCATATATAAATTTTGTACTTTAATTGATAAACTTAGGCTAATCCAAATGGATAAGAAACTCTAAAGTATTAAATATGAAAGGCCTCCCTTTGATTTGAATAACTGTGCAAAGAAAGGCTTTTCATTTTGATTAAATTAAAACTGCATGAAAGGGAGATTCCCTTTACATTTCTAGTCCCTTTTAAGATAAATATATCATATATAAACAAAGACTATATTTTTTGTTAGGCAAGAGAATAAAAAAATATTGGGAGACCACTAAGATAACACATTGGTTTATATCTTAGAGGATGAAGAGGCTGAATACTCTGTTCCTAAATAATTGTTTCACTCATATAATCCATCTTCATAATAAACAACATAAAACAGGGATATTTCAGTATTAATGAATGTTTCAAAATGTTTCTCTGCTTAACTGCAAGCTGTAAATTTAGTTATTTGAATTTCTGGTCTAAATCTGGTATAGTTGTATGAGGAAACTATGTTGTATTTAGTAATAAAATGGTACATATATTCTATCCCTTGCCTTCACACTATGCCTTTTCTGATATTGAATTATAATGCTAAAGATCACATTTTATTTTCCTTTCTGAGTGCTATGCATTTAACTCCAAATTAGCTCACCCTTTACGTTTATCTTTTAGGAACTGGTGGTCTGCCTCTTTCTCCACTTGTGGTAATCAATTTCAAGTGGAAGAATTTATGATTTGGTAAAGGTTTTGACCTCTTTATTGTATTAAGAATATATTATCAAACTTCAAAGACTGTGTACTTCTACTGTATTGATTTTTTTCTGTGAGCAAAATCAATCGGCAAAATTAAAATAAAAAATCAATTTCTTCATTTTTGAATTGCTTCATATTTTATATACATATTTGTTTAACCTTGAAGGGATTATTTTTGTTTGTTTGTTTCTTTTGTTTTTTGTTTTGTTTTGTGAATTCAATTATACAGAAACGCATCAAGAGCTTCAAGTAATGTTGAATAAAATAAACTGATGCAAATAATTGAAATGCAAGGGGAAAGGAGTTCTTTTAGATGGGAAGAAGAAAGTGTTGAGGACCTGTGACAAGATTATGTTTTCTGATACAGCACTGTTAAATCTGAAATAACTCTGATGATCCCAGTTAAATTATTCTTGATTTATAATGTATCTGAGATTGGAATTTGGTCATTGCTGTTTATGTCTATTCTATTTTTCTAGTTTTAAATTTTTGTTCAAAAACAATTACCAGCAGAAGAGTTTGAGGGATACATTGCACAACTACAGTAATTTTCAGATTTAGCAGCCAAGTGCCTCACAAGGTGTAAAAACCACTTTTATTTTTGCCTCCTGTTACCACTCCAATGGAGAAAGGTCAACAGAGCAGTGGGAGGGCAAATGAAGGAAGATTTTTTTTTTCCCTATAAGACATCAACTTGCAAGACACAGTGAATTTCAGAATTACAAATGATATAGCTTTTTTTACAACTGTTCCTTTCCTTCTTGCCTCCTACTGTTGCTTCATTGTTGGATAATGTCTTTTGCCTGTCAGAACGAGCAAGCAAGAGCTTATTTGTGACTTGCGAAATTCCACTTTCCACCTTGTATTGTTGCAGATGGAGTCTAAAGGAGCCGGGTTCATACCTATCTCATTTTCTAGCTTTTGAGGAGTCCTGTGGCACTTTTAAAGACTAACACATTTATTTATCACATGAGCTTCCACGGGAGAAAATCCCACTTCGTCAGATGCTTCCCACTGATGAGGTGGGATTTTCTCCCCCAAAAGTTATTGTGATAAATAAGACAACAGAGTCTTGTGGCACTTTTAAAGACTAACAGATTTATTAATCGCATGAGCTTTCGTGGGAGAAAATCCCACTTTGTCAGACGCTTTGAAGCGTCTTCGTCAGACGCTTTGTGATAAATAAGTTTGTTAGTCTTTAAAAGTGCCACAGCACTCCTTGTTCGTTTAGCTGATCTAGACAAACATGGCTACCCCTTTCTAGCTTTTGAGGGTTTCAATTAAGGCTTTTAAAGCCAAATCCAACCCTCCTTTTTTTCCACGTGTGGTCTAGTTCATGCCAATGGGACTACTTGTCTGAGTAAAGTGAGCAGGATATGGCTATATCAAACATAAATTAAAGGATTAAATGAGACAAAATACCACCAACTAGACTGCATTCTAGTTTAGGAATGAACAACATAAATGAATTCAAATAAATTATTTTTGGAAAGGTCATTAAATATCTGAAAATCTCTCATTGTGATTTTCCTGGTTTATTAAAAAAAAATTCTGTCCCCATTTTTAAGGCAAGCTCCATTGGAGGAAGCTGCGTAGGCATAGAGGCTTGGTTCAGACTCATCACTTATCACATTTTGTGATAATTTGTGCTTCAGCCCTGCACTGATTTTACTTTGGGAACCATATGGTATACTATGTTTTGCTGAGCTTGTAAAAAATAGCTTTTCACTCTCCCATGCAATAGCTACATTTATGCAAGATATACTTGTTTTGCCTACTTACGGCCTCAATGTGATTTCTCTTCTCTAGAGCAGACTAACGTGAACCTGTTGTGCCATGACACTGACATTATATTTGTCTTTTGACATTGTATTTAGAGAATATTTTCATTACATGAGTAACTATTTCCAATTTCTACACAATTCTAAATATTAAAGGGTAACCTGCATGTATGAAAAGTCCTTCCCCATCTGCCACATTAATAGTATGGTACTGTATATGATGAATGCATCAAATTACTCTGTGCTACGCTATCAACGTGCCTACACAATTTCAGTGTCTAAAATTAAGCCATTTATTTAAGTTAGAAATAGGTTAGAAAATATCTAAAATCACAATCAAATTGCTGTACTCTATCATAGACTAGTTTACAATTCCAGCATTGGGTTTTTATTTGCTCTGCAGCTCCCAGAGACAGAACCAGACCAATCAAGCACAGAAAAGACATCTGGCTCTCAATTCTGCATGCCTGGCAATTTTAACTTCTGGTTTTTTGGACCTTCTACAGACTTGAGCTCAGAGCACAAGGAAAGAGTTCAGTTTTCAGATTTGACTCAAAATTCCTTCACCTCTTCATCTATCAGATTACTCTTCTGTGTTTAAAATACCCTCAGGTTAACCTGATAGCACCATAATGAATACCATATTTATCCAGGTAAAATTGATACAAAAAGGGAGAAAAAAAGTGTTATGAAACTCATGCTATTAATATTTTACTTTTAACTTCAAAGAATAAAAGATATGATGTTGGGATACAGAACCTGCAGGTTTGTTTTGTATTCTATTATTAATAATAAGCAGTTACAACATAACTTTTCTGTTTTCCAAGTACTTTAAAACAGTGGCTCTCAACCAGGGGAACCCATACCCTGCGGGATACACAGAGGTCTTCTAGAGGGTACATCAGTTCCTCTAGATAGTTGCCTAGTTTTATAACAGGCTACATAAAAAGAACCATAGAAGTCAATACAACATAAAATATCATATAGACAATGACTTGTTTATACTGCACTATATAATGTACACTGAAGTATAAGTACAATATTTATATTCCAATTGATTTATTTTATGATTATATGGTAAAAATGAGAAAGTAAGCAATTTTTCAGTAATAGTGTTCTGTGAAATCTTTTTATTTTTTATATCTAATTTTATAAGCAAGTTGTTTTTAATTGAGATGAAACTTGGGTGTACATAAGATAGATCAGACTCCTGAAAGGGATATAGTAGTCTGGAAAGGCTGAGAGCCACTGCTTTAAAATATCAACAGTTTAATCCTCACAGCAACTATTTAATGTAGGCAGGCATTTCAGATGGGGAAAATAAGACAGTGTTAAGTATTTTTTCTAAACTCAGAGAGGAAATCAATGTCAGATCTGATATTAGTAGTTCCTGGACACCACAAACTACATTTCTCTCTTGTTGATAAATCACAACGTACTGGTAGTCACTATAGGCCAAGGACACAAATCTTAATGAAATACAGCAATTCAAACTGAATAATTACCAGATATCAAAATAGCCTGTGATGTTTTATGATAAAGCTGGATGGTACCCACCATGTGCCCTAGATGTAAATATGTTGCAACCTCCAACCACCAAATAATATTTTCTTAAAAGATGTCTTGTTCCTGTGGACAACAGTAAGCTCCTCCATCTGCCTCTGATGTCTGCCCACCCTCATTCTTATCACATGTGTTCCTAGATCTGTGCAAATGTTTGGGGGAAGGAGGTCATGACAATCTGTTTCTACTCCAAAGACTGTATTATGTCTAGTTGCAGTTTGAACAACAAGTGCCTCAAAATTAGTAGTTCCCGAGCATCATAAAGGGAGCATATTTTGAACCGAGCCATAGCCCATTGAAAAACTTTAACTAGAGTGCTTGCGAGGAAGATAACCCACCCTGTTATGGACCTTTCAGGTTCCATTTAAACAAAGGAGTAACAATCAGTAAGAATTTCTTATAGAGCATGAATAATGTTAACAGAGAAAAAAAGTCCCTGTCCAAATCATCTTTGGGAGGTGAGTAGAGAACAACTCAGAGTGTCAATAAGGAAACTGGAGTAACCATGAATTACATCGATAACTCTTTTTAAGGCCTGCCAGCATGTGACTCTGTGTGTACATGATATTGTTACTATCCTGTTAGTGCTATTCCATTCAGGGCAAATGGAAAGACAGCCTGGTCACCACAGTCAACTTTCCACTCAAGAAGATACTGGAGAAGTGGGTAAGGAAAGATGGATAGGCTGTGCACAAACAATCTTTTTATTTTGTAATTTCCAGGAACCTTTCCACAGGTAACAGTAGCATCAATTTCTGTGGAGGGAAAATTTTTATTTTACTGCATTAACTGTGTATTTGAAGCAAGAGGTTAATAGGAACTATAGAAAGGCAGCTGAAGTAGTATAATTCACTGGTGAATAGATGTTTCACCCAGCCAAGCTAGTCTTAAAGGACCACTTGATCAACACACAAATTAATTGACTTCCTCAAATGATTTGTATAGCAAATAGTGTTGGAGGAACTATTTTACACAAAGGATTACTCTCAAATCATGCAGAAGTGAAAATAAAGAAAAACAGTAGCAAAACCATGAAGGGCAATACCTTTTGTGCTTTATTGCCATAAAAAAGTCTATTTAAAAATAGGGAATATTTTTTCTTACCAAGAAAATCCCGCATTTTAATGGGATCATTCTAAAGGGTAAATGTGTTGTCTTTGAGAAAGTCTAGCATTTCAAATTTGGTATATGAAAATGTTATATTTTGTATATCATTTCATTTAAATAAACCTTATTATGTCATATTATCCATTTTATTTGGTTTAATAATTTGTTTACATTACCGTGTGCTCTGCTTATGTTCAGGAAGGTGGCAAGATTTGAAATTGGATTATGGAACAAAAAAGCCTGTAATGTGAAACTGTTCAAGGGCAATAATTGACAGTGAGTAATCTTGCCCCTTTGATTCTGAATGGACCTTTAAAGCTAGCTTTCTATTTTAAGCACAGTTGTGAGCAAGCAGTGTTGTGTAACCTAAACCATCTTTGAAGTAGTCCAGCAGGTTTTGTGAGTTATAGAAATACCCCTGCATCACCCCTGTTTTTATTTCTGTCTCCGAAAGGGGTAGTAATTTAATGTTGTATAGACCCAAGAGTGGTGGGGAATAGTACAGGCAAAGTGTAAAGGGAATGGACTCACCCCATCTGCCTGCTCCCCAGATATCTGCTCTGGAGAATGAGTAAACAGGCAAGTAATTGCACTTAGTCATATATGCCTTCAGACTCAAAAGCTGGGTAGACCACATAAAGAGTTATGCCATTGTGCAGTCATGTTGTCTGAATCACCTTCTAGCCATTCATTTTATCAGCGATTGCACCTAAAATACAGAAAACAAGTCACTGTTTAAAGTCTAAGATCATAACATGGCTCATGTTGTTCAACTTGAAATATTTGAGTTTATTCACTTGGAGCCACTGATGGATATCAAAAGACAAAGCGTGTTCTCATTTTACTAATATCAGAATGTAGTTTAACTGGAAAGGAAGAAGTATGGTCTTATGTTTACAGAGACAGGGCTGGGAATCAAGAGATCTGGATTCCATTCCTGGCTATGCCACATATACCCAGTGTGATCTTGTGCAACTTCCTTGGTGCTAGGTTTTTCCCATCTGTTAAATGGAGAAGAATAACACTTCCCTATCTCCCAACAGGCTGAGTGTTAATCCATTTTTTTTGAGGTGCTCAGATACTATGATAACTAGTGCCACTACGATGCCTATAAGTAAACACAATAATAATGTAGATATATTTATATACACTGCAATGCCTTCATTTAAACTTAGAGATATTGAGTCGTGTCACACAGGCTTTCAGAGCAGGTCCTAGTTTTCTTAACATCTGTAAACTTTCTCCTGGCCTAATTATTTGAAGGAATAATATTCATGTTCAACATTATGTATATGGTACAGTGATACATATATCCTTTCATACAAGGCTGTTGTACTGTTAAAAATTCAATATTTAAGACAAGTAGTTATAGATTGCCCACTTTTCCCCAACAATTTATTATTAATGAAGAATCAGAAAGCTATACTTTTTGGCTAGTCTCAAAGGCGGTAGGTGCATTTATTTATTTATATCTGAGTTTTTAGAGCTTGTGAAAGGTAATGGAATTGACATCATTACAGTCTGAAGACTTCCTGTAAACTGAAAAGTGGTACAATAGGGAAGTAGTTAATTTCCTTTTATTCTTGAAGTGTTGATTGTACAGTTAGTGCTGTATGAAACACAGACAAACAGAGCCTCTGCTCTGAGAAGCTGACATTCTAAAAGATAGACTAGCCACACTCAGAAATCCAGACGGTGTTTAATTAGAATTTTGTTTGTTATTTCCCCACTTCCTTAATTTCCTCTCTTTTGAAATGTTGGTTGGAGAAGACATTTGTCTGATGTGAATTACCAGTTGTGGGGATTGTGCAAGAACTAAATCTCTAGTAGCTATTAGAATAAGCATAGTGAGATGCTTATTGCAGTGGGCTTTGGTGATCATTCCCTACATAGGTGGAGAGAAGGTAGAAAGTCTCTAGATGGGAATGAGAAAAGGACACGAATAGCGTGGCCAAAAGTGCCCATGATACTCATCCCTGCAGTATCTCAGTGCCTTGCTGTGAGTCAAATCAGAAATGACTGTTCTTGGTTTCTTTGAAGATGGGGATTGCATGATAAGATCTAAGGTAAGGAATTTAGGAGTTGGATTCAATTAATTGTTCTTTCAGCAATGATCAACTCAAGCACTGCAATGCTCTGCATTTGTATAATTTTGTGTGTCTGAAATCTATTGCCTATACATCTGATTCAGGTCCTGACTTTTCAAAGATTTGTACCAATGTTTATCTGTACACATTGGAATAATGCCATTGAAGTCATAGTTAAGCATGGACATCTGTCTTTGCAGGATTTGGGCCATAGACTGTAAACTTGTTGGGACAAGGTCTGTGGTTTCTTCTGTTTGTATAGTGCTGAGCATGTTGATAACTGTTAGTAAATAATATATAAATAATAATAAAAATCAAAGTTCAATATCAATAACAGCTACATTATGAAAGCAGCAAGTTGTCACTTAAGGAGTGTAGTATGATTTCAGAATATGGTATTAGATTTTAACTATACTGAATTTTAAATTCATGCTGTTTTATGCCATGTGTGCAGTACTGCAATGCAGCCTTCCTTTGTTTGCTTTGTTTGAATCATTCTTACTGATCACCACACAGATTTTGACTCCACTGAAAACGTGTGATCACAGTGCAATAATTTTTGACAAATTTGCACTGTTTCTATATTTCTCAACATTGCAATTTTTAGACGAAATGGCTCCTGAGTGCTCTTGAGACTTGGGGGGGAGGGGGCCCTATAATTATAAAATCAGGCTCTTCTTAAATAAAGGATTGTTTTCCAGACACACTGCTTAAAATTGCAAGAGGTCAGGCATTAATGTCAAGGCACCTATTTCATGGGGAATTGTGTACCTTAAGTGATCAAAGACAGTGATACATTGACAAGATTTAAAATAACACTGAAAAATTTTGAAATGCATTGAATGTAATCTTTGTCTAAAGCTCCTTTAGTTATTTCAGATCTGTTTTTCTATATGCGTTTCAATAGTTATATTTCAATATTACTGCCTACTTCTGTACAATAAATATTGTACTCTTGGCATCTTCGGTTAAGCTATTCTCTGTTTAAATATATAATGTAAGATATTGTGGTTTAGTATGTAGAGCAGGGGAATGGGAATCTGGAACCCTGTATTATATTGCTAATGATGGCATTGAATTGCTGTGTCATAAGGGGCAAGACACTTGACTTTTCTGTGATTCGATTAACCCATTTATGAAATGAATAAAAGCATTTTTTCTTATCTCACAAGGCATTGGGAAGGTTAATTAAATAGGGAAAAAATCGTGCAATCTTTGAGGTCAGTAGAAGTTTTCCCATTCAAGATTATGCCCTTAATGTATGCAAAGACCTTAGCCATTCTTCTAAAAATGTGGAGTGCTTCTCCATTTCAGAGTTCAATAATTTCAATAAAACCTACAGCACAAATACATTCAGCTCTGTCTTTTTGCAAAGAATAAACACTAATGTATTAAGAAGAAGGGAAATGGCACAACATGGGCTGAAAAATAAAGTAGCCTCTTCAGTTTTGTATAAATGATCAGAAACATGGTAGAACGACTTTCACTGTTGATGCATGCACGGAGTTAAATCCTAGTAAATCTCCAACATGCCATTTGCAACAGGGAGGCTGTACTAGACTGCAACAAAAAGTGATTAAAATAGGAACTGCAGTGCATATAGGACATACATTTAGGGTAAGATTTTCAAAAACTCCTCAACAAACTTAGTTAAGCCAATACTGAACACTTTCGAGAATATCACCCTTAAATGCCAGTAACAGACAGCAGATATATAGACCGCCATCCACGTTCTCTGATAACCCAGTCTGATTTCTGCAGTGAATTCAGCCCAGGCAGAAGGTGGAGAGGTTCTGGACATCAGTATTATCTCTCTTGCCGTGCTTCTGTCCTTCCGAATCTGTACAGCTGCTGTGGTTGCTTCTCTGCATGGCATTTCCAGGCAAGAAATGGCAATTGGAATTCTAGTCCCAAGCATAGACATCAATGGCTGGCATCTGATACTGACCTCCCTGCTCACTGGGTGTATTTTATTTTTCTGTACACCAGCAGACTTTTTAGCATGCTCTGCCTAAATGCTCAGTGTATGTTTTCAAAATCTCATTGCCCTTGTATATATTGTTGCATTTTATTTTTGGTTTGAAGGGAGAGTGAAAACTTACTGCAAAACTATCAGAAAAATATATTAACTAATGATTAGTTTTTAAAAAACAACATCAGAAAATCAGCTTATCACTGGATCTGTCATAAGAAATCTTTTAATATGAAATTTTTAATTCTTTACATTCTGATGAAAAAAAATGGAATTTGTATAACTGGGATGGCTGCCAATCAGCCTTCTCTCATCTATGGTCTCATTGAAATTGGTACTAGTAAGCCTGCAATATCATAAGTAGCTCTAGACCTTCCATATTCTACTTTTAATGGGAAAAAATGTTGTACGTATGGTAACCTGGAAGAGCAATCTTGAATTATTTCTAGGCCAAGATTGATTATATACCTGAAAGTTAGCTTTATCCTCAGTCATGGATTGTTTTAATAGAAGATGAATATCTGTTTAAGTACACATTGTTTGAGGCCATCTGTTGACTTCATAATTCTTACAGCCACAGTTCTTGAGCTAGGCCAGCCTCCCGTTCAGCAGTGTACACCTTTACCAACTATGGAGTTTGAATATTTGAAACTTGCAATTATGAGGCATGGATTTGGAGCATTATGATTTAGAATAGGAAAGTGATATCTATTGAGTCTTAGGGCCTGATTAAAAGCTTATTAAGTAAATGGAATCACTCCCCATTAATTTCCATGTGCTTTGAATCAGGCCCTTGATCTGGTAAACTAACACATACATAGCTGACACAATATAAATATTGGCTAGCTAGCTATACAGATGGGGCATATCTAAAAAGAGGGTAACCACTGTTCTTTTCAGGAACTATGCTAAAGACTCATTCTTTCATGTATTGACATTAACCTGCTAGGAGACAAAGTGTATTCTGCATTTTTTATTGAATTTCAGAGTTCTACTAATTAAAATGTGTGGGTAGTTTCTTAGAGACATAAATGAAAAGTGTAATACATATTAAAAGGAAAACTCATTGAAATCTTTGGAGAGGTCTAATCAATGTCTGAAGCCATCAGCTTGATTAAAAATAATAAAAATAATAATACCTGTTGCTGTTCCTGAATGAGACATAAGGAGTAATATTCATTAGGGTATCCATACTTTTGAATCCACTTTGTGGCTACTTATATGTCACTATATTATGTTGCCAAGTGACTGCTGTAGTTGCTTAAAAAGGAGCATACTTTTTGTTGCAACAAAACAAGCAACTAACTTAATAGATCTCATGACAGGAATGCAGATCTCCTAATAGTTTATTGCCAGGGCCAACTGGTGAGGTCCTCTGAAATACAGAATGCCAATCAGGCTATGTGCAGTCTTCTTTATGAGAAAGAGAGAATGACATTGCTTGTCAGAAACTGCTATCTGCCAGCATGTTGACTCTGCCTTTCTATAGCTGAATTAAAAAGTAGTGACAATAGTCGTGAAAATATTGAACTATAAAAGACAGAACCTCCTCATATTACATTTCTTTTTTGTAGGCTGCTAGCAGTTGAAAACACATGAAGAAGTGAAATGGTTTGTACTATTTTCTTAAAGTCAATGGATTTCCCAAAGCTATCTCTACATGTCACTTAAAACGATTGATTTGACTATTTTTATTATTGTGTACAAATTGCATTACTTTTCTTAAAGCGATATATTTGAATTTAATAGTATAATGGACTACCAGAGGCCTTTCAGAAACAACATTATTTTTTGCTCATTTTGTATTAAATAAGTACCAGCCTGTATGTGCGGGTTAATGTATGCATACCATTTGGAACTTACTTAGTGTCATTATGTAATTCACAGATGTTTTATTATTCATAGTACTGTGCATTCATAGCTTTCTATAGTCTTTGTTGTGTGAAAGCTAATGAGGGAGAGTCTGTGTAAGTCTTTTGCTGGTGTTTTACCCTGGTCAAACTCTTATTCAGTTAATTGAAGCTGCAAATAGTGGGATATGATACTCCTTACTGGATAGTTCACTGTTTGACAGATCAAGTAGAAAGAAAATAAATATAAACATTTTGGAAGATTTTTATATTTTTTCATAATTACAAACCACAGATTTTTAGGATAAAAAGTCAAGAGCCAGACTTTTCACTGTATTTCACCTTGTGTAGTAACTTGCCGCATGTGAAGTATGGTGTAACACTATCAGATCAAAATGGTATATATATATTTTTAACACCCATTTTGCACAGGTTGAAATGATACTAGTGGAGAATCAAGCTCCAAAAATTAGAACTTAACCGAAGCATAGAGAGTTCCTTATATGTTCTATTTTTCTTTTTGCTTTAAGAGAGATGAGAACAATTTTCTGCATCCAGTTTACTGAGTTTGTACATATTAATTTCAGTAACAGAGCATTATTTTGGAAAAGAAGGGAAAATAATGTTTGAAGATGTACATTTGTTTGTTATTTTCTACTGATATAAGAAATATGGAATCTTAGTAATTCTGTAATTCCACGGAGAGAATAATAAGGAGCAAAGCTGGAGTGATTTGTTAATGTGACCCAAACACTGAAGTGAAAAAACACAATAAGAAATCAACTGTTTCTTTCCTTCCTCCTGACTGTATTCTTCACCCCATCTGTTTCCAGGGGTTAAAGTATAATTTGACGGGCCCCGGAACCCTCCTAATCTCCAGGCCCCCTTCCCATATTGTCTGGGCCCCCTTCATGCATGTGTGAGCCCCAGCCCAGGTAGGTATTTGCAACCACTTCTCAGTACCATATGCATCGGTTTTTGCTCCATAAACATATTTATAATTTTATATGGCGTTTATGTCTATAGCAATTATTGTCGCAAACTAGCAAACACTGCATAACACTATAAGTATTGTGATTAACAACAATGGGGTGTAGGACCTGCCAGCAGCCAGGGCAGGGTGGAATATGCGTTCCACTGGATTTTTCTATTTTTAGGGGCCCTGGAACTCTGGCCCCTCAAATTTGTGGGCCCCGGAACTGCATTCCAGTGCGTTCCCCCTACTTTAACCCCTGTCTGTTTCTGATTCAACTTCTCACAACACTTCCGTCTTTTAGATTTTAGTATCATGCACATTCCAATATTTAATTTCTATTACTTTCCTATCTGTTGCCACGTCCTTATATACTGTGTATGCCACTTTGTTATTAGGCATCAAGTACTGTATAATGAGAACGATATTACCACACACTTTAACAATTAAAGTGTATTACAAACTTCAGTGTCTGACACTTGAGGGCTTTTGGGTTTGCTACATACTTCATAAAGGGATTTCAGGGAATCACATTTCTGTCTTTGGTGTCACTTTTGCTCCATGGGGGAAGTAATTTGCACCAGATCTTTGAATAGGGCAGATTAGTTCTCTCCCTATGCTTGACCATCTGTGCTGGGGGCTCCTGGATTGAAGTCTGTCCTTTCACCATCCCTGATCTGCAAGGGAAGGAGAATAATCCCATAGGGTGCATCTACAATGGCAAGTTCGGTTGATTTAAGGACGCTTAAGTCAACTGTGCTGTTATTGATGGTTTCCCATCAGTTGCACAGAAGCAGCTGTAGGGTGGACCCAGAAGATGAAGAGGTTAATACTTCTGACAAGCAACATTAAATTATTGAAATCAGCAGGCTCAGCTGGGGATGAGACAACAATGTGGGCAACTCCCACCTCTTTCCTCTAAATTTCCTGGAATTCCAAACTCATGGAACTTCAGCAGGTTCCCAGGCACTGGAAATAATATGTAAAATCTCAAGTGCTGAGTGAATCACAATGCATAGTGATCTTAGGGAATCACAGTTTGGTCTTTAGTTCCTCTCTTGCTCCATGGAGGAAGTAATTTGCACCAGGCCTTTGTCTGGTGCAGATTAATTCCCCTTCTGTACTTGGTCATCTGTGTGCTGGGGTTTAATAAAATGCAATCTTGCCTACTTTTCATCCCTCATGAGGTATACATATACTACTAGGGTTCATCTACACTTGTGAATTAAGTTGACTTAAGCAGGCTTAAGTCGACTTAATTTACTCTGCGTCTACACTACAGTTTCCTTATGTCAACTTAAGTTGCTGCTTAAATCAACTTAAGGAAATTTTAAGTCGACTTATTAAGACCTCATTTTACTTCGACTTACTGGTTAAGTCGAATTTATTAAGTCGACTTAAACCAGTGTAGACGTGGCTTAGCCTTAAGTCTACTTAAAGTGTCCCCAAGGCTCCCCCACTGACCTCCCTCCCAGGGTGCCTGGCACAGCCAGAGCCTGGCATGTCCACCCACAGGGCAGGACACAGCCCTGCCCACCCTGTTCCTGTACCCTGCCCCTGTCTCTGTCCTGCTCAGCTCCCATGAACCCTGGTACAATGGGGAAGATGCTGAGCACCCTGGCACTTTTGGAGGGGTGTCTGGGGAAGGGGAGCACCTCTTGGGTGCCCTCCCTCCCACCATGCACCACTCCCAGGTCCATGTAGCCCCTACAAGTTGACTTAGGTATCCAGTGGGGACGCTCTAAGTTAATTTGGCAAGGTTGACTTTAAGTCGACCTAAATTTACAGTGTAGACATGCTAAGTTGACTTAACAAAGTCGACTTAAAGTCGACATTGTTAAGTCGAGTTAGCAAAGTCAACTTATTTGAACAAATGTAGACATATCCCTAAATAACAAGATAGTGGGCTACCAGATACCCTAGCCTGAGTGGAGCACAACACTTTCTCATGGATTGCACTTGTTCACCATGGATACCAAGGGATCTATAGGGTATAGAGGCAGGCTTTCTAGCCTTTACTACTACAGGAACACAAACACTGCCCCCCCCCCCAATGGAATGCTTCAAGGTAATCTCTCCATTGTAATTCTCCTGAAGATTTCTTCATAAATACTCCCCTTCTGTGGTCTTTTGAGTCGGTGGGGGAGAGGGTTCATCATGATTTAGACCATTATTGCTATTGTTTGTTTTGGTATGACAGGAGCTTTGTTTTATTCTTTTTTTTAAAAAAAAAATATTTACGTAATGAAGATTCACTGAAAAGAAGACTGTGGTTTAGAATTCATTTTAGGTTTTGGAGGAACCCACATGAAAGTAAATAATTTCAGCTATCTTCCTATCTGTCTTATGTGCTACAGTCAGTGATATTTTTGGTGACATCATAGTTCAAGGACTATATGTTCGTTGGGTAGCGTTCTGATACATATACACAAAATACTCTATGACTACTAAAGTGGCATCAGTAAGGTCATTACTGACAAAAGTTCTCCTAATCTGTTGGCTGTTTTTTTTCCTGACAGAGAGATTGAGGGGCTAGGTAAGTCATAAATATGTATTAATGGATATGAAACCACAAAATCCTAATTTTCTAGTAAGCAAATGTCCTTGTCCAAATTAGATTGTGCTGAGTCTGTGTATAACAAGGTGGGTGTGCAATTGAACTTTCTATTCAAGCCCTTGTTACAAATCATCTTCTAAAAATAGTAAAACCATCATATGCTATCAGTCAAGCTTCACATGAATTCATTATTGGCTAAATAGTGTCAAGCTACCTTGTGCTTACAAATCATCATTCATTCCATGGCGGCAATTTATGAAAAAATTTACATCAGTAATGTATTCAATTAAGAGAACTCCTTGGAAGAAATTCTCTATGTGTATACTGCCAACCACAGAACAACCTTGATTATCCAAATGTCATGGGGGCATGGAATGAGTGTGGATAAACAAGCTTTTGAATTGGTAAGGGTATTTCCAATGTAATGAATAGCTGGGGAGGTGAGGGGAGACACATGTTCCAGCTTTGATACCAAGGAGATTGGAGATAATTGGAGATATATTTTAGATACACAGCATGCGACGCTGTCCTATGTATGAGGAATGGAGGATGGTGTTTAAAAGGTCTACATCTAGATTTCAGGAGCAACACATTGATCATAGTGTGTGAGACCAAGAAATTATTGGGAGAAAGGCATTTTGTTCTGATGGGCCCTTACCCTTTCCCAGCTGTAAGTGGTATACTGGTTGACATTCTGTTACTGTTGCTCAGCCAGAAAGATACCATTCTATAGATGAGGCTTGCCTATCCATGATGATAATACTGCCATATAAGCCATACATGTATCCATACAAGCAGCAGAGTCAGGATTTGGGCCCATAATGAATAAAAACAATGAAGAAGACCACAAGATAAACTCTGTACAGTATCCATAAGCAAAATAGCTTTGGCCTGGCTTTGTATAAAATACAATTTTAAAAGCAGCAATCTGTCTTTTCTGTTCTTCCTTCAATGAGCTGAGGGTGAAAACCTAGTTCTTGTTTCTTAATTATCTTATCCTCTCCTACTGGAGAGGATTAAAGTGTGAGAACTATGTTTCTTTTTGGGTCCTTTCTTTCCCTTAATGTAGAGAGCTTTCAGAAGCAGGATCACAGAGAGAAATAACAGGCAGAGGTATGAGGTATGCAACAAGGGGGTTGTCGTGGTAGGTGTCTGCTACAGACCACCAGACCAGAAGGAAGAGGTGGAGGAGGCGTTCTATGGACAACTAACAGAAATTTCCAGATCACAGGCCCTGGTTCTCATGGGTGACTTCAATTATCCTGACATTTGCTGGGAGGGCAATACAGGCAATCCAGGAAGTTTTTAGAAGGTGTTGAGGACAACTTCCTGGTACAAATGCTGGAGGAACCAACTAGGGGCCTTGCACTTCTAGACCTGCTGCTCACAAACAGAGAAGAATTGATCAGGGAAGTAGAAGTGAATGGCAACCTGGGCAGCAGTGACCATGAGATGGTAGAGTTTAGGATCCTGATCAATGGAAGAAAGGAAAGAAGAACACACACCCTGGACTTCAGAAAAGAAGATTTTGGCTCTCTTAGGGAACTGATGGGCAGGATACCTTGGGAGGCTGATCTGACGGGGGAAAGGCATCCAAGAGAGCTGGCTGTATTTTAAACAAACCCTGTTAAAAGCACAGGAAGATACCATTCCGATGTGCAGAAAGAACAGCAAAGGTGGACGGCGCCCAGCGTAGCTTAGCAGAGAAATCTGCGGTGAGCTGAAACATAAAAGGAAATCTTACAAGAAGTGGAAGCTTGGAAAGATGACAAGGGAGGTGTATAAAGATATTGCTCGGGACTGCAGAGATAAAATCAGAAGGCCAAAGGGCATTTGGAGTTGCAGCTAGCAAGGGATATGAAGGATAACAGAAAGGGGTTCTACAAGTATGTCAGTAAGAAGAAGAGGATCAGGGATGGTATAGTTCCCTTACTGAATGAGGCAGGTATCCTTGTGGTGGATGATGCGGAAAAGGCTGAAGTACTCAATGCTTTTTTTACTTCAGTCTTCACAGGGAGGGCCAGATCCCAGGCTACTACACTGGGTAATGCAGAATGGAGAAAAGAAGAGCGGCCCTTGGTGATGGAAGATCAGGTTAGGGACTACTTAAAGAAGTTGGATGTGCACAAGTCTATGGGTCCGGATGAACTGCATCCGAGGGTGCTGAGGGAGTTGCCCGAAGTGACTGCAGAGCTGCTGGCCATTATCTTTGAAAACTCGTGGTGAACGGGGGAGGTCCTGGAGAATTGGAAAAAGGTAAATATGGTACCTATCTTAAAGAAAAGGAAGAAGGAGGATCCGGGGAACTACAGACCGGTCAGCCTCAGCTCAATCCCTGGAAAAATCATGGAGTAGGCTCTCAAAGAATCCATCCTGAAACATTTGGAGGAAAATAGAGTGATCAGGAACAGTCAGCATGGATTCACCAAGGGCAAATCATTCCTGACCAACCTGATTACCTTCTGTGATGAGATGACTGTATTTGTGGATGCGGGAAGAGCTGTTGACGTGGTATACCTCGAGTTTAGCAAGGCTTTCGATACGGTTTCCCATAGCATTCTCGTCGGTAAGATAAGGAAGTATGGGTTGGATGAGTGGACCGTAAGGTGGATAGAAAACTGGCTAAATCAACTGGCTCAGCGGGTAGGAATCAATGGCTCAATGTCTAGTTGGCAACCAGTAATGAGTGGAGTGCCCCAGGGGTCAGTCTTGGGGCCGGTTCTGTTTAACATTTTCATTAATGATCTCAATGATGGGATAGATTGCGTGCTTAGTAAATTCGCGGATGACACCATGCTGGGGGGAATGGTAGACATGCTGGAGGACAGGTTCAGGATCCAGGGAGACTTAGATAAATTGGAACACTGGGCCAAAAGAAATCTCATGAGGTTCAACAAGGACAAGTGCAAAGTCCTGCACTTAGGATGGAAAAATCCCATGCACTGCTACAGGCTGGGGACTGATCGGCCAAGTAGCAGCACTGAAGAGAAGGACCTAGGGTTATGGTGGACGGGAAGCTGGATATAAGCCAACAGTGTGCCCTTGTTACCAAAAAGGCCAATGGCATATTGGGCTGCATCAGTAGGAGTGTTGCCAGCAGATCCAGGGATGTGATAATTCTCCTCTATTCGGCACTGGTGAGGCCTCATCTGGAATATGGTGTTAAATTTTGGGCTCCCCACTACAGAAAGAATGTGGACAAATTAGAAAGAGTCCAGCGGAGGGCAATGAAAATGATTAGGGGGCTGGGGCACATGACTTATGAGGAGAGACTGAAGGAACTAGGCTTATTTAGTCTGCAGAAGAGAAGACTGAGGGGGGATTTGATAGTAACCTTCAACTACTTGAAGGGGTGCTCCAAAGAGGAGGGAGCTAGGCTGTTCTCGGTGGTAACAGAGAACAGAACAAGGAGCAATGGTTTCAAATTACAGCTGGGCAGGTCGAGGTTGGATATTAGGAAAAACTTTCTCACTAGGAGGGTGGTGAAGCATTGTCATGGGTTACCTAGGGAGGTGGTGGAATCTCCATCTTTGGAGATATTTAAGGTCTGGTTAGATGAATCCCTGGCTGGGATGATTTAGAGGGAATGGTCCTGCTTTTAGTAGGAGGTTGGACTAGATGACCTTATGAGGTCCCTTCCAGCCCTATGATTCTATGATTCTCTGAGAACGATGACACTGAGCTTGAGACTGGGATGCTTACTCAAATTGGAAAGGGAAGTAGGAAGAGAAATAGACTGAGAGTTCTGTGGATATGTCTACACTGGCAATTTAGGTTGACTTAAGTAGCCTTAAGTCGACCTAAATTACTCCCTATCCACACTGGGCTTTCATTAAGTCAACTTAAGAAACCCTTATGTTGACTTAATGAAAGCTTAAATCGACTTAGTAAGAACCGCCAATTAGATTGACCTAACCCTTAAGTCGACTCCTTAGGTTGATTTAAACACAGCGTGGACATGGATCAACCTTTAAATCGACTTAATTAAGTTGATTTAAGGGCAGTTAGGTTGACTTACTAAGTCCACGTTCAGGGTAACCACTTTGTTAAGTCAACTTAATAAGATCAACTTTAAGTCGACTTAAAGTCGACCTTATTAAGTCGACTTAACAAAGTCATCCTAACTTTTTCTAGTGTAGACATAGCCTGTGAGATGGAGGCATTATATAGATTGAACCAGGTAGTTAGAAGTCTAAATGACATCAGTAATAGCCCAGAATAATTGTGACTGTGAAATCATGGATACTAGCTGGGATTGATTGAAATGAAACTGAAAAGCCCATAAAAATCAAGACTCCACCTACATTTAAGCTCCTGAAAGGAATTTGGAAAGACCCTATTTTCTAGAAAATGATCATTACAAGATTAGAACTATTTAGAAGCTACGTTCTTGAAGTACAAAAGATCATTCAAAATTCGTGTTTTACTCACCTGTTGAATTTTGTGTAACACTGTCTCTAATATGTGTTAAATTAAAAATATAGGATAATAGAGGCCCTGGAGTGAATACAAGACTACAATTCCCTTGAGTTCTACTGATGATATAAGAGCATAACTCTGTTGTGTTTTTGAAATGCCCATTGTAGTTTTAAAACATTAACAGCTGCTGAGGATACTTGAGTGGAATAGCTAGTAGATGCTGACATTTGAGCATCATATTTATTTAGCTGTTACATGGGAACATCATCAGTTTTAAGGATGTTTCCCCATTAGTATTATTCTATTTCATATATTGTAGAACACTCCTTCCCCAACCAAAAATGCACAATTCTGAAAACCTCCTGAATTTTGAATTGTGTTTCCTCTATATCTTCCATATAGTACAGGCCAAATAGTATTTTATTATTGGTTTGTGATATAGCACAGAATGTCCTCACTAAACATTTTTGTCAAACCACTTTCCCACCTGTATTTAAGTCCATTCTGGAACATCAGTCCTGCCACAGCACTTCTGGGAAGTGAGTTTCAACAGCTCCAAGATGATGGTGATACAGGGCTATCTTCTTGTTTTTCTTCTTTTCCTTCTTCCACTTTTAAAAAAATAAAAATTTCTTTCTGTTTCTCACTTCTTGTCACAATTTTGGCCAAATTCACTGCCAGTGTAGATAGGCAGAGCTCCATAGAACTTACTTATTTACATCAGCAGAGAAATTGTTTAAGGTCTTGAGTCATGAAATGGGTCTATTTCCTTCTTCCTTCTAGCACAATTTTAGGTGCTCATGTAATAGTAATGACTATATATTTTGGATTTTGTCTGACTTTTTTTTTTCTTTTGAACATTACTTGGTGAGGTACTGGATGAAAAAAATGCAAATTAAAGCAAAGAATTTACCATGCTCTAACTATGATGGAGACAGTATTTGGCTAAAATCAGAGCTATGTCAGGCATATATTTTTATGACTAACGTTGTTAAGTTTATGATAGGAGAACTGTAGTGTAGCAGAGTGCAGCAGCCAGGCTGGGCTAGCCCCTGCTACTGAGGCTTAATTAGGAGGAATAGGGAACCAGCTAGGTAGGCTGGCTAATGAGCTGGAATGAGGACCAGCTGTGGGACTTGGGAGGTCAATACCCACCCCCCCCAGAGGAAGTTGAGGGGAAGAATAAGGGCCAGTAACCTGAGCAGGGGAAGGGCTTGAGAGAAAGTTGAGTACTCTGCTGCTTCTGAGCAAGATTGTAAAACCCCAGGGCTTGAATGGACTGTTGTAAATAGATGCTGGTGGGCAGCACGCTTGCGATAAACTACATGGGTTAAGCGCAAGAGTGGTTGTGGATGTGGTTTGTGGGGCTAAGGGCCTGAAGAGCAAGGGGGTCTGAGTCTGGACTGTTACACATAAGAATTGATTTAATGATTCAGTTTTGCTTTGGGACACTTTTCTTTTTTTTAATTTCTTTTGAGATTCATATCAGGAATTTTTTGGTAAAATCAGAATGGAAGTTCCAGTCCAAATGAAATAGAAACCCTCTCCTAGCAGAGCCAGCGCCCCTTGGTTATGACAATCAGTTGATGTAGGAGAGCCCATTCAAGCCTTACTATGTCTAACTTAGACTTGGTCCTGAGGGCCCTAATCACTCTGCTCTAGAGCCTGTTTTGTCTTTGCTCTCAGCCTGTATTGTTAGAGTTGGTACAGCTTGTATAAATAATTAAATATTCAGTAGGCCATGAAAAGAAGACCAATATAGCCTGGTTATTTGGACACTCTTTTGGGATGTAGGACACTCAGGTTCAAGTCTGAAGCAAGCAGAGGCATTTACCTCTTAGGTGAATGCCTTAAGCACCAGGGTATTAGCTATCCTGGGATGGGTCTCTCAGTTTGATTCCAATGCAGAACAAAAAACAGTCTTGTTGGATTTTTTGATTTGTTTAAAAAACAACAACAACAACAACACCCCCTCTCCCGCCCCCGTCAGAATTCTTATTTTCTGGCCAGGCCCAAACACACAGGTCGCCCAGCAGTTCTGAGGAGATTCTGCTATAGCTCCCTATTCCATAGTGAATGAAAGCATGTCCAGATACAGGAGTGAGGGAAGCCATGGGACCAGACTAAGAGGAACTTATTTCTCAGGCAAGTGAAATCTAAGAAGTTGGATGTAGGAAAATTCATGGAGGACTCAAACATGTTGATAAGCTTGCTATTGTCAATACTGGCCATAACTCAGCTGTGATTTTTTTTTTTTTTTTACCTTCAAAATTTGTTGGGACAAACTGCCCTAAGTATTATGAATCATTTAAATTTTGAAACTCAAAGGAATTTATGTTTGTAGTGTGGTTTTAAAAAGTGATGTACACTTAAAAAGAAATGGTAAATAGAACATCCTCACAGTTCTTACGATGAAACATTCCTTGTTCACTACCTACATGACAGCTCTGGCAATGTTATAAATCTTTCTAACCTTCTCATCCTAATTTAGCTATACTCGTGGAGGATATTTGTTAAGGGTATCTTAAGCATAACAGAAAACAACAATGCTAAGCAATAAAACAAATATGACAAGCAGCATTTTTTAACTACATGGATTTGGAAAGGATATATATTATATATCAAAGGGTGCCCTTTCTGTCCTCTTTGCTGATCAAGATGGTCACCTCTGACTTCCTTGGGATGCCAGAATTGCTCAGGTTGTCTTTTCAGCTCTAGAAATGTACATAGCCCTACACTGAAATAGAAAGAGAGGCAGAGAGAAATGAAGAAGATTGGCCATGCTGATATCTTTAGATGCTCAAAATGTTTGCCAATGGGATCGGTGCAGAAATCTAGTGATATCAGTCTCATTCTTTTTCTTCTGGACCAGCAGGGAGTGCTGTAGAGAAAGCATGGAACTTTTGGAAATGGAAGGTGAACAGTGCTTTCCATATTTCTTTAGTTTAGTTTAGTTCTCTCTGGCACATGAAAGCAGTGGCTCTGATTGATCTCGAGAGACCCCTAGTTATCCCTCCCCTGCATTGCTATAATGTAAGGCTTTTGAGAAAAAGAAGGTTGTGGGTTATTTGTTTTTTTAAAGGGGTATGAAAAGAGAAAAAGGAATAGAGAGTTTGATGGGGAAAAGAAATCTTGCCCCATTGAGAAAAAAAATAAAGTTCAGTAATGGAAGTGTTCTGTTGTGAAGATGAGGAAGTGGTTTCTGATTTTCTTATTTAGTTATTGTGTTTATATAAAAAAAAGGTGGGGGAGGAGGAGGGGAATCTCATTAACATCTAAAGTGATGGTGAAATGGAGCGAGCATGGTCCCACTGTCTTTTCACAACTCAGTCCTCTTGCAGGTTCTGGTTTATTGCTTTGCTATTCAGGCTTTATTTACTTTGAATTTTAAAATCCATCCATCTTCAAAAGAAAAAGTAGAGCATTTGTTTTCTGGGTGAAAATGGAGAACCTTGAATCGACCTCCCTTCCTCTGTTGATTGGCACAGTGAGGAGCAAAGAAGGAAAAAAATGGTTCAAAGTGCCTGTAACTCACGGGCCAGGGGAAGTGGAGCATTTGCAGCATATTCCCCCTCCCCCTCCCATTTCTGCAGAAGCCCCTCTCTGTGAACACCTCATAATTGAGGCTCCATGTGCCTGTGGGGACAGTACGCTGCCAGGGAGCAGCCTTTCTACACAGCATGCTACCCTAGCAACCTGACAAAGTTCCAGCAGAAATCTGTGTGGGAGTTAGTGCTGATCTTTGCAGCATTAACTCTTTTTAGGGAGAGGGGATTGTGTGAAGCTACGGGGGGGAAGCCAATGCAGCATGGCTCCTATATGAGATCCATAGGGAAAGTACCAGATTTCACCATCTCTTTGTATGCTGCATATTTGCAAGGCTGCACTCCTGCTCCAGTCACACAGACGCAAATTCCCTTTGCCTTTGGGAGAATGTAGCAGCAGCTTCACAAGTTTACATGCCTTTGGTCCTCAGTTGTCTTTCACTTCTGTGCATGGAGGCACTGAATGTGTTTTTATATGTGCATAGGATAGGCCATTTCCTTATGAATTTCCCCAAACGCCATGTTAGCCCCTTCCCCCTGCAATGCCCATGTTTAATCATGTTTGGATTTTGGTCATAGACTGTAAAGTGTTTCTTATCTTGTTCATACACATGTCTCAGTCAGGATTTCACTTGTGCAACCTGGTGGTTATGCAGGGTCAGAATATGCCAGTCCTTACGAATGTGCACTGTACATGGGAGAATGCACAAGGAACCATCCTGATGTAGCCTACCCAAGGGCCTGGCTCAGTTGCTTGAGAGCAGGTTCTGTTGTTTCTCTGTGTCCCCATGGGGATTAATAGGGGTGATGAGGGCCAGACCCAAGGCCCTATATTCCTTCAATAGCCCTTTTAATATGTGCATAGAGGGGAGAAAAGAGGGAAAGAGGTAGACTGCATCATTCTAAAGGAGGACTGGTGCCACTTGGGCAGGCATTTGTGGCAGAGACTCTGCCCAAAGGTCTTCAGGAAATAGCGTGGTTCTCTGCACACCACAATTTGACCCTGTGTTTGTTGTAAATCGCTAGTCAATTAGAACATTTTCAGGAATAAAGATGTTCCTGGAAATAAATAATGTATTCCCCTAGAACTATTTCATTATGTCAAAAAACAATCTATGATAACCTTATTAATTATTAGAGAAATGGCAAATTGTATATGGTGCATACAGTGTTTGTACACATTTCTAATAAAATAAATCTGCAAATTCCTGATATTAATCATCAATTACATTAGTAGAAGGGAAAAAAAACAGTTTAAATGAGATTTTGGACTAACGCAGTTTAGAGAAATAAGTCAGGGAGAATTTACATTCAATTAAGATTCTGGCTTTTGTACCTATTTAATGTGGATTTGATGGGTAAAAAAGTTCAGAGCCTTGCAGCCAGAGGTGTTATCTTTCCTCCTCTTGGCATGTAAAGACTGAGAATTTTATCAATGGATTCCAATTAGAATCCTTCTGAATTCTTTCCTTAGCTTTATCAAGGGCTAATTCTTAAAGGAAAATATTTGGCTACTTTCCAATTGGCTTGTGTCCCCTGTTATTTTCATTGAAAAGTGTGGAATCAGTTTTCTAGGCTGTCTCTGCATAAATTAAGCTTGTTTATAGTTCAACACTCTTCCTCCCTCTTTCTTCATTGTATATTGAACAATTATCTACCACTACATAGCAAAAGGAAACTCAACAGTGAAAACGGATAGCATCAGCTGAATAGGGGGCTAACACTAGGGGTGCAATCAGAATTTTCTAAAGAAGTAGTGTGACAGTTTTGGCAATTTCCTGCAATATCTTTAGAAGATATTATTGTATTAAGTTTGTTTCATTGTGAGTAAGGATTGTATGTATTTCCATGAGAGAGAGATTAAAAACATTGAAGCAGAGATTAGGCAAATTTACTCAGGTGGTGGTACCTTTAGAGAGCTGCCTGAAGAAAGGCTTGCATGTACTGGTTTATACTGGATTCTTCAGAGACCAACAGACCAAAAAAAAGGTCTCTTGTTTAAATAAGGTGAGATAAAACTGACCCTGGCCCTTTTTCTGCTCTAGCAAATGGACACAATCTTCTGTCTAGGGAAGAGGGGGGCAAACCTTAGGGAAGGGTTGGGAGAACTGACACTTTCCATACCTTGAGCTTGAAATAGGGATGATTCTGGTAAGCTTTTTAGGATGCTAATAGGTTCTATTGATCTTAATATTTTTGCTCATGCTTTCATGTTAAGAATAAATGTGCTTGCTTAAAAAGGGCTGTGTAGTAACTCATAACTGTAAGCAATGACACTGTTCATAACTGCTGACAAGAAGGAAAAGTGCAGAACCCTGGCTATTATGGTTATATCTGGCTTACCGGGAATATCACAGTATAGGCAGGGAGCTTTCCAGCCTGGAAAAAGCTTTGATCAGAAGAAAGAGTGATGCAGGCCTCCATCCAAGAGCTGTGATGGCTGAGAAGCTGGGTGCTGGATCATATAAGGGAAATATGGATGCAATTTCTCTGAACTGTCACTGGGTACCCCGAGCCCTCCTTCCCCTGCCTTGTACTCACTGATAAACTCTCTCCCTTGCACTCTCCTACCACTGCTTCTGCACCAAGACCAGTGCTCTTCTCTACACATTGCCCTGTACCCAGCCTTGAGCTGTCCTTCCTGCACCCACAGCCCACACCTAACTCTGAACTTTCACACAGAAGAGAACCATTGCCACCAGGAGCCAGTAGTTCTGAGAACTCCATACCATGTTCTCTTTCTGTGTGAATGAGTGGCATTTTGAGCTGGTACACTGGGTCAGAGTGGCATCTGGGTTCCATCATGGCAGAGGGGCAGTCAGGCCAAAGTTCCAGCTCTGGTCAGGGACAGGAGTGGGAGAGCAGAGTCCCCCACCCTTGTTGCACCCCTGTTTAACACTCTAAGGAGCACATTCTGAGGGAGCCTCTCATCAGAATGCATGGGTAACGGAATGCACAGGACTCCTTCCCTTCTCATGCATTTCTGCAAAAAGCCTCTCAAATAACAGCCCTGGTGCTCCTTCAACTGTGGGTATATAGAGCTGCTTATTCTTTGTTGATAGAGATTTGAGAAGAGAAGGAAGTGTCCAAACATCACTGATGGTGCAGTGGCTTTCTCAAAGCACTCTCTGCAACATTTCCTAAAGATGGTCAGACTCTAGATTTGTCTGATCTCCTCTGGAAGGTAATAGTATTATATAACATTTTTTAGTGATTTATATTTTCAAAGAACCCTACCTGCACTAAATAAAGAACCCACAAATCATCCCTGTATTGCATGTTTGCATTATTTTCCTCATTTTACACATGAGTAAATTTAGTGTCTTGTCCAATGTCATAGTGCCAGTTAGAGACAAAGTCCAGGTCTGGGCATCCCATCCCTAGGTCTTCAACAAAACCACCCATGGCTTCATCACCAATATGGAATAATTGCTTACATTTATAGAAATATATTTAAATGTCTTCACAACTAACAGTTTATTTTCATTGTCTGGGTATTTAAAGCTATCCACAACATTTTCCCTCTTAAATTTAAGATTTCACGGATGGTGCCCAAATGAAATTTATAATAATGCAGTATTATGAAAGGATGTTTGAGTATGTGACATTCATCAGTGATTAATTGTAACTATGACTCACTCCATTTAAAGAATCTAAAGTAGCTAACTAGTAAAAGCATCATTGTTGCTGCTTAAAATGTTTATTGTCCCTTGGAACTAAAACATGAAATTAAGGAATTATTCATGTCACTTTTGGAACATGAAAGATATCATTTATCTCCTTTCCCTTCCATGTTCCCTTTAGCCATACCATATGACTAGACTCATCAATTTTCTTTATACACTTATAGAAGATCATTTTCCTGTTTTCAAAATTAATGCAACTGTTCAGTAGCAAAGGTATATTTTCTTTGTCTTTCGAGTGGAAAGCCATTTTGTCACTGACGATGGGCCCCTTGCCCTTAACACTCATGATAATGAACTTTTTGTGTGTGTGTGTCTAAAATTAGGTCTTTTTCTTTAACCATGCATTGCCGTTTTTATGATTTGGTACTCAAGGGAATATAATTTTACACATTCTTTTCTAGTCACCTTCTTTAGACTGAGTGAATTACTTTTCTCAGTTTTTTTCAGTTAAATATATCAAAGAAAAAAATGTGTTCCACTTGGTAATGTAAAGGATCATCGGCAAACAAATTCAGTTTCCCTTCTCAATTTAGACCTTGTGTTTGCACCTAACTGCTAGAACATTGGTTTTCAATTTGTGTTCTACAGACCTAGGGAGGTCTGCAGCATATGTCTAAGAGGTCCATGAAAGGTTTTCGTTATCATAGAACATTGGTTTTCAACTTGTGGCCTGTGGATCCCCTAGTGTCAGCAGACTATACTTAAAATTTCTGAACTGGTCTAGAACTCCACTCAAAATTTTTCAAAGTCTACATATGAAAAAAAAAAAAATTGACAACCGCTGCACTAGAACTTTGGTGTTCTCTTTGTCTTTGAACTCTGCGTATGCAGTATCAGAAAAAAATACGTATAGCCACATTTACCACTCTTTTTTTCATAATATTTTCAGCTTTGTCTTCATCTCTTTTCATCTGAACTATACACTTGTGGTGTTAGATCTACTCACTCCAACATGTGTGGAATCTTTTCTTCCATCTTCTGAGAAACATCAATAATTACTGATATGTCATCATCAACCTATCTTTCAGACATTATCAAGGCTGCAATAGGTTAAGTTCAGCCTGCTTCACAGACTTTGACTATCTCTGTCTCCTTCCAGTTCCTCCAGCACCTGCCTCTGCAATTCTTACAAAGTTATGCTGACTATGTATAGTCCTGTCTCCTGCAGCTCTCACTGTTTTGCAACAGTTTTTCTGCCTTTCTCTTCCAGGGGAACACTACGCCCTAGTAGACTGCGATGCAATTTTGGCAGCAATGAAAGGGAGATACGCAAAGTACTTAAAACACCTTACTATCTCCCTCTGATTGCCAACTGCCTAGTGTCTTCGGTGCGCTGAGTCAGGGGGAAATGCCTTCCTTCTGACTCAGTGCTATTCCTTCTGCAGGGATGGTCTTACAAGATCGGCTTCCTGATTGGCTGAGTGGGTCTTCACAGACCTGATCAGTCGATTTGGAAGATCAATATGATGGCAGTTAATTTGCCACCATCAGTGAAGATCTGCCCTTAATCTCTTTGTCAAACTTAATCATAAAAACATGTCTATGCCTTTTAATTTTCACTCCCTCTTTCATAAGACTTGTTTTCTTTAATTCTACATTATATATGGGGCAGCAATTTAATGCTCTTTAATGAAAAGTACACTGAAATTAAATTGATATTGTCCCAGCTCTACCTGTTTCCTACCCTGGAAGGATTCACGAAAGTATATAGAAAATTTGTACTGTAGTACTTTTCAGTTCAATGTGGAATTAAATGGGATGCTTGTGTGATACCACAAGACAGGAATTCCCTCCACTGTGATAGCACTGTCACATGCATTTTTACATTTGTTCATGTCTTCCTGTCTGTAGCATCTTATGAAAAATATAAGATTAGCTGGTTATGGTGTTGTATGCCCAGAAAATTCTTAGAAAGGCAAGCCAATTGAAAACAAAACAAACAAAAACAAACAAAACCCCCACCACCACCTCAAAATGAAGTCAAAGTGACTGTGACAAAACACATATTATATATGTGTCCTGAGGATGTAGGCTATGATCTTGAGTCACTTTTTAACTGGTATTTAATGTTTTGCAGAATGGAGAACCAAAAAATTAGGCCAGATAATATAGATTTAGAATAATACCCTTATTTTACCTAAAGCAGGACTGTAGAGGACAGGACAAAAGTAAGAGCCCATAAAAAGACCAGTTTGCAATTACAGTTACAGCAGCCAAGAACTAATAGAAGTTGGCAACACATATTTGACCATTGTAAGAGAGTCAGAAATGTGTTTTTGATAGATTCTTGACAGGTATATACAACAAACCTGTCACTTTTCCTGTAACACTTTAGTCGTGTTCTTGATTCAATATCAGAGAGACTTTCCTTGACATTTGACATTACTGTTCTTTTCTCCCATGCTTGTTTCATACCATCCATATGGCCCATCTTATATATGGTAGAAATTGAAGAAGTAAAAGCTTTGTAGTAAATCCTTTGAGATTTTGCAAGAAATTTTCATTGTAATATATGCTGTTGTGTATATTTTGGTTAGTAGCACTCTTCCCTGTGGTTTGGAAGGTAAATTCTTGCCTCATACCAGTACTAAACTCCTACTGATGATACTGTAGTGAAGAACTTTAGGTGTGCTGTCCCATAAGAAGTACAGCAGTCCATTACATGGTGTCATATTACATTGAGAACTTGTTAGTTTACCTGGGTTAGATGGAAGTCAAAGATCCTATTTCACTTTTCAAAAAGGTTAGTGATTAATCATGCTGTCTTTAACAATATTGCCTGTTTTAAAATATATGCTGATGCCCAGGGCTAGTTATTGTTGAGTCTTTTAAGAGCAAGAACAAGGCTAATTACATAGCTTGATTTGAAGCTAAGTTAATCAAAAAGTTTGCTGAAAAAAGGCCTCAGTAATTAAACGTTAACAATTAAGAAATTGAAGTTTTATTCAGAACGATAGATATTACACACAAGTGGGCAAATATTTCCCATTTAAATTGAGGCCTGGCTCAAAGCCTTCCATTGCCTTCAGTGGGCTTTGAATCAGGCCCTGAGCATGCAGGAATAACATTAAAGCATGTGTTCTTCGGCTTTGATCCAGCAGAGCACTTAATCCTGCATTTAATTTTGAACATGTGAGTAATCCCTTTGACTTCAGTGGAACTGTTCATTTGCTTAAGTTTAGCACATTCTTAAATACTGGGGTCTTCTTGCTTTTTTTACAAACTGCTGAATTAGAGGGAAATGAAGGATTTTACTTCTTAAACTGAGTAAACATGCACATTTTAAATTCTCTAATTGTCATAAATTTAATCAAAACTTTAATTAAAAAACAAAAATGTGGTAATGAAATACTGTAGTGAAGATAATAAATGCAGCAAGAATGGTGAAGACTAATTGTAATATTGTGAAAACATAATGCTGTTTTATACTGATAAATCTTTCCTCGACTGTAAGTAACGTACATAAACATTGGGATAGGTGTGGTTTAGGAATGATTATTTATCTTCTGGGTCTAACACATTTAAATATAAATTCCTTTAGAACAATCTTTAATCAAGAAGTCCCCAAACTGGAGCATGGAGGAACATTCAGGGGGAGGGTGGGGAGGGGAGCTGGCAAGGGCCCAGGCCAATCCCCACCAGGGGCCAGGGAGGGAATACCACTCATCCCTGAACTCTGTCCCAGTCCCACCCACCCAGCTGGAGACTCAGCCCTTGACCCTGCTTAAGCCTCAGCCACCTGCCTCAACTCCTGGTGGCTGGCTATGGCTGTTCAGTTCCTGGGCTTGTCACCCCTTCATAGTCTCTGCTTTGGCCACAATCTCAGCTCCAAATGGCTGGCTGCAGGCCCTGGCGCCTGTCCACAGTCCCTGGGACCCCTGATCCCAGTCTCATCACCCAGTCCTGACTGTAGCCCCGCTCTCAGCCTGATGTGCAGGGACAGAGGAGTGCAGAATGGGGTAAGAGGGGGTGCTATGTAAAAAGTCTGGGGACCAATGATTTAGTTTAGTGTGAAAAGAATCTTTTTTTTTTTCCCAGTAAGTTGTAGAATTAAAGTTTGACCTGATTAAAAAATGAAAAGGAAATAAGGCTTCCTGTTTAAGTCAGAATATAAATTTGAATATAATTCTGATGATTTTGGGAATTGTAATAACAGATACGTATATTTTACAAAAGAGCCACAAACTACAGTGTTAATGAACTAGTCAAGCAGATCTGCTTCAAAGAAAACATGAGCCATTGAAATTTCCAAGAAGATTCAGCAAGAAGAATTAATATTTAATTTAACATGTACTGAAAAGCTCCTTGCGTCATCAAGTGTAAATTAATTTTCCTGCAGCTTTGCTTTCCTAGATATCCTGAGAAAATATCTTCCACCATTGATTCCTACCACTTCCTCATTTAATCAGTCTGCTTTAGTTCCTTTTACCTTTCATTGCATTATCGTGTGTGTGAAATACAGTACCAGCATCATCTTCGCCGCCCCTTTTGCGCTGAAAATAGTGGTGCTACCATATTCTCTGTCTGATCAAGAAATTCTCCTTTGCTATGTCAGATTTTCACTTGAAACCAGACAGTTTGCAGTTATTTATGTTCATCACAGTAAGAGCTGACTTCTCTTTCAGTTTTATAAGCTTAGAAACACTGTGAAAATGAGTCAAAGATATTTTCAATATTTGAGGGCTTTTTTTTATTGGTCTCTATATAAATAATAGAGCATTTACACTTACATTCACACACATGGAGGTATGTGTGGATCTATGCATGTGTATATCTAGATGTCCTCTTTAATGATCATTATAATTAAAGGCAAAACATTTTCAGTCACGATAACACTTTCTCATAACTTTCCATTCTTAGTTATTTTTTCAAGTTTGAGAAAAAAAATTCCTGCAACTATTTTTATGTTTTTTGAGAGTGAAAAAAATACATGTTTAATGAGGTACTGTTAGGTTTCTTCAACTGACATTTTGATTGCAAAACCAATAGAACTCACTTGATTTTCTATTCTTTTCTTTTTTAAGGAAAGTTTAGTTTTTAATGTTTACTCATAGAAACCATTTTACTTGATTTGCATGTAAATAGGAAGCTCTGTTTTGTGAAAAATGTTCACCCAGAAGAAATCCTAAAATACATGATCCTTAGGAAGGTCTGGTTAATGATGGAGCTTAATTTTGAGTAGGATCAGATTTCATATCCTCCTTTGGATCATAAGGAGTTGGTCTGTCATTAAGAGCAAAATTCAACAACCCTGTGCAGAGCGCTATGAACAATTTGAGTTCCACTTTCTTAATATATGAATTATTTGTAATTTAAGGTCAATTTCACCCTAATTAAGTGTCTTATATGATATACAGAAACATAGAAAGATGCTTCCTCAGAGTATAAGAACTTTATGACAACTTTAGAAAGTTAGGTTCATGTTCAGGCTGAACCTCTGATCTCTTACTCCCTTAAGGTTTTTCCTACACATCCCCAGCTTTTGATACCATTGTATATGCTTTTCTTAATATGACTTTCTCAAACCTTTATATATAAAAATAACCTCTCTTCTCAAAAAAACCAGGATCGTAGCTTCTAATGATCTGTGGCTGTGAGCGGGGGTGGGGGTGCGGGGTGTGTATAGTATTTTGTAGGAAAGCAACTTTTAAAATGAGGTTGTTTCTTTAATACTCATGTTTATTCCAATAAATGGTTAGTACATACTGAAACGTCACACAATCAGCTTTATAGATATGAAGACCAAAACATAAAAATTCAACAAGGCAGAATGAAACTAAAAGCCCCATGATTTCAGTGTTCTTGGCAGACATTCCCCAGTCAGTCACCCTATACAATGCAGAGGAAGAATCAAAGAAAACTATTAAACACAAACAATAATTGATGGAGATGATTGAAGCTAGAGTTTGTTGTACTGATATGTTTTATAGAACAGAAGCTTAAGTGTGAGATTTTTAAAAAGTACCGAGCATTAGCCAAAACATAATTGACATCGGTGGGAGCTTCACCATGGAGTAAGCACAAAATTACACCAATGCTTTTTGAAAATCCATAGTTAAGAATTTGTTAAAACCAGATTTTGTCATATGAGGGAAAGAGTGATTATGAACAGGGAGCAGTGGTGGTATTTCCTTTTTGTGGACTCAACCTACATGAGGAATGTCAATAGCCATGGCTACACTAGGCTTTAGTTAGTTCGAATTAAGGGCTTCCTTAACTTGAACTAATAAATTCAAATAGAGTATTCAAACTAAGGGGTTAATTTGAACTAACTAGTTCTTATTAACCAATGTGGCCATGTTAATTCGAACTAATTTCTTAGTTCGAATTAACCGGCCATTGAAATGCATGGGGATAATTCGAACTAACTTAGTTTGAACTAACTTTCCAGTGTGGCCATGCTAGTTCGAATTAAGCTAATTCGAACTAACTAAAATTAGTTTGAATTAGTTAGTTCGAACTAATTTTAGCAAGTGTAGACATAGCCAATGAGACTTTGATGACTTCAGTGGGCAAAGAACATAGAACCATGGGATATGAGTGTGTGTTTTTTGAGAGAATTGTTGGCCAAGTCCTTATGTGAAGATGAGATTATGATCTGTTAAGTGGGTGAGAAAGTATCCTTGCTGAATGAAGACATAATTTCATAGATACAAGAGAAGATGTTAATAAACCTTAAGTTACAGTAACACTTCATTATCCAATAAAAATCAGTTTCACTAATAAAGTTAACATAACTTCTGGTAGCATTGGTTTATGGCTTTATTGCACCAGCTGAAACTAGAGGTTTGGTGGTGGCATCTTCTGGAAGAAAAATAGCGGGGGATGGGGGGGAGGAGGGCAAAAAGAGATCTGAGGATTTTTGTTTGACTTTGGCTTATTACTAGTCATGAAAGATGGCAGTAATTTGAATATTACCTATTACATTTTAATATTTTTCTTTAATAATAATTTTTGTGTCATGTTTGAATATTTCATCTTCACAGTTTCGCTGAATGGTCAGGGAAAATAAAAAATGATGCATTCGATATTTACATGTTTTTACCAATCAAAAAGACATATCTGATTTACTGAGACTGATCATTCTTTTCTAGAGTTGGCTTTTGGGTGTAATGCTAAGTTACATATCAAACCAATAAAAATGTGGCTTGGGGACTTACATTGTATTGTATAATTAAGCATGTTTATATGCCAATATTTTGTAGCAGAATTTGGGAAGATAGACAGTACATTAGCAGTTCATAAAACAAGTTCCAAACTTTGTCTTTAGATGAAACGAAAACAAAGTCATCTATTAAAATAATGGGGAGCAAAATTCTTTCACTCGGGTTCATGCGCCAAAACTTAGGTCTGAAATTTTGTCCCTTTTTTATGAGCAGAAGTTTCCATGGGTGAGAGAGCAGAACATCCAAGTCAAGATCTAGATTGCAGAGCTGAGTGGAGAAAGTTGCTATTAATGCTTTTATAAAAATGTTAAATTAAGTATATTAGTTGTACCATTAGCTCAGTGGCATATTTTTGGAATTCTCTGGAGCTCTGATGATGTTGGGGTGGAGTATATGATTAATTAAGTGCAGATTACTTTGTGGCTGTATTATAGCTTCACAGTGTTAGAGGAAATTGGAATAGACAAAGTAAAAATAGAATTCTTTTACTTTTTTTAAACTAAGGACTAATGAAATGATTCATCTTTAAATTGTATGCCCCTGCCATTAAGTGGATGAGGGTGTTATGTTGTGATTGTTCCATATATAATTAGGTTAATGTTGGTTACAATTTTTTTTTGTTTTGGTTAACATTGATCATTTAATTTTCAGCACATTTTCCCTCCACCTAGTTATATAACTAGTAATAGTAGTATAATACATTGTTTTAAAAATTCTGTAGTGTTAAATAATTATTAAACCATCTTGAATACATTTATCTGGCATAACAAAGTAGATGCACAGCCATTCTTAACTAATTCTTATCTATGACCTATGTTCTTATTTAGTCATATACTGTTCTGAAAAAAAAAACAAAAAAAACTGTGTGTTTTGTTACGGCCCTTGCTCAAATGCATTTTTGTTCTTTCATGTGCATATTGAGGTGAGCAGCACTTGCCTGCCACTCTAAGACAACTGTGACCGAAAGATGATTTTATAGGAAAGCAGGAGAGATTCTCTTCCTATGAAATCAAATGTGAAGTTTTTACATTTCAGCTGTCTTAAAGGACTATTTCCAGGTCTTCCTCATTCTTGTGATTGTACTAGTCACTTAACGTAGTGGTACTAACAATATACAGTATGATAATATGTTCTTAACTACAGGCTTCATTCTATCCCTCCCTTTTCATCTGTGCTGTAGTGGAATGGGGCTAAGAGTGTAAGGACACGTTCCCCCTATTGCAACTTGGCATGGAGGCTTGGTAGCAGGGTACGGTTAATACATAGACTTTGTACCAATATAATTACTTTGGTTAGGGATGTGACTCTTTTTATGATATAGTTATACTAATAGAAAGTCTAGTGTGGCTGCAGTTTTACTAGTAAAAAGGGAGACTTACACCAGTATAGTTTATTCCCCATCCCATATAGGAATAAACTAAATGGTGCAAGCACTTCTCTGGACCTTCACTAAGGTGGTTGTACTGCTTTAATTATCCTGGGGTAGTTAAAAAGATACAACTTTTGTGTATATGCTGAGGGAGCGGGGAGACATTAATCTATAGTATCCTGCCTTCTTCCACATCAGCCAGCCAAAGGGGCCCTGAGTGAAGGCGGTATGGATGCTGCAGCCTTGAAAAGGTGGCTTAACAATTGCACTCCCACAAGCAACCCAGAACCTCTCCCAAAGTCTACAAGAACACTGGACCTTTTCGCTACTCCTGAGGTAGGTCTGCCGCTGAAAAGTCACAATTGAACTCAGGACATTCAGTTTCTCAGAGACTGGTTAACAATCATTAGAAATAATTTCTGCCACATTTAATTAATTAAAGAATTAATAACGCACTAGCTTTTCTTTTAATTAAAATCTGCCAATATGTATGTCTTTTTTGCTGGTTGTTGACACCGTAACAGTAAAAATGGAAGAATATTCATTTTAAGATAAATCCGAGTGAAAAGTGGGACTCTCAGCTGCGAGCTATTCACGTCAGTTACATCATGGGATGTGTGCTCATCTGTGTTTAAGTAAACCTTTTGTTTCTATGGACTTTATGGACTATGGCGTAAATGATTCTCTGGCAAGGACAATAAACACAGTACAAAATGGGGGCTGGAAATTTGGATGGATTTCTCATATCATTCTCCTCTTTCTGGATGAGATAAAAAACTGTGCTGAGAGTCAGCACAGGAACTATTTAAATCATACATAAGCCCTCAAAGGACTTGCTTTGAACCTTTTAACAGGGCTGAATTTCACTCTCCATATTAAACTTCTGATTTTTGCATAAGTGATAGCAAATTGGCAGGAGCAGTGTTTGAAGGCTGACAACAGTTCCAAGTATGATGAATACCTCATCAGTAGGCTCACTCTCCAGTCCCATACTCAAAAAAGGCAAAAAAGTGTATGGCAAATTATGTTGTTCTTCCCCTGCAGCCACAGCGCGGCTCTGAAATATATATTTGTGATGCACATTTTATGTTGCTCGCAATGGCAGGATTTAGTCTTTATATACCATGGTTTTTATACATTGTGATGCTTTCAATTTGCAAAGAATTAGGAGGGCACATCAAGTTTTCATAAAGTGTGAACTGTTGATAACTGTGATTCATAGATTCCAAGGCCAGAAGGAACCACTGTGGTAATCTAGTCTGACTTCCTGTGTAAGACAGGCCCTAGAATTACTTTCACAAAATAATTCATAGAGTGCTTCTTTTAGAAGAACAACCAATCTTCATTGTAAAAGGTTAGTGATGGAGAATTTCCAGCTGGAATTTTCTAGTTTCAACTTCTAGTCATTGAACTGTGTTATAACTTTCTCTGCTAGATTCAAGAACCCACTGTTAATTATTTCTTCCCTAAGTAGGTATTTATTGTCTGCAATCAACTCAGTCCCTTAACCTTTTTTAAAATAAAGCTAAATAGCTTGAACTGTTTGATTCTGTTCCTATAAGGCATACCTTCTAATCATTCTCAAGGCTCTTCTCTGACCCCTCTCCAATTTATCAACATCCTTTTTGAATGGTGAACATTAGAACTAGACATAGTACTCCAGCAGCACTTGCAGTGATTTTAGAGAGTTGGTCTGAGGGTAGGCTCAGCAGGTGGAGCATCAGCATTCTGACCTGCAGAATTCCTACGCTCCCTTGGACTAAAGTGCTCTGGCATATCCATTTTCTCTCGTTTTGCACTGTTCCTGCAAGATCAGAACATCATACTTATAAATCACGGGAGTAGATTAGTCACTCTAAACATTAGAGAATTAAACTGAATCACTGCTAGTGAAATGTGAAATGTGCTCCTTCAGTAGAACACTATTTTAACAATATGATATACAAAGCATATCTGTTGATACACCATAGAAATACATCTACCTTTGGAATGAAGGGTGCATAATCATGCATAACAAGATTATATAACTGACACAAAAAGTGAATATTTCATCAATAGGATCACCGTTTGAATAACTGGGGGAACTTGGACATGCAGAATGTAATTACCATATTGGAATATATTTGTATATGTTCCTTATATACACTATGAAGACATACGTACTCCCATTTATCTTCATAGGTGACATAAAATACAAAACAAAGGCCTGATCCAGCAACTTTTGCTGATGAGAGCAATTTTCATTCGTACAAGTAGTGTTCTTGATTTCAATTAGTCTATTTTATATAACAAGATTTTTTATGAGAATAATATTTGCAGAATTCAGCCCCAGGTTTTAAATGATCATTTTTTACCAACTTGTAGAACTATTCTGAACCAGATTATAGCTAATTTCTTGATGTTAAGGCTAAAATAAAGATGATGCTATAAGGTGTAAAGATGCAAGCTCATAGATATGCATGATCCAGCTCTTTGATATGTGTTCACTCTTCCTGCTCTTTATGAATGTAGCTCACATACAGTGCAGTTTTTTCTTTACATCATGAAAGTTTCAGGACAAATAATCCACATTAATGGGCACAGTGCAATCTGCAGTTGACTCATATGATATAATGATTCTGAACTTCTGGCAGGTGGATAAAGGGGAAAAAATATGTGCACAAAATTGCAGCGTCTAGGGACATCCCACTGAAATAGTTGCTGAATACTAATGTAACAAGAATAGAAATCATGGGCAAGATGAAATATGTATCCCAGAGGCCTCATTCAGAGACATATGAGCCTTATGATGTTCTGGTTTTATTAATTGGTAAATTAAAATATACTGATGATTTAAACAAAAATCACTTCATAGCCTTTCAGCTGTTTATAAGAATGACTGAAATATCAATGTTAGGAGACTATAGTATACTTTAGATTACAGAAGAAACTTTATAGATATGGTTCATAAATTTAGCACCTCACTTAGGACCAGATCCATTGTCCACTGAAGTCAGTTGAAAGACACACATAAACATCAATGGGCAATGATTCAGCCCCTTGTTTTGTAACCAGTTGTGATGAATTAAAGACGTTGATAGTGAGGCCATAATATCATCATCAATAATTCATTTTCAAAGACAGGAAGTTAGATGTTTACTGTTCTGGGATCTATTATTTCTTTAGCTTTATTTTATTTAAATTAATGATTCAAATCAGAGTCCTGCTAAGAAAATAATGGCATCACAAGTTCTGAACATTTCTTTTCTTTTTTTTTTTCTCCTGTGAGTCCACAGAACACATAAGTATAAAATTATATGAGGGTAAATTATGAAGTTATTTGTAAGCAGCAATTTTGGATGGAAAAAAAAACATGTTAATAGAAAAAGGTCAGCATGGATCTTGTTTTCCATTCTACCAGATAATGCAATTCATCTTGCATGATTTAAGAATACAGGATTAGAAGGGATTTCCTAAAACCAGTTCCCTGCTATTGCAGGTAATCACATCATATAATCCAATTAATATATTTATCAAACACCGACTTAAACTATTAAGTTGTTTGCCCTCACTACTTCTGTTGGAAGTCTGTTCCAGAAGCTCACCCCACCAACAGATAGAAACATTTTCTTATTTCCCCTAAGTTTATTCATAGCCATTTTATAACCATTTGTTCTTGGACTAACACTGTTCTTAAATTGTTCTTCTCCCTTCTTGGTATTTACTCCCAGATGTATTTACAGATAGCAGTCATATCCTCACCAGCTTTTGCTTTGCTTGGCTTAACAAACCAAGGTTTTAGTCTCCTCCCATAAGATAGACTCTCCACTCTCCTGATCATCTTATTAGCTCTTCTCTGCACTTGTTATAGTTTAAATTCATTTTTTTTTTAAACAGGGGTGTTGAGAGATAATACTGGGCACTAGTCGGGATTTTATCAGATGACATGCCTTGTACAATGGCATTACTATTTCACTATCTACACCAGAAATAATTGACCAGGTACAGCCCAGGATCACATTTGCTTTTTTTAATCACAATTTTTATTACATCACATTGGTGGCTCATAGTCCTCTTGCAATTGACTGTTAAACCTAGATCTTTCTCTTCCTTTGTCATTTCTAATTGATAAGCCCATGGCTAATAGCAGAAAAGTTTTGTTATTTATTCCTGATTGCATGACCTTGCACTTTGTATTATTAAATTTCATCCAATTTCTATTACTCCAGTCCTCTACATCATCCCGTTCT
Source organism: Pelusios castaneus (assembly GCA_007922175.1). NCBI lineage: Eukaryota > Metazoa > Chordata > Testudines > Pelomedusidae > Pelusios > Pelusios castaneus. Next base: position 34,687,256 of record ML685769.1, on the reverse strand, counting down.
TCCTCTGCAATATTCTGATCCTCCTTCCATTTCAATACTCATTCACATTAGTCATCCTACCTTTGTGCCTATGTTTATCTTTCCTTTACTGAATACTGAGGAAAAGTGTTCATTTAATTTTTGGGACATACATATATTATCCTTAATCTCTACCCCATCCTTGCTGCATAGCAGCCCCATTTCTCATATTGTTTTATATTTATTTCAAACTCTAAAGAACCATTTCTTATGGGTGTTGATCTCCTTCCAATGTCTAACTCAGCTTGACTTTTGGCAGTTTTAGTTTATCCCTACATATTTCAGCTTTTATGATCAGTCCCATCTTTCCATCCCTTGCAAGCTGTCTGCTTACTCTTAATATCCTTTTTGAGGTTGTTGTCCATCCTTTTAGCTCTCTATCACAAGTTTTTCCCCTTTCTTGGGATACAAATTATAGAAGCCAACTCAAATAACAAATCTGTATTGCCACCATCCGCCAACCAACAGCTCAGCTGCTTTTACAGAGTTCAGCACATTTACTAGTCTGGAAGTTCTGGACACCCCAAAGGCATCTCTACACAAAACTTATGAATCTGGTCCAGTCGCTTCCAGGCATGTGAAAAAGCATCATGAGCAACTAATTCAGCTCCTGACCTAAATAGCCAATGCCACAAGAAAAGAATGAATGTTTCCTTCCTCCTTCAAACATGCAATTGTCCTACAACCCTTCGTACTTCATTTGTAGTGAACTATTGCCCAGAACAAACCTCCCATTCCTGAGCAAGCTCATAGAGAAGCTAACAAAAGGCCAATTACAAGCTCATCTAACTGAAGCTAACGTTCTAGACTGACACAGTCTTGTTTCAGACCAGAAAACCTGGTTCTGTGTCACTGATGGATGATCTCCTCTGAGTACATAGAGAACAGGCATCCATTCTCATCCTGCTGAACCCCTCTTGTTGACCATTAGATTCAGCTGTTTCACTTGAGGATGACCCAGGATAATGTGCTAAAATGGCTAGAGACCTTCCTTGAGGGAATCACCCAAAAAGTAGTGATGAAAAAACTGCACCTCTACCACTAGACCCTTCAACTGTTGAATTCCACAAGGATCAATCATCTCTCCAGATCTTTTAAGCATCTGCATGCAACCACTCTGTGAACTGGTCAGATAAAATGGATTCAAGTGCCAGCAATATACAGGTGATACATAGATTTATCTATCCTTCACCATGTACGACCACATCATTACCACCAAGATGACCCCCAGTGCTTGGATATTATCAATTGTTGGATGAAGAACAGCTGGCTGAAGCTGAACCTTAGCAAGACAGAGGTGATGCTGGTAAGTATCATTGAGTATTCTGAAGAGCTTTGTGAAGTCCCAGCTAGTTGAAGAAACTGCCCCACAACTGGCCAGTTCAGTCCATATTATATTATGTAGTATTATACAAATACTACTGGATTCCTTTCATAGAGCAGCATCTGACAGAACCACTCTCTGCCAGCTCAGCTTGGTTAGGAAACTCTGTCCTGCTCTGGCAGACAAAGACCTGGTATCAGTTATTCTCACCTCTCAGCTGTATTATAGCAACATAATATGCTTGGGCATGAAGCACTTGGTAAACTCCAATTAGTACAGAACTCTGCAGAGCATCTCTTCAGCAACACAGGATACCATGAACATATCTAAGCTGTCACTTGCTTCTACACACAGACCATGAAATGAAGTTCAGTGTCTTGGTGTTCAAAGTGATCCATGCCCTGAGCCAAGAAGCATACTTGATAACTAAGCTCCTCTGGCACAATGGAATGCTTTACATTAAGAGTAAAGCTTTTTTTGTGCAGGAGGCAGAACTTTCTCTGGGCATGGTCCAAAAGTGGAGTGAATTCCCCCAGGAATTAAGGATTCCAAGTGCAAGGCACATTTCTTTGACCTGCATTTTCTAATAGGATCACAGAGCAACAGAAATAGGGGTGTGTGTGTGTGTCTAGACAGATAAGCACACTACCAAAACAAGACACTCTACTGCACAAGTTTCCCCCCTGGGGAGAGGATGAGAGAACAAACAGCACATGATAGATGTGTATAGTCACATGGCTTAATACATTACTCAAGGGCATTCAGATACTACCATGATGAACAAGGTATAAAAACCTATCTAGCACAGAATAAATAGAAATGCTTGTTAACATAGCACAAGCATTTTATGAGGATTTCAGATTCCCAGTGTGGTTGGACAGACTCCCAGTTTTAGAAAGACAAGTTGACTCTCACTTTGCCAGTGATGACAGAAAACCTTTAACTGTGATGTGGAATATTAATTCTTTTTTAAAACATCTGATTGCTTTTCATGCCTTGTAGTCATCTTGATGTGTAATGCTTTGTGTTTTACTTGTGGACTCTTATCATATACTGAAGTTAAAAAAATCCAAAACTGCTGCCATCAGCAGAAGACAACCAAGGCCTCACTGGAAATTAGTTTCAAACTGAAAAGTAATACAATGACTGGAGAGCTACAGCATGTGTATGTACAGAGAATTAAAAAGGGGAAATTGTTCTTTCTACTGAGCAAGCTTCTTGGCATATTTTTATTCATGCATTTGATAACTCTGTTACCCTGGCTATGTTCTGCCTCTAAAGCTTTTCCAGCTATAATATGCATGTACTGTTTTTTCTTTCACTGTGAGGACTCTGTCCTTTGGTATCTTTCATAGTTTGACATGCGGCAGTAATGGTTCTATTAGCTGCACTGTTTCTGCTGAGCTTGCTGTTTTCAGAGAGCATGTCGTCACCAATGCTTTTCTGCAGCTTCCTTATTAGCATGTGCCCTTTCCTGATTATGCAGGAGCTTTCACCTAGAATTAAATACTTTCTGCTAGACCTGTCCTTACTCTGTGCAAAATGATTAAAATCTGTTATGCCATCCTCTTGCTGACAGCCAAATGCCACTGAGATTACAATTAAATTGCTCCAAGTCTAAAAATGATACTAGTTTGGTGCAAAGTGTATTTGATAATAGGAAATGTTTGAATAAATATCTTCTGATACTCAGAAGCTGATGATGATCTCTTGAGGAAAAACTGTGGGTACTTACTACACTGATCATATCAACTGTGCTGTAACAGTCATAATAGCCAGAAGGGTGGAAGATACAAAGCCTTTAAAGTACCTGATTGTGCCGTTCAGATTGTTAGTATCACATACAGCATCATTGTTCTTCCAAAATTACAAAAAATTATAAAATAGAAGATGATTAAAAGATCTTTTAAATTCTTTATATTTAACTGTGCCTCTAATACTGTTTTTGTGTTTTCAGTTAGTAACTCTGATTTTCCTACTGGAACACCTCTTCTCTGTCCTTAAATATTATCAGAGTAAGAATTGTTACAATTCCTCTTGGTAATAAGAGTTTTAAAGCAAAACCTCCATGAATGGCTTTCATTTTTGATAATGATGTAGCTAAAGTAAACATTTTCTTTGGGTATGTCTACACTAGCAATTTAGGTCAACTTAAGGAGGATTAAGTCGACCTAAATTACTCCCTGTCTACACCAGACTTTCATTAAGTCGATTTAAGAAATTCCTTAATTCGACTTAATGAAAGCTTAAGTTGACTTAATAAAAACCACCCATTAGGTCAACTGAAACCTTAAGTCAACTTCTTAAGTCGACTTAAGGACGGTGTGGACGTGGAGTAACCCTTAAGTCGACTTTATTAAGTCGACTTAAGGGTGGTTAGGTCGATTTAACAAAGTGGACTATGTTGACTTAAAGTTAAGTCGACTTAACAAAGTTAACCTAACTTTTTTCTAGTGTAGACATAGCCTTTCTTTTTGAGTAACTTCCCTTCCCCTCATCTACATCCCATTCAGTCCAACTGCCAAAGGCCTCCCACTACAGTTATCTTTCTTCCTGAAAAGAAAAGCCAGATGTAGCTTACAGATCCTCTAGCCTTTTCCTTTTGTGTTTTCCATTTCCATCATTTACAAACTTTCTTTTCCTGCTACTACAAATTGGCTCTAAGCATATCTTTACATGCAAACTCGGTATTTTCATGTTTCTCCTGAGAGTGGCACAATGTACTATCTTGTTCCAGAAGCTGACTCAGGCAAGCATGAAGAGTTAAAGACTAAGCATGAGACCTATATTCAGAAACTCCACAATGGTCTGCCAGGACAGTCTGCATGCAAATGTTATGTGAAATCTAGCTACATTACATAAAACTACTATTTTGAGATTTGTTAGCGAAAAACAAAACTGAAAGGCAGATTTTTTACCGTAGATTTGAATTAAAAATATTTTGATTATACTTAATATTGGCAATTAATTTTACCAAGCCAATTGTGGTAGCTGCATAGGAATTTTCTTTTCAGCCTGGGACAGATTCTGCCTGGCACTTTTTTGAGGATACAGTGCAAGAGAGAGTATAAAGAGCCTCTTCACCTTTCATGACCTGCCCAAGAGTCGAGTAGAATTGCAGCCCATGAACTCTGAAGAGGACAAAGTCTTCTGAATAACTACTCCCAAAGGGGTGTACTCTGAGATATACTTATGAAAAAGCATTAATAGGAACTGAATATTATTTATTTATTTATTTATTTATTTATTATATAGCACGCCAGTATAGCTAGAGAAAGATGGGGACAGGTCTGGCTATGACTGTGTTACCTATCCTTTCTGCTCCAAAAGGTAGTGTGGCCTTCTGGATAGGGCATTGGACTGAGACTTGGGAAATGTGCATTCTCTTCCTGGCTCTGCCACAGACCTTCTGTGGGACTTTGGACAAGTCACTTCCTCTCTCACATGTTGTCTTCTCTATGTGGAGTATAAGTTGTTCAGAAAAGGAGGGGCTTGATCTTGGGGTTTGATCTGGATTGGAGCCTCTTGATGTAATACAAATAATAACAATAAGTTACACACCCCAAATCAGTGTAACAGCAAATGCATAACCTGTGCATGCAGGAGACACTTTGTACCCACAGTCAGTTTTGGGATAGCACAGGACACTGGGGCCCTTTTCCTCTTGTATCACCTTCTTAGTACCCCTATCTTGGTGGCAACAGGAGTTTAGGCAGTATCTTCCATCTGCCTGGTGCACCTCCACACTGCCTTCAGTGGATGCTGTATCTGAATGGCAAGAAGCCCTCTGCTTCTCAGTATACACTTCATATCCTGCTCTCTGTCTATGAGTGCATCTACACTAGTAAATTAGGTCAACTTAAGCAGGCTTAAGTTGACTTAATTTACTCTGCGTCCACACTGGAGTTTCCTTAAGTCGACTTGAGCGGCTGCTTAAGTCAACTTAAGGAAATTTAAAGTCGACTTAATAAGACCTGCTTTTAAGTTGACTTTAATGCTTAAGTTGACTTCTTAAGTAGACTTAAGCAGTGTGGACAAACTAAGTCAACTTACAGGGTAAGTCAACTTATTGCAGGGGAAAAAGGGAGCCCCTGCTCCCTTCTCCCCAGGAAGCCACTAGCGGCTTGTCCTGGTTCCTTTCTCCCTGGGACTGCTCACGTCCTGGGGAGAAGAGACTGCGGAGCTCCCTTCTGGCCAGGACCCTGGTGGTCCTGACCAGAAGGGAACGCAGAGCTCCTTCCTGCCCAGGACCGAGTGGTCCCAGCCAAAATGGAGCCCTGCGGCTCCCTTCGGGACCATGCTCCAGCTGCTAGGCTATGTTTACACCTGTAATTTTAAGTCGACTTAGCTAAGTCGAGTTATCATGTCCACACTTAAAGTCAACTTAGGGGGGAACTTACAAAGTCGACTTTAAATTTAGGTGTAGATGCACTAAGTCAATTTAACTAAGTCAACTTAGCTAAAGTCGACCTAAATTTTCAAGTGTAGACATAGCCAGAAAGTCTAGAGTAGACTCTCTAAGTCGACTTCGTAAGATCAGGTTTAAGTCGACTTAAGAGTCCTGTGTGGACTCTCTAAGTTGACTTAATAAGGTCGACTTAAAGTCCACTTAGTAAAGTTGACCTAAATTTCTCAGTGTAGACATAGCCTATGAGACTGTGTCACAGGTTCCTGCTGGGGCCTCTGTTAGACTCTTTGCTAGGTCTCTCTGCTGTCTCAGTTTTTGCCCCCCAGTTATGCCTCTGGGGCTTTTATTCTTCTCAAGTTAGTACAGGACTTTCCTGTTAAGAGGCTTGAGGAGACTGCCTGATGCAGGGTTTTGCTGCTTTGCCTTCTTACTCTTCTGTGCCTCCCTTCTCTGTCCTTTGTTGCTCTTCCTCCTTTATATATATATATATATATATATATATATATATATATATATATATAT
>ML685769.1:34602539-34680974 GCA_007922175.1 Pelusios castaneus | reverse complement strand
TATATATATATATATATATATATATATATATATATATATATATATATATATATATCCTTCAGCTGTGGCTACCTGTCTCTAAGATTGACAGCTGAGCCTGGCCTGGGCAGTTCTGTTTGTTTCCAGGTAAGAAAAGATCCTCTTTCCCTCCTGCCTGAGTCCTGAATGGGGCTTATAGATCCCATTACAAGCTAATATACCTTTTGCTTTTAATGAACATGTTAATGTGCCTGATCCAGAGCTCATATTAGTGTAAACAAGGAATAACCCCATTTAAATCAAACCAGTACAACTGAGATCAGTCTCAGGTCTCTTTTATTCTACTGCAAGGCATTTTACATGTGTAAGAAAAAAAATACCCTGCCATGAAGAATTTGCTGTATAAGCATATAAGCACAATTACTAATCTATAGTTTGTAAAACTCTTTACATGGTTAGGCCTTCAGGGGTGCCTTCCTCCATCATTCAGCTGTTATTTTTTCCCCTAATTTGCACATGAACCTGCAAGCAGCACAATTGATCACTGACACTTTACATTTTGCATGCCTGCTTTATTCGTGGAATTGTCAGTTACAAAAAACAAGCAAAAACCTTTTGTGGGACATCTATCTTATCCCAGTGCCATGTATATAAGGGGCATGAAGGAAAGAAGGTGGCCGGGTTGGACGAATTCTCCATAAGTTATTGACAGACAGGCAGAAAATGTTTTAAGTCAATGTGCTGAGAATCTCTAGAATACTTCAGATGTTTTCATTCCTTCATGTAGTTTTTTTCTGAACTATTTCTTCCTAAAAAAATCAAGAACTAATCTAAGCATTTATAGAATGGTAATAGGAAATTAGTCGGATGAGATTTCTATCAACTGCTCAAAGGAGTATCGGGTAGCCAACTTCTTACCTTTGTGAAACAAACAACTTAACCTTGTTTTTTGTTTGTTTGTTTGTTTTGTTTGGGGTTGGTTGGCAAACTTTTTGATTTCCTTAATTTTCCTGCAGGTCACTTTACATTCTTCCAGTTGTAACTGAAGAGCTCTATATCCTTCTATATCCCTTTTACAATGGTACATAAATATCAGATTTTCTTGCAGATGCTCCCACCTGCAATAGATGCAGAAGCCCCATTAAAATGCTGTTTTTTTAAGAGACAGATTGTAAATCCTTTAGATGCATTGGTTAGCTGTTGAAATCATGTTGAAGTCAATGGAACTGATTCAACATGAGAAACTGGGTAGCAAAATCATTTGCTAAAGTTTTAAGGCCTGATTGAATCCAATTGAAAGATTCCTGTTAATTTCAGGGAGTGTTGCATCAAGTCTTTATAAGCGTGGCATGATTCTTTTTGAACAGATAGGGCAGTGTAGCTGTTCATGAGGCCATCTTTATGAACTCCATTTTACCAATTAAACTCCTTGATTCAGAGGTACATACAAGTTCACAAAACTCCCAGAATGGGGACCTAAGAAGGGATTTGTAGAAATCTTTTCCTTCTCTTCATTATCGTATAATGCTGTAAACCTACAATAATGACAATTTTTAATAGACATTAACTGGCTACTTTAATGTCTTTCCAAGGTTTCCAATATTTGTTTTACAATCATTCATTAAAGTCTAAATTACTGATTTTTGTTTTTTATTTAGATGGTTGCTTACGTAAGAGTACTCTTTAGATCCAGTTAAGTGAGTTTATCCACTAGTTAAAGGTCCACCCTTCCCCAACCTTAGACTTGTTTATTCCAAGCAGACAATATTCATTCATGAATACTCAGGCATGTGCTGTGTGCAGGATTTAGGTTACTTATTACCCAAACAATGTAAGTGTGCGTGTGTGTATGTAATATGTGGCATATTTACTACCTGTTTTTTGTTTGGTTTTTTTTTTGGGGGGGAGGCTAGATTTTTACCTTGTTTTATTTTGTCCCCAGTTCTTCCTTTCATTGGATGCCTCTACACTTACAAATTAAGTCGACTTAAGATTGCTTAAATCGACTTAATTTAATCTGTGTCCACACTCCAATTTCCTTAAATCAACTTAAGCTGCTGCTTAAATCGACTTAAGGAAATTTAAAGTCGACTTTATAAAACCTCATTTAAAGTCGACTTTACTGGCTAAGTCAATTTTATAAAGTCAGTTTAGCCAGTGTGGATGCAGATTAGCCCAAAGTTGACTTAAAGGGCACCAGGGCTCCCCCATTGCCATCCCTGCCAAGGTGGCTGGCACAGCCAGAACCTGAAGTGCCGCCCCACAGGGCAGGACACAGCCCAGCCCAGCCCACCCCGCTCCCATCCCTGCCAATCTCCCTGTCCTGCTCTGCCCCCATTGCACCCAGGTACAATGGAGAAAATGCTGAGCCCTCTGGCACTTGGCAAGGGGTGCGTCCCCTGCCACCGTGGACCAGTCTCAGGTCCACCTAGCCCCTAGAAGTCGACTTAGGCGTCCAGTGTGGATGCTCTAAGTTGATTTGGCAAGGTCCCCTTTAAGTCGACTTTAATTTTAATGTGGACTTGCTAAGTCGACTTAACAAAGTTGACTTAAAGTCAACTTTGTTAAGTCGATTTTGTTAAGTCGACTTAGCAAACTCGACTTATTTTGACAAGGGTAGACATAGCCATTCAGTGTTACTGCCAGCACACACAGTACCTCTCCTCCCTCCAGTCAGTTAATGATGGTCTCAGCACACTCAGTGATTGACCTCAGTTGTCAGCAAGAAAGGATCTTCACTAGAGATGAAATGTTAGACTTCTGAGTTTATAACCAAAGGAACACTATTTCTGGAAATCTGTTCACATTCCCAATTCAAAGCTTTCTTGGACATGCAAAGAAATAGCAGCCTAAACCATAATTTGTAATAATTATTATTGCTCTTCTACTCTGGACTTCCACTTAGTCAGTCTACACCAGTGCTCTAGCTCTCTCCTGTACTGCCAATAAAAGAGAAAATAGATGTAGAATTTTTTTAAAAATACCATTGTCATTTAAAAATACATCTCTCTTTATTGTACCTCCTATTTTCTCCTTAAAATACTGCCAAAAAATGAAAAAGTGCATATTATGTATTAGAGTGTGTACTTCTTTATAGCTTGCGTACTTTATGATGTGACAGTTGCTCCATTGACTTTACATTATTTATTGAATAGGAAAGAAAACGAACTAATAAATCTTTTTAGTACATCCACCCAATTGAGGATTTCTCTTTTTATATGTTTATATATAAATGAAATCCTCTTTTATATATATATACATATATATACATATATATATATATATATATATATATAAAGCTTCAAAAAATTATAGAAATTAGTGTTTTATTTCTCTGGGGAAAAAAAACAGAAAAAAAATGGGCCAAATCCTGTTCTCAAATATCAGTGCAATCAACAGCAGATTTGGTTCTTTGGTTCTGTGTGTGTGTGTGTGCAGGATGATAAATTAATTCAAGGTCCTTCACAATTCTGCCTTTCCTTGTTGCTCTGATCTTTTCTTTTACCCCATGGCTTCTGGGCTCCTTTATTCCTCCTATTTGTTAGCTCTTCCTGCAACGTTGCCAAGGATTCTTCTATGCTGTCCTTAGTGCACGGAATGCCCTAAATACATTCCTTCTTGAAATCCCTTCTCAAAACCTATGTCTGAAGTTTGAGGGGTAATTGGCATTTCTTTTCCCATTTTTAATTATAAATAATACTAATAAGTGACAAATGTATATATGTATACCTTGATCTACATATATATGATTGTACATGTATACATGTATGCACAATTCCATATATTTGATTGCATAATTCTTTCTGACCCTTTGCATTTCACTTTTCTTTATAGACCTCTATTCTTCAGTCTTATTCATAAGGGTGGATGTTTGTACCTTCATAGAGATCATTTGACTTTGGTGGGACTCCACATGTATGCATGAGCTCATCCAGGAAAAGCAGATTGCAGAAGTAGGGCCTCAGATTGTACACTGTGTTGGGCAGGAACTGTGACTGACTGTGTATTTGTAGAGTACTTAACACAATGGGATGCCAGTCAGGTATGGGCTTCTGAGCACTGATGTAATATTAAATAATAATAAAGAAGCCTGCAAATCCATTTGCAACAGAAAACAAGAGAATTTGCATTTTACAGAGACCCTTTAGTTTTTACTTTTTGTGAAAAAATAAGAATATATACAATGGAACCCCAGTTATCTGACCTAATTGGGACTGGGGCCAGATCAGATAATAAAAAAAGTCAGTTAATCAGAAGAATGGGTGAGGGCCCTGCTGTCAGCTCCAGGCAATGGGGCTTCAGGTACCAGCTTAAAAATTGTAAATGTATCAATAAAACATTTTTTTTCAACTAATACCTATATATTAGGTATGTGGCTAGGGAAATTAGCTTTTCATTTCATGGAAGAACATGGATTTTTTAATGTTTTTATCAGAGAATTTTGTTTTTTTTTAACACAGAAATCTGGGATCCCTGATAATACTAAATAAATAATTAATAATAATCAAGCAGGCTCTTTCACACCTTGTACGCCTTTTCAAAATCTCTGTTCCATTGCCGTACTTAATTAAAGTATGTGATTATCTTTGCAAATCAAATACTTCAAAGTGAGATACATGGTATCCACAGTTATTTATGAGTCCTGGAACAAAAGGCTATATTGTAAAAATATGGCCCTTATGGTGCATAGAGTAGAAATCCGAGCCTGTTTTTACTCACACTGATCTAAGACCCCAATCCTGCAAACACTTATGTGTGTGCTTAACTTTGTGTATAATGGGACTTCATTAAACTCAATGGGAGTCTTCACATATATATGGTTAACATCTGTGCAGAATTGGCACCTATGTAAGAAATAACTCATCTGAATCACAGTATGTAAAACTGGGATGGGAACAGAAGCAACTCTAAAGACTTAATTCTGACCTAAAATATGTGGTTGTGTCTCACTGCAAATCTTGAAAAATCTTATTTTTCTTACAATATTTGGAACCTTGACAGTGATCAACTGTTTTATAATGACCTTTTTCACCTCAAAGCATAATAAACAAAAAGATGTTTTAGCATTTGAATTTTTTAGTTATGTAAACTCTGCAATGATTCAAGTTCTTAACTATAGAAGAGGAGATTTCCGCTGCTTCATAATAATTGCATATTATATAAAAAAAGATGGAATAACATATATACAGTATACAATCAATATAATTATATAAATTGGCACACTACAGTGTGGGTCATAAATTAGCCGCTTACTTGATATCAAATTTTAAGAATAGCAGAGATTTCTATCTGCTTTTGTAATTGACACAAATAACAAAAAACATTCAATGATATTCAAAAATTCATAGTCTTGTAGTATTTTCTGTATATAAAATAAGTTCTTCAGCCTATAGTGCTCTTCAGCATCATGTTATATGAAGGAAAATGCAGAGGGAAGGAAACACTAATAGTGCAGAGCTATTAATACAAGAAATAGCAGTGTATAAGTTGACATAATTAGCAAATCTTTTCTGTTATATAGCTTATTCAGCAGCAATGTAGCACCTTGATAGCTACAGTGTGTCTGTAGGTGACAGTATTGGTCCTGAGAGAGAGAGAGAGCGCTTCAGTTTTAAAGTTGTTGGAAACCAAGGTTGATAGGTCTAATTTTGCCCATATAAGAAAATAATAATAAAACAGATGCAGAAGGAAAGGAAATAAAACCATATGACAAATTATCACAGAAATGGTGAATTATCATTTCTGTTAGCAGCTCTGCATTTCATCTTTTGCTATAATATTTTCACTGTGAATGCAGCCTTATTGCTTTGTAAATCTCCTGACCCATAAATAAAAGGACTTATTTCAACTGACTATTTCAACTCTTCAACTTCTCTATATCTTAATATGTTTAAGGGACAAATTTTGCTCTTAATTATACTGGTATAAAAATGCGGTATCATTCTGTTGATTCTAGATTAGATTTTGGCCTTAAACTAACAATTTACAACATTTAGCATTGCACATAAAGTGACTTCATATGTGATGATTATTCATTTGATGCTGGCCAGCTTTGTGTTGCCCCAGAGTATGCAGACATACAAGTTTATATTCTCTTCTTTGTGTAGTGTGCTGCTCCTATTGGCATATGTTGATGTAATTTATAACCACTGAGAGGGGAACATACTTTCATGTACATGTGGACTTTTTTGTAGAAGCATCTTGCATAATTTATGGACACTGAAATATGTTCAGATTTTTTCTAATAGACAAGTTGAAATTTGAATGGAAATTTGATAGAATCTGACTGGAAAGTTTCAAAGGTTAATGTCTGAAGGGATTTGAACCTCCTTTCTGCAGGTTGCAAGGATGCAGTAAAACACTTTGTTGGAACATGCTCACATCATCTCAGAATTGTATTATCTGCCTGCTTAAACTACCAGTATTATAGTCAAACTGATTAATATGACCCCTTTTTATTGTTGTGTCTTTAAATAGCCATCAAAAGGACTCAATGTTTTACTCCAGTAGCTGAGCTTAGTGTTTCTTGGAGCTGACTGTAGCTGACATCCTCTAGGCACGCTGAGTTCATCTGCGTACTCACAGTAAGACATACTTGGCTCCTTGACATAAATATAAAACCTTTAAACAATAGAAAACCAGATTTCAGTTTAATCTGTATCACAGAGACACAGACAGATTGAATGCATTTGGAAATACTGATCATGAGTCTGTGGTGTTCTTACAATAGAATGGACAACTGTATGGTAGATAAAGATGGTCTGAAAGCACAGATCATAAAAGAAAACAAAAATGCCAACAGGGAACTTTACATTCATCTTGGTTAGGTGGATATAAAAATAATTGAAATGTCGTTACCGGTGGCCACCTGCAATGTAAAATAATGCCCTTATGACTTCCTACCAAGGTCATTGGCAGCACTGCTGGCCTGTCTGGTTTGACATCAGATAGTATAAAGAAGAGACAGGCATGCACAGCTGGGGAAAACAATTAATGTGAGATAGTTTATCATCAATGGAAGGTGATTAATATTGCTATTCAGTATATTTAAACAAGAGGGAGGAATAGCTGACTAACTTTTTTTTTAAATGTGCTTTAATAGCCCCTTTATCTTTAAGCGCTTTATTCTTTAAAAGCTTTAGGAGTGTTGTAAATAAATATGTTTAATATTTGGAATAGTTTAATGGGCTAATAAAGAAAAGGATAAAGTGGTAAAGACTGTATCAAATGACTGTTTTACAAAATTTGTTTATTTTTTGTAAATAATTATTTAGAAAGGATTTTCTCCCCTTTTGTTTTGCTTAACTGGACACGTAATGATTTTCTATGGGATTTTTAGAAAATTTTAAGAATTGTAAGATATTTCTAAAGCATAGATTTAAAAAAAAACTACTTGTAGTGTATGTGACTTTTGACAATGACCAGATTCACCCGAAATTGTCCACTTTTATCCATAGGCTCCTGAATTGGCAGCAACTAGTTCAATTTAGTTGGGTGAAAGAAATTCTAGAGAAATTGTAAAGTTGTCTAACTTTCATTTTCATATTAATATTTCATATCTCCAATATGTCTGATACACCAAATCAGACTTCCAAAACTGTCCATTTCCCAACTGGTAATTTACAGTCTCTTTTATCTTTGAATTTGACCTACTGAGTAATGGAATAAAGGGAGCATAAATTGACTTAAATCAACAAAATTTGATTTAGTTTTTCATTAAGAAAACAGGAATGCAGAAATAAATGAAACAAACAAAAGAACGTCAGTTAAAATAATCCACATGCTACTGCCTTAACTGACAATTTATACTGACAACTTATACATTCTGGTTCCCAAGAGGTAGGTTAAAACAGCTCATTGTCCCAAGGGCAGATCCTCAGCTGATATAAATTGATGGTACCTCATTTACTTCAGCAGCTTTACCAATTTACACCAGTTGAGAATGCGAGTTTAAATTTTTCTCTATTACTTGAAAATAATTGAGTGCATCATCAAAATCTTCCTTTTAGAAATCAAAAGATTAAGAGTTAAAGCAGAAAGAGTAGAATCCTAAAATAAATCAGGGTTTCCAAATAAAGAATTATTGTAAATGGTCTTTCACAGTTGGCTCCTTTTTCTTTGGCCTAGTAGCTGACTTCCCAACTGGGATACATTAAGAAGCTCTATGGCTGGTCTACTCTGAGGGGGGATTTTGGCAGCCATCGAAGGGATATATACAAAATACTTAAAATACCTTGTGTATCTCCCTTCCATTTCCTAATGGCTACTCGTGGCAGGTTCCCCACAGTGCTGAGTCAATGGGAAATGCCTTCACATCGCATCAGCATTATGCTACTTGCTAGGTAGGTTTAAGAAATCTACCTCTGGCTAATTCTGGGTTCAGCTGAGCACATCTTCCTAGGCGCTCAATCAAACATGCAAAATCGATGCTATGGTGTCAGAGAGGCTGTCAACGGTGTAGCCTAACCCCTAGAAATTGCACCTTTTTCCAGGTCAGTCCCACCTACCTGCAGAAGTGTACGATGAGGGAGGGAGGATGACTAACCTAATACTAAAAGACAGTAAAAAAGTTGAGCCTGATTCTAAATCCTTTCTCATTCTAAGTAGTACCTTACTCCATAAGAACGCCTATCGGTTTCATTTTGGAATGACTGTTTTAAAAGGAACAACCTGAAGCTCAGGTGATACAGATTTTTGACATATGAATGATCAGTAAGAGATTACAAATAAATGGTAAAATTAGAAACAAATATTTCACTTATTTATTTAAATTTTGGTCTTAAAGAAACACTACCTCAAAGACACTCATTGAGTATTCTGCGCAGCCTTGACGTACATTTACAAACAGTGTCAGTCACAAAACATAAAACTGTAAAAAACAGTTCTCCTCCCTCCCAGACTACCACAGCCTAGTCTTGTCACCAATGCAGCTTAAAGCCTCCAGCTCACTTTCCCAGGAGACAGAAAGGGTTATTGGTTACTTTTAGGCTATGTCTACACTTGTAATTTTAAGTCGACTTTAGCTAAGTCGACTTAACTAAGTCGACTTAAAGCCAACTTAGTTAAGTCGACTTAGCATGTCCACACTTAAATTTAAAGTCGACTTAGGGGGGAACTTATAAAGTCTACCTAGAGCATCCACACTGGATGCCTAGGTCGACTTCTAGGGCCTAGGAGGACCTTGGGAAGGTCCACGGTGGCAGAGGGGGCACCCCTTGCCCAGTGCCAGGGGGCTTAGCCTTTGCCCCATTATACCTGGGTACAATGGGGCAAAGGGGGACAGGGACCCTGGCAGGGCATAGGGGCAGGGTGGGCAGGGCTTTGCCCTGCCCTGTGAGGGGGCATGTCAGGCTCCCCTGGTGGCACCCCCCTGACAGGGAGGGCAGTGAGGGAGTCCTGGTGTAGCCCTAAGTCGACTTAGGGCTACTCCAGTTCTACACTGGCTTAAGTTGACTTTAAAAAGTCGACTTAAGCCTTAAGTCAAACTAAAAGGAGGTTTAATAAAGTCGACTTAATTTTCATTAAATCGACTTTATTTTCCTTAAGTCGACTTAAGCAAGTTGCTTAAGTCGACTTAAGGAAACTGTAGTGTAGATGCAGGGTAAATTAAGTCGACTTAAGCAAGCTTAAGTCAACTTAATTTGCAAGTGTAGACACACCCTTACTGTCTCAGCATACCACTAGTACAGATTCAAACAGATGGACTTTGTGGCACGTCCAGAACACCACCGATTCGAGCTATGTGGGACCTTGGCAGAGGAGTGCTTTACAGAGGAAACCTTTCTGACAGAAAACATTGCTAACAGCCCCCTCCCTCTTTAAAAGAAAAGAAACCAAATTTGAGGGCATCTGCTGATCTCAACTGTAGCAATACGAATTGTCTAGACAAATGCTGATCAGAGCTCAACCGTATTTTGAGAAAAAATGTGTCTTCTGTATCACTAAGGACATTGGTTTGTTACATACCTGGAAAAAAGGTACATCCTTTGATAATGGCCCTACAGTTTCTATGATTTTATTAAAACTAGCTGCTATTGATTACAATTAATGAATTGTTCTTTTTATCCTCAGCATTATTTCATATTATTTTTGTGTGTTATAATGTTGAGTAGAAATTAATGATCTAATTGATTGTAGCAGTAAACTGTTTTACAGTTATTTGTATTCTTCACTAGAATGTAATTGCATCTGTTGATTAGCTACATGCTTTCCAATTGTTTTTTCTAACCATTCTGCAATCTGTATTTAATAGAAATTTCTCCCAATTCAGATCCATAAATTGACAAATATTTGCTAATTAAATCCAACATTCTTTGACAAATTGAGGCTCAGATCCTGCACAGATCTAGTACTCATTACTGTGCTTTTGTACATAGCCCTTGTGAAACTCAATCAGCTGCTTACATGGTAGAAAGTTTGCTCATGCTAAGTCTTAAGACTGTGGCCTAAATCTATAGATATCATCTTTTGATCCAATGTGTGTGCAGGTTTATCTGCCTGATGTGTATTTTGGGGAAAGTAATTATGAAACCTTAGTCGAGTCCAATAGATATAGATATTCTGACTACTCTGACACATGTGCAAACATATTTACTACACTTTAGGGCATTTCTGTCTTCCCACAATCATCAAAACAAACCGTGAAACAGCATCATCAGATTGCCAAAATAATAAAGTTACAAAGCCTGAAAGTGCAATTACACTGAAAACCATACCTGATCTTGGTCCACACACACAGTCCCCTCTTATCTGTAATGCCTTCAAAAGATTTGACTAAAAAGCTAAAACTCTTTAGCTCTTTAAAAAGATGTATCTATAATATTTCTGCCTTGCACATACTGAATTAAGAATTATAAAATAGATTTTGAATTCAAAGAAATAAAATGGCAATAATTTTGCTATTGTATGCTTTAAAGCTGTAAGCTCACATTGTTAAAAATGGTGCTTTGTATTTAATCTTTAAAACATAACACTAAAAAGAAAATCATAGCTAGAATGGTGATGCACTGAAAATTGTTGAGAAACAATAATTCTCTATGCTACCACAGTACAAAACTTAAAACACAGAACCCAATGTTTCAATTTTTTTTAAATCTAGAATTAAAGTTTAAATAATGAAATTATTTATTGTTCTGTCTGATGTTCTCCTGGCTGTAGGTAGAAATAAAGGAAGCAGGCAGCTCATCTAGGCATAAATCATACCAGGACTATAGAACCAAGAGGTAGGAGAAACATTAGCTGGTTCATTTTATGTTACAGGGATCCTGCAGTACCAGTAATAATTACTCATGGGATGCTTAGCTGCACTGTGCGGTCCACTTCAGTCTCGCTCTGATTAGGAGGAAAGTGCACCTTATTAGTGCCTTTTTTCCATTCCAGTATATGTGCTAGTTATCTGGACAACTGCACATGGCTCTTGAACTGCAGATCATGGGTGAGATGCTCAGCTGGTGTAAATTGCCATAGTGCTATTAAAGTCAGTTGAAGTACACTGATTTATACCAGTTGAAAATCTGACCTGATATGCCTTAATATAGGATTACCTACTCCTTTTTCCTGGAGTATCCTAAATTCTGTAGAGATATCCTGCCCTGCTGCTTGTAAGGGGAGGATTGGTTTCTTAGCCCCTATCCTCTCATCCTCCCTTAACACTGGCCCATCAGAAGACTGTATTTATCTCTTGCAATATCCAATTAGCTTGTTGTTGTACTGTCTTGAGCAAGCTTGGAACTTTCAAAGGAGGATATGAGAATCAGATGCTCAAATGACATTTAAATTCAATTCTCTTCTTCTCCTTTGAAATTCCTAGCCCAGATTCTACTGGCTTCAGTGGAAAAGAATTTGTCCTTGAGTCTCCCAAAGTCAGACGATGGAATTCATTCATCTTATCCTCTCTCTTCTCCCCCACCTTTTATTTTTTTGCCAGTTCAGTCTTCATAGTAAATAAATAGTTTATTGCTATTATTGTCATATCAAATCCACTTGGGTGCATCTACACTCTGCGTCCACACTGGAGTTTCCTTAAATCGACTTAAGCTGCTGTTAAGTTGACTTAAGGAAATTTACAGTCAACTTAATAAGACCTGCTTTTAAGTCGACTTTAATGCTTAAGTCAACTTCTTAAGTCAACTTAAGCAGTGTGGATGCCCT
Source organism: Pelusios castaneus (assembly GCA_007922175.1). Lineage (NCBI taxonomy): Eukaryota > Metazoa > Chordata > Testudines > Pelomedusidae > Pelusios > Pelusios castaneus. Next base: position 34,668,845 of record ML685769.1, on the reverse strand, counting down.
AAGTTGACTTAATCAACTTAGGGAAGGGGAAAAAGGGAGCCCCTGTTCCCTTCTCCCCAGGAAGCCGCTAGCAGCTTGTCCTGGAGAGAGCCAGTCCTGGGCAGGCTAGTGGCTTATCCCAGCTCTCTTCTCCCTGGGACCATTCATGTCCCAGGGAGAAGGGACTGTGGGGCTCCCTTCTGGCTGGGAACCCAGTGGTCCTGCGGAGAAGGGAGTGTGGAGCTCCCTTCTGCCGGATCCCAGCAGTCCTGGCCAGAAAAAGAGCCCTGCGACTCCTTTCTTGCTGGGACCATGGTCCAGCAGCTGGGGAGCCTTTGGAGGTTTCCCAGCAGCTGGATCAGCGCTGTGCCGGAGGCTTACCAGCTGCTGGAGCACTGGCAATTGCCAGCACGGCGCTGCTCCAGCGGCTGGGGAGCCCCTGCCCGAGCAGCTGGAGCGCAGTCCCAGCCAGAAAGGAGCCACAGGGCTCTGTTCTGGCCGGGACCACTGGGATCCCACTCCCTGGGACTGCTAGAAGGGAGCTCCCTAGGACCACTTGGTCCTGGCTAGAAGGGAGCGTGGGGTCCTGAAGAGAGCCAAGGAGCCCGGGCCAGAAGGGAGCTCCGTGCTCCCTTCTCCCATGGACCGCTCCAATGCTTCGTGCCTCCGGGAGAGCCAGCCCCCTGCAGAGAAGCCCTCCTAGCTGGAGAGCTGAGGCTCCAAAGGAGCCTCGCCTCCCCATGGACCTAACTAGTCGACTTAGAGAGTCTAGAATAGACTCTCTAAGTCGACTGAGTAAGGCCAGGTTTAAGTCGACTTTAGAGTCCTGTGTGGATTCTCTAAGTCAACTTAATAAGGTCGCCTTAAAGTCGACTTAGTAAAGTTGACTTAGTAAAGTTGACCTAAATTTTTCAGTGTAGACATAGCCCTTAGGTGGTCAATCACATTCTCTCTCTTACAAATCTCCTCTGATTTGTTTGAGGAATCTTTTAGCCCTGCCCAGGTAAAACTGAAAACAAAATTTCTAAGAGAAAGTGTTTCTATTTCACTAGAATTTTTTTTTCCAAATAAATGAAAATATCATGAAATTAGATTCTTCTACACCTCATGTTGATCTGAAACAGGGATTAGATTGGGAGTTAAAATATGGTGGCTTTCAAGTTATGCCTATTATCCAAAGAACTATTCACAATCTGAGGGTAACTGGATTTTTCAATAGTTAAATAATTTTGACATATAGGGAGGTATTTTCATTAAGGAAACCAAGGATTCACATGCTTTGTAAGCTTACTTTTTCACAATCAGTTACCATGGATGTATCAAACATTGTGGCTATCAGTAGAATCAGAATAATAGAAATATTAGGGTTGGAAGGGACCTTAGGAGGTCATCTTGGGTATGTCTACACTGGCAATTAAGGTTGACTTAAGTTGCCATAAATTGACCTAAATTACTCCCCGTCCACACTGGGCTTTCATTAAGTTGACTTAAGAAATTCCTTAAGTCGACATAATGAAAGCTTAAGTCGACTTAATAAGAATCACCAGTTAGGTCAACCTAACCCTTAAGTCGACTCCTTAGGTCGTCTTAAGCACAGTGTGGACATGGATTAACTCTTAATTCTACTTTATTAAGTCGACTTACTAAATCCATGTTCAGCGTAACTGCTTTGTTAAGTTGACTTAATAAGGTCGAGTTTAAGTCAACTTAAAGTCTACCTTATTAAGTCGAATTAACAAAATCGACTAAACTTTTTCTAGTGTAGACATACCCCTAGTGACCAACTCCCTGCTCAAAGCAGGACCACTCCAACTAGATCATCCCAGCCAAGTCTTTCTCAAAATAGCCCTTCAAAATCTCTAGAAATCTCAGTAACCCTTTCCAATAGGTTCATCACCCACTTAGTGAAAAAGTTTTTCCTAATATCCAACTTAGATTTCCCCCACTGCAATTTGTGACCATTGCTCTTTGTTTGGTCATCTGCCACCATTCCTAGCTCCATCATCCCTGAAACCCCTCTTCAGGTAGTCAAAGGCTGCTATCAAATCCCCCCTCACTCTTTTCTTCTGCAGGTTAAACAAGCCTAATTCCCCTAATGTCTCCTCATAAGTCATGTCTCCAGCCCCTTATTAATTTGTGCTGCTATCTGCTGGACTGTCTCCAATTTGTCCACATTCTTCCTGTAGTGAGGATCCCAAAAGTGGACACAATATCCAATGTGGCCACACCCTTGCCAAAGAGAGGGGAATAATCACTTTCCTTGATCTGCTGGCAATGCTTCTACTAATGCAGCCTAATGTGCCATTAGCCTTCTTTGGAATAAGACCTGTAATCCAGGTCTAGCCAGTGGGTCCCCAGCCAGTAGCAGAGCATGGGATTCTTCTGTCCTAATTAGAGGACTCTGCACTTGTCCTTCTTGAAACTCATCAGATTTCTTTTGGCCCAATTCTCCAATATTTCTAGGTCACTCTGCATGCTACCCTTACCTTCCAGCATATCTACCACTCCTCTCAGCTTAATGTCATCTGCAAACTTGCTGAGGGTGCAATTCACTTTATCCTCCAGATCCCTAATGAAAATGTTGAATAAAACTGGCCCTAATCTTGACCCCAGGGCACTCTGTTTGTTGCCGGCTATGTGTTGCTAGACATCAAGCTGAATATCACTACCTGCAGATATATCTATGAGCTCAGGCAGCTTTACAAAGGTAGATGTTCCATTGGGTATGCCGAAATGTTCATGGAATTTAAGTCCCCCTACATGGAAATTAAATTGTCTCCATTAGGCTTCACATTTAACACCCCACTTAAAAGAATGTGTACAATTCATACGTTTCTTACAGAGTTGTTGCAATCTGTCTGCTAACTGAGTCATAAGAAAAGCAGTATACGAAGCATCTTTATACTTGAAACATAAACACTAGAAAGCAAGTACTAGAAAACTGCTGGTACCATTTCATTTCAATGCGTGACAAATAATTCTGTAATGGCAGAATCTTTCTGCTTCTTTCACATGCAGAAGGATGTTTTTGTTGACATCTTCACAGGCAAAGTAGGAAAAGAAACCGACCCAGTCACACAGGAGTGCTTCTGTTCACATGAAAGGAGTAGAAATCTAAAAAGAGACCCAGCAGACCTAATTCCCATTCTGTATTCTCTCCCTTTAGATGATCAAAAAGGTCTAAGCTCTTGTACATATACATCAAGTAGTCTATAGGATATTTCTCCTTGAACTCAAATTCTGAAGCAAGGGAGATTGAGACCTTTCTTATCTGAAAAGGGAGCATATCCATTTGACTTCCAGGTTATAGAAGTAATCATATTGATAAACAGGATGCAACTCAGAGTTGCATTGTGATCTTGAAAATGCTGAAGCCGAAGATACTGTATCCTCTGATTACTCTGAATACGTTTTTTAACTGGATGCAAGATTTGGCAGATAATCAAACTTGTTTTTCCTTAAGAATAATTTATATCTCCTCAGTCCTCTAGGAATTCTATAAGAACATTTTTTATACTATCAGCAACAGCAGAGAGTATAACATTTAGCCCTGCAGCTAAAGAAAGTATATAAGCATGCTTGTAGTCCATGAACAAGAAGTCCAAAGACGGCATTTATCGGTCTGTCTGGTGATTCCCAAAGGGTCCCCTATTGGATAAAGGGGTAGGTGGTTGCAAGTTTATTCTCGTTCTTGTTTTGAGTCTTCTGCCAATGTGGTTTTGTATAGTCACATCCAGTTTTTTCTCAAATGAAAGAAATGCTCAATAAACTCTTATGCTGATTGCTACAGTTTCTCCTTCAAAATTTCTTAGGATGTAGCAGGTCATTTGAAACACATCAGGAATCAGCACAAACAATTCTAGTCTACATCTGTGGCAGCTGAATTGAAATGAAAAGATGGTGTCCAAAAGAATTCAGGGAAATTTCCATTCAGGGAAATATTTTCTTTAGGGAATTCTGAAGAAGGAAGCAGAGACAAAAATGCACCAGTTTTTATCTACTTTTCCTGTTCCTTTTGTTGTTGTTGTTTATTAAGAAACAGCACACATAGCAGCAAAGTGTACAATCTATTTAGACTCTGTCATCTGTTTCTCTTCTTACTAAGCTGATAAGATTGTCTGGCCAAATCTATGAATATATAAAGGAAGTTGTCAGAGCCATGACTTTCACCTTTCTGCTTCCCACCCTGCAGTCTAGAAAGTTGCTGAAGTCTCTGAGCATTTCAGGGTGATTCTGGCCCCATGTGGACTAAAAGACTGGGGGGGAAGGTAGACTGCTGGGACATCATTCCCAGGAGTCCCAAGACTCCTTAGTGGTCTTCTGGTGAGCTCTGAACTTCCACTCTCTGTTTTTGCTGCTGGGTTAGGATATTTTGCTCTTTTGAGGAATTCTTAAGAGGTAGGTCATCTGCATAGTTCTTTTTAATATTTGAAAAATGTATAGTAATATCTAGGACTCAGAAAATGTGCCTCCTCACAACACCACCAGTGGAGAACTTGTCTGCTATGTTATAGGTAAATACTCAGCTTTGCATAGGAAAGAAGCAGTGGGTTTTTATGAAATCTAAAGGCCATAGCTCATCTCTACTAGAAAAGTGAAATGGATTGTAGAGGAGATGTGGTTGAAAAATTAGAAATATTTTTCAAGAAATTTCAAAATCTGATTTTCTTTTTTAACAGCTATCTTGGTGAGTGTGAGTCAGGTATGGATGATTTAGTTTGGAGACTGTCATTAAAATAATCACAAGAATCCTGTGTTTTTGTAGAGGTGTGCTGGTAACAAGAAAACAGAAGTGGTTAGTGGTAAATTAGAGTTTGTGAATTTTAAGAGCTTTGCTATAAGGGTAGTAAGAGGTATATAGAGGTGAAAAGTAATGAGAAAAACAGTTTGCTCTTTTTGGAAAACGTTTCATTCATATATTTGACACATTTGTCAAACTTGTCATTCTTATAGTTATGTTGATTTTTCTCCTTATTCTTAAGTTCACATAGTCATAAACCCCTCCAATATTTCTTTAAAAAATGTGCTACCTTTTTTTTTTTTTTTGGTCCTGTGTTTTCTTGTAACTGAACACAAGAAGAGTACGGAAAACAATTAAAAGTAAACAAAAGAAACAATCTAGTTGAACTTGCTCAAAGTACAAGCAGTAGCTTTCAATATAGTTGGAAATAAAAGCTTTAGTTCAGGTCTCTCTTTTCAGAGCAATGTTAAAACATGTCTGAAAGCTGAGTGCAGCAGCATTCAAGACAGTAGAGATAAGGTCTGTCAGCATTTCCATTTATAACCCACCTCTGTCCCTCCACACCCTTTTAAAAGCATTTTTGAATTGATTTTTAGATACTTTAACAGCAACAGCATATCCCTGGTTACACAGAACATAAAAATAAAATTAAAACTTAATATGGTAGGTGATAAGTGAACAGTCCTTTGAACTTCACGGAATAGTTCTTCTTGCATAAGGTTTTAATAAGAGTCTCCTTAAACAGTTCATCAATTACAAAACACCAGAGGCTTGGCAACTGAGTTTAAAACTTTATTCAGGGTTAACGTATCCTTAAAATTTTCACTTTACTGAAACTGTGCATTTCATAACCTGGGTATACATATGTCTTGTGGTTTTTTTCTTTACATTTTTCCTTTAATGATAGAGGGTTCAATCCCCTGAGTGAAACTGGGAATGAGCTGTTCAGGGGTAACTTCAATGTGTGGTGTAATTTAGAGCAGCCCCAGAGAAGTTATAAACTATGCTGAGCTGTTTATAGCCTTCACTGGGCATCTGCCAACCAAACCTGCTCACTTGCGCTAAGATTTCCAGCATGCTGCTATGCTGGGGCCAGAAGCAGGGCAGTAGAGATTTTGTAGTGCAAAGGAGCTGGAGCTGAGCTCAGGAATGAACGAACCCAAGTACTTTTAAGGAAGAAGTGGGAGGGGGAAAAATAATTTATGTAAGAGTTTAAGAGTTAGGAAAAGACATAAAGATGACTATTTCTCCATATAGAGACCAATATTGGGAGGTGCTGGATATGCTCAATCCCTATGAAGCTGGATTTTGGTTTTGCTTTCACTGGTGTAAATTCAGAGTAATTGTTACAATGAGAGAAGTTACATTGGTATGAAAATAATGTAAATTAGATTAAGCTCTTGTTTCCATAGTATGAATAAGTCATAGTTTAAAAATATAAATTAGGCAAGCTAGTAATCAACATCTACAATATGATTGGATTGCTTTAATTTCTCCCATGAAGAAGAGTGGCTCTAATAATTTGATGTTTAAAAAGCTCACTGATATTCTTTAGTCTTATTGATGTGCGTTGTCATTGAACTAGGGTTTTTTAGATGGTTATGATAGCAACCTAATTTGCAGAAATGATGAGTTATGTAAATTAGATGGCAATAATCTGGACACATGTAACTGGTTTATCACTGAGAAATGTATTATTTCCCATAATCACAAACTTAGTCTTCCTTGGAGATAATATGGAAGCACATATTATTTATAAACAGCTCACAATAACTGCTAACATTATAACTCTTGCCATAAAACTAAGTTGAAATGTGGAGTAGTAACCTTGTTAACTAAAGAGATAATAAAATATCACTTGCAGGTCAAATATGCAATTCATTTATATCACTTCTTGATATTTCTTATTGCTTTGCTTCTTCCAGCAAAAATAGTCAAACAATATTTCTGTCTGAAGAAGGACTATGGTGACCTGCATTTTTATTTTGACTTTTATGCCATTTATATTTTTAATGCTATTAATAATGGACCAAGATTTTTTTGTTAATACACATCAGATTTTTTTGAATGTATATGGGGTTTTATTTAGCAGTTAGTGAGAAATCAAAGATGATGGTAAAAGTTTACATAAATTTGCATAAAATGCATGAGAAAATAATTATTTCAGATGTGGGGAAGGATTCCTCTGTATTTAAAGTATGAAGCATACTTTGAGTGAAGTAGATGAAGAGTATATAGAAAGTGTCATGCTAGAAAGACTGAGTGATCAGTTAGATCAGTGGTGCTACTGAGAGTGAGAGCAACACAGAATGGTGAAGATTCTGCTTGTTGTCAGAACATTTGACTCAATAACAGGGTTTTTTTCAAGCTCCTAGTTAAAAAAACAAAACCAAAATCCAGCCACATAGCCATAATACCAACAAAACTGGTAATTCAGCCAGATTTCAAGAGTACACCTACATTTTTCTAATTCTGATTCCTATTGGCTTAAAAGACCTTCAAAATCAAATTGTTGTCATATTTCTAAATTTACGGTTTTTAATAGGCTTTGGATACAAATGCTTTTAGAAGCACAGATTTTAAAAGTCAATAATGTTGAATTTTATTTTAATTCAGTAGAGGAAAAAGTTTTTCTTTCTTTGATAGTCAATGGAGCAGATCCCCTGAGGTATATGCATGGCATTTTATTAGACAAATAGAGACAGGAGGTGAAATCCTGGAGCCATTGAGGTTAGTGGCAAATCTATTGTCTTCAGTGAAGCCAGGATTTCACCAAGAGCACCTGCTCCAAAGACTTTGGAATCAAAGGCCCAATCCTGCACTGCCATCTACATAGGTGTTTTCTCGAACTCCTGGAACCCCATAGACTTCAGACGCAGCAGTGCACTGTAGAGATCACAATGGAAGAATGCAGTCAGAGTTAAGACAAGAACAGGAGAGGACAGCAGAAAAGGGAACTGGGAATAAGGGCAATGACATTATGGTCACGTGATAGTTTGTGAGACTGATATAGGCATTTTGAGTCCAATGTAGAGCTGGCTGGAATTTTTTGACAACCTTTCTCTTCCCTACTCCCCAGAAAAAATGGTGATGGGTCAAAAATGAAACTGCTGTGGAAATGGGTCTATTTAAATGATCTCCAAGTACAAAAAGTTTTTTAAAACAAGATTCAAAATTGTCAGAATGTCCAATTTTGACATTTTTAAACAGAAGTTTAATTTTTGTGGTTGAAAACAATTTTTGTTTAGAAGTTTTAGTTAATTTATTCTATATTTTAAATTCAAAATGAAAACCAAGGATTTCATAATTATTAAACAAAACTTCTTGATTGATCCAATCTGATTGTTTTTCAGATTAATGACTTGCAAAGATTTTAGGATGAGAAAGTATTTTGACAGCACAAATTCTCATGGGACAAGAAATCTTGTGTCCCACTCAACCCTAGTACAATAAAATTTCAGGACAGGAAACAACTTAAAGGAAGTGTTCAGTCTCAGCACCTCATGAGATCCTAAAACTATGGAGAAAAATACCAGAATCATACCTTCTTTCAGAAAAATAATCAAAACACATGCATCTTACTGAGAAGCCTTTTCTTCCCCATGCATCTGAGAAAAAATAGATCCCTTGGAGGCTGGATTAAGCACATTTAAAAGCAACTATACATTTAAATCAGCAATTTAACTTTGCTCTAATTAACATCTCAAAGTAAAAAGGAAATGTGATAATTGTAAATAGCAATCCCTTGTAGATTTTTGCATGGCATATTTTCATGCTATATTGTTACTGGATTGTGTTAAGGATAATTAATTTAAAATGTGCTGACGTTACAAAAGACCTTGATATAGTGAACTGCAATTTACACCTGTCTTCACCTTATAATAAAAGACTTAATAATGGTAAATGCCCACAAATCACTCAGCCACTTTGCCTTTTCCATATGTGCTGATTAGGTGGGATGCAGTATTTTGCTTCGTTGCCTGTGCCTATGCAGCAGTATTGCAAGATAATGGAATCTCTAATTTAATCAACTTGTTTTATTATAAGTACAAAATAAATCAAAGTATATTGTTCTGATAATATTTTCTAAAGATTTTTGATTTGTCATGGTCAGAGTGAACCCTGCAGACTAATTTCATTTCCCCTAGGTATCCCTTTGTTTGCTTTCATTCTTTTTAAAGTTGCCTTTTGTCCATTTCCTGTAGCCATAAATGCAGAGAGCAATGTGACTAACATTGTTTTTCTGGCCAGTGGGGAGTGCTTCTATTTCCAAACAACACCACCTTCCTCCCTGAAGAGTGAGCACTTTCTCTCTCCAAAATCCTTAATCATCAGTGGAATGAGCCCTTCCCGGAGGTTGATTCATTTGTAACTTAAAGCTACCACACTACTGTGTAGGCACCAAGTGGGACTATATATTAATACACTTTTAATTGCTTTTAATCCTCTAACTAGGAAGAGCTTTAGCTCAATAGTATTTGGATTATGTTGGTAAACTTGGGTATGCATCAAAGTGAGCTGCATGATAGGAGACCTTTAGAGCTAATCCTGTTGCCTTTTTAGTTAAAACTAGGGAGAAGGTAATTTATTATTCACCCATTCTCCCTGAGTAAGTCAGAAGCATGAAGCTTCAGAATCTTTCATTAAAGACTTTAAAGACAGTGAGGAAATTAAATTTACACTGAGCTGAAATCATCTGGACAACCCCCTGCTATTAGTAAAATATCAGATCCTTTAGCATTATTAATGTTAGGGACACAGATTTGGTAATCATGATCTGAAAAAAGTTACAAGTAATTTTGTTTAAGTACAAAGTAAAATCTTAACATAGTGTGTGTGAATTTATTCCTTTCATTCCTAATAATAAATTATTATAATTATTATTTAATTAATGTTCCAATCTAGATCTGATGTGTTTGATTTTTGTTATTATCAGTCATACTAGCACTTAGATCATGGTAATGGGTATACTAGACAGATATTTTCATTCTTTTATTTTATTTTTTTAAATCTTCTCTACAATAGCCCCTTTTATTATTGAAATTATTTTTCTTCTATATGTCTCGCCCCCAGTTTTGTCATTGTGCCAGATGGTTGCTTATGAGTGTTAACGTGTTAGCTTGACTAGCAACTACTTTTTCATACTAAAAAAAAAACAAAAAACAAAAAACCCACATTGATGTAAACCACAGCACACACAATCATTTCATTGGAGTTTGCAAATACATATGTGTAAAAAAGGCATAGATCAATTTTTGTTCTCAGTTAGTTTAACAACATTCCATTTCAAGAATCAGAAATTATATTGGTGTGTGGTTCAAGACTTGTACTTTTACTATGACTTTGGTGAGTGGCAACACACAATTGCTGGTTCAATGGATCGGTAACTGAAATCTTAAGAGCCACCAAGGACAGAAGCAGATTATGATGAAGTAACGTTGATTTCTTCCCTGATGTTTCATGAAATGTCATTATATCTCATTATTCAGACCTTTTTCCCTCATTTCTATTCTGAGTAGATTTTAGTGGGCGATATTTTGAGACCTGTTAGAATTGTATACCTGACATCAAATGGTATTAGAAGAGAGATTAGGTACTAACTATACTAATGCAGTGTTGGAGTGGGAAAGAATGGGTACAGGTAGACCACAATCGGGATGACTGTATTTCAGAACAGTTCTGCCACCAAAGAATCAGTTTTTAGCTTCTTTTGATAATGAGTATATGAAATACTTGTTAATCATTTCAGAAAATACCAAAAAAGTGACTATTTGTACCACCATTGTGACTCCTTGTGCCTGAATTTCTGACAAATTAAGTAGCCCATGTTGCTGCTTTCATAATTCTTCTTTCCATTAGGTAGAGAAAATACTAGACTTGACTTTGGATCGGGCAGAGCGGGTGGAGGGCAAAGAGTCTAGTATTTTATCCACTTCAATTGTGCCAATTCAGCCCTTTTCAACATGGAAAAAAAAAGTGTATGAAGTGAGCAGGTGCATTGGACTAAACCTTTGGGATTTTCCTGAGTGAGAGAACTCAGTGAAGGCAGAAATATCCATTTCTTAAAAGGTTTATGAATTGACTGAAGTTTTGCATTGCTAATAGCCAAGGACACAAGAAAATCCTTACGAACATTATTGGTCTATGGATTAATTGCTGAAAAATGTTTGGCATATCGCATTAAGATTGTGGTAAGGTCCTAGAGGCAATATTACTAAATTAATTCTAGAAGATTTGTCATGACTGTCCTTCAGGTCATAGAGCTGCCTGGGAAAGATGCAATTGTACTGAACAACGAACTAGGCTGGGTTTTAATATAATTGAATCTCTGGCTGCTTCTTTAATCCTGCCCCAGATGTGAAATACAAATCAAGAAACTGAACATTAGCAGTGCTGTAGCTACTGAAATTGGTAAAGCTCAGTAGGGTGTGTGATTGTTTCTTAATAATCGCATGCCTGAGGTGCATGGTGAGGCACAGGGTGAAGCCAAATATTTTCAGATGCTAATCATACAGTTGTGTATAAAACAGGTGTCAATATACCAAGTAGACTCATACTGAAATTACTACATAAATAATTAAAACACCCCCACAAAAACTCTGTTGTTCGTTAGTCTTTAAAACATTATTCGATGCAAGGTGACATTCCAGATTGTAGTCTAATATTGGAGCAGATGTCATGTCATCACAAGTGGTTCTGATTGATTCCTTTATAAAACCATTATAAAAGCCTTCTAAAATAAAATTAAGCAATTCAATTTTTTTCATATTTCAATCAGAGGAAAATAGATATAGTGTTGAGTAAAAGTGCTTTAAAATGTTTTAACAGAATATTTTTCTATTGATAAATGCCATTTTATTAAACTAAAATGATTTGTGGAAATGTGTCAATGTTGATTGAATTTTATTTTGAAAAAAAACAAACCATTTCAATTATTATTGGAAAGATTTTTCATTTTGAAATGACTTTTTTTTCCATTTCATTTTAAAAGCAGATTTGTATTTATTCTTTTTAAGGTTGAAATTGCAATGAAATATTAGATTTTGTTTAAACTGAATATTCTGATTAACCCCAAATATATATATTTTTTAAATCACAAGAAATTTTCTGAATTAATGCAGAAAAACAGTTCAAGTAGATTTTTAATTTTTACTCCGTATGCTCCAGCTATACTGACTATGAAGGTCAAATAGCTCTTATTAAGGGTTAATATAGAGTACATTAGTAAATGCACTAGTTCTCCTCCCCATTCTCTTGCAAACTCTCTCTGGCACCCCACACAGAAGCTTTCTCACACATATTCACATGTTTTCTGGCATCTGAGTTTCAAAATGTTCATTTGAGATTGCATGGAAATTGCACTGGTTGAAGTTAATAATTAATTAAGTCCCCTAAACCCCTAAGAGGCACTGGCTTCTTCACTTAACAGAGATACCTCACCTCCAGGATGCACCAATTGCTGTACTTGATTACTCAGTGCTCACTATTTCATTCAGTGTTCCTATTTCTCTCTTTCTCAGATAGTGGAGAATGTGTCACTGTACACTCAAGCCATAGAGTTATCAGAGGTTTATGTGCCATTACAATGGCTTTAAGAGACAGCTGGAAAGAGTATGTATTGCTACCGGCTTGCTATGGGACTGAATTACAGGAATTTCGAACTCAGCTTTTTCCAAATCCAGATCTTGATATCAGATTGAAATGAAGGTATAATTGTGGACCTATCAAACCCCAGCCACTGCCCAATTCAGGATGGTTTTAAAAGTGAAAAGAGAACTTTTAAAAGAGATAGAGAAGCGCACACACGTACAGACTGACAGTTATAGAGAGATTTATTTTGACAGCATCTCCATTTCAGCAGTGGCAATTAAGTGTACACAGCATTTCATCTTGCAAGACTGGGCCATACCTAACTCTGTGGATGAAAATTTAATTGTTGGGTATAGCCCATCATAGAAGAAGTGGTCCCATTTACCTGTCAGTCTGCCTTACGATGATTGAGTTAAGGATGTGGATGTCACCAGACCCCTGTCTGCTCCCAACTGCTTTCAACCACTCTATAGTATCCTTGTAAGAAGTAGTGGAGCAGTCCCTAAGCATCTCTGAGTCCATTCAAGGGCCACATGATGAGGTGTGTATAGTCCTCTTTTGTCTGCTCCTCCAATACTGCATATTCATGTTGGGTCAAGCAGAATAAGTTAAAAAATATAGCCTCCGATCCCTTGCAAAGAAGACTATGCAGGAGGTGAAGAACCCTTTTCAGGTTAAGATCTTGATTTTAATCTCATTGTCACCCACCATTTTCACACCACTGTAACTTTGAAAAAATGTGGTGATTTAGACCAGTGTGAGATCAGCCCCTAGATAGATTCTGGTACTGTGTCCTATTTCTGGCAGCCTCCTGAAATGACAGGCAGAAAGATATGACTTTGGGGTTTTCCTGTAATTAATGGCGTCCCCAGCAGAGCAGAAAAAGAAACATGCATTAGCTTTCCAAGGAGGCCCACAATCAGCTCTACTGATGGCAATGCAAGATGATGTCATCTTGTGGTGTATGAATTAAAATGAATTGTATCATCCTCTGTTGTTATAAAAGAGCATAAGGCCACATACTGCTTAGAGCTGCTATTAAATAATTCTCAAGTTAGTTATAAAAAAAACCCCAAAGTTAAGGCTTCATTTATTTTCAGATTTATTTCTAAAGCAAACTTTCATGGTGAAGGAAATCACAAATTATAGCTTCAAAAACATCAGGTAACCCCAATGTGTTGAATATGCAGGGAACACATCTGTTTTTACTGGAACAGAGCTAGGCTTAAAAACTAGGCTACATCCTGAAACACTGGACAGAAAACATGCTGCAGGGTATAAAACTTAAGAAAGATCTGTCCATGTTGGCTATTTAAGTAATAGCAAGAGATTGCTATGTTTACAATGTAATAACTCTGTCCTGGGCAAAATAGCACCTGGTTATATGAGTTATCAGGGATCACCCTCAAGTTATTGGGTAAGATATTCAAAATTGTCTAAGGCACTTCAAAGCTTAGGTCCTACATAAATGGGATGCAGGTTCCCAGGTCACTTAAGCACTTCGAAAATGTTAGAATATTTCAATATAATAACGGGCATCTTCTCATTCTTACGCTCTGCTTGACCCCTGGGAATCTCTCTGCTCTGATTGCTTGTTGTCCTCAGAACTCCCCATCATTCTGATGACAACCCACCTGCCCACCTAACCCTAGTTTTCTCTTCTCACAATACCACTTCTTCCCTCTTGTGGGACAAGTAATTCCTCCCCCCCTCCCCCGCCAAGTGTCATTCCTTTAAAAAATTAAATTATATGTAATACCCTGTGCTTAAATGGCCATTACAGTGCAAGGAATGGTCCTGAAGTTGTGATGGTTTTGTGGACATATCGCTGTGGTTTTCTGAGAGCAGTATTCAGTCAGAGCAAAGAGATCATCACACTCGCGGTATATTTGAGAAATAAAAGTACAATAGTTAGTCAAATGTTATCCCTCATCCAATAGAGATTTGCTTAAGTAAAAGAAAAAATACTGTACTTTAATGGGATGGTAACTTTCAGCATCCATTTGCTTCAGTAAGAGAATGTATACAAAGAACTTCTTGGGTATTTTAAAATACATTTCGTATCTTCTGACTGGAAGATCAACTATTTGGTAACTAAAGTATCTCATTTATCACACCACTGGCACTTTTTTATAAATATCATGGATTTGGCATATTTATTTAACATCCAGTTGTAAACAATATTATAAACATTAAAAGAATCTGTAAACAGATGAGTCCTTGTTTGAGCTCTGTTTTGTATTTGCTCTGTTCCTTTCTCTTGACATCTCCAACAAAGAACACTGGCTTCACATTAACCTGGTTTTATTAGTGTGCCAAACAGTCATGTTTCCTTTTCTCCTTCATTCATGGAGAGATAATGGAGCAGTATCTGCTTTGTAGAGAGTGCGGACACTCTATGTATCCCAGCTCCGCTTATTTTACTTTTCAGACCAGGTTTCCTCAGCACACAACACTAATTTGTCCATCTGTCAGTCTAGTTTTTTTTCTGTATCTTTTTTTAAAGTGATAATTAAATTCATATTGATTATGTATTATTCTTGTGGGAGCTGATACAAAAGTGCCCTACTCCCACTGACTGGCAATAGAAGTTGAATGACTAATTGCCCTTTGTGCTTTTAAAAGTCTTCCCCATTCACTCTCTTTACATGGCTTCAGAAACAAAGTTGTACTTCGATTTGGCTATGTCTACACTTGTCAAAATAAGTCGATTTTGCTAAGTCAACTTAACAAAGTCAACTTTAAGTTGACTTTGTTAAGTCGACTTAGCATGTCCACACTGTAAATTTAGGTCGACGGAGGTTCAAACTAGTAGGGTTAGGCTTTCAGTTCTGATAACATAGAGGAGGTGTTTGTTGGCAGAGGATGCATTTCAGCATGCTGCAGCTCCTACTATTGATTAGATAGTTGGTTCACTGTCTCTGGTCCTTACTAGATTTACCTCTGCCCCTAGATTTGCAGTAGACAGTGCTGGCTATGAATTCCCTCTTTCATTTTCATCAGGCCAGAAAATTGCATTCTTAATTCTCAAATTCATCACTCAACACATTCCCTTCACATTTGTTTGTTACCTGCAGTCTAACCTGTTGTAAGGGACCATACTGTAATGGACCATACCTGGCTATCCTGGGTTACCCTGGAAAATCACTCAGGAGCATCAGCTAATACAGAATGTGGTTTCCCACCATTTTTAAGCTGCATATATTGAGATTATGCCCATGTTCTATAGTTTGCACTGGATGCCAGTTCACTGCCAGATACAATTTAAGGCTTTGATTATTATCTGTAATACTATGAAGAGTTATCTTAGAAACTAATTGTCCTAACTTCTAATATGATAGTTGGGAACATTGAAGATACTTTGGCTGTTATTTCCTAGAGATGAGCTCATAGGAGCTATGATGTCTTTAGAACTAAGTTCTTAGCTCTAGAATCTGTTGTTGACAGACTTCAAGCAGAACCTGAATATTGTTACCTGTAAAGTGATGGTGGTCAAATATCATGTTTTAATCCCTTTGGCAGCTGGTTCCCCATTTGATAGCCCATCAAGATCCAGTCTTTTTCAATGAATTAAATTTGAGGTAGTGGTTAGAGACAGTGTTTTTTTTTCTTTAAGAAAAATACTGTATTTTACCATTTTTATTATATAAACAATATCCATATATTATGGTTATAGACCCTTTGTGAATATGTTTAAAATAGCAATCAGAACAAAGAACTGAGATTTGGAACTCACAGAATCTAAGGTCAAAAGGAACCATGTGGTCATCTAGTCGCTCTTCCTGCACAGAACCTCACATTCCTACTCCTGTAATAAACCTCTAACCTATAACTGAGTTATTAAAGCCCTCAAATCATGGTTTATGCAAGTGAGCCATGCCCCGTGCTGCAGAAGAAGGCAACCCCCCCTCCCCCCAGAACCCTTGTCAATCTATCCTGGGGGAAAATTTCTTCCCAACGTGAACTATGGCGAGCAGTTAAACCCTGAACATGTGGGCAAGACTCACCAGCTAGACACACAATTCTCTGTAATAACTCAGAACCCACTCCATGTTATGTCCTACCTCAGGCCATTGGCATATCCACCACAAATAGTCAAAGATCAGTCAATTGACAAACTAGTCTGTCCCATCATACCATACCCTCCCTAAATTGATCAATCTCCATTTTGAAACCAGCTAAGTTTTTTGCCCCCACAGCACCCCTTGGAAGGCTATTCCAGAACATCACTCCTCTGATGATTAGAAACCTGCATCTAATTTCAAGTCCCCTGGGATCTATTCACAGCTGTGTCATTGACGTGCTGTTTGATCTTAAATAAATCACCATGTCTTATTTTACTCCTCTGTGAAATGGATGAAATATTACCTTATCTCAGAAGGTTGTGTTTTCACTTAGTTTATTTGTGTTTGTAAAGCATTTTGAGGTCCTCAGATAAGAGCTATGTGTCAATGCAAAATCTTATTATTAGAAAATAAATGACCTTGCTCATGCTAAATTCCCTTTATCTCAATATGCTTAAGCTTCTAATATGGCCTGTTACTTCCTGATAAAATCCACAAGTCATTTGCTTTAATTCAAAATACAAAATACATTGAGTCCAATGGTGTTTTTATGGATACTAGTTTTTGCAAAAGGGATTCTTAATTTTTTTTAAATAAAACTTTTGACCATTTGCATAAAGTATTCTTGGTCTCGATAATATAATATGCAAAAATAGAAGCCCCACCCACATTCATAAGGAACTTTTCAAAAAATTCCAGACAAGATATAATTATTCTTGGGATGAAGACACATCTACCAAATATTTCATCTTAATCAAAAATAACCTCAGAATTTGACCCCTCATTATGCAAGGTTATTAAAATCTACTTGTGATGTCATAGTGATCTGTTCCTTACCTTCAGTTCTTACCCGTATTATGTTGTCATAGTCTTCTATATGGAAAAGAGTGAAAAGATTATTTCAATGATGGACAACAGAGTCCTGTGGCACTTTTAAACACTAACAGATTTATTTATCGCATGAGCTTTCGTGGGAGAAAATCCCACTTCGTCAGACGCTTTGAAGATAGGAAAGTTACAGAGTGGTAGGAAATTAAATGCACGGGAGTGTACGACATAGCATCAGGTCAGGCTGTAACAGCAAATCAAAATAGGTGTTAGGATTCAAAACACTGGGGAACAGCACATAGAGGAGGGGGAGGTCAAATCACTTGTTGTAATGCGACAAAAATCCATAGTCCCTGTTTAACCCCAAGACAACTGAGTCAAATTTGCATATAAGTTCGAGTTCTGCAGACTCTCTTTGAAGCTGTGATTTGTTATTCATCTGTTTCAACACAGCTATTAACAAGTCAACAAGGGAGAGAGCAGGGAGATTGAAGTGTTCCCCTACAGGTTTTGCAGTGTTGCAATTTCTGATGTCAGATTTGTGTCCATTGATTCTTTGGCGCAGAGACTGTCCTGTCTGTCCAATATATAAGGCAGAGGGGCATTTCCGGCACATGATGGCATAAATCACATTGGTGGATGAGCAGGTGAACGAGCCCTTGATGGAGTAGGTGGCATGATTAGGCCCTGTGATGGTGTCATCAGTGTAGATATGAGGGCAAAGTTGGCAGCGTGGTCTGCTGCAGGGCTGTGTTCCTGCTTTAGTGTTTCTGTTCTGTGATCTGTAGTTGCTGGTAAGTATCCTTTTAAGATTAGGGGGCTGTCTGAAAGCAAGGAGAGGTCTGTCTCCTAAGGCTTGAGATAGTGAGGGATCATTTTGTAAAATAGGCTGTAGTTTTTTGATGATGTGTTGAAGAGGTCTGGCTTGTGGGTTGTAGGTGGTGACCAGTGGCGTTCTGTTGTTGTTTTTCATGGGCTTCTCCTGCAGTAGTTGACTTCTGGGTACCCGTCTGGCTCTGTCAATTTGTTTCTTCACTTCTGCGGGTTTGTACTGTAGTTTTAAGAATGCCTGGTAGAGATCCTGAAGGTGTCTGTCTCTGTCTAAAGGGTCAGAGCAAATGCGGTTATATCTTAGGGCTTGACTGTACACAATGGATCGTGTGGTGTGTCGAGGATGAAAGCTCGAGGGATGTAGGTAACTATACCAATCAGTAGGTTAGCGGTATAGGGAGGTGTTTATGTGCCCATCGCTAATTTGCACTGTAGTGTCCAGAAAGTGGATCTCTTGTGTGGAGTGTTCCAGGCTAAGTTTGATTGTGTTGTGGAAATTGTTGAAATCTCTATGGAAATCTTCAAGGGCATCTTTACCATGGGTCCAGATGATGAAGATGTCATCAATATAGCGTAGGTAAAGTAGAGGTGCTCTGGGATGAGACGTGAGGAAACGTTGTTCTAAATCGGCCATAAAGATGTTGGTATATTGTGGGGCCATGCGGGTACCCATGGCAGTGCCACTGACTTGAAGGTATAGATCATCTTCAAATCTGAAATGGTTGTGGGTTAGTACAAAGTCACAGAGGTCAGCCACAAGTTTAGCTGTGTCATCATCCTGGATGGTTCTTCTAATAGCTTGTAATCCATCCTTGTGGGGAATGTTAGTGTAAAGAGCCTCTAAATCCATAGTGGCCAGGATCGTATTTTCTGGAAGACCATCAATGGATTGGATTTTTCTCAGGAAATCTGTAGTGTCTCTCAGATGGTGTGTGTTGTCTAGGTGTGTTGATAGCATAGGGTCTTAGGAGAGAGTCCACATAGCCAGATAATCCTGCTGTAAGCGTGGACGCCCCATCATCTCAGGCATTGGCACACTTACAGCAGGATTATCTGGCTATGTGGACTCTCTCCTAAGACCCTATGCTATCAACACACCTAGCTATCAGGTACAGGCCAAACCCACTCCTTCCTGGGATTTAGCTTTATTAACAATTCCCCCAAAAAGCAACATAAGCTCCATCCTAAATCTTCTCCTCAGACATTGGGTGTTCCTAGGGCCTTTCCTTCTGAAAAGTGCTCAGCCCCAGAAACAAGATTCCTGCTCCTAAAGGACCAGTCTTACATCCCTTTTATTCAGGGTGGAGATGAAAGAGGTACCCTGCCATGATGAATCAGTAGGAATCAATATCTCCCTGTAGCATTCCCACACCTGCTAACAGTGTGATTCCCCAGACAATCCCAACCCCCTGTCACAGTGGGGAATGATATTGGTCTCTAATAGTTATGTGGCTAGTATTTTATTTTATTAAGATTGATTCATCCTGCAACAGATTTCTACAATTAAAGTGTAACCCCATGGAAAATAAGGATTAAGGATGAAAATGTGGAGACATCTTATATCTGTGTAACTAGCACCAGTTAACTAATTATTATTTATTTGCATTCTTGTAATGCCTAGGAAACCCAGTCTTGGACAGGATTGTGCTTTGCACAGAACTAAAGGCCTTAGAAAGCTTACAGAATGTCTTTTGGTACTTTTTGTACATAAAAAATTAAAATCTGTTCAGTAGCAGCTATTCTATTAGAAATGAACAAGGAGTCCTTTGGCACTTTTAAAGACTAACAAGTTTATTTTATAAAGACAACAGAGTCCTGTGGCACTTTTAAAGACTAACAGATTTATTTATTGCACAAAGTGGGATTTTCTCCCACGAAAGCTCATGCGATAAATAAATCTGTTAGTCTTTAAAAGTGCCACAGGACTCTGTTGTCTTTCTACAATAGACTAACACGGCTACCCCTTTGGAAGTTTATTTTATGTTACTCTTTAAAAGTGCCACAGGACTCCTTGTTTGTTTTGCTGAACGTAGACTAACATGGCTACCTCTTTGGAACGTGTTTATTAGAAATACTAAAGAAAAGATCAGTTTGATTCTCAGCTTTTAACCAGCATTGGTGAGTGGGGCAAAGGTATGTTTACATGCCCTTGTGATATTTCTTAACAGTTGTGCAGATGGAGATTTATTATCACATGGGCATAATTTTAAAGTATAATTACTTGATACATCAAAATTTGTCAGAGCTTGATTATAAGCATCATAGGCTATGTCTACACTAGAAAAGTTAAGTCAACTTTATTAATTCGACTTAATAAGGTTGACTTTAAGTTGACTTAAAGTCAATCTTATTAAGTTGACTTAACAAAAGTCAACTTACTTTTCTAGTGTAGACATAGCCCCTTTTCAACCTTATTAAGTCAACTTAACACTTAGTAAGGTCGACTTAGGTGCTAATTCCCATCCACAATGGCTTAAGTCAACCTAATAAGGTCGACTTAAGCGTTAAGTCAACCTAAAATGAGGTGTTATTAAGTCAAATTAACTTTTCCTTAAGTCAACTTAAGGAAATGTTTAAGTCGACTTAAGGAAAGCCCAGTGTATATGCGGAGTAGTTTATGTCTATTTAAGCCTCCTTAAGTCGACCTAACTTGTAAGTGTAAACGAACCCATAGTGAGTCCACTGAATTACACCCAGAGCATTAATCCTCTAAACATATTTAAAATTACTATTGGAAAGAGTTCATTAAAAGGATGGAATCATTTGTCAATGCTAACTATTGAGCATCACATATCAATCACTGTATACTTCTGTAGACCTGTTTATTTTAAATAGGGAATCCATCAGGCTTCTGATTTTCTTTCTCCCGTAACCTTGAAACTTACCTATCTGATCTGTTGCTAAAAGCTGGGGAGTGTGTATTAAACTATATAGACTTGTCTACAAAGTTTCTCAATTGTGATCAAGAGCAAAGTTGATAATGTGTTTATGGTCAAAATGTCTACAAACATTTGATTGACAGTGTTGGCTGCTGAATGTTTTATGATCATGGAAATATAGTATTTGATTAACAGTAATGTGAATTCATGCTTCAACAGATACATAACACCAACTGAATAATAAGTCATTTACTATCTATGGTATTCATTTGAGGCATGCAATCAAAACCTGGCTACATTAAGCTTAGAATTTTTTTGCTGTAACCTGATTTTCAGAATTTCTCAAAGAGATTAAAGAAACATGAACTGTATGCAGCCAGTGAAAAACCCACTTGTACTTGACAACCAAATTATAGCTACCTTTCTTACAAGACAATGCCAGAGAAATCATTATAATACCAGTCATTTATCTGTATGTTTAAAGGATCTATTTTCCCATCCTTGTATAGGACCTTTTGCATCAGACTGTAATTAAAATCAATGAGATGTGATCCATAAATCTTTCATTCATCAATAGGAGAACAAACCCTACATGTTTAGTTCAGCATTGTCAACAGCAGCACTGCTAGATGTTGGTAGGTATTTAATACTCAAGTTTTCCTTTTTGAAAAGTATTAATTGTATGGTGATGATTATATTGCAAGTGCTCTCATATTTCCTGTTTGAGCCAGGGCAATTCTGCATTCTTATAAATTATTTATCAACATTTCACTTATCCTCCTTAGTGTGGTCATCAGTATTAACCTTCTGTCTGTGGAAATAATTCTAATGAGTTTTGATTATGAATACTTTTGTCTTCTAGAATAATTTTTAGTCCTTACTTATTCCATATAAACCACTCTTGGCTGTTTAAACACCAAAATACATGTATACTGAATTTATTTTTTTCTTTATCATTTGCCTTTATACAATAATATTTTCCTTAGTTAAAAGTCCATGCCAAATTTTTAGGCCACATTTTCAGCAAGATGGCCTCCCATTTTGGGGCACAAGACATAGCGGCTATGTCTACACTAGTAATTTAGGTCGGCTTAAGAAGGCTTAAGTCGACCTAAATTACTCCACGTCTACCCCAGACTTTCATTAAGTCGACTTAAGAAATTCCTTAATGAAAGGTTAAGTTGACTTACTAAGAACCGCTGGGTAGGTTGACCTAACCCTGGTTAGGTTGACCTAACCCTTCTTTAGGTTGACCTAAGCCCAGTGTGGACTCTTAAGTCTACTTTGTTAAGTTGACCTAAGGGCAGTTAGGTCGACTTAAAGAGAACTTAGTCCACATCCATGGACACCACTTTGTTAAGTCAACTTAATAAGGTCAACTTTAAGTCTACTTAAAGTCGACTTTATTAAGTCAACTTAACAAAGTCAACCTAACTTTTTGTAGCGTAGACATAGCCAGTGAGAGATGCAAGTGCTGTCTGATTTGCACTGTAAAAATGAAGATGAAGCTACACCTGTTGAAGTCTTAAGGCTTTAAAAATGTACACAGTAGAAGTTTGCAAAGCTCCCTCTGTTTTTTTTTTTTTTTAATCAAATTAACAGCCTGCCTAACAAGTCCAGTTTATATTATGACAAGGTTGATGCATGGTAAGGCTGAAACATAAATGGACAAACATACATGCTTTTAGTACAAAATACAAGAAAATGAAACTTTACCTTAATACACTGTTATCATCTTCTTATATATAAAAATATGATACTATTCAGTTACTTTGTGAAATCCTCAAAGTCAATTACAGATCTACAAATTAAGGATTTTAACCAGTTACACACACACAAATTTTGATAAACAATCCTGAAATGGTTACTGATGGTGTGTGTTTCCAGTAATATTATACATTTTTTGTACAACCTACTTCCTCAATAATTATTCCTCTTTTAACCCAGTTCTAAAATAATGGTTTGCTTTCCTAGCAGCACTCAAACAGTTATTCGGCTAAGCAATTCCCCTCAAAGTGACACCAGTGGAAAATCAAAAAAAGTCAGTGGCAAAAAACCCCCCAGAACTTTGAAATCTTCATGAGAAAAGAAAGAAAGAAAGAAAGAAAGAAAGAAAGAAAGAAAGAAAGAAAGAAAGAAAGATGAAGTCAGCAGGACTTGTGAATGATCAGCACCTTGGAAAATGAGGCCACATTTACTTAAATATGAAGTGAGGTCTCTAATTTAGGTGCTCAAGTTGAAAAAATTGATTTTATTTTATTTTTTTTAATGGAAAGTACATGGAACTGGCTGCTTATGAGATATCAAATGCCTTAACTTACCTTGATTTTGAAACTGTCCAGCAAAACTATATATTGTCTCATACATTCATTCACCATGAATACTCTTCCGTAAAGTCACCCTAATTGATAATAAGTTTACAATGTTATTTTACAGGGTTTTCATCATTGTAAAGTAATGTAATCAATGTGAAAAATGCAATTAAGAAAGCAAAAATGACACTTTTCTGGGATGTCTTTTTCTCCAAAGAGCTGCCTGTCTGGACAGGGATCTTGAGAAGCCAGTATCTAATCATGGAACCCAATCCTTGATTTTTTCTATAGCTGCACTTTAATCATCTCCTCCTTCAAGTGCCTTCTTAAAACATATTTCTTCCAGTAGAATTATACTTCCAGTTCTCAGGAAAATATTCATAACCCCTATTATGGAACTAGCATTACATAAGCCATACTTTTATGTTCATTTGTTCTTCTTTTTCATCATATGATTATGATTATTATCATAATATCTAATGTGTCAGGAAAAAAGTGAAAACAAGCCATAATGTACTAGTTAATTTTTAGGGCTGTGTATACAGGACATATATTTTGTTCCAGACATGTTCTGAAGCGTGTGATATGGCTACCTTTATTTTAACTCAGAGAGTTACAGATGTTATCAATTCTCATAAAATGATGTGCCTCCTTTAAAAACTCTGGTTTAATTTGATATATTTAAATTTTACGTATATGAAAAACATTTTCATAATTAAAAATAATCAAATATGGAAGACTAGGTTATTCAGAAAACTAACAGTGATGTACTGAGCCTTTCACCTCTTGTTCCCCTGCCAATGCTGTTAGCAAAAAATAATCACTGCTATCTGAGGTTTGTTCAGTAGCATACATCAAATTATTTGGTACTGCTAGTACCCCAATAGTGAAATCTAGCTAGCTAGCTAGCTATATACCTGCTTCAGTAAATCCTTCTTTACAGACTAAATCAACACAGTGGCTCTGATTTTTAGAAGTAATTAGGTGTTGCACAATGCACAAATGATTTAGGACCCTCATCTAATTTTCAAATGGGATTTAAGCATTTAAGAATCTAAAATCTTCCATCCATAGACTGATGGAATTTAGACTCAAGTGCCTAGATCCCTTTTGAAAACAAGTTTTAGGCTCCTAATCAATTGTAGTACTATGCACAGCAATGCTTAAATATCTTAAAAAATCTGGGCCTGACTGTATAGTACTTGCATTTTATTGAGAATAATTATTGAAAAAAAACCAAACAAACATAAATAACCAGTGTAGAAGGTGAAGTCAAGTATAAAGTGAGACTCAAGAATCAAACAAATCAGCTTTGTTGCAATGTTTGTATCAATAATTCAAATCTTTATTGATGTTTTATTTTTTTTCCGGTTCATCTAATGCACCCTAAATTGAACATTGTGATCTAATGGCAAGGATGTTCAAAGTGTCTCATCTAATCTCAACAGCAAGAATGTTTTTCATTACTGAGAAGATGAGGTGCTCTATAGGTCACTACTTCTTCCCCGTGATAACGGGTTTAACTATATAATTGCAGAGCTTTGGTGTGGGATTTTTTGGAAAGGGGTTGTTTTTCTTTCTTTCCTTGTTTTTCTTTTTCCTCTCTCTCTCTCTCTCTCTCTCTCTCTCTCTCTCTCTCTCTCTCTGTCTCGCTCTCATTTATTTATTTTTTGTTATAACTGACAGGCAGTAATAACTAGTTATATTTAGGTAACTTTTTGGCAGGAATGTGTATGTGTGATGAGTATTTAGTTTGCACTTCAGCTGTACACTTTTGTCAATGCTAAGATTCCTGCAAAGAGGTCATGCAGACTTACACACTCCAGAGACCTACTGAGTTCAGTGGGGTACTGGATAGATGAAAGGGTTTGCATTGATAATCCCTTTGCAAATCAGGGCCCAAATGTATCCCATGAAACAATGATACACAAAATATAAAAGAAGTTTTAAATATAGTAGCATGCATGCCAAATTATGCCTACTGAAAAATATTCTACAACAGTGCTCAAAGCAATTTAGTATTCTCTATAGATATATGACAAAATAATGGTATGCCAGAATTGAAATTGCCAATCCTTCAGGATTGTCCTGGAGTATCCAGGAATTAAAGATTAATGAAAAATTGTGTCTGTGATTTCACCTCCCAAGATCTGGTCCAGCGTGCCACTGTGACCCCCCAATCACCACTCCTGAACCCAACTTATCCCGCTTCTCTAGGTGGACCCCCCACCTGATTCGGTCCACACCAGGCTCTTCGTGTAATCGGTCCCAGGCAGAGTGTGTGCACCCTTCAGCTACTCAGTGGAAAGTCCCCCAGTTTGCACCCTTAGGCCCCAGATACTACACCGGGAACTTCCATCCTACTGGGATCTGGACCCTTCCCCAATCACTATAGACTCATAGGCTATGTCTACACTAGGAAAAGTTAAGTTGACTTTGTTAATTGGACTTAATAAGGTCGATTTTAAGTTGACTTAAAGCTGACCTTATTAAGTCAACTTAACAAAGTGGACTAAGTCGACTTAAAGTTAAGTTGACTTGGTCTACTTTGTTAAGTCGACCTAACTGCCCTTAAATCAACTTAATAAAGTTGACTTAAGGGCCACTCCCCGTCCACACCGTCCTTAAGTCAACTTAAGGAGTAGGCTTAAGTTGACCTAATGGTTGGTTCTTATTAGGTTGACTTAAGCTTTCATTAAGTCGACTTAAGGAATTTCTTAAGTCGACTTAATGAAAGTCTAGTGTAGACAGGGAGTAATTTAGGTCTACTTAAGGGTCCTTAAGTCAACCTAAATTGCTAGTGTAGACATAGCCATAGGCACTTGTCCACCCATTTATCAAAGAAATGGGTATGCCCAGCCACACTAAAATTTACACAGCTGTAGATTAAATAAACACTAGTTTATTGATTAGAACATGATTTTAAGTGAGTATATAGCAAATGAATGAACAATTACTTAATAAAGGAGTCAGGAATCACCATCCCCTTCCCTCCGATGATCTTCTTTGCTCCAAAAGGGTGGGAGGCCTCCCCTTCTTCTTCCTGCTGTGTGATTCTCCTCGTCTCATCTGAGCCAGCATGCTCAATTTGCTTTGCCTTTGGCATGTATCTCTCCAGCCTACATATGGAGAGATAGTCCTGATGGTCTGAGCCATGTAACATGCCTAGAGACATGCTTCACATCTGTACACATACATGAAGCTATAGGAAACATGACACCATACCAATGATGCAGAGCATGTCACGTATATTCATTAACAAACCCCTTGCATGGCATCAAACTATACAATTGCGTTGCGAAAGTGAACAGGAAAGTTACACATATCATAGCCCATTGTGCATCACATGACACTGTCATGTGATGAAACCTTCATGAATATGGCCAGTCAAAATTGGCAACCCTTTGTCAGTTCCTTAGGTGGTGTAAACTGATTTAGCTCCATTGAATTTAGTATACTTAACAAATTGCTATATTCACACACTGTATTCTAAAGGCAAATGGTGTGTGTCTCTTAGTAATTTAGAACCTCAGGGTTATATCCATACCCCTGTGGTCCACTCTGGCAACCAAAGAGCAAGAACACTCCATCTACACTGCCTTCTCCCATGAATTGTTTATGACAGTGTGTGGTGGCATTGAGCCAAATGTACCAGTTTCCAATTCACCCGGGAATACCTCTTCATAAAGGGAAACCACATTTAGCCATGCTAGGATCCAGTCTCTGTCTCTGAGACCTGAATCACTATAACACAAAACACTCAGTATATCTCATAAAACATTCTTTTACAACTGCCTATGACTGTTTTTAATACTAATGACTCCTAACATATGTTTATGGGGATGATGAGGAATGAGTGACTTAGCATGACGATTCAGCGGTATTTTTAATATGTTCGTATTTTCTGCAGAATGGTAGCCTATAATTCGGAATATTTGTTTATGCATCTTTTCATTTATGATATTTCTAAGGTACAAGAGACATGCACTCCTGAATGCAAAGTTGTGACTTAATTTGGAATTCCTGCTTTTAGGCCCAGTTCTTCTTCCAATACTTATCTGGAGCCATGGTTAGAAATTTTAATTCCAAATCCATTTTCTCCTTACTGTGTTTTTTGTCCATTCCATACCTTGTGTCTTTAACATCCATCTGACCAGTTTTATAGAACAACCTCCCAATTAGTATACGCCTGCTTCCTCACACTTTTTCAGAAAATTCTTTAAAATCACTGTAGATCTAGGTGGGTTTCAGCTATAATGATTATTCAGCATACTGCCCATTTATTATTGCTCTAACTATATTGTATCCATTGTGCCTTTAGGCTATAAATTCTTTGGGTCAGGACTCTGCTACTTGTTTGGTTCATTTCAACTCACTTCCAGTCCTGTTCCATTACATAAAAATTAATAATTGAAAACACATGAAAAATATTCTGCTGGCCAGATGGAAAAGAACAAACTTGTTAGGGAAATGCACATTTTCAGGCTTTTATAAGTATAATGTAAACCAGAGAGAGAGATGGAGAGAGAGGGAGAGAGGGAGGATATTAGGGTATATGACCATATCCTTTTTATTGTATGTATGTGAGAATGGTTTTATGCTTGTATTATGTGCTTAATTTTGTGCTGATTATATGCTCTCAAAACATCATTACCATGCAAAACGAAAAAGCTACAAAAACATTTTTGCTCAAGATCAGTGGTTAGTAAAATTCCAACATAATTTGGACAGTTTTAGTTCATTGTATTAGTATATGCTTGTATATCTTTCTTTTCTTGTACAAAACCAAAACACAACAGTACATACAGTTTTAAAATTAATTAATAAAGTAACTTTGAAAATTACAGCAATGTAAGGAAGTGGAATTTCCCACCCTATTGTCAACTGAAACTGTATACCCTGAGTTTCTAAATGTCTAAACAGCCCCTGCGCAGACAAGGAAGGCTGCACAAGTATGTCAGATTAACAAAAGAGTTTGTATGGTTTGTGGAGCACAAGGCTTGATCATCCCTACAAATTGTCTTGGGAAGCAGGACGCCAAAAATTGGGGGGGAAATAGACAGGGACATGGCTTTTACCCCCAACTCCACACTGATACTGGTACACTGGCATATGAAAGCAGGGCACAGATGTAATCTTCTGTGGGCATGTGGTTTCTTTCACCAGTGAAGAAGCCTTACTCAGTAACATGGTTATTCTCTATTTATTAACAATTACCAACCCAAATTATAAACACACTAAACATACAATGCTCATCATTCTCAATAAAGCAAACAAACTTCTCCTATTGGCCAGTATGTTTAGATCATCTGGGAACTCCAGCTTCTGTGAATACAGTTGGCAGGGTATTGAGGTATGATATCTATGATCTTGTGTTATGTCCTGGACTTAGGTCCCAAAGCACTTCCTTTTGGACCTCCAGTTTATATAGTTAAAAGTTGGGTCCTGCTTAGCTATATCTTAACCAATCATTTTAAATTAAATTACTACAAAACACCAATCCTAGTCCATTACAAAACAGTTCTTTAACCAATCATACCCCACCACTTTAGTTGATTTAAATGCTGCACATTTAGTTATGAAACAGAAGAAAACAATCAAAGAACCAGAAAGAAAGAATTAAGATAAATAATGGAGAAATGGGTAGCATAAAGACACCATAATAAAAAATATAGATTTTACAACCACAGCTGTAGATAAGTGATTTCTTGACAAACAGCATGCTATCAAACAGTTTCCATTAAACATCTGGAGATCTGTTTCTTTATCCAGTGGTTTAAAGTATTATTCGGACAATGGCACCTTCTTAACAGCCTGATATTACATTGCTTGATGTAATTTAGATTGACTATGGGGATGTGACTACCTTCAGCTTAACTCAGGGTTGCTGTCTCTCGTAATACGGCTGCAGATGCTTAGTCGAAGAAAAAGGCCTCCTTACAGGTCAATTAATAAAAATAAAAACTATAACCATCAGCCCTACTGGTTAGCTTTTCCCTAAGCTTAATGGTTCTCACCAGAGATCCTTTCTGAAGTAGACATGAGGGCTGAGAACTTCACCCTTGCTCAAGCCCCTTTACACTGGTTCAAAGGGTCAGAGCAGCATAAAGAGACGCTACAACACCATATCTGTTTAGGGAGGACTGCACTGTAGAAAAGAGTCATAAAGCCATCTTCTTAAGATCCCTTCAGAAGATCTAGTATAGAGGATATGCTGGGGAAGGACTAAGGGATAGGAGGGGCTTGTCAGAGGCAGGGTTGTACTACATAGCACAACATAATGGCATTTAGGGCAGCCAAGGGGTAGTTTCTATACAAAAGTCACATGGAATGCTCCTTTTAGAGTCACCCCAGTTCATTCAGCCCAAGGATCCTCCCACCTGCTTTATACTGAACGTGGAGTTAACAAGCCACTTTTGACAACATGTATCAGCTACAATAAATAAGCATCTCCCATCCGGGTTCGACTCTGGACGACAGGGAAGGTGCACAAAAGAGCCTGCCATTTTGCTATATGCATCTTATCAGGACTTATTTGGGGGTGGGAGTGGTATTTCTCCTCCAGTGCATAAACCTTAACATGCGGTTTTGGTTTTGATTTAGGAAACACTAGTTTATCCTGCTGTTAATGTGATCCTGCGGGATGTTACTATCCAGAGTAGGTTTCCCTGTCTCCATAGTGAGTTAAATTAAAAATAAATATGGATGTATAGTGGAAAGTTGGAGGCAGTAGTATAAATTAACAGAGGGGAAAATAGCCATAGAATATGCAAATATAATGCAAAATCATTAATGATAGAATTACTGTGTATGATATGATTAGGACAAACCAACTGGCCAAGTTGTGTCTCTCCAGCCTGATAGATTTAATGGGCTCTACTATTATGATGTGGAGGTTAAAAGTGTGTGGCTTGCACCTCACTCCTCATGACATCCTCCTGTTCCCACCACATGTGGACCAGAAGGGGGCTGTCCATGCTGCCATTCTTCCCACTGCCCCCCTTTGAGGTTTCTAACACTGCTGCTAGTCTTTTACACTTTCTTGTATGTTTTATTAAGTGAGTGCAGAAAACAAAATTCTGTGGTCGAGTAGAAGGGGGACTGCATGTACATACAAGAGAAAAAAAAAGACTATTAGGCTATGTCTACACTTGTTAATTTAAGTCGACTTAGCTAAGTCGACTTAGCATGTCCACACTCAAAAATTAAATCGACTTAAAGGGGACCCTGCCAAATCGACTTAGAGCATCCACACTGGATGCCTAAGTCGACATGTAGGGGCTAGGTTGACCTGAGACAGGTCCACAGTGGCGGGGGGGGCACCCCTTGCCAAAATGCCAGGGGGCTCAGCATTTGCCCCATTGTACCTGGGTATAATGGGGGCTGAGCCGGACAAGGACACTGGCAGGGCATAGGAGCAGGGTGGGCAGGGCATGGGGGGGCATGCCACGCTCTGACTGTGCCAGGCACCCTGGCAGGGAGGGCAGTAGGGGAGCCCTGAAGCCCTTTATGTTGACTTAAAGTCTACTTAGGGCTAATCTGCATCCACACTGGCTAAATTGACTTAATAAAGTCGATTTAGTCAGCAAAGTCGACTTTAAACCAGGGTTAATAAAGTTGACTGTAAATTTCCTTAAATTGACTTAAGCAGCAGCTTAAGTCGATTTAAGGAAAATGTAGTGTGGGCGCAGATTAAATTATGTCGATTTAAGCAAGCTTAAATCAACTTAATTTGTAAGTGTAGACTCACCCCTAGTGTCTTTCAGCCTCTTCCCACCCGCTTTTACACTCTCACATAAGCAACTACAATTTGGTTGTATGGAGGAACTAAAATAGTAGCTATAGCAGAACTGGTGCATATGATTTATTTGCAGTCATATTCAACCCCCTTCATGGAAAAATGAGTGGAAGGGGATAACTTGTTACAAAAAATAAAATAAAATAAAATAAAAATCCAAGCTTAAGAATACAGAAAACTCATCATTTTCTTCTTTCATAATCACAGGTGTGTATCTTAGAGACCTCAGGAAACTCTGGTGCAGGGAGGAGAGAGGGAGGGGCTGTTGATCTCAATCTAAGTATTTGAAGAGTGACAATCTGCAAACCTCCTAGCACCTTCTCAGCTCAGTCATGAGCTGTATTGCCATTCCCATTAGTTTTCAGTCAGCAGCTGCAAAGAACCCTTTTCACAAGTGACTTAGAAGCCACAGAGCAGATCGTAATGCTGTTCTGAATAACATTAACCTCCACTGTGTTTTCCATTTACTGCATAATTCACCAGTTTGATAGCAGAGGATCCCATTCTCAGATCAGTCCAGAGTCCAGTTTCTGTCTCGCTAAGTTTGCGGATTTGTTTGGAGCTCCTTTTTCCCATAGAAGCAGCTATGCAGAGCTGAAGGAAGGCAGCAGACCTTCTGTATGTGTCCAGCCCTATCGGCATGTGATTACCACATTTTCTCCTTTTCACAGAATGAAGGGGAGAAGCACCAGGCCCTAGAATTTGCAAGGATTATTTTTATGATGCGTCAAAGAAGGCTGTTAAGGATTGGTTAACACTCGGTAGGGGGGAAAGTTCTTGTAAGGAGGTAGAGCAGGACTAAATGGCTAAATGTCAGCATGGAAAAAGGTCAGTAGTAATATATGGACTATTCCTAGGATCAATGTTTAATATAGTTATTAAATTATATAATGGGTGAAGGATGGACATGAAGAACACAGAATGTAGGCTACATTGCTAGAGATGGAGCTCCAGAATACCAGACACATATAGCGCATAGACAAGACAATGGTTGCATACATATGCAAGGTAATTCACAATGAAAAGAATGGTTTAAACTACCCATATGCATTTCTCAACTAGTTGTAACCTCTTAGGAAAAATGATGTAGGCATGACTGTGGAAAGTTCAAAAGTATAATTTCTATGGAAAAGGGAATAATGACTAATGTGGAAAATACTGTAATGCCAGTATATAAATGAATGCACCCTATCATCTCGGATGCTACATTTTGGTCTCCTCATCTAAAAAAATGGAGAAGAAATTTAAAAAAAAAGTTCAGATGATTTCAGGGAAAATAATTTAAAGGACATGTGGGACAGGAGAGCGGATTCTATAGAAGGAACAGAAGAAAATACTAGATCCAGTGAAATTGCGTTTTTCTAGAAAAAATTCTTAGCACAAATTCATCTGTAAAGGAGAAGAAGAGATATGATACAAAAATATTATAAAATTGATATAAAAACTGTTGGGATGGCCGATGGATTACTACTCATGTTCTCTTTCCATTAGACAAGAAAAAGAGGACACTGTGGGTGCCTGGTTCTTGCCCAAACAATGAGAGATGAAACCACAATTTGACAAGAAATGTATTTTTGCAAACAGGCAAAAAGAATAAAAAAAGTAATTTCAAATGCATATCACAGCTCCTATAGCTAGTACAGCTGTAGTGGAATGTCTCATACGCCCTCTGCTTCTTTGTGTGCCTCTTTTCTGCATCTTTCCTATTGCTGCTGTCAAAGGACTGTCACAAAACAAGAAGTTGCTTGAGCTGGAGCCACATCTATTTAACATCCATCTTGTGGTTCTTTTTCAGCTCCCCATGTTCCCTCATGCTTCTCTCACTTTTCCGGCCAGCTGTCAGAATTTCTTAGAAGTGTTTGCCTCCTGTCTGTTATTGGAGACTACCCTCCTGGCTGCTTCTAGGCATTTCTGGCAGCTGCAATTCTCTCCTTATTCACTCGGCATACTCTCCATTGCCTAGTGCTACTGCTGGCTCCACCCCAATCTCTTTATCTCAGTACAAAGCTGGGCAAACTGGGGAGGCGAAGGGGGAATGCCATGAAGCAGAGATTATACTTCCTGGTGAGGTGATAGTGATGCCAAATAGCAGTAATAAACCCCTTCCTCTCTCTCTAAGGCTATGTCTACACTAGAAAAAGTTAGGTCGATTTTGTTAAGTCGACTTAATAAGATCAACTTTAAGTCAACTTAGTCCACTTTAAGTCAACTTAGTCCACTTTGTTAAGTTGACCTAACCACCCTTAAGTTGACTTAAATTGCCAATGTAGACATAGCCTAATTGATTTGAGGCAGTCAGGAGAAAGAACATTCTAGGGTCTAAGAAGACAGAAAGGGGACAAGGAAAAGGAAAGGGGACATAGAACCTTCAAGCTGAGGAAATAACAAATAGGATATTGGGGAAGAGAAAGGTGATTACCAAGAACTTGTATGAGGCAAGAAGGGGGGAATCAGGAGAGAAGGAGGGCTTTGTATATAGACAACATGGTTAAGGAGCCTCCTGGCTGGGATGGCTGCAGAGCGGATAGTGTGGATTTCTTTCTGGTGATGATTCAGGTGAATTGCAATGCACTCTAATGTGCTGTGCTGGAACTCACCTGTGTGGACTTTGTTGCTGTGAAGTAAAAGGTATCTAATTCACATTAATCTTGTCTTCTTTTAAAAAGGACTAAGTTAACATGAACTAGGTTCTACCTAGAAGCATCTACCTAGGGAAGTTAAAGCATAGCATGCTAATGCACACAGCAATTTATGCTCAGAGAGTCTGAACTGCAGCCCCCTGTGGAAAATGCTTGAGATTCTTTCTGATATAGACTTTTTTATAGGGTCTTTATTGCTGTTTCTATTCAACCATTGTGTGCAGCCTTCATTTGTTAATGCTTGTAGCTAATAAGCAAGGACATTATTCTTGTCAAAGTATTTCTCTTCTCTCTCTCTCTCTCTTTTTTGTTTTGTTTTGTTGTAATACTTCTCTAAGGTGTTACAGCCTTCTCATTGAAAAATAATGCCTGTTTAATTTTCCAGTTGTACATTAAACACAACATTAGAAATTTAGAATAGTAGAAATGTGTGACTTGTAAGGGGAAAAGAAGAGCTGTGTGGGTTGAATAGATTCACACAGAATAGTAATTGTTCATTAATATTTTGTTTGTTAGTCTTTCCACAAGTTGCGAGCAATTAAGAACGAATACAAAGAAAAGTATAATGACATGTTTTGTCAAAAATTCAATGCTTAAAAAACACCTTGAATCTGTGTGAGTAGTTGATGTTAATGTTCTTCTACAGTGCAGATCTGCCCCATACACATATCAACGTTGTTATATTTGTCTCACAAGCATTCAACATTGATTGACTCTCTGAGACTAGTGGTGATTGTCTCAATATCTTCATCTACCTTTAGATCATCATTTTCAAATGTTTGTGGTTGAATAAACAACAACAGCAGTGGAAGTAATGAAGATAAGTAAAATAGCAAGGAAAGTGAGCAAGAATCATTTTAGTACGGTAATGATAATGGTTGTTGCTGTCACTGAATGTAAGTGATACTAAGTTTCAGTGTCAGTATCACTGTGGTTGTCTGAATTCCTTACTCTCCTTGCTAGATCCTTTGGAACAATAAGAAGAGTAAGTGTTGTTATGATGTCACGCAATGCTATGCTGCAGACTAGCATTCTAGTGGGGCTAATTGCTAATTCGAAATACCTAAAATTAGTGGGGCCATGCTAGTTCGAATTAACTAATTCGAACTAACTTTGGTAAGTGTAGACATATCAAATAAGACTAAGAGCCAGGTATTACCTGTTTGTGTTTGATTCCTTACAGGACACCTTTTAAATACCAATTCTGACAATGGCAAAGTGAGGAAATGAATGTGTCAGACCTGATGAGAGTTTTGATGTGGTGTGCCCTTTTCAGGTGCACTGGGAGGCCCTCTGGGTCACAGAGAGGTTCTCTATGCAGTTTGCATCCTCCACTAGCCAGTCACAAGATTTACAGGATTGTGAAGTGTCATGCATTTGGCAACCCTGATATCCTCACACATCTAGTTGAGTTGTATGCAGGATGAAGTTTTAGCTTCTGGCCACTGTAGGCTACTATGGTGCCTGATGAGCTGGAATACAGGTGCCTTCTCTCTCACTACTCCTCCTGCTAGATCCAAGGTAGGGTGATGTAGCAGAAGCAGAGGATACTGTGCTAAATGAACCAATGGTCTGACCCACTATAGCCGTTGTTGTGTTTTTATGGGGCAGAAGCTGCTGAAGGAAAAAGCAGCAGCATCCAGAGGTGAGAGGCCCACTACTGGACCCAGTATTGGCTCTCTCACCAGCTCCATAAGCTTCCCCCAAATCCAGCCAGCCCTGCACCCATTAGTCTTCAGCTGCCAGCCCTGTGCCACCTCCACTGAAACCCACAACAAGAAGCCCCATTTGCTGCAGCATCCCCAGCCAGCCAGTAAACACCCAGCCTCTACCTACTGCATTCCCCACCCCAAACCACCCAGGCAGTTCCCTCCTTCATCTTCCCCACAATGCCTGCATGCAGCATTCCCTGCTCCTTTATCCTTCTCCTTTACCACCCCAAAGTATTGTCCTGGCATGTCTCTGCTTGGGGCAGGATTTGTTGACCACAAGAAGAGATGTATGATTTTATGCAAATTTTCTTATCAAGTAATTTGCATAAAATGTTCAACATGGAACTGCAAACCTCTGCAGCTATGTTGATTTAATTTTTGTTCCAGTCGTGCAGTGCAAAGGTGTGGTGTGTTAGCTGTTGCTTTAAGTGTTAGGGTTTTTGTTTCTTCTGCTTTCAGGCTGTAGGATAGGGGTGGTGGTTGGGATAGAGGGCGTATGAATGCCGGGCCTACCAGTAGAGAGTCAGTTAGCAGCCTAGATTAAGGTGGGGTGAGTTGTGCTTCTGGTTTAGGAAGCAGCCTCTTCTGTGTCTCTTTTGGAGTTCTTGTGTGTTATCTTTCTGAATTCTAAAAAATAAAGTTGTATTACACTGCAGCCTTCTGGCAAGAGTATTGTATTTATTTATTTTTAAATCTAATTTTACTTTTTGCATGGCATGCAACAAAAGAAAAATAGCCACAACAGAGCTGAGGATCTGGACAAGTTAATGCAACGTGGCAGTGAAAAGCTACCAAATTAGAACACCTAGTTAGAAAAAACTCCAACAAAACAATTTATCTTCAGCATTTGCCCCAGTCCCGCTGTTGTATTGAAGTGATTTGATCTGACAGAGTTTCTCCGGAAACCAGAAAAGTTTCCAGTTGAAACCTTCCTGGTTTCCTATATGCTCATCAGCATAGCTCCTCAGCAGCTCATTTAGTGGGCTGCTAGGGAACCTGGGGTTCTTGCATACACAGCCCCAAGGCTGCCTCTTAGGTAGACTGCTTCAGAACTGGGACACCAGTGCTTACAGGGCCCTGAGCCAGCTAGCTCCCTGAGGCTGAGTCAACACTGGTAAATTAAGTCGACTTAAGCGTGCTTAAGTCGACTTAATTTACCCTGTGTCTACACTACAGTTTCCTTAAGTTGACTTAAGCAACTTGCTTAAGTCGACCCAAGGAAAATAAAGTCAACTTAATGAAAATTAAGTCGACTTTATAAAACCTGCTTTTGAGTAGACCTAAGGCTTAAGTCGACTCCCTAGAGTCGACTTAAGCCAGTGTACCCATGGGGTAGCCCTAGCCTTAGGGCTACCCCAGGGCTACACCAATGCCCTCCCTGCCAGGGGGGCACTGGGGTAGCCTGGCATGCCCCCCCACCTGGCAGGGCAGAGCCCTGCTCACCCTTCCCCTATGCTCTGCCAGGGTCCCTGACCCCCTTTGCCCCATTGTACCTAGGTACAATAGGGCAAAGGCTGAGCCCCCTGGCATTGGGCAAGGGGTGTCCCCCTTGCCCCCGTGGACCTGCCCTAGGTCCCCCTAGCCCCACAAAGTTGACCTAGAGCATCCAGTGTGGACGCTCTAGGTCGAATTTTTAAGTTCCCCTTTAAATCGACTTTATTTTTAAGTGGGGACAAACTAAATCGACTTAACTAAGTTGACTTAGTTAAGTCGACTTAGTTAAAGTTGACTTAAACTTACAAGTGGAGACATAGCCTGAGTTAGGGACAGCTGTCTGGCAAGCTCCTGGGGTTTTGGTTCCTTGTCAGGCCACAAGGCACAATGCTGCAGAGCTGGGCTTCCAGCTCACAGCTCCTCTTCAGCATGACAGGCGAATTTCATTTTGAAATGATCTAACCCAAACCTTTTTTTTTTTTTTTAAAGATTATTTCAGATTTCTGATTTGACTTTGATTTTTTCTTTGTTTCTTTTTATTCCACATTACTATTACCCAACCAACTGTACAGATCAGGTGTAAAAGACTATTCATGGTGCACAGGCGTGAAGAGTCACGCCCTGCTTGTTCAATTTCTGCTTCGATCATGTTATCTATGTCTGCCATTTATACCTATAATTATAAATATATATTTCTCTCCAGATCCTGGTGTACTCTAATGCAATTGAAATGCAGGTTTATTGTAACAGCAACGGGTCGGTGATTTGTTGCTAAACTACCTGGCTCTCAATTAAATGAAGAAGGGACTCATTCATCCACTTTACCATTACAGCATCAGCACAACTGAATAGGAACTTGAATCACATAGGAGTAAAAAAGTTAGTAATGATTGCTGTGCAGAGACTATGAAAGTGGCTAAAAGGGCACAATCCATAAATAATGTATAGATACCAGAAGACAGAAAGTTTGTATCTGCTACAAATAATGAGGCACCAATTAGTCTGTACTTTCCAAAAACACAATAGTGTTAAAAAAGGAACATACTAGGCTTATGCCATTAAAACTTAAAGAAAGAGTCCTGTGCACGCTTCAGGTTGAGACCCATTTATATACCGAAAGAGTGTGCTGCAGACCTAACTAGCAAGGAAGTGAAGGTGTGTAAAAGATTCTTGATCTTACTCAGAAAAGAACAAAAAGAAAAATGAAGCTTTCAAAAAAGTCTCCAATCCAGGTTGAAAAACTAGTTGGTAGACCTTCTTGTGCAAGCAGTTCTGGCAACCGAAGGAAAACAGGGGAGAAACAAAATATACTGGGGATTTTAGAGGATGAAGGGCAATTAAGTCTCAAAATTGATAAGCAAGTGCCAAGCTTAAGTATGATGCAGTTCCCTACTGTTTCTTTATCTCTCTATCTAATCTGCCTATCTGTGGGACACACAGGGTGATGGTAACTGAAATTAGGGTTGGCCATCTTTCGGTAGGAAAAAAAGTATTAATATGATTTTATTTCCTTGATCATATAGCAAATAAATTACATCAGTAAAATGTAAGGTGAAAGTTACCATACACCACAAAAGTCCATAACATGGTTTAAATTGTGATAGCAGTAGCTGTTGTGCAGGTCTTCTGCCCTGAGATTATTTTTTCCCTGGTGGAATGGGGAAAAGAAGAGAAGCCGGGTTTATTAGACTAAGAAGAAACAGAGAAGAATTAATTATTTATCTTGTGAGCAAATATGAAGGAGAGTTATGGGGGCTTCTCTCCTGAGAGAAGATGCAATTGGAGGCAGAGTTCTCAATATCCATGCACTATAAGCTGAGTGGGGGGAGACCAGTGTGGGGGAAACCAGTGTGTGAACAGAGAGTGAGGAGAGGGATTAGCAGACCATGCTGCACTCCATTTAATGTGACGCAAAAGCATCAAGGGGTTCTTTGGGTAGGCAGGGGGAGCTAAGTAGTAACCTGTGGGTTGGTTGGATCTGAAGCAGTTTATCATGTTGATTCACATTATTAGTAGATTTGCTGAGCAGTGAAAATGGATACAGATAAAACCATAAAAACCGTTAATGATATGTTGCCATGTTTGCCAAGCATTTGGAAACCTTTTGTGTCAATTTGTCTTCGTAATTTCATTATTCATATATCAGAAGCAACCCCATAGTTAAGGATATATATATACTCCCCCCCCCCCGCATGAAATCAGATTTGCATCCCCCTTGGTAAGCAAAAATTTCACTGCTGACATCTAGGGCACAGTTTTAATTTTTATACTGTTAAAGCAACTCCTATCTTCTGCTAGATCAGCTGTGTCTAATGTGTTTTGTTGTGGTTGTTTTTGTTTTTTGTTTTCCCCCAGTCATTATAATTTAAAAATGGCTTTATTTTAAAACCACACGTTAGGTAGATCTGGATTTAAGCAGGACTCATGTTTAAATTAATGTACATGACAAAAAGTTATTAGCTTTGTTTGTCATAAATATTTCTATCTGCTCTACTGCAGCAGATGCATAAATGCTATTTAAGTATGTATCAGTCTACATGCACTTCCTGCCCATAGGATTTTTTTTTTCTTTAAAGGAGCAGTGTGCGTTGGAGCTATGCCTTTGTGCCTCATGCTCTTGTGTGAAGGTGGAAAAGCAGTCATCCTCCCTCCCTTCCCTCTTCCCACTCAGGGCAACAAGACAGAATGTGGCAAGTATCCAACCCACTAACTTTCAACTAATTTCAAACTCATCTTTTAGCAATTATTTGGTGAAGAAAAGCTTCTTCACTCTCCTTATATTCAATTAATTTACCAGTTTGCACATTTTCAGTCACGTGACCCTCCTCCCCCAACCCCAAAATGCCCAGGAAGATACTACCATGAACTTTCTGATGCCTAGTCAGGTAGAGAGACAAATCCTTGATTTCTGCTTGATATGAAACTCACAAGTTGAAGGGACATGCAGTTGAAACGTTTATCTGCTTGAGCAGTTGATGCATATCACCTCAGAACTGAAGAAGGAACTCGAAAGAACTTCCAAGAGTTGTCCTCAGTGAGTGCTTCTCTGAGCAGAGGCCATACTCTTGGATCACTAATCACATCAGTGCTGATTATCCTGGCACTGGGTCCATCAACATCAACTGATGCTATCTCAGCCAGAAATCACTTTGGCACTGGTACCAACGGACACAGTAACAGCCTCAAAATTGGCCTCAGCACCAGCTCCTCAGACCCAACAATGTCGTCACTGAAGCTGGCACTGGTGCCCCACCAGAAGCTTGATGCTAAAATGAAGGGTTGAGAGGAAGTCAAACATGACTCCTAGCATAGAGGCATCACATCATCCAGAGGGGGAAAAAAATTGCTCCTCCAAGGATAGGGTGTCTAAGTCTTTTGAGGAGGGAGTGGTGCTAAGCATCTACAACAATAAAGACACCTGCACTGACCATGAGCTGACTGTGAGACCACGGTAGGCTCTCAAAGAACTGTTGAGATCCTTTACAGGGACATCAGTTGTACCAATGCAACATTAGGCTCCAGACCCACATAAAGATATCATTCCTCCACACTGCCATTAAAGAATACTACACCTCATCACACCTCATACTCCATTGTAACTGGACTACTCCTTCTCAATATCAAACAGAGATGTCTTTCTCTTACCATCTGAGTGTGACTCTAGAGCCAGTATTAGAGAACCCTCTTGTATGATGCCACTACAGGGATGCAAAAATAGCTCTGGAATGATCAGTCACAGGGCCAGTACTTACATATTATGGCATCCTGCCCATAATGGCCCTACTGGCAACCATCATTTCAAGTCTTCCGCGGAAGATCTCTTTCTTTTACATCTCAGAAGAAGAGAAGACTGGGCTTTTGAGAGATGTCACTACCCATCTAGCCTACGTGTGAAAGGATAGAAAAGCAGTATCAGTTGTCCCTGTAAAATCCTGAGCACTTTTATTCCCATCCATTTCCAGAACCTTTAGGAGTTGCAGCAGCCACACAGTTTCAAGAGGAAACATGCTTCACATACTCAGTGCTTCTAGAATATTGCTTTATATATATTGGCAAGACCAAATCTTTCAGACTGTTGCCCAGTCAGTTTATTGCCATAGCCAGATGTCTTAAAGGCCAACCCATCTCCTCACAGATAAGATCAATATGGATAATGCTGAGTATTTCACTGAGTTATCCACTAGGGCCAGTACAGAATCCTCCATCTGCTTTAAAATGTGCCCATATCAGAAATCTATAAGGTGGCATTGCAGACTAACTCACTGACCTTTGTCAACTACTATGACTTGGATTTACCTGCCTGATCAAATGCCAAGTTCAGGAAAGCAATAATACAATCACTGTTTGACTGATTCTCACTGATCTCCTGAGGGGATCCAGCTTACCAATCACCTACAGTGGAATCCACACCGACACATATTCAAAGAAACAACAGTTATTTGTCCAACAGTAACTGTAATTCTTTGAAATGCTGTAGTCAATGTGGACCTCATGACATTCCCCTCATCCCTACTTTACAGAGACTTATGCTAGCATGGGCTCAAATTGTGAGGGAACTGATAGAGGTTTGGGGCCTCTCTGTCCTTTATTCCCTTCCACAGCAGCTTGAGAAGAACAGGACACAAGCTAAGCCCTGACAGATACTGCTATTAAAAAAAAAAATAAAAATCTGATCGCGCATGAATAAGATCTTGCATGCATGTACCTACAGTGGGTGCCATACGGACTACAACATCTCAAAGGAACACAGTTACTTTTGTAGGAAAAGTAATTATTCTTTCATCATATGTTGCCATCTAAGTGCTTATAAGTCAGTATTGCTGATCAGAGTTAAGGAACCTGTAAAGTGAATTTTCAAATTCAGTAATATCATTAATTAAATGAATCTACTGAAAAGGCCATAATATTTAAGTCAACTAGATTCCTAGTCATTTCCAGTCCTTTTTAATATTTTTTTTTAATGGAAATCCTATAGTTTTCTGTTTTGCACAAAGACAAACCATATCAGCAGCCTTAGTTCCAACTACCTCAGTTCATGCGAGTCAAGTTTTTTCAAAGCATCTAAAGATGTAACACTGCAGTTTTCTTAAGATTAGTACTGGTCTGATCCAGTAGTAGCCAGACTGTACTCTACCA
Organism: Pelusios castaneus; assembly: GCA_007922175.1. Classification (NCBI taxonomy): domain Eukaryota; kingdom Metazoa; phylum Chordata; order Testudines; family Pelomedusidae; genus Pelusios; species Pelusios castaneus. The sequence continues at coordinate 34,626,902 of ML685769.1, read as the reverse complement.
GTTAGGTGGTGATTGGCATTTTGTTGTTGATTATCATAAGGGTCACGGTCAACAGTATACATATGTGTCCAGAATTTTCAATTTGTAATATGTACCAAATCAGCCAGCAAAATTGTTCCTTAACTATTCTAATAGCAAACATATTGCTATTAAGATCTTTTTCTTTTTATCAGGCCATGACTTTACTCTATGAGGCATGATACATTATAGTACATTTGACTGAGACTATCTGTTTATTAGAAGTCATGCAATATAGAGTTCAGAATTCTAATGTCTGCACAGGCTCTGAAAGTGTAATAAATGCTGCAAAATGCCAATTAACATACACTTCATTCTTGGGGAAAGGATTTTGCCTGAATTACACTGCACTCGTATAAATTCTGTGGAATGGGCTAAATGGGCCATACAGAACTGAATATTGTGTGTGTTAATTTTGTGTCAAATAATTCCTATCCAGACTAGCACTAGAGAAAAGGGGTAAGAATAAAATCTGAATATTTTTAAAATGTTAATTTTTAACAATTTCAAAGAGTTCCATCATATTTTTAATCATAAATAATAAATAATAAAAATAACCACTTCCAGGGCTTCCATCTTTTTCCATACCACAGACCCCTTTAATATCTTCCATGAGATCCTCTCTCTGTCTGCAGGAACCTATCTGGGAACTTCATCCCTTTAAGCAATATTGGAAGGTCAGGGAGATCTCAAATTACTGACATCTGTTCACTTCTTCCAGATGGAGAATGCCACATAATTTACTCTATGCATCAACTCTCAAAGGCCCCAGAACCAATAAGCAAATATTTAAACATTAGGGGGTGAGGAGGAATTTTCAGATTTTTGTGTTGGGTAGGTTAATAATCAGGTTATTCTAGATCTTGGGATAACCCCAGATAGTGCAAAGTCAGGAAGAGGTGGGATTTCATTGGGACAATGTGATCCCAAAGAGGTGGTGTCGGTGATAGCTGGCAAAGGAAGATGCAGTGATTCATCACAGCCCTGAATAGACCTCCATTTTTTAAAGCAGAACCTCTATGAATGAGTGGCAATGCAAACAATGGGATTGAATGTCCAGTGAGGAAACTGAAAAGAAGTTGCCCCAAACTCTATTTCAAGTCGCTTCTGCCTAGCGGTAAACAGAAAAAGTGTATGTGCGGAAGAGGTTGGGTGGGCAAGAATGACAAAGCACACCTCTTGCAGCCCATTCCTAATTTACACATAACCTTATTTGTATTCTCCAATTATCGATGATCAGAGCTATGGATGAGCTGTTCCATAGTTCATCCTGTAAGGTGCTGAGCATCTCTGTGAAGTATTGGACACTCTCAAATTCAACTAACTTGTAATTGGGGTTGCTTAGCACCTTGTCGGAAGGATCAGACCCTGAGGATATATCTATTCTGCAGTGGAGAGTGTGTTTCCTAGCACACACAGACAGATGCATTAGTTCTGCTCTAACTAGCATGCCAAAAGTATTAGTTTAGATGGAGGTAGAATGGGTGGGGGCTCAGGTTAACCATGTAACTATATATCCTAGGAATTCAGGGTGGTTTGTACTCATGATTTAGGCTGAGCTGCTAATTATGCTATTCCTGGCTACACTGCTATTTTTAGTGTGCTAGCTAGAACAGACTTAGTATATATCTATCTATTCATGTTGGGAAACATACTCCCACCTGCATTGCAGATTTACTCTTATTTTGTATGGGCTCTATCTGATCTTGCAGAGAGCTACTGGTTTGATAGATTATATCTGTTTTGCAGAACAGCATCTAAGACTGATACAGAAATTATTTGAGGAGGGATAAATAGTTGGATCACAATGTCAAGGCACATTTCTGCTAGGATTGCAAAATTAGCAAAACTTTATAGTCAGAATTTATTATTATTTATTTGTACTGTATGAGCCAAAACATGGATCAGGACCCCATTGTACAAGGCACTGTACAAACACAGAACAAAAAGATGATCCCTGTCACTGAAAAGTTGACAGTCTGAATAATGAGCTGAGAAGACACCTAGTGGGATTCATAAAACAGTTGTTCAATCAGTGGGAATTTAACTAATCCATGCTACCATCAGTCCTTGAACTCTCATCTACAGTAAGACTTATCCTCACATCTCCCTATGCTAATCATCAAACACAAAATAAAGGGACAGTTTCTCAGCTGGTGTAAATCATCAAAGCTCCATTGTAATCAATTAAAATGAATGGAGCCACACCAGCTTATGTTATCTAGAGTTCTCCACACCCTTTACAGTTTTCTGTAACCTTTTGTGTCTATATGTATGTGTGTGATACCTGTACTTGTTAGTGTATTGTCTTTTATGTGTTTCATTGTTTACTGAATATGAGTTAGTATGAGTGATCCCTGCTTGTCTGGTATCTCACATTATAGTGTGCTTTCACTGCAGCATGTTACAATCCACATTTTTCAAGGCAGAAGGTAAACATAAGATATGCATATTTTTTATTAACAACAAATCTTCTTTCCCACCCGTCTTAATTTAAAGAAAAAGAAAAAAAACTATTTGGTATTCTTGCAGGCATTCACTTTGACAGCATATTCTGCCAAATAATTATGAGGTTAAGGAGAATATTGCCTAGGACAGACACACTGTACCTCAGTCACACTGCTGCAGGCAAGATAATGCAATTTCATCCTTTTTCTGTGTTCATGTAATGTAGACGCTTTCCTGCTTCTGCTAGAAAATAGAGTTTTGTCATTTATTTCATCAGGAATTGGATTGCACCCTTTTTCTTCATTTTGGGGAGTTGGGTAGGGAAAATATATTTTTCTTCAATCTTCTTCTGGTATGAACTTGTGGATTTAGCCAATGTGAGGTCAGAGCAGTGATCTGTGACTCAGACTGCAGAGCTCTCGATTCCTTGCTCACAGCTAGTCTGTACCTTTTGTATTGCATAGTGCCACATACCACCACTCTTGACCAGGACTGGAATCTGGAATGCTGCGTCTTCCTTCCCACCCACACAGAAGCTCATTCAATGTCTCTGTGGAGGCTGCCCTCATCCCAGGTTACACATATTTACCTTGTGGAGGTTACACATATTCTGCTCTAAAATGCTGCTATTTCACTGTAATCCTCCTAAGGCAGAATGAAAATGGTAATACAAAAAAAAATGTGCTGTGCAGCACTAGTTCAGAGGCTTTCTACTGCACTGCTCAGTTGCTCCTGCCATACTTTCTAAACATAATAACTCACATATAAGTGTAACGTTGTCATTATAAACATCAGTATAAAAACTATCTCAAGGGGGAAGGAGAAAAGTTAAGTATCATGTTGTAGAATATGTAAACATTGACTGACTTCTTACTTTTCAGTTCAGCGTGTCAATCATGCTTCAAACTAGTAGTGAGTGGAGTTGAGTTATTGAAAAATAACTGCAGTGGAATCATCTTATAACTAAGTTGTTTTCCCTGCCACTGAACAACCTCAGCATAAGCACAGGTTCAGTATTATAAGATTTGCAATTTGTGCATTGCAAAGCATTGACAAATTCAATTTTGTCATTCTATTTGATTATAAATGGAATTTCACTATATGCAGGCTCCAGAATATGATTAAGAGGCTAATCCATTGAGCCCAAAACTTGAGCCTAGAACCCTGTCTGAGTAACGATTCTGGGCACTCGGTTGATCAGGTGTGGGTGGAAGAGAAGGAATCCTTCTCCTTGGCCTTAAATAAATTGTGGAGGCTACTCCAGAGAGGTTTCTACAGAGCTTTTTGTGCCTCATTCTTTTCAGTTCAAATAGCAGTTGTTTCTCTGGGTCTGTATCCCAATTGTTCATCCATTCCTGTGTATGGAACTCAGTACTGCAAAGAGGGTATGCAGAATACACACATGCAAAACCAGCACTACTTCTGCTGCCAGGGGTCCTGTTGTAGCACCAATGGAGGAGCAGGATTTGTCCCTCTAAGTAGATTATTGTGTATTATAATGAAAGAATATTGACATTATTATTGCTCAAGATACATGGCAATTATACTTATCCATCATATTGAAACCTTATTTTTTTAAAAAAAAGGCTTGATGTTTTATTTGTTTAGATGGGAGCATAATTTTTGTTGGCACTTTTTTTGCTTTTCATTTCCTCTTAGAACTACAGGGAGTTTGTCAGTTGCATATAAAGTTCAAATAGGTAAGGATAATTATCTAAAGTATGTTCTGCATTTTCAGTTTCCTGTTCTGTAAACCACTAAGGCTAAGTCTACACTTGTAAAGTTAAGTTGACACTGCTAAATTGACTTAACAAGGTCAACTTTAAGTCGACTTAAAGTCGACCTTGTTAAGTTGATTTAAAAAGCATGAATTCAAATTGGAACAGGTGCAGAGAAGGGCTACAGGGATGGTCTGTGGAGTGGAAAACCTGCCCTATGAGTGGAGACTCAAGAAGCTTGGCTTGTTTAGCCTAACCAAAAGAAGGTTGAGGGGGGATATGATTGCTCTCTATAAATACATCAGAGGGATTAATATCCGGGAGGGAGAGGAATTATTTGAGTACAGCACCAATGTGTACACCAGAACAAATGGTTATAAACTGTCCATCAAGAAATTTAGGCTTGAAATTAGATGCAGATTTCTAACCATTAGAGGAGTAAAGTTCTAGAATAGCCTTCCAAGGGGAGTTGTGGGGGCAAAAACCATAACTGCTTTCAAAACTGAGCTTGATAAATTTATGAAGGGGATGGTATGATTAGCCTATTTTGGAAATTGACTGATATTTGGCTGTGTGGGGGATATACAAGTGGCCTAAGAGGCGAGAGTACATGGGGTGGTTCTGAGTTATTACAGAGAATTGTTTCTTGGTATATGGTGTTGAGATTTGCCTACGTGCTCAGGGTTTAACTGATCACCATATTTGGGGTTGGGAAGGAATTTTCCCCCAGGGCTGATTGGCCTGGGCTCTGGGGGGTTTTCGGCTTCCTCTGTAGCACAGGGTATGGCTCACCTACCGGTGAATTCTCTGTATCTTATGATTTAAGGAGGTAAATTCTCAGTCATAGGTTGGTGGTCTTTTGCTGAAGTGGGTAGGTGAGGTCTTGAGGCCTGCATTTTGCAAGAGGTCAGACTAGTTGATCGTACTGGTCCCTTCTGACCTTAAAGTCTATGAGTCTATGGGTGGCTACACTTTAAGTCGACTTAAGTTGACCTTAAGTCGACTTAACAGTAGACATAGCGGTCCACAATGGCTTTAAGTCAACTTAATAAGGCCGACTTAGTGCTATTCCCCGTCCACACTGTCTTTAAGTCGACTTAAGAAGTCAACTTAAGGCTTAAATCGACCTTCAGAGGTGGTATTATTAAGTCAACTTAAACTGTTATTATGTCGACTTAAGGAAGCACTTAAGTTGACTTAATAAAAGCCCAGTATAGACGCGGCTTTGTGTAGGTCGACTTAAGCGTCCTTTAGTCAACCTAAGTTGCCAGTGTAGATGCACCCTAAAAGTTGCACAAAGGTTTTCCTCCACTCCTCTTTTGATACAACTGAGTTGTTCTCCAGAGCACAGCGTATCTCCAGTTTTCAGTGTATAAGGAGTTTTAACATTATTGAGAAATAATATGCCTGTATTTTCTAGAACAAAAATATGCCATGTCCAGTGTAATCAAGGAAGGCAATCGATCACCTTACATGGTCATACTGTGAATAAATGAATGTAGCAACCATGTCAGAACAATGGAAATAGCCTGTGAATTCTGTCACTGTAACAAGACTAATGACCTTTATTTGGATTCCTTATCCTTAACTGTTGTATAGTGTGCACTTGTGTTTGAGAGTACTCTTATATATCAGGAAAAAAAAAAAGCCATAATAGAGAAAAATGGCGGATTACTAAGAAGACATAAGACTGTATCTTTGTTGGCAACCACTTTAAATTCCTTAAAGTCCAATAGTGTGAAAGAATGCAGTGAGTAGAGGTGGCTGTCTCCAGTACTAAAGATAACATAATAACTATTTACTCAGCTCTTAAATTATATTTTAGATCAAAGCCCTTTTCCTTTACTTAAATACAAGGTGTGTGTGAGTATGTGCATGTGCCTGTAAATTGTTAATAGCAAATAACAACTATGTAATCTAACATGTGAACTGGAATACAAATGATATAAATATCTCAGAGTACATAATATTAAGGGCCTTAGACTATCTGCTGTTTAAAAGTACCTGGGAAGGGATCTAAAATTCCTATGTTTTTGAACACGCTAATTTTCTGCAGAATGCTCCCTTTAAGGAGGTAAGAATTCTTGACTGTGGCAAGACAAGGAAAACAATCATAAAAATCCACCCTGGAAAGGTTTCTCAGGGAAAGGAAGGTCAGATCAGACAGTGCCAGGATCCCTCCACAGAGGCTTTAATCCTCCTTGTTGCTGTCTGTCTCCTCCTCCCACTTTAGTATTAGTGGCTCGCTCCATTTCTTTTGTTGTTTATTTACCCCATTTTGCATTGTTTACACTCTTCTCACTTCTCCTGTAGATGTACTGTAGAGCCATGAGTAAAACTGACATACTAGCAATCTATAGCAACAGCTATAAGCAAACTTTAAAAAGTTTAAAGATTTACCATAAGAATACTACAGGTCTGTCAACTTCAAAATTTTCATATATTAACAATAACACTCATGTTTAGAACCTGTGCTGATTTACTTGTGCCAGGACTTCTTGTTTATTAGTTAGATCTATAATCTAGCTAGCTACCTCCCTATTTAAAATTAGCACTTAAATATTACTTTACAACTTCAAAGCATGCCTCAGTCAAAGAAAGGAACCCTCCACTCCTGTGTGGAATCTTATTCATCCGTTTATAAGTTTTTAGCCTTTGTTAGTATTAATGGCTATGTCTACACTTAGAAAGTTTTATTTTATTAAGTCGCCTTTAGAAGTCGACTTTAAATCGACCTTATTAAGTCGACGTAGAGAGTCTACATTAGACACTTAAGTTGACTTGGGGGGGTTGGAGGGGTGCATTGTGGGAAGTGTGGCAGGGTGGCAGCAGAGAAAGTCTCCCCTCCCCTGGCCACGTCCTCAAAATAGGAAGTGGCCTCAGGCCCTTCCCATTGTGCCTGGCAACTTGGAGCCTGAGCAGGTCATACATCTGCCTCTTCTCCTGCGCTTTGACAGCCAGCTGAGCAACACCTGCTAGCTAGTGATAATGCTTCTTTGGTTGTGGAGTAGGCCTCTCTGGCGACTTGCCAGCATGGAGGAAGACAACAGCCTGCGCCCCACCCTGCTGCCCCAGCAAGCTGCCGCGGTCACTGCACTGTGCTTCGTGCCTCATTGCCTCTGGGCATAGGAGGCCCGCAGCGACTGGTGGGAGCAGATTATCCTCAACACCAGGGATGATGACCTGTGGCTGCAGAGCTTTGGGATGAGCAAGCAGACCTTCCTCGAGCTCGTCCGCAAGCTCACCCCAGTTCTGCAGCACATGGGCACCCAACTACGACCTGCCCTGCCCATAGACAAGCGAGTGGCCGTTGCCGTGTGGAAGCTGGCAACCCTGGACTGTGATCGCTCCGTGCCCCAGCAATTTGGCATCGAGAAGGCCACGGTAGGGACCACCTTCATGCATGTCTGCAGGGCAATCAACTGGGTCCTGCTAGCCCACCACGTCACCCTGGGCAACCTGCACAAATTCCTCACTGGTCTGCCCAACTTGGCTTCCCCAACTGTGGGGGCATTGTGGAAGCCATTCACATCCCCATCTGAGCCCCAGAACACTACGCCAGGGACTATGTGAACTGCAAGGGGTACTACTCTGTGGTCCTGCAGGGCCTTGTGGACCACTGCAGAATCTTCCAGAACATCTACGTGGGCTGGCCGGGGAAGGCACATGACACAGGGATCCTGCGCAACTCTGCCCTGTACACAGCACCATTCCTAGGGGGGAGTGGGGCCCAGGACCAATTGGCCTGGGGGCCCCCACCTCACCCCACGCTGGAGGGGGGAAGGGCAGACCGGGTCAGCCGCTCCGCCCCCAAGACCCCAGCAAGCAGAGGCCCCGCCACCAGCAGGAGCCAGCTCTGGCCGCGGTGCTCAGACTGCCACCAGGAGCTGGCCCTGGGGGAGCTGACTGTGGCTGGGGACCCCAGCAGCCCCCCGCTAGGCTGCTCTTTGGCCGGCCTCTAGGCCAGCCCTCCCTACCCCCAGATGAGAGCAGCAGGCCCAGAGGTGGGCTCCCAGCGGCGGCGCAGCCTCAGGTCCGTGGAGCCAGTCCCAGCCTGGACCCCAGGCTGCTGCCACCAGCGCCCCAGCCGTGGAGTGGGACCTGAAGCTGCTGTCGGGGGCTGGCCAGCTGAGGCCCTGCCACTGGCTGAGGCGCTGGTGGCAGCACCTGGAAAACTGGCTGGGGCCGGTATCAGACTTGGCTGGCCATGTGAGGCAGGTTAGCTGGCCAAGAGAGGCTGGGCCCCGCTCAACTGCCCCACCCCTGGGCCGGCCTGCTCCACCCTGGCTCTGTCACCTCCACCACGTGCCCATGCCTGCCCCCCTATGCGCCCATCTCCCCTCCCCCATCCTCACACAAATAAAAAGCACGACACACTGTATAACAGTGTTCATGGAGTTTGTTCAGAGGGGGAAATGGGGTTGGGAACTGCAGGGGTTGGGAGGGTTAGGGGGAATGAAGAGGGTCGGGGGAGGAAGGGGGGTCAGGGTGGTTGGAGGGAGTGAGGAAGGTTGGGGGGAGTGAAGAGGCCTTCTACTGGCCTCCGGAAGGCAGGTCCTGGACTTGCAGATGTCTGCCCCGGGTCCTGGCCTGCCGGCGAGGAGGGCTGCCTTTGGGGTTCAGAGCGGGGCCCCGAGAGAACAGGTGCTCCTCCAGGAGCCCCAGGGACTGGGTCTGCTGCTCCATGAGGTCAAGCATGAGCTCAAGCAGCCTCTGCTCGCCCCTCCGCAGCCCCTGCTCGAGCCTCCAGTGGGCATCCTCCTGCTCCAGCACCGCAGTCTCATCCCCTGAGCCCTCCTCCTGATCGTTGTCGAGGGAGGGGGGCTTGGCAGAGTCAATGATGTGGGCTGGCAGTCTGCCGCTCTCCTGGCCCAGACAGGCATCCAGCTGCTGGTAATACTGGCGGCTGGTGGGGGCTGCCCTTTCCAGACCATCTCCTCCTGGGCCTTTTGGTAGCCCTGGTGGAGGTCCTTGATCTTAACCTGGACTTGCTCGGTGTCTCGGGTGTGGCCCTTGGCAGCCAGGGCCTTTGAGATGGAGGCATACACCTCCCAATTATGATGGCTGCCTCGCACATGAGAGCTGACTGCCTCGTTCCCCCAAATGGCCAGCAGGTCAAGGATTTCCAGGATGGGGCTCCAGGAGGGGGCCCACTGCGGTGCTGGCTCTTCTCTGCCCTGCTCCCAAGCAGCAGGTCTGGCCAGCTCTGGGGAGCAGGGTGGGCAGGGGTGAATTGGCCAGGGCAGGCTCTTCCTCTGCCAGGAACTATGGGAGGGAGATCAGAAAGGAAGGTCTGGAGGCCATGGAAATCAGTTTAGCACTACTCTGAGTCTACGCTGGCTTAAGTCGACTTAATGAGGTCCACCTAAAAGGAGGTATTATTAAGTCGACTTAACTTTTCCTTAAGTCGACTTAAGGAACTGCTTAAGTCAACTTAAGGAAAGCCCATTGTGGACGCGGAGTAATTTGAGTCAATTTAAGACTCCTTAGGTTGACTTATTTTGTAAGTGTAGGTGCACCCAATGTGTGCACAGTGCTTTGAAGATCCAATGTGATAATGTCAATATGAGTGTCAAGATGACAGCTAAGTAGAATTATATATATAAACTAATGAACAAGAGTGCAGTGCACAAATATATTAGAGATTAGAATATCTTCTACTTTCCTGGTATTGTAGGCTCTTTTAAAAACTAAAAGGGCAATTCAATAGCAAATTAAATGTATTTATTTTATTGTTTGTAATTACTGAGACAATACTTCTAAAACCTAATTCCTATTAACTATCCTTAACATAACCTGAAATGTGTAGCATGTTTCAATGAGACGTAGACACATAGGGTTTGTTTTTGTTTTGTTTTTTTTAAATTCCTAGTCTACATTTAGTGTATTCTAAATGTTACAGAACTTATCCACTTCTTGGGTAAGAATGCTCTTGGGTATCAGAGTTCAATATGTAAACTTCTATAGTGACAGTTCCATCTTCTGTAATATCTGACATTTTGAATGAACACAAATCTATAACAATCAACGTTTGAATGGTCCCAGTGGAAGCATATGGTTTCAGCTGTGCCAGTGATACTTTAGAGCCTTTATTAAGTCAGTTGGCAGCACACCCAATCTCCAGGCATTACATTTTATGGCAAAAGAGCTAAGAGAGCCTGAACATTTCTTTTTCTGTTATCTTTGTTACGTGGACTGACTTCCAAAACAACATTGATTTTAAAAAAAAGGTCTATGTATGTTTTAGTGTTACCAGCAGCCACAACATATTTCAAAATTGAGCATTTATCTTTTAAATCTTGTATACTTTCTCTCTTACCTGATATGTTTTTTAAAAAGACGTTTATTGCCAGACATCATGAATGTACTTGATAGTGTTTCAAGCTGAAAAATCCATGGCATTCCTCCTGCAATGTCATAAATAGAATGCAAATTGTTTATTTTAAATCAAGCAGAACTTCAAGGGTTTATGTTCAGTTAGTCAACTTTAAGTTATTAGCATGCTTTAAATCATATTTTGAGAATCACTTGTTCAAGGACCTAACTTTTCAGTGACATTCAGAATCTTTTCTCTTGCAGCCATTTCGTAGAGTGACGTTTTCTGTTGTGAGTCAGCCTCAGGACCCGCATCAAGGGTCATTGCAGAGTTGCTATGACAGCGGTCTGGAGGAGTCAGAAACGCCAAGCAGTAAGAGTTCATCAGGGCCAAGACTGGGTGCCCTTCCACTCCCAGAGGACAACTACGAAAGGACTACGCCGGATGGCAGTGTTGGTGAGGCAGAGCATATGGAAAATGGTAGGGGCAAACACAACATTCACACACATAATCACACTAGTGAACCATAATAAGTAGACTTGTGGAAAGGTCAGTCCAAAATAATAATAAAATAAAATAGCTTAACTTATAACTATTTTATTGTAAATAGTAAGATTTGTTAAACTGCAGATATACAAAATAATGGAACACAGCCATACAAATAACATTATTTTAAAACTACATTGCTCAAACAGTTAAATAATTTTAAAGAATACTAGTGCAGGGATTGGGTTGAAGGAAATTAAATCACATACACATTTTTTTTAAACAAAAGGAACTGATAAGGGACTTGTGTTCTCTTTTTTAATTCCTTTTTTTTTATTCGTCATACAACCATTGTTTATGACATTTGCCTGAAATTGCATTTGTGCAGCATCAGCAAAAAGAAAATAGGCATTAAAAACCTCCTTCTAGAGTCTTCCCTTTCCCCCCAATATTATGCAGCATGTTTTCAAGATAATACTGAGCTTCAACTCCATGCTGAATTATTTAGAAAAGGAAAGCATTGTTTTTTTCCTCCACAGTTTATTGTAGAAATACTTTTAGAACATCTAATTTAAATTAATAATTTTTTGTATATAGGAGGATGAAGTGGGGAAAGGATCCTGATCTGCAGCATGAATAATTCTTCAGCAGTTACAAAATGATGGAAATTAAATTCTTAATATTTTGCAGTTATCTTTTGTGTACAAAATTAGGTAGAAAATAGTGGAGTTTAAAATACTTTTAATAGTAGATCTTAAATACTTTACTGTTCCGTACTTATTGACCCTTACCAAAGTCCACTGAAGTCAATGGGCATTGTCTTCAGTGGGCTTTGGGTGATGCACAAAAATTATAGAGTAGATTACTGCATGTCAAAGAGTACACAGAGCTGACATGTGAAATGATGAGTTTATTAATCAAGTTTCTTCAGTTGTGTGTGTGTGTGTGTGTGTGTGCGCGTGTGTGTGAGGAGAATGGAGTATCATCAGTGCCTGAAAGCCAGTATAGATTTGGTTTGGCTTTGAACATGACTTTAGCTTCTTTCAAAGACTCACATCAGCAGTTAAAAATGTTCTTGTTTTTTTCCCCTTAAAATAGAAATATTGATCAAATAAAAAATAGATCATTCTCTGTGGTCAGGAAATTGACAAATCTAATGAATATGAAGAATAAGAACTGTAGCAGTCTGCATTTGCTGAAGGTCTGCATTTAAACAATGTGGGACTCTTTCAACAGATTTCCCAATGGAAATAATAATTATTCTAAATTCAGTTATCATTTGTCTAGTTATATATGTGTGTGTATGTGTGTGTGTGTATTAAAATGTCATTTTAGGGATAGAAAAAAAATAAAAGCTGTTGTTGGGAGCCTGTTCCTAAATTGTGATTATTTTTAATTATAATTTTTATTTTTGCTAATTTAAGAGTGAAATTTAGTGCTTAGGAAAATGAGGCTAAAACACTGGCTATATCCAGGTACAAACAGTGTAGTGAAGACAAGTATTTCTCAACTTCAGTTCAATAATTTCACAGTTCTTCAGAAACTGTTTGAGGACTCAACATGTTTAAAGCAATATATATAGACACACGGTCTTGCACAAAATATGGGACTATGATTTATCTTAACTTTTAATATGCCTATCAATAAATAACAAAAATGATTTTTATCCAAATTTATTTTCCTTTCTTAAATTCCAACATACAGTGAACTGTAGTTTGCTTAAATTTCAGAAATGGTATGGGACCTGGCATTATACTGTATCAATTGTTAAATTTCCACCAAATAAATAAACAAACAAACAAATAAATAAATAAATAACTTTTCTTTATTAAGATTACATGATAACCCTTTGAAATTAGATAGATTTCAGAATAAACAGAAGCACAACTAGAACAGTTTACTAAATGTATTTATTATGCCAGGAAAACCGCCAAAACAAGAGTAATATGATAAAAGCCTCAACTGGTAGAATGCATGGATTACATATGGTAAGGGAAATTTTTTGTCCTACTCACAAAATCTTGAACTGAGCTCTGTGAAAGGTGGGTGACATTGTAATGAAAATTATACTGTACTGACTTTTGAAATCTGCTGTCACTTTTTAAAACAGGATTTAGACAGTGGCATATCATCTGTCTCCAGTAATTTCTGTTAGCATTAGTCAATAGGTGATGACAGGACAAGACACAATGCACTTTCGGTCCTCCATAAATGTAGCATTTGACATTTGAGTGAGCATTTTCTGGAATTCACATTTTAAGATGACTTGTCTAGCTAAATAGTACAATTGTATTGCACAAATTCTGGCAATTTAATCTTCAATGTTAATGGATCATTCTGAGGTAAATAGAATTGGAATTGAAACCTGTCAAGTATTTATTTGTCATATCTAATTGGAATTTCGGTAATCTGCAATGTTTTGGTTGGTTAGGTTTTAATCAGGATTTGTATTGGATTTTCATTTGTATTTTCCATGGAAACAGCACCTTGAAAGCTATCTTAGTTTTTAATTGTTATTAATTCAAATATTTACCATTTAATTTCAACCAATGTGAAACAAATGCAGTTATAACTAATTACTTTGGATTTAATTTCATTTTAAAGCTTGAAAAGATAATTTTCAGCACAGTAATGTAAAACCTTCTGATACCTTTGATGCATTCTCTGTGTAAGGTAGGAACACTAATGAAAAGAAGGCACTTTTCACGTTTCAGCAAGTGGAAGAATCTACTGCAGCCAGAGTAAATATTGGTAATGAAATGCAACTTCATAAATTTGTGGGTTAGATGTCTCTTTCTGCTTTCTCAGAGTAATATAAAATAGAGAATTGAAACAATAGGGGAAGTTTGTTGGCTTTCTTTATAATAAACTGCATAGTATATTACCAGTCTCCATGAATGTCAGATGTATTGTACATTGAGGTTTTATTTGTATTATTAGCTATGGTGTCAGCTGTGGCAGAGAGAGGGATAGAGAAGAAATGTTAACAGACTGTGAAAATGTAGAATGAAAAGATCTGCTAATTTATAAGATATGCAGAACCAGAATAACTTCTGGGCCTTTCTCCCAACTCTTGCAGCTTTCTTTACATGGAATCCCTAGTCATTTGTGCAGTCTTACAAAACAAGCATTATTTTTTTCTCTAATGTGGCCATTAAAAAGGCATTATTTTAACAAAAATGCACAATGCTTTTCTCAAAAGGTCATATTATTTTTTGTCTTTATCTTTTGATTTTTATATTGTGACTATAAACTAGATCAGATTCCTGGTCTATTAAGTACAGTATTCTGTTTCTGACAGTGACCAGTAAGTACCAGAAACTACACAGGCACGCACAAGAAACCACATAATAGAAAATTGTGGAATAACCTCTGTGAGGTCTGGTGTACATTAGAAAATTAGATTAGTTTAAGAACAACAATAAAGGGTGTGAAAAATCCAGATCCCTGAGTGGCACAGTTAAGCAGAGGTAAATCCCCATGTAGACAGCACTAGATTTCTTAGGTGAACCAAGACACCACCTGTTGGGAAGATGGCATACCTATGCCAATGGGAGGACTTGTAGCTACACTGTAGTTTTTTAAGTGAAGAAAAGCCCTTAGTTAGTAGTTTGCTTCTGGTCTGAATCATGAAGGTTTATATTTTCTAAGCGATTATTTATCCCATCTAATTTAATTATGACTGTTGTCACTATGCCTGTATGCCATTTTATTAATTCTACTATCTTATTGGTCTCGGTGATCTCTTGTGGCAGTGTGTTCCACAAGTTAATTATCACTTGTGTAAAAAAACCTATCAGTTTTTATCACTTTTATATTTATTTTCTTTCCACCACACTGAATTATCCCATTGTTCTTATATTATGAGAAAGTAAATGGAAGCTCTTGATTTACCTTTCCTGTACCATTCCATGCTGTTGTTTTTTTTGTACCTTGATCATGTGATCTCATATTTGTGTCTTCTCTGAACTAAACATCCACAGTCTTTCCAGTTTTATCTCATATATAAATCTTTTTGTGCAACTAATAACTTCTGTTGCCTGTCTCTGAACTTTAATTTCCATTGTATGTTTTTCTGAAATGGGGTGACTGAAACTGAATACAATATTTCAGGTGAGGGCATTACAGTATTTTAAGTATTATTTTCTATCCTAATTTTTTACACATCCTATCATTAGGGCAAAGCTTTTCATTGCCGCCATGTTTGTAATGATGCCTATGTCTTTTTCCATGTGGATAACTTAGACCTAAACAGTGTATATGAGCAGTTCAAATAAATCCTTCTGATATGCCCAACCTAGCATTTATAAACAATACATTTTACATTTTGTCCATTCAAATCGCTTTGTTAGTCACATCTGAAGTTTCTCACAGGCCTCTCTAGTCATAATTAAACAAAATAATGTATATTTATATAAAATTATATATTATATCTATATATTAAAAGCAAATTATAAATTATATAAATATACATTCTTTTGTATACACACACACACATATTTTTGTAGTACCATTTATTCAACAACAAAAAGAAAGAGAAGAGCGATTATTCATTAAATCTTACACTAAGCTTTTCAGAGGGTAGCTCTGGCCCCCAAGATTGTGCATGGGGCCAGGAGTCAAGAGGCAAATTCTGTTCCTGTCTCTACCACTGAGTTAGTCAGGTCACTCAAGGTCCCTATGTTTTGCTATCAAATGTGTGAAGTTGGAGAATAGGGATCAGCCATCTTTTAAAGAGATATGAGATCTACAGATGAGAAAGAAATTATTTATCTACTCATCATTTTTTAGAAGTGGAAAAGCAAAGCAAAATAACTTTAAGTGACTTGCTTAGGGTTCACAGGAAGTGAGTGACAAAGGATGGAAGAAAACTCACAACTCCTGACTCTCATTGCTCTCTTATAGTCAGTGGATAATTTTCTCTCTCCTAGTAACAGCAATAGATAAATGACACTCCAATCAACAAATGAATAGCTAAATGACAAAAAAGAAAACTGGTATTGTCCAGTTCTAGCAATATGATTTGACTACTGTGTTGTCTACCAATGGCGATTTCAATGTTAGTCCTTAGGTATCAAACTTGTTGTGTATTATCACATCAAGATTGGTTAGCAGTGCATAAGATGAACAGGCTTTGTTAAAAAATATGAATTTCAGGTTGTCAGAATATAACTACTTAGTATAATTCAGTTTTGTTCATTTAGATTCAAATCTGCCACAGTTACTCTTGTAAACTGTTAGTCAGATTAATGGAGTAGGGTACTAAATGTGAGTAAAGGTAGGAGAATGCAGCCACACACAGTTTTCTATTATTCAGAACCCCTTTTGTCTGCAAGTATTTACAATGGAGAATACTACTGTAAGATTTTTCTATGGGAACATTAATTCATGGTAGGCCCCAAAATAATTATTTTTTTGGATAAAAATTACCATTCAGAAACTCACAGGCTTGTTCTTAAGAGCTGCTGTACATTCACAGTCCCCATTAGGTACTTTTAACTTCTCAGAAACAGGTTCTGCATTTGTTTGTTAGCAGTGTTATTTTAAAGCTAGATTCTGAAAATTCTTACTCATGAAATAGTTCGAAGGCTTACTTGTGAGAGTAAAGATTTGCAGGAGTGCAGTCCATACTGAATTATATTCAGCTGTTGTACTAATACAAGTAATTACACCACTGCATAGAGTTCATACTTTTTTTGCACTCTTCTTCCCAGACCACTAGGTAAGTTAAGTTTGTCTAAAGTATTTTTTAAAAATCCAACCAACCAAATAGAAAAACTGCATGAATGATCAGGTTGACATTTCATTTCACTGCTTGAGAAAAAATTTTCATTATTGCTTCTGGAAAATGTTGTATTTCAGTTATTAGCACAAATGAACTTCTGACCCAGGTGAGCCTAGAATCCTGCCAAAAGTGATATTTTGGATCACAATTATACTTTCTGTGATGGAATAAGCCTACAGACAGTAAAGTTTGAGAATGAGCAATTCCGAGATCTGTAAAAAGACAGAAGGAAGAAGATAGTTAAGTTAACATTATAGAATGCCAAAAAAAAAAGCCTCAGAGTGGCACCAGCCCCTTCCAAAATAACAGTTGCAAAACCAGATGTATCTCCACTGCTTTGATTATCAATACTTCCTAGCACACACCTTTAAAAATCCATGGTTCCTATATACACCTATCACAACATGTAGTGTTCCTCATTCTGTGCACTAAATGCCCAATAACAACCACGTGGGTGAAACTAGATGATCACTACACACTTGAATGAACTCATGCAGAATAATCATAAAAGACAAAAATACCAAACACTTTTCACAAAACAATCACTCCTTATTTCACCTCTCAATCCCTCATCCTCAAAAACTAGCCCGTTTTTTTCTCCTTTGGCACGGGGCTTAATGGGGCACTTCACCTCAAATGGCTCCTCTTAGAATATGTGTTAACTACAATCAATCTTCTACTTGAATACCTTTTCCAGAGCTGAAGAAAAACTCTTCATAGCTAAGCTTGTCTCTTTCATCAATGGGAACTGGGCCAATACATATATTACTATTTGGGAATAGATTTTTGGACCTTTTTCTCTTAAAAAAAACCAACCCCAAAACCCCAGCACTTCTGAAAATGTTTCCCTGTCTTTAGCTCATCTTTCTGTTAGTTTCTCTATTGATAGACTAGATAGTGGCATATCACATGATATTCAACAGCTAATACTTCATATACATGCATAGTAGCACCTTTTTACTTTCAAAGTTATATAATGACTGCTCTTAAACAGTTTATTATAATCATTATTATTGCTACTATTCCTAATAATCTCAAATGAAGATTAAGGCTTCAGTTTAGTAAATGAGTACATGCAAGTATGTGTTCAGCTTAATTTTATGTATTTGCATATAAAAGATTTTGGGGCTTTTTATTTTTGGCAAGGTGATTTGTTTTTAACTCTTTTTAGTTTCCTTCAAATAAATGTACTGGGTGTTTTAAAAAGGGAGTACTTTGTATTAAATTTTTACCCAATTAAAAGACCGTCACCAAAAACAACCACTGTGACGAAGTACATAAAACATACAAGAAAACAAAATGGCCTTGCATGTCTATCTCATTTCAAACGTCCACTGCAGTTATTGAGAATTTTAACTGTGAAACGAAAGCAACATCAGAGCTATTATGTGCATAAAAGAAGTACAAGTTCCATTGTTTAGAAAAGGAAGCAGAAATACCATCACAGGAAAATGCAAATCAGGCTTACCAAAAATATAGTTATAATAAACAACTTGTTTCCTCTAATCCAATAATGAAAACTTATTCCAGTACAAAATCATTGTTGTCCTAGAGCACCTCAGATTCAAATGGTAGTTTAGAATCCAAAGAATTAAAAAAGGTTGCCAGATAAGCCCATATAAATCCCAGCAAACTCATGTTTTCATCATCTGCTCAAAAGAAACGAGAAAAGAGAGAAGACATTTTTATTCTGTTGACAGGTTATGCATAGCCACATGTGTTTAGTTTTTCCTGTTTCTGAGGAACAAGTCTGAGGGATATTTGAAAAATGAGGTACTATTAATGTGTAAAGAGCTGACTATTTTTTAAAAATGTGATTAACATGTTGCTGTCAGTATTAAAAAAGGGTTTGTTATTACTTCTAATTTTACTTTTGGTGTGTGTCATGGTTACAGGGTGAATTGCTTGGTATCTGTGCTATAGCACCCCTGTTTACCAACTGTGATACCATAACAGCATCAGCTGTGTTTGTCACTTATACACCCTTTTTCTGTGATCAGTGGCTCAAAAACAGTGGCTCAAAAACAGTTTATTCAAAACAAATATTATTTATTGACTCAAAGGCATACAGCATACAGAGACGTGAGTTAAATCAGAAACAGTCCTACATGTTCAGTCCTTACTTAAACTTTATTCTTTCCTTTCATGTTTTGGGTAAATTCCTGTCAGCTCAGATACTACTAGATCTGGCTTGAGAGATACAGACAGACCCCATAGCACACTCTCACTGTCTCAGTGTCAGACACTCATCTCCAGCCACTATTGTCTACTCAAATCTCCTTCCTCTTTAGGC
The DNA here is from genome assembly GCA_007922175.1 of Pelusios castaneus. Lineage (NCBI taxonomy): Eukaryota > Metazoa > Chordata > Testudines > Pelomedusidae > Pelusios > Pelusios castaneus. The sequence continues at coordinate 34,607,838 of ML685769.1, read as the reverse complement.
AGGGATCTTTATTTTAGTGTCCCTTTGATCTTGGGCATGGGCTGGGAAAAATAAATCTGCTAACCTGCTTGGGGAGCAGAAGGTAGGCATTTCTCAATTAATAGCTCCCCCATTATTCCTTTAAGAATCCTTGGTAAACTCTTTGAAGTTATGTTATCTCTGACTTTGTACCATTTCCCGTTTGTTTACTCCAAAGATCCTCCTTTGATTTAACTCTATACAGTCATGGAGGGTCATTCTCCATAGTGTTAAAGGCAATTTTTTTTCAGGAGGAAAGGCAACCCACTGCACACATACAAAATAGACAATGACTATGCAGGAAGGAGTACTGTGGAAAGGGGTCTGGGTGTCATAGTGGACCACAAGCTAAATATGAGTCAACGGTGTAGCACTGTTGCAAAAAAAGCAAACACCATTCTGGGTTGTATTAACAGGAGTATTGTAAGTCAGACATGAGAAGTAATTCTTCCACTCTACTCCAGGCTGATTAGGCCTCAATTGGAGTATTGTGTCCAGTTCTGGGCGCCTCATTTCAGGAAAGATGTGGAGAAATTGGAAAAAGTCCAGAGAAGAGCAACAAGAATGATGACAGATCTGGAACACTTGACTTATGAGGGAAGATTGAAAGAACTGGTTTTGTTTAGTCTGGAAAAAAAGAGAATGAGAGGAGACATGATAGCCATTTTCAAGTACCTAAAAGGTTGTTACGAGGAGGAGGGAGAAAAAAAAAATATTCTCCTTAACTTCAGATGATAGGAGAAGATGCAATGGGTTTAAATTACAGCAAGGGAGGGTAAGGTTGGATGTTAGGAAAATATTCCTAACTGTCAGGGTGATTAACTACTGGAATAAGTTGTGTAGGGAAATTGTGGAATCTCCATCATTGGAAGTTTTTAAGAGCAGGTTAGACAAGCACCTGTCAGGGATGGTTTTAGAGTGTACTTGGTCCTGTTGTGAGTGCAGGGGACTGGACTCAATGACCTCTCATGGTCCTTTCCAGTTTCTATGATTCTATAAGACAGTTTATAGAAAGGAATTTTCATGTTAATGAATTATTGATGTTGATCAATGTAGAGTTATGTACACAGCTTTCTCCTGGGACTTCTGAAGCTTTGTTTATATTTTTTAATATACCTGGGCAGCTCTGTTATTTGTCTAATGCAGGGGTTCCGAACCCCTGGCCCACGCTTCCCTGCTGTTGTCTGGGAGCCGGGCTGCGGCTGCATCCAAAACCGTGTGCAGGCAGATTTTGTTACTATTCGAACAACCAGATAACAAAATCTGCCAGCACACCAGGCTACACTGCTCACCTCCCCTCCGGTCTTGGGGCCTGTTCGTGAGCATCCAGCCCCACCCACCCCCACCACTTTTGTTTTAACCCAATCCTCCCCCCCTTTTTTTTAAATACATTTTAAAAAAAAATCTTTTTTGGCTTGAGGACCACAAATATATATATTTTTACTACCCTATAGGACACCCGATCTATTTAATTAAAATTTAATTTTTATTTAATTTAATTAAATTTTTATTAAATAGCCTAGTGGTCCTTCAGGATTGCAAAAAATTAAATTTGTGGCTCTTGAGCCGAAAAGGTTGGTAACCACTGGTCTAAGGCATCTGTCTAATATATATAAATCAATTTATATGGCCCATATCACTTTAAGAGTATATTTTTATTGCCATGAAAACCTCACAACAGTGAGTCTCAGAGCACAAATCAACTGTCTTGGAGTAACAAGACTCACACTACGAAGTTAAAAATTCAGTGTAGATGTTCCCTCTGAGGCCAGAGCCTGTGCTTTGAGACTGCTTCCCCACAAGAGCTCAGGGTAGGTCCTCACTGATGGCAGCAGATTTTCCATATCAGTTCGATCTTTCCAGAACGACTGAGCAATCAAAGACCTGCTCAATCAATTGAGAAGTTGACTGGTAAGTCCAGCCATTGAAAAAGAGTAGTGCTGAGTCAAAGGGAGGGTATTTCCCTTTGACACAGCACAGTGGAGACGTCACGGTGAGTAGGCATTAGGAGTTGAAAAGAGGTATGCAAGTTATTTTTCATAGCGTGTATATCTCCCTTTGGCTGCCACTGAAAACTGTGGTAAGTGTCGACCAGGCTTCAAGCTCCAATCCATGTGGAAATGTTTTCACTGATATTTTTAGTGGTGTGGCACAAGCCACTCAGTTAACCCAGGCTCTGAGGCTTGCTGGCTTTTATGCAGGCTAGGTGTGCCCTAGCTATCTAAATTCATCTCTAAAATTAGTTCCCCTCACTTTCTTCCCCCACCTCTGGATATAAAATCTTGAATCAGCATGAAATATTTTGCTTTCTGAACCTTTGAGGAAATGTGCTTTATAGTTCAGTTGACAAGTTTGTATGGTGCCATGGAATGGGAACAGAAAATAATAGGATTTCTGTAAGTTTTCTCTATGAAAACTTTCTCTATGAAAACTGTTATTAGCTGTCTTTAGCTGAAAAGAATTTGGGGTCTTTTCACTAATATGTAAAAAGAATAAACAGGTACTTTACAAATGAAAGTAGTTATGCAAGTCACTTAGGCTATGTCTACACTAGAAAAGTTAAAGTTGACTTTGTTAAGTAGACTTTAAATAAGGTTGACTTTAAGTCGACTTTAAGTCAACCTTATTAAAGTTGACTTAACAAAGTGGACTAAGTTGGCTTAGCTTTAAGTCGACTTAGTCCACTTTGTTAAGTCGACCTAACCACTCTTAAGTCGACTTAACAAAGTCAATTTAAGGTTACTCCATGTCCACATCGTACTTAGGTTGATTTAAGGAGTCAACTTAAGGGTTAAGTCAACTTAATGAGTGGCAGTAACAAAAAAGACTTAAGCTTTCAGTAAGTCGAATTACTGAATTTCTTAAGTCAACATAATGAAAGCCTAGCGTGGACGTGGCTTAATTTAAATTGACTTAAGCCTTCTGAAGTAGACTTAAATTGCCAGTGTAGATGTAGCCTTATAAGTGTAGTTGACTATCTTAGCTGATTTAGAAAATAAATAAATAAATAAATTTGATGTGTTCTGTTTTTCAGGACTTGCTAGTCTAAACCTATAGGCTATGTCTACACTGGCAAGTTAGTTCGAACTAAAGAAGCTTAATTTGAACTAACTTAAGCCTTGGCTACACTAAGCTTTCATTAGTTCAAATTAAGGGTTTCCTTAATTCGAACTAATAAATTCGCTTATACTTTTCGAACTAAGAGTTAATTCAAACTAGTTAGTTTGAATTATCCAATGTGGCCATGTTAGTTCGAACTAAGTGCTTAGTTTGAACTAACCGGCACACTGAGATCAATGCAATTGACTAATTCGAACTAAGCAAATGCCATGCATGGCACTTGCTTAGTTTGAACTAAAATTTGCTAGTTCAAATATAGTTAATTTGAACTAACTAAAATTAGTTCGAATTAGTTAGTTCAAATTAACCAATTGAAACTAACTTTGCTAAGTGTAGACATAGCCATAGATGTGTATCAACAATTCCATGCTAATATGTCCTGAAAGATTTTGAAACTTGCATCTCTAAAACAGATTTGAGAGAAAGGAAAACCAGAACTTAAAGTGGCCATTAAGGAACTTACCAGATAATTTAAACATTTTTTAGCTGAGATTATCAGAGCAAAAAGCTTAATATTCACAACACTTTTGTAATTTAGTAGTAGTTATGGCTATAAATCCTTTTACAAAGAGATGAGAATATAACACTATGACTTCATATGGAAGATTTAATAATTTATGCACAGAAGAATAGAAAGATATAGTCCCCATAAGCTTAAAATAACTGAGCACGTTTTTTGAGTATTGCACACAAATAAGAATACAGTGATGTAGTGTTAGAGTTTCTTAAATGGTATCTTTAATACGTTTTAATGGGTCAAAACAATGTCTGACATTTTTAATTCTGAAACATCTGCCTTTTAAGAAGTAGTTTTGATAAAAGTACTTGTTTTAAGAAACACAGAATTTTAGTCTTATACAATGCAAATTTGATGTTCTAGATTGTATAGCTATTTACACATGCAACACATTCCCCTCAGCAACATAGCATACAACTTTCAGTATAAACAACAAATAAATGGCTGCATAGTTGGAAAATTAACCTTAGTGGATGTCTGCACAAGACCTGTCGTAGATTCCATAAAACTTGATAGGAATTATTCCAAATATCTGAGAATAGGATTAAGTCATTAGTCCGTAGAACTTAAATCAAAATAGCCAAACAAGGTCAACTTTATTTAATCAAATAAAGAAAGAATGGTTTGTAGGTCAAACCTGTTAGTCGTTCTTTTTATACAGTTTTCTCAGCAAAATCGTAAGTTGTTCTATGGAGAGACAAAACGTACTATATGAGAGATTATTCTTACATTGTAATAGAACTACAATATGACTTCAGAATGTCAAATTCTATTAACAAATAAAGCATTACAACTCAATCAACTTAGAATATGTTATTCAAACTAAATTTATATTGATAAGTGAATTAATGCCTGTTGTTCTAAAAGAGCTGGTCATTCTGATGTGGCTTCCTAGAGCTATGGATACCCCACTGAAAGCTCTCAGTGAATATAAGGAAACATGTACACATGATATAGATCTATGTCCTTTTCCACAATCCAAATGATAAATAAATGAATGATAAATAAATAAATGAAACCAGGTCATATCTCTGAACATGTGACAGAAACAAAACAAAACAAACAAATAGGAGAAGACAGAGAACGATGAAGAAGATATGAAGCCAGAGCAGAGGAGTAATACTTAACGAGTTAAGTTATTTTGATAGTTACCTGGTCCTTTACAACCAAACAAACCTACCCATTCTGGTTTTCCCAATATGCTTGTCTTGACCTGTTTTTTTTTTTTGCTGTATCTAAGGAACAAATCAACCCTAAAAAGCCCTTCAGGGGCACTTGCTCTTTTTACTGAGCAATCTGTTTTATTTCATCAGCAAGGGAAGTGAAATCAAAGTGAATCATATTTAAACTTTCATGTAAACAAGCCATAAGACAAGCTTGTACTGAAGCATTTTTTTTCCTGTGAGGTAATGGCTAATTTGTTTTCTTGATCAAACAATTCTTATTTCTTTTTTTTTTCTTTTTTTTGAGATTTTTAGCAGTGCTATAAAGATGATGTCCATAGAGAAAACTTTGCAGAACAGCTTTTTTAAATTGAACCTCCAGAAAGCAAAAGCACACAGTACTTGTAAGTACTATATTATTCAGGAATGTCTTTAAAATGCTCCAGCTGCACTGTGGTTTGTGTATGAGGCCGTGTCTACA
>ML685769.1:34564533-34602139 GCA_007922175.1 Pelusios castaneus | reverse complement strand
TGGGGGGCCGGCTCGAATCGGAGCCGGCCCCCCAGCACAGTCCAGGGCTTCGGTTGACAGTGGGGGCTGGCAATGTAGCCCCCCCTGCCACCGGAAGCCCTGCAGCTGGGCTAGAGGGCTGGCTGTGGGCAGTGCATGGTGGGACAGGTGCCCACCATGCACTGCTCTTCGTTCGCAAAGGAGCATTCCAAGGATGAATGCTCCTTTGCGAAACAAAGAGCACGTGTGTACACGGGAAAGCGCTATTCTTATAGCGCTTTACTTGTCCTGCAATAACTTATTGCGGGACAAGTATTCTCATGTAGACAAGGCCTGAGAGAGGGTTAATTGATTTCACAATGAGAGATATTTTCCCCCCTCCATGAATGTCTATTGGCTCTTTGGAGCCAATATGCCCCGCTTTGGCAGAATGAAGTGGCATTATTACGCCCATGAAATATTAAAGTAATGTTTGCATGTGGAGTCTAACAGCACAAGAAAAACAAACAAGGAGTCTGGTGGCACTTTTAAAGACTAACATATTTATTTATTACCTGAGCTTCTGTGGGAGAAAATCCCACTTCATTAGGAATGTACCAGGGATAATGGTCCCAGGGACTAAACTGATGAGCCATTAAGGATACAATGGGTGTATTACTTATGTCCTTAATGGCTCATCAGTTTAGTCTCTGGTACATTCCTAAACATTAAGGACACAATGGTTTGACACACCCACCCACCTCTCTCAGGTTTTTCAATAAAATAACATAAGTTAAAGTACAAATAGAATACCCAATTCCTAACTTCTAATCAAAATAGAATTCCTAGACATAAATTATATAATCATTCCCAGCAAATTATTACCTTTCTATTGATACCAAACATGACATAGTTCCTATGGATTATAGAGCATTTATGAGATATCCATTGAAAATAATATCATAAATGCTTCCCTAAATCCAGACAGCATCACACACAGGGCTCTGCCCTGCCAGGGGTCCCTGTCCTCCTTTGCCCCATTGCACACAAGGGGTGGCCCCCCACCACCATGGACCTGTCCAAGGTCCCCCTAACCCCACAAAGTTAACCTAGAGCATTGTAAGTTCCCCTTTAAGTCAACTTTAATTTTAAGTGTAGACACACTAAGTCGAATTAGTTAAAGTCGACTTAAAAGTGCAAGTGTAGACATAGCCTTAGAGCCTTCCCCATCTTGTGTCCCACCTCTGGCATTTGGAGATATTTACTTGACTTTTGCCAGTTACCACTTTTTCCATGCACTTTCTGACCTCCAAGAGGTGGTTTTCTTTGTTTATCCATCCTATCTTCATTCTTTGTGAGCTTTGTGTTTTCTGTTAATAACCTGTCTGAGAAGCTTGCTCATCCAGTTTGTTCTGCAACCCTCCCCTGCAATTTTTTCCGCTTGTTTTGCATGCTGGTTTCACATAGTTTCTGCAGTTTGGCTTAAAGTAATTCCAGCCTTTCTCCTTATTCCAATTCTTGAATTCTTCAGTCCAGTTCACTTCCAAGACTGATTCCTTTAATTTTGTAAAGTTTGCCTTTTTGAAAAACTAAGTACCCTACTTGCAGACTCATTTTTGTTTATCTGTTTATTTAATTTAAACTGAATTAACTCATGGTCACTTAAATCTAAGGTCATCTTTTACAACCAATTTTCGAATGAGAATTGGCTCACCAGTATCATAACTGAACTGGCACCATTTTTTGTTGATTTAATGATTATTAGGTGAATAAATCTGTCAGCTATCACATTCAGGGATATCTGGGCTATGCCATTATTAAGAGCACTTAACCTTTAGCCTACATTTGAAAAATTAAAGTCTCCCATAATAACAAAATTCCCAGTAGTAGTGATTTCGTTAAAAATGTTACGGAAGTCTCTAACCATATTCAAATTGGATGCTGGGGATCTGTAGCATACCCTGACTGTTATCGCAGTGGAGCCTTTGTTAGCTTTCTTCCCCGAAGTGATTTTGACTCAGACAGATTCTGTTTTTTTCCATTCCATCACTTCTAATTTCTTTACAGTCTTCCTCCTCAACATTATTATATAATACTACTTCCCGATGCCACATTTACCTTTAGTTCTGTCTTTCCAGGATAGCACCTACCCTTCAATACCTTCATTTCAGTCAAGACTGTTATTCCACCATGTTTCTGTTATCCCATAAAATCTGGTTTCACTTCTTGCATCAGTAGTTCTAGTTACTACTAGATTGTTAAACTGATTCCTTGCACTGGTGTACAGATACTTTAATGGTGTCTATTTGGCTCCCCCCAGATTCCTCACTAGTTGTTGCTGTTGTTGGTATTGGCACTATCTTTCTGCATGCTGCCCATTCTCCTGTCCTCTGCTGTTCCTTTCACTATTGCTATATCCTATCTTACTTTCCTCCTCAATTTTCAAATTAGGTATGAAGATTACATGAGCATCTCCCAACTGTTTTCCCTAGATTCCTCATTTAAAGCTCTTTAACTCTGTTCTGCCAACCTCGAGATGACTGTTTTCCTCCCTACTCGGGTTGAGTCCATCCCTTGAGAACAATCTTCTGTCCATGAATGCTTCCCAGTGGTTGAACATTTCAGAGCGCTTCTTATAATACTTCTGCCTGAGCCATCCATTGATCATCATAACCTTGCCTTTGTTCTCCTCCTTAAGGAGAGATAGATTTGCCTCTTCTTAGTGTTGGTGTGATTCACCAGCCTGCCTCCTTCTGCTTTTTCTGGATGCAAATCCTCTTGTCTTTTGTTTTACCTTGCAGTTTTCTGCAAGTCATCCTCTGTCCTCATTGGGATCCAAATTCTGGCTATCTTCATTGATTCTTCCCCCCTCCTTATAGTAGTAGCCAGTCTTCTTTCTTGCCCTTCCACATTATGTTACTGGCTACTGTGCCTCTTTTTCATTTTCCAACTCAGCAAATCTGTTCCTCAGTTTTATTTTTCTTTCACTAGCCAGTCTTTTCCTTGCCTGGTTCTCATAATCACATGCCAATCTACTGGGCACTTTCCTCATCTAGCAGTCTACAATCAGAGCTCTCCAGTACAGATTACCTATGTGAGTCCTGAATTTTTCCTTCAGCATCCTCTGGTATTCCCTCCATCATCCTCTCAAATCCTCTTTGAAACTCAACCAGAATTCTACTTTCATCTTCAAACCAAAGATATTTTCTACTATCGGCTCTGTCAGTTGGCACTTCAGACAGACAAAGCTCTTTGTGGTATCCACTCCAGGATAATCCCACAGCTTCCACATCCAGTCATCTTCATTGTCTCCTCCATTTCTTGGTTCACTATTGCTGCTGCCTCCATAGTTTTCCTAGCCTTCTCTCCTAAACACCTGTCAAGGGGAAAAAACACATACACCCACCCACACACACTAAACAAAATATCACAGACTGCCTCCCACAAGCTATAACTCCCCTGTTTTCGGTCTGTTTGCTGGCTCCTGTGCCAGCATACAGAGCTCTGCATTATGGGTTGTTTTTTTGTGGGGGGGTGGGCAGGGAGTGTTTCCTTAGGGAAAATATTGATATTTTATAGAAGGAGGTGTTTGCAGGCAGTACCTGAAAACAAATAAAATTCTCCTTTTTCAAGGAAGCATTGCAGCATGGAACCAAAAGTAGTAAAGAAAGAAAATGAAAACATTTTTCTCTAAAGAATTTTCCATCCCACCCTGCATTCACACGGAAGGAAAGGATATATTTTGCTATATTTCTTTCACTATTTTCTTCATAGCCTTTCTTTTACTATTGAATTTTTCCCCAAATGACCTTTCTACTATTCTGCGTTGGGTGGGGTAGTTGTCTTCAGACAGAATTCTGTGGCCAGAATGAGTTTTTATCCTGCTCCCATAGACTCACAATCATGATGGAGGAGAGTGAACTCTGTGTCTTTTTTATCAAAACCTCATTTAAAATTCTTGCCAGTGAACACTCCAGGTGAGCCTGAAAAGGGGTAGTTGTAACAATTAGCAAAACAGTTCAGCTCCTTAGTATTTCCACAATACAACTATTCCACAATGCCACCATTTAATCAAAATTAAGCCACCAGCCTTTATTTGCTTAAATGGTGTCACTGCGGAAACCCTAAGGAGCAACAGCTATTTGTGATAATCAACACAGAGACATTCCAATTTCCTACAGCTAACAATAATTGCCATCTTCAGGTTTGAAGGGACTTCCCTGTGGTTGTGCTTAAAAAAAACAAGAAAAAGAACTAACCTGAGCCCACACAACCTATGAGGTTAATGCAAATGTTGGAATACAACAAACTCTCTTGGATAAAGGGTAGTATGCCACATTGTCAGGTGGATCGTTAATTCAAAGACAAAAGTGCTAAAGTCACTTACTATAAATGTTCTTGACAAGTTACTATTTTAAAAAAGCAAACTCATTCATCTAGTAATAAAGTATTACAAAACAGTATATAAAGTAGAGGTATGTAAACACAAAAATAAATAAATATATTTACTAGGGTTGCCAGAAAAAAAAGTAAGTTTCTTAGCCATTAAATATTATTGTTACCATAGTTGTGTGGTTTAAATAACGGTAGTGCATATCTGGTGTAGTTCCATAGCTCTTAGATAAGGCTTGAGGAGTACTCAAATATAAGTGACTTCTTGGGTTTAGCAACAAAAATGTCCCTTTAAGTTTATCTATCCAGAGAACATTTAAGTTTCTCCATTCTCTCCCAGCACAGAGAGAGTTCTTGTCTTATGCCTTAAAGGCCTGGGCTTGACTCAGCCTCTAGTGTCTTGGACATGGCCAGGGCTTGTTGGGACTTGCCCACATCACTTTCTCTGTCACTAGTCTTGAAGGGATTGCCAAAAATTGCTCTTCATTTGTAACAATTAAGTCACAGACCTAATTAGATGCTGCATTGAATTGTTTGAACCCTTCTCCATTTCACTTAAAGTTAGAATCTCTTGATAAAAATGCCAGATCTTTCTTTCTTTCTTTCTTTCTTTCTTTCTTTCTTTCTTTCTTTGAAGCTTTATCCATTCATGACATTGTAGGTCCTGAGAGTCAACTATCACTTACAAGGTTAAAAATCCATCTAAATAATAGTAGTAGCTATGCTGGGAGGATTATTTTCTGTCTTATCATCTATTTCTTTTTCTAATGGTTCCTAACATTCTGTTAGCTTTTTTGACTGCTGTTGCACACTGAGCAGATGTTTCAGAGAACTAACCATAATGAGACTGAGATACTAAGTACCCCTATAGTCACACCCTACACACTATTGTAAAAATCTTTGTACAAAATATGCCTTGTGAGGTATCATTTAAAAATAGTAATTAATATTTTTGCATGATGTATGTACGTGACGAATATTAAAAAATATGGACATATTCTGGAATGAGAACTAAAATGTGTTCATACCAGGTATGTTGAGGGAGTTCTTAAACAGATCTATCCTAGACAAAGGAATGTGTTCACTTCAATTTACATAAAAGCAGAATGACAAATGGTAAAATTACTTTTTTTTTAAGTTGGACAGTGAAAGTGGGGAGTTTTAAATCATATTTTTGCCCCAGCATTGAGGGGGGTGGGCATTGTTGATGAATTTAAGGTATAGAACATAGGGAAACAGTTTTAAATAAAAGTCAGACAAAAATATATAAGGAGAAATAATTAAAGGCAAAGCCTTGACCACTGTAAATAGTCACACTGTCTGCATGCTCTTAAAGCCTTTGCTCTGGATGCAGGGCTGGATTAACAAAGGGGCTATAGGGGCCCCTGCCCACCCCCAGAGCAGAGCGAACAGGGCTGACCTACCCCCCGGCCGGTCCAGGGGCAGGACGGGAATCGCTCCAGCCCAGGCCCCACCCCCCCAGAGCTGACAGGGTAGGGCCTTCTGTCATCTGCCCCCCAGGCTCTGTGGAAGCTATTCAGGGTGCTTGTAGGAGACCAGATATAGGCCATAGATCCTGGAATCTGGGGCCCCCTTTCAGACCGGGACCTGGGGCTCAAGACCCTATAGCTTCTTTGTTAATCCTATGGCCAGTATATGGCTGTGGCCCTGGAAGGCTGAACTGGAGGCCATACTGAGTACAAGCCAGCCCCAGCCCACCCCCAGAGTGGAGCAAATAGGGTTGGCCTGCCCCACTCCCAGGGATGGGCTGGCTGGCCCAGGGGCAGGACAGGAACATTGGCCTCTGCCCACCACATAGCACTGGCCCAGGTGGGGGCACCATGGTGGTGGTGGGGCTAGCAGCACCCCAAGCTGGGGGGGCGGGCAGATGGGTTGGGAGGCCACCCAATGGGGGGGCAGCCCTGGGCCCCAAGGCCCTTAATCTGGGCCTGTATGGAAGATATATATTTTTTATTTGTAAATTCACTAACAAGATTAGTATTTTATTTATTTTTCAATCTAAATTTTATAAAACAAATTGCTTAATTATTTATAAATTGATTGTATTTTCTGATTGATGTATAATTAGGGATAGATCATTTCTTGGTTTCAATGGAGCTGCACCATTTAACACCAGCTGATGATCTGGCCTGCATTATTATGTAAAGAGGAAATTTGAAGTCAGGCCTTTTGGGTTCTATTACCTACTCAACATTAGCTGTCTTTGAGACTCATGACTCAGTTTACCTACCTGTAAAATGAATATAATTAAAGTGACCTGCCTCACTGGGATATTGTCAGACTTATCCACAGGTACATTCATGGCACCAAGTATCATAAGTAGTTATAATAATAATTAGCTTTGTAAAATGATTTGACAACTTTGGTTTAATATCAATGTAAAGTTGATCTCACACCAGTATATTAGTTCAGATTGAATTTCTCTTGATTTGTACCTGTGTAAGTGAGAGGAGAATCAGAGGTTACCTGTACTTAAAATGCTAGAGCAGTGCTATAATGCTTCAGTGAAGACAATAGTCATGTCAGTGTAGGTATTCCACCTCCACGAGAGGCAGTAGCTACTTGAGAACCCACCAACCTACAGTTGTCTACAACTGGTGTTAGGTTGGTTTAAGTGCCTCATTCAGGGGTGTAGATATTTTACAACTCTGAATGGCGTAGTTATACCCACCTAGTTTCCAACTATATTCCAGGCCTTAGACTCTTCTCTCTCCCTCTCTTCCTCTCTAATGTTATGAACAGTAGCTTTAATTTTTTCCCTCCCTTTGAAGTTCTCTACAGCCTTCATGAAACCCATTTTGAACTTTCACCTTCACTTTCTAAATGGGAAACTCATTTGGGAATTATTGTGAAATAGCTAGGGTGTGAATTTAAAGTGTAATAGTTATTCTACATTAACTCAACATGTGGAGTTAGTGTAGAATAACTATTTGACCTCACCTTCCTCTATGTGCTGTTCCCCAGTGTTTGAATCCTCACACCTATTTTGATTTGCTGTTACAGCCTGACCTGATCCTATGTCATACACTCCCCTGCATTTAATTTCCTCCCGTTCTGTAAATTTCCCATCTTCAAAGCATCTGATGAAGTGGGATTTTCTCCCACGAAAGCTCATGCAATAAATAAATCTGTTAGTCTTTAAAAGTGCCACAGGACTCTGTTGTTATTCAGCACTAGACATTCCAGGCTTTTTCTCCTTGTAGAAAAGCCATTAAGCCCTGCAATATACTCACCATTTTTCTATCCTAGATTTGAGGTTAGATGTCCTTTGAGATCTTCATAGTTGTTGCTTAATCATGCAGGCACCTCAGTGTTGCATGCAGGGCATTTCCACCTACGTTGACTGAGCCTTGGTCTATAACACAGTGCAATTTTGGTGGCAATTGAAGGGAGATATGCAAAGTACTTAAAATACCTTGCGTATCTCCCTCCAATTGTCTACTGGCTCCTTACTGCTGTGTCTTCAGCGCACTGAGTTGATGGGAAATGCCTTCCCAAAGACTCAGTGCTTCTCCTTCTGCAGGGGTGGTCTTCTGAGATTGGATTCCTGATTGGCTGAGCGGATCTTCACAGACCAGAGCCCTTTCCTTCTAACAAGTTTTAGTTTAGATAGAAATGGTAGTCTCTTCTGTTCGAGTACTGGATGTGGTTTTAAAATTGAGAAGAAGCACCTTATATGATGTATTAGTTAAGAAGCATCCAAGTGCTCCTGAAGACCAGCCTTGCATTTCAGTATAGTTTTTAATAAGTCTGAAAATCCTAGGTCTGCTCCAGGCATTTCAGAAAATATATTAACCAACACTGCTGCAGGTTTTTTTTTAATTGTCGCATGAAATAAAAGAAACTACTGAAGATAATTATATGACAACAGTATAATTACCAATGTGAAAATGACTTAAACAAAGAAACTTTGGGGCATTAATTATAATAAATGAGAATCTTTAGTTGATGAAAAGGACATTTTATATTTATACCAGGACTGTAGCTACCATATTTTCCTGCAATAATGTTTTAAAGTGTCATAAATCTACCATTTGAAATTACTTACATGCTATAACCAATTAAAGGTTAAGTTCAGCCAGCAAAAAGTAATCACAGTTTAAAACAGAAAAAAATATCATGTTTAATTAATTGCTTCATTATGCAATTTTTTTAAAGAGAGAATAACTTTCAATTAAAATTTTCAGTTTTAAATAAGTGGGTATTTCCATGGTTGTAATAGACCAAAAAATAAGTATTCACTCTCTGATGCCTTTTTGTATCACATTAAATTAAATAGGCCAAATTCTGTTCTTCTTTACATGAGTACATTCTAGGCCCAAACACTTCCATCTATACTTAACTTTAGACTGATATCAGGGTAACTGCTCATAGTACTATAGTGAAGTGTATGGGTAAGTGTTTGCAGAAATGGAGCCTACTAAAGAAATTGGGGTTGTGTAACTGAAAGCAATATTTGGTCTAAAATTTATATTTATGTATATTTTAACCTCAAAATATTGACTCATGCAATTTTGTTGTCCCCAGTCAGACCGTTGAGGTCAACATTCTACTTTTGGCATGGCCTGTCTCCTGACTTTTTCACAGAACTGGTAAAAAATACAGAATATTTTTTATCACAATTCAGTTTTTGGAAAAGTCTGGCCACTAGGTAAGTTGGGTCATAAATCAGCAACAATTTCTTATAAAAAAAACTTCAGTGAAAATGATCAGTATTTTTGACCACCTCATTTCTACAAAACAAGACATGTAGAAATAATTAAATAAACTAAAAATACAATTGGATGAATTCCTTCCAGTATTACAGTCTGAACATGGAGCACAGAAAAATATTTGTTTCTGTTGAATTTGGGATTTTGAATTTGCTTGATTTTTAGCCTTATATAGGAATGGTTGGTAGTCAATATTTGCTCATGATATGTTAAAAGAAATTATTTGTCTTGAAAAGCAATATAGGGGAAAATATTCAGGTATTCAATCTCATGAATGATGCCATCATTTCATGATGATAATGCATTGTACAGCTCATTAGTCTGGCAAAGATGCAAAAAACAGAGTTGCAACATCACTCTGTAGGATGAACAGTTATATATCAGAGATAGGTAACTCTGTTATAATAAAATGACATATAAAACATTTACTATATGAAAATATGTAAAAATATTCCTAGATTGTCCTAGATTGCATAGAACATATACAAAGCAAAACTTTAAACCTGTAACTAATGAGAATGGTAGGAGCTTTAGTTGGTTATGCTCCTCATTCTCATAATAAATACAAAAATCAGACCTGCATATAAATTAGAGGGAGAAAAAAAAAACTATTAGGTCACCTGGTCCATTCCTCTGGTATTGTCTGATTATTCCCTATAATATAATAACTATCCACAAAATAAGTCATGTTCATTTTCCACCTTTACAGGCTCAATGTTTGTGTTGTTATACAGCCACTTATGTCAAGTAAATTATAGGGCTACTTACCCTATTGATTTACAGATTATTGCCTGTTTAAATCTTTTATCTCACCTACTACTTTCCCCAGAAGATATGATAATTCTTCCCATATGATTTAGCTTTTGGTTTGCTTATTAAATTTCTGCTTGAGATTTCTAGGAGCTATTTAAATGCCCATTCTTACTTTTTGAGGGTATGTATGTTTTATACTTGAATTTGGCCCTTACAGAGAGAAAAGGAAGGAGGAGGAAGTGATTCAAATACTACCCAATCTTTACAGCATTTTAAATCCAAAAACTGGACCTTATACTGCTCTCTACTTTTAATATGAGCTGGATGCAAGCCCACTATGGAATCTAGATCTGAATTTAATAGACTTAGCTGATCTCTGTCTTGGTTTTCAGAATCAGTGTAGCTTTAGTGAAGTAAAAGCCTGATAACATTTAATATTCATGCCTTTAAAATGATTAAAATTATCTTCAACATAACTTTATTCCTTTAATATCTTAACCAGAGCTGCTAAACAAGTGAAGTTTGAGTCACACTAACCCAAATATGACCTGAGTTTGAAATAGGCAAGCTATTGTAGTACTACCTCTTTCCCAAATTCATAGCTATCCAAATCATAGCTTCCTATATCCAGCAATTTGAAATCCAGGCTTCTCAAAATTAAAACTCGGAAACCCAGTCCATCACAAATCAACCCTTTTCAAAAGTGAAATGGTGTATAGCATAAATAAATATGTCCTGAACTATTGGACATACATGAGTTATATGTGGTATGTGTGTACATTTGTGTAACAGTGGAAATGATTTATATCCAACAGACAGAAATTTTAAAAAATCCAAATAGAACATAGGTTTTTCAAGTCTAGAAGTAACAATCTTTTGAGTTAACAATGTAGAAATGATTAGTAATGACTTAAGAAGTCAGAAGAACATTACTTCCACCTCTTGGATTTGAGCTCTAATCGAATGAGCAGGCAACATTCTTCTTTTGTCTATGTAGTAGAGCATTAGCTCTGTACATCTTTGTAATTACTGAAACAGAAAGTGAACAGGAAAAAAGAGCGTCTTTAACAAGAGTTTAATTCCTAAGGTGTTCTCATATTTTAAACATTTGTCCGGTAAGAATTAATTGCTATTTCTGGAAAAGGTGTCCTTATCACAAAACAAGCATTACAATGATTACTAGCTGTCATGCTGAAAAACTCTGCAGAGTGACAAACACATGAATAGACATGATACCCCTTCAGGTGGTATATCCAAACCAGAATTTAGACCTAGTGGCTATAATAATGGGACAAGGTGAGGGATCTTACATTCACTCTGATTCTGCTTTTTCTTCAGGGCAATAGTGGTAGCGTTGTCCACTGATTTTCCCCTTTACACATTTCCTTTTCTTCATTCTCAGCTGTTGCCTCTTCTAATCTGGAAGCCACACACTTGTCATCATTCCTGGGGCCTGGTTTGTTAAAAAAAACAATAAAATTCCAAAATAACATTACATGAACTCTCAGTCAAAATCTTTTCCCTGGGAATGGTGGTGGTGGTAGTGACAATTGCAACAGTGGCTGCTAGGTCTGCTGGGTCTTATGCCTTCAGAATCTATTCTAGACCCCTGGGGCCTATCAGAAAGTTACTCTCACCTCTCTTATATTAAATGTGGAGCCTAATAATCCATAATTGTCCCAAAGAGTCATCTGCAATTAACCTGAAGCTGTTTGCAGGGTTCCAGCATTTACTAACAAGGGCTATGTCTACACTTACTAAAATTAGTTTGAATTAGTCAAACTAATTAATTCGAACTAATTTTAGTTAGTTCGAATTAGCTTAATTCGAACTAGAAAAAATTAGTTCGAATTAGCGATCTCCATTGATTTCAATGGGCCGGTTAGTTCGAACTAAGAAATTAGTTCAAACTAACATGGCCACATTGGTTAATTCAAACTAACTAGTTCCTTATTTCTAATACCCTATTCAAAGTTATTAGTTCGAATTAAGGAAGCCCTTAATTCGAACTAATTAAACCCTAGTGTAGCCATGGCTTTAGTTAGTTCGAATTAAGCTTCCTTAATTAGAACTAACTTGCCAATGTGGATGTAGCCAAGGAGAGAAAATGAGAAACTCCTAGTTCTATCTTATATCTCCCCATCCCCTTGTTTTTATCCTCAGTAATGGATGAAAAATCCTTTTCCTTTCATCGGGTGTGTGTGCTATGGTAATATAGGTAGCCTCTCCCTTTACTTCCCTAAGACCAACCATAGCCCCCAGATTGAAAGCACATTTAATCATGACTAGCGCTGAGCAAGTTTCACACTGTTACTCGTGAAACAGGGCTTCCTGCATAAAACAACTTGGTCTGTTAGTGCAATCCAAGACCCAAAAATGACAAGAAGTAGAGTGATGCTTCACATGGAAAAAAATAAAAGGTCTTTAGCAAATTGCCTTATACAGATGTACCTGTCTTTTCAGCATACATGGTTAATACAGTCTGTACATTTGTTCTGTTACTGAATAATCTTGTTTTACCCTTTTTAGAGTTTCTCATTGTATTAATTGTTATTGTTGTTTTTAATAGGAGTCATATTAAGAAAGCAGTTGTCAGAGTCCAGGGCAACTGCATCTGTGTTTCTCTTCTGTGGGTTTCTCTTTTGAGGGTGTCCACTCTAAGCTCCCACCCACTTAGCCATCATCTCTCAGGCAGAGATCTGTATCTCTTTTCTTCCTTCCAGGGTTCTTCCAGGCTGCATAATTCCCTGTCTGTACTTTGATAGTCCCAGCAAGCCAGACTACATAAGCAGGCCAACATCTGTACTTTTCTTCCTCTCTGAAGGTTGTGAATGACTGTATATACCAGCAGCTACAAGTTACCACACAGCTCTTTCTAAGCAAGCACATTTATTGTTAAGGTGAAAATATCACAGTGAAAACAATAAAAACCTACACACATGCTAAACAGTTTATCAGAGATCAACTCAACTGCAACTTCAGGCTCTGGAAAGTGTTTGTCCTTCAAAATCCACAGCTGGGGTTTTCTCCATGATTACAAATTCATAATTGCCTCATATTCAGTACCAGAAGCACCATGATTTTTTCAGTCTTTCCTTTATATTGCTTGGGCTTTTGATGTCCAGTGACCTGGAAAAGATAATCAATACACTAGATGCATCTCTGCAAGGCATAGCTTCAGAAAGCTGGTTTTCTGCATAACCAGAAGTGAGGAATTTGCATTAGCCTCATAGTTATTTCCCAGGATATCCACTTCATACATAGTGCCCCAAAAGTCCATTCTTGTCTGGCATTATGTTCAGTATAGTCAGTCGACCATCCAGGCCTTATATCACATCTCTTCCCTTAGGAAGGTTATATATAATTCCTGGCCACAATAATACATAACTTTTGCATTTTATATCATGAACACCCAAATATAATGAAGTGTTTTTCAATGATATTGCAGGAAATTCACATAAAACTACTGAGACAGGTATGGCAAACACAGCCGAATGAAAAGTTATACATTTAGCAATAAGGAATACAGGACATGCCTACAGAATGGGGGATCGTATTATGGAAGATAGTGACTGCAAAGGATTTGCAGCTCATAGTGGACAAGACTCTCAACATGAGTTCTCAGTGCAATGCTGTGACAAACAAGGGTTAATGCAATCAATGAAAGTATAAACTGTGGAGTGGTGAGGAAGGGTATCAAGGTGATTTTATTCTGGTATACATCATTGCTGATTCTGATATTAGAATATTTCATCCTGTTCTGATGTCCACTTTTTAAAAATACTTAAAAATTGGAAGACAACAGAGTCCTGTTTGGAATTTGACTACATGGAGGGCACTGAATTCAGCCGTTTGAAGTGGAAATCCATCAACTACATGAAACAATTTGCACAGATCCATACAGACATCATCTTCCTTTCCAAATGCAAGCAACTGTACATTATACCTAATGGACTGAAGGTACAGAATCCATTACAATCGACAAATTACACAGATTACAGTGAGAGATTGTGCCATAAACTCTCTCAGAAATTAAGAAATCACCTTATCAGCAGCATCTTCAAAGCGTCTGACAAAGTGGGATTTTCTCCCATGAAAGCTCATGCGATAAATAAATCTGTTAGTCTTTAAAAGTGCCACAGGACTCTGTTGTCTTTCTACAATAGACTAACACGGCTACCCCTTTGGAATTTAAAAATTGGAGTGAGTACACAAAATGATTTCGGGGCTGGAGAAAATGTCTTACAGTGAGAAACTTTAAAAGCTCAATATTCTTAGCATATCAAAAAGATGATTGAAAGCTACTTGATTATTGAGCACAATGGAAAAAATACGGGGTGTTGAATAGCTCTGTAAGCTACTGTAGAAAAGCATAACAAAAACCAATGGCTGGAAGCTAAAGCCAAACAAATTCAAATTTGTTCCTAACTCCTGCTTTGAACAATGAGGGTGATTAAGCATTGGAACAAACTGCCAAGAGGTAGACACAACCTCTCCATGTTTTCAGATCCAGTCTGGATAGCTTTCTGGAAGATATGCTTTATTCAAACATAAATTATTGGTCTCAATACTGGTGTAATGATGACATTTAGTGGCCTGTGATTTGCAGATGGTCAGAGTAGTCAGATGGTCTGGCCTTAAACTCTATGGCTATGTCTACACTGGCAAGTTAGTTTGAATTAAGGAAGCTTAATTCGAACTAACTAAAGCTATGGCTACACTAGGCTTTAATTAGTTTGAATTAAGGGCTTCCTTAATTCAAACTTATAACTTCGAATAAAGTATTAGAAGTAAGGGTTAATTCGAACTAACTACTTCGAATTAACCAATGTGGCCATGTTAGTTCGGATTAATTTCTTCGTTTGAACTAACCAACCCATTGAAATCAATGGAGATTGCTAATTCGAACTAAGCAAGTACCAATTAGTTTGAATTAGTAAGTGTAGTAAGTGTAAGTAAGTGTAGACATAGCCTATGAAACTATAGGTCCAGGATAAGATCTCCATTGTGCTTGAAGCTATACACACATATTTAAGTCAATGTCTGACAAAGTGTTCCCATTCCAGTTTTGACTGAGATGTGTAATTACAGTACTTTAAAATCTACAATGATTAAAATTGAGATCATCTCCATTGCTTTTTTGAGCAGATCTGGTGCATCACTGCTACAGATGCCAGAAGGAAGTGTAATGTGGTTCATCATCGACCCACTTCCTTTGACCCTGTGGAAGCCACTTCCCACTTCATCTGTGAGAATGTGAGGAGTGAGTAGGCCTTAGGTATTCTTATATGTTTAAAGGATTAATTTTCAGTTCAAACAGCATTCTTTAGTGTTACTGTAATCAAATATGCTGTTTGAATAGAAAACGAAGGTTTTAAACATTAAAATATAGCTGCAGAGGCTTATTCCACATCAGGAGCAAGCCCAAAATGTATACTAGAAAATCTACCATCACTGTGAATGTTTAAAATCTCTGTGTTTAGGTCAAGGACATACAGTGGTCATATTTAAAAGATCAGCATTTAACAACAACTTTGGCATCTGAAATACCTCAGAATGATGACTCTTGGTAAATGCTGACTACAACATGCTTAAATCTACCCTACAGTGCAACCAGTGCTCTCTAAGCCATGATGCAGTATGCAGTTCAAACTGGAGATAAATCTTGTAAATACTGCAGAGCAAGAATTTGGATTTATTCTGACCATGATGTACATCCAAAATGGACATATTATGTTCACTAGCCTTTGGTGTGGGAAGTTTACCATGTGGTGTTCTCCATTGATGTTTTGGAACCTGGGAATACCCTGAAAACTATTTACAACAGCAACATTTTATTAACAGCATTAGAAGAACATATTCAGAATTCCTACAGCAGCCTGCTTCTGGGGCCCTCTCTCAGTGGGTGGCATCCTGACACTGGTCATACATACCTAATTTTAGAGAGACTGTACACAGCAAATTACATGCCCCTTTTTTATGTTAAAATCCACTTACTATACTAAAAAGGATTTCCACAAACAATCTGCGTGCATGCCTTGAAACAAAACATCTGTTTCAGCCTTCTCCATCATTTGCTCCTTGTTCTTCATTTGTGGAGGTGAAAGGTTATCAGCACTCAAGCCATTAGATTTTACACTTCACTCACAGACTGTGCCCGAGTCTAATATATATATACCAGCTTGGTATGAGGACTTTTATAATATATATATATATATATATTTCTAATATATATATATATATATATATATATTATAAAAGTCCTCATACCAAGCTGGTATGCACACACTATTTTTGGCTTCTGAAGAATTTCTGTGGACTATATGTCTAGCATATAATATGCATCTGTTATGAGACTTTAAGTTCCAAAAGTCAGAGGTTCTGACTGATCAGAATCCATCAGTACATGTCTTGCTATAAAAGTGGCTGATTAGGTAGTACTGGCATATTGGGCTGCATTATTAGGAGCATTGCCAGCAGTTTGAAGGAGGTAATTATTCCCCTCTCTTCAGCATTTGTGAGGCCACATCTGAAATATTGTGTCCATTTTTTGCCCCCCACTAAAGAAAAGATGTGGACAAATTGGAGGTAGTACAGTGGAGGGCAACAGAAATGATTAGGGAGCTGGGAAACATGAGTTATAAGAGAGGATGAGGGAACTGGACTTAGTCTTCAGAAGAGAAGAATGAGGGGGGGTTGGATAGCAGCCTTCATCTATCTGAAGAAGAGTTCTAGGGAGGATGGAGCTATACTGTCCTCACTTGTGGGAGGTGACAGAACAAGGAGGATGGTCTCAAGTTGCACTGTGGAAAGTCTAGATTAGATATTAGGAAAAACATTTTCACTAGGAGGGTGGTGAAGCACTGGAGTGGGTTAATTAAGGAGGTGGTGGAATCTCCATCCTTATAGAATCATAGAATCTTGGGGTTGAAAGGTACTTCATGATGTCATCTAATCCAACCCCTGCAAAGAGTAAGACCACTTCCACTAAATCATCCCAGTCAAGGTTTTTGTCTAACCTGGCCTTAAATGTTTCCAAAGATGGAGATTCCACCACCTTCCTAGGTAACCCATTCCAATGCTTCACCACCCTCCTAGTGAGAAAGGTTTTCCTAATATCCAACCTCGACCTCCCCATCTGTAACTTGGAACCATTGCTCCTTGTTCTGTCCTGTTACTACCGAGAACAGCCTAGCTCCCTCCTCTTTGGAGCATTCCTTCAAGTAGTTGAAAGTTGCTATCAAATCCCCCTTCAGTCTTCTCTTCTGCAAACTAAATAAGCCTAGTTCCTTCAGTCTCTCCTCATAAATCATGTGCTCCAGCCCACTAATCCAGCCCTACACTGGACTCTTTCTAATTTGTCCACATCCTTTCTGTAGTGGGGAGCCCAAAACTGGACACAGTATTCCAGATATGGCCTCACCAGTGGCAAATAGAGGGGAATAATCACATCCCTCGATCTGCTGGCAACACTCCTACTGATGCAGCCCAATATGCTACTGGCCTTTTTGGTAACAAGAGAATACTGTTGACTCATATCCAGCTTCCCGTCCACTATAACCCCCAGGTCTTTTTCTACAGTGCTACTTCTTAGCCAATCGGTCCCTAGCTTAGAGCAGTGCAGGGATTTTTCCATCCTAAGTGCAGGACTTTTCACTTATCTTTGTTGAACCTCATGAGATTTCTTTTGGCTCAATGCTCCAATTTGTCTGGGTCTCCCTGAATATTATCCCTGCTCTCCAACATGTCTACCATTCCCCCCATCTTGGTGTCATCCACGAACTTACTGAGCGTGCAATCTATGCCATCATCCAGATCATTAATGAAGATGTTGAACAGAACTGGCCCCAGGACCGACCCCTGGGGCACTCCACCCATTACTGGTTGCCAATTAGACATTGAGCCATTGATTCTTAGCTACTAAACCCAATGATCTAGCCACTTTTCTATCCACCTTACGGTCCATTCAACCAACCCATACTTCCTTAACTTGCTGACAAGAATGCTGTGGGAAACTGAATCAAAAGCTTTGCTAAAGTTGAGGTATATCACGTCAACGGCTATTCCCACATCTACAAATCCAGTCATCTCATCATAGAAGGCAATCATGTTAGTCAGGCACAATTTGCCCTTGGTGAATCCATGCTGACTGTTCCTGATCACTCTATTTTCTTCCAAGTGTTTCAGAATGGATTCTTTGAGAACCTGCTACATGATTTTTCCAGGGATTGAGGTGAGGCTGATTGATCTGTAGTTTCCCGGATCCTCCTTTTTCCCTTTCTTGAAGTTTTTAGGTTTTTAAGGTTTGTCTTGACAAAGTCCTGGGACGATTTAATTGTGGTTGGTCCTGTTTTGAGCAGGGGATTGGACTAGATAACCTCAGGAGGTCCCTTCCAACCCTTCTCTTTTATGATTCTATAGTTGCTTAGGTACAGGTGTCTGCTTTGTGTCCATGGTTGGTGTTGTACAATCAGATATTAGGCATTTTCTAGTTTCCGAGAACTAGTACCATTGTGTGTTTCATCATGGTATAACTAAGGCCCGCGGTCTATTGGCACTACTTTTTAAATTTGTTTGGATCTTGCTATGAATAACAGGTAGTAGTTTGACTGAGTATATGAAGCTTTATCAGCTCACGTGAAGATGAAGGAGGCGGTATCCCTATCCTTTGGTAATTCGAATGAAAAGTGCTCATCTCTATTTCTTAACACAAAAGAAGTGAGACATATTTTAGACCTTTGCCTGAACCAAATGTTTTGTGAAACAGTAACTTTACCAAAGGGTAGCTGTCTTAGTCCAGTTCAGCAAAACAAACAAGGAGTCTTGTGGCACTTTTAAAGACTACCAAATGTATTTTTTCTCATGAGCTTTTGTGGGAGAGCTCCCACTTCATCAGATGCTTGGAAATGGAAAAAAAAAATTATGTGTTCCCTCTTAAATGGTTAAAATAAGGAATAAAACCAAACTGAATTCTTAAAGGTTTGAGCCTCCAGGGCACATATTGATAATTAATCTTATCATTCATAGCCATCCACTAAATTAAAAGACATTATTTAATATAAAATTGTTAGTTAAGCAAACAAGCATTACATTAGGACTCTACATTTCACTGATGCTCATATTCAAAGATGAAATGATACATTTAGGGATGATTAATTCCAAAACAAGAAGTATGTATATAATATTTTCTCTAACGGAGTGGTTTCCAATCTTTATTCATTAGTGCACCACTAAAAAAAAAAATGAATGGAGGTGTAGCCCCTTTGGAAATCTTTGTCAGGGGTCCATGGAGCATAGGTTGAAAACACCTGTTTTAAAAGTACCATGATGGTGAATGGGCAGACCTAATCTAAAATTAATATGCTACCCTTTTAATAATCAATTATAATAATATTCCTTATATTAACATTAATTTCACTTTTTTGTCATAATTTATTATCTTTTATTTTCTTATTGGCTATTTAATATTAAGCATCTTCTTAATTAATATCTTTGTAATTGCCATACTGATAGTTATCAATATAGCAATGATAACATTTGATAAAATTTTCCAAAAAAATTACATTTTATCTAAAACACTTGTAAAAAGCGGTTAAGCCAAAATATGCTCACAGCAAGACCTGGGGTTATGTTCTAATTTATCTTCCACGTGCATTGTCTCATTTCACTTTATTCATGTTTTACCAGGCCTTGCTTGGTCAGACTGTTTTTAAAAAAATAGATTCTTGGGCCTACTGACATTTCAGCATTTCTTTATAAACATGAGATCATCTCTGTAGGCTACAACAGTATCTTATACTGTAATGGGTGCGTTTTACAAAGTTACCCATTTTTCCATTTTCAAATAGAACATAGTCTCTTTACATCATATGCACACAAGCAACTTAAAATTTGGCAGTCATCACATTTTTTTCCATTTTGAATGTAAAAATTCAAAATACTTTGAAAAGAATCTATTAAGAGGGTATACTATAGTTTAGAAAAAATGAAGCTACTCTCTTCAGTCACTGTAGCTAAACAATCACATGCAGTCAAATTATGGATCTTTCTGATTAGTAGACCTATATATTTGATATGTCTTCTGGTTTCTAGTTTCTTGGTTTATATCTTGTCCATGGTGCCCCACTACATTAAAGCTCAAATTTTCAAAGGTGGACTGAGATTTGGGTATCTTCAGTAGTTGAGTGCCCAATTTTCTATCCCTAGGACATGATTTATAGCAGTGTAGAGCTTCCAAACTCCCATTAGTTTCAGTTGGGGTTGTGAAAATCATCAATTCTGAAATTCAGACCCTGAATTTCTGAAGATAAGCACCAAAAATTGAAGTAACCAGTTAGAACCTATTTTTGGAACTTGGTCCTTTTCTTGTTCATCTTTTCTGATCACCACCACCTTTGAATAGCCTGATATAACATATATATTAAAAAATTGACCATGTTTTGGCTGTGTTATCACCTACCCTTAACATTCCTTATTGAGAGGAGAGTGTGTCTGTAATATACCCATGATGGCTACCCCTTTAGGAGTGGCTTCTTCTTCACTGCTTCTTGCTAGCTATAAGCTCTCTAGATAGAGCTTGCATTTCAGTTTCATTTGATATGCTTCTCCTACAGCCTGTGAAGCAAATCTCTGCGAAGTATGAAGTGGCTTCAGTGACATAAACAACCTTTTAATCAATGAGTTAATCATTTGATTCTCTAGGGTGTTGTGATATCTCTCTGTAGAGAATGTCTGCAATTATCATGTCTCTAACATGCATATGTTTAACTGAGTTTCCTAAATTTTATTGTGTAACTAGCTTACTTTAGACTACTATTTTTTTAGAATGATACATTCTCTATGAACCATTCAAGGGTCAGGCATGATTTGGAACACAGTAAATACAAAATGTCATTTTTTTTTAGTCTGCTTAAGGTATTAATAATCAGTAATATCATTGTCTTTCAGTGGAAGGCAATGTTGGCTGCAATGATTCAGTATTTTAATGAATCAATTGCTAATGGATTATGCCACAAGATCATCCAGTTAGTTGTACAAGTACTCTCTGACTGAAGTTTATTGTTGTAGGCAGTTACTGATGTTTGGAAACTGCATCATTTCCACAGAGGTTGTGCCAGATTTGCTGGATTTCCACAGATACAAACAATGGCTATGTCCACACTGGCAAGTTAATTCAAATTATGGAGGCTTAATTCGAACTAACTAAAGCCATGGCTACACTAGGCTTTACTTAGTTCGAATTAAAGGCTTCCTTAATTCGAACTAATAACTTTGAACAGGGCATTAGAAGTAAGGGATTATTCAAATTAACTAGCTCGAATTAACCAATGTGGCCATGTTAATTCGAACTAATTTCTTAGTTCGAACTAACTGGCCCATTGAATTCAATGCAAATCGCTAATTCGAACTAAGCAAGTGCCATGAATGGCACTTGCTTAATTTGAACTATTTTTTTCTAGTTTGAATTAAGCTAATTCGAACTAACTAAAATTAGTTTGAATTAGTTAGTTCGAACTAACTAATTCAAACTAATTTTAGTAAGTGCAGATATAGCCAATAAGACAATGCCAAGGTCTGCTGTGTCCAGTAATTATTCCTGCTCATAGACTTCTTCTTTAAAAGTATAATTTCTTCTTATTTCTATTTAGTACACACAATTATTATTACTGAAAGAATAACTGAAAACCTAGTTATTTTACTAAAGATACTAATCTAGTGAAAGTCTCAGAATTCAGCATTATATTATGGCTCTTGGGAAGTAAAAATAATACTAAACCCCTTCTGATGATGCGAGAATAATCAAATTGATGCTACTGAGAGTGATTTGCCATGTCCTCTGGCATCTTGCCTAACTCTAGTCAGTTAAGACTAAGACATCTGAGTATAAAATATCTAGCCTTACAATATAAGGATAAATCAGCATAAGTCATGAAGTCATTAGATATTTCATATCCCTCATTATAGTAGCCAAGTTCTGTTTTCTTTTTCCTTTACTGTATTTTAGTACTTAGAATTGAAAGTGTGTATGTCTCTAATCATTTTGTAATTAACAATATACAATAAAATAAGTGAATTATGTAGACTTCATAAGGTACATACTGTTGTTTTTATCCTTCATGCCAGAAAAATTTGCTTAAATTGTTGATAAATAGCTAGACATTTATCTCATAAATCAAGCAAATAGGTTTATACCACTGTGTACTCTTATGTTAAAATTTATAATACCAGGGGTGAAAATAGAAAAAGAAATTACACAAATTAAACATCTATAATTTATTCTCATTTCTAATTTTTTTTTTTTAATGTTGAAAAAATTGGACACGAGTTAAAGTTGCCTTCAGGCAATTTTAATTTGTCTGACCTGTACTTACTCAGCAGGTCACACTAGGTCTCACTGACCTTGGCAGCATTACAGCCATCATATTTTTACATGGATGAACAGTTTTTGAACAATTTCTCCAGTGTATTAAGCACAACATGCTTTTCTTCAACATCAGACATGCATGTCTTGTCTTTCTGCCTAGTTCCTTCTTCAGCAAACATGTTTATTTTAGCTTTTGCAATGAAAATTCCATTGTCCATTAATGTTTGAATTGCCTGTATATTATCTCAGGGTAATGATGAAGTACAAGATTGTGATCTGCACTTTTCTATATGTTGTTTTTACAACTATCTCATTCAAGACTTTAATGCACCATGGCAACTAGTAGTGTGCTTTACTCCTATGGTAAACAAGTTGATTTTGAAGGATTAAATCTCATTATTCACAGCTCTGTAAGTAAAAATAAAACAGCCAACCACCTCCCACTGAATGTTTCTCCTTGATCTTTCTCCCTAATGACAATTGGAAGAGAGAATTTAAACAAAGCAACCTTTAGGCACCTAAAGTGGCAACATTAGAGCAAGCAATATTTTAAACCAGTGGTTACCTGTGGTCCATGTATTCTGGTGGTGTGCAAGGGTACTGCAGGTGGTCGGTGGGGGGTGGAGGGAATAAGTAATAATAATATAATCCCATGTACCTCTTATATATCATATTTGATGTTACATTTTTATTCTCAATGTAATTTGCTTCACAAACATCTTTGTGAAATAGCTGTGTATTTAATACCCCTTGATAAACAAGTTTGACTCCTGTCAGCCATAGGCTATGTTAAAAATGTTTAAAACAGCTTGCTTATGTGGTGGTCAACAAAAGCTTTTGATGAGCTTTTTAAAGTATTTGAATTCTTTACTGTCATTTTTACCCCTACCTTTTGATAATCACAGAAAACATATATGTGTGTTCCATATTAAGTGGTTAATTCTTCCATCATCTTACACAGTAGATACACATCTAAGCCTATGAAAAGGACAGACAAAAATGCAAGAACTGTTCCACACAAATTCCCCTGGAGATGCCTTGTGCCCAAAAAGGGGGTAAAGATTGGAGGTCAGATAAGTCATCTCTGTGCACTGATCTGCATAGCTGTCTGTATATGTTGGGAGTGTAAAGCTTCTCCAATTCATAGGGGTATAGCGGTCGTCACACTACTTCCCTCATTAACTCAGAAGGCTTTCTGCATACCAGCGCTCCTCTTTGGATAGCGTGACTCTATTCTGCTCCAAATGCAGAGTGTGCACTCTAATGTGCAGTTGAGACCATGATCATATTGCATGAAAAGAGAAAAATCAAAGGGTATGTCTACGCTTCCAATTGAGGTCAACTTAAGAAGGCTTAAATCGACCTAAATTACTCCATGTCCACACTGGGCTTTCATTAAGTTGACTTAAGGGCATCCCTCGCCGCTGGAGCCCTGGGTGGTGAGCCGCGCGTGGCTCCCTTCTATCCAGGAGCCACGTGGGGCTGTCTTGTCCTCAAGTGGACCCGCGGGTCCCTTCTGCTGGGAAGCCGTGGGTCCTGGCAAGAAGGGATCCGCGGGTCCTTTCTGCCAGGGACCATGGCTCCCTTCTCAGCAGGCTTCCTTCTTATCTTAACAAAGTCGACTTAACTTTTCAAGTGTAGACATATCCAAAGAGAGGGAGAAAATCCTACCAACACTGTCTAATAAATGCACTATTATTATACTTTATTAAACAGACAATATTAAGCCTTGGTAACAAATTTCCAACTATACATAAAGTTCATTGACTTTGTAAAATTCCACACAGGAGCTTATTTGCTGGAACCCAAGAGGTTAGTAAATGTTAACTCTTCATCTAACCCATTGGTTGTTCCACATAAAGATTTGGCAAGGCAAAATTGCTGTATCTCTAAAAAAATTGCTGTACTTCTAACAATCTGTATATATTCAAACAGTGTATTATGTTGTTCCACACTGTTTCAATCTATACAATTGGTTTGATTTGTTGAAGTAATCTGACCTGATGTAGTGAAATGTAACAGGATTTATCCTCCCTCCCATACTGTAAGTTTTCCATTTTCTAGCTTCTGACAAAATGGGACTTCACCCACAAAAGTTCATGTGAAAAGTAAATTTGTTAGTCTTTAAAAGTGCCACAGGACTCCTTGCTAGTTTTGCTGAACTAGACTAAGGGCTTGTCTACCCGGGGGGGAGGGGGGATTGTAATTCGATTTTAGGCTGTTGAATTACAGAAGGTGAAGGCGAGTGATCACAGAAGATTGCTTATTTAAGGTCGCATGTCCCTACTTCTCACATTATATCCTGAAATGCATAGCAATGTGGAGAGTAGGTGCAGGGGTTATGGGGAGGCAGTCATCCTCGACTCACTTCCCCTCTCCTCTTCTATGAAATTAAAAAAAGCAGAAAAAGCTTTCCTTGCTGTTTCTCTGCCACAGGCACAACAGAGAGACACAATGCTGCATGCAGAGAGAGGTATTAACTGAAAACTTCCCAGGGCTTCAGGAAGAGGAGGAGCTATTTTGCTATGGTGAACCAGACTAGAGAAACTGGAAAAGAAAGATTAGAGTTACTCTCTGGCTACACAGATCTACATTCAAATTGTAGATCTCAACCTCAGTGCTATGCCATTTGCAGGAGTGTTGTTAGCAGGTCGAATTGCATCTCTTTTTTTTTTTTTTTTAATTTACTCCTCTGACAGTGGAGACACAGGCTGCAGAAGGTTGGGGTAAGCAGCATTATGTCAAACTTCACTATCAGTGTAGACCAGGGCTCTCACCCCTTTGGAACTTGAAAGATTCAAATGTCACATTTAAACTCACTTGTAAAATAGGCAAAGTAATAATTAATGTATCCTTATGAACACCTTGTTTCAACCCAACACACTAGAGTGAGGGGTCCTGGATTTATTTTCCAGAACATCCAGCTTCCAAGACATAACATTTCATTAAATTATATTTTCCCATGAAACTGGACCAACACTTCTGTTCTAGTCTAGTTGTGCCCTAGTTTGGTGTAATGAGGAAAGCAGGGCTGTCCCAAAAGTTTATAAATGAGAAAACTTAACAGCAAATGTGAGTTCAGAGTTGAGAGAGAAAGTTCAGAACCAAGAACCCAGTGAGACAGGTTAAAAGAGTAGAGATGGGTTCAGACCTTCAGGGAAGGGATTCCCCTGAAGAATCATAGAATCATAGAACCATAGGGCTGGAAGGGACCTCATGAGGTCATCTAGTCCAATCCCCTGTTAAAAGCAGGACCACTCCCACGAAATCATCCCAGCCAGGGTTTTGTCTAACTGGATCTTAAATATCTCCAAAGATGGAGATTCCACCACCTCCCTAGGTAACCCATTCCAATGCTTCACCACTCTCGTAGTGAGAAAGTTTTCCTAATATCCAACCTTGACCTCCCCAGCTGTAATTTGAAACCATTGCTCCTTGTTCTGTCCTCTGTTACCATCGAGAATAGCCTAGCTCCCTCTTCTTTGGAGCACCCCTTCAAGTAGTTGAAGGTTGCTATCAAATCCCCCCTCAATCTTCTCTTCTGTAGACTAAATAAGCCTACTTTCTTCAGTCTTTCCTTGTAAGTCATGTGCCCCAGCCCCCTAATAATTTTTGTTGCCCTCCGCTGGATTCTTTCTAATTTGTTCACATCCTTTCTGTAGTGGGGAGCCCAAAGCTGGACACAGTATTCCAAGTGCAGCCTCACCAATGTCGAACAGAGGGGAATTATCACACCCCTTGATCTGCTGACAATACTCCTACTGATGCAGCCCAATGTGTCTCTAAATACCCCTTCTGAGCCCAACGTCTCCCGTGACTTGAGTGAAACTCACTAACAGAGAGGACATTACCATTAATTGTATTATATCTAAAGAATGCCAGTGCAATCTAAAAAGGATTATTTTATGGGGTTTTTTGCACTAGAATAGTTTACAGTGTGCATATTTCATGGAAAGACTTTTGTTGGTCCCACAGAGGAGGAGATGAGATGCAAGTGCACATTTGATTAGGGATAAACATAATATTCAATGAAAACTTTTTAGACAGCCCAAAGAATGTATACGTTATAGAAAGAAAGCAAATAAACTTTCTGAAGTTGCTTTTAAATTTACTGAGAAAAAATATTTTATCATTTTTTTTTACTACTCTGTTGTTGTTTTTTAAGAAACAAAATTTTGAGTGCAATCAAAATTTATAAAAGTGGAATTTCTGAAACCTTAGGTGCTGTTTGCAAACCTACAGTCTGATAGTGAAGATCTCAGATCTCCCTATCCATAACTGGAGACTCTATGCAAATGGAAATTAAATATCAGACCATAAGACTGGACATGAAGAAATATTGTAAAAAGAAAAAAAATATAATACGAGGTTAGCATAAATTCTTCAAAATGATAGGGGGAGCATAACACTTTTTTTTGTAATCCAGATGATGTAGGGCCAAACCATTTTAGAGCAATGGCTAATCCTTCAGAACAGAAGTGAATTTTACAATCATTAAAAAAAAAAAAAAAATCACAGGACTACTAGATGAAATATCCTCTGATTTTACCAGGGAATACTTAGAATATTTTCCATATTCCTTCTATTTTTGAAGCTGCACATTATGTACTGTGTTATTAAACAATTAAATTAATTATTCCAAACATAGAACAAGACAAATTAGAATTTTAAGCAATTCTCATTTTCTCAAGAGAAAATATTTTGTAGTATGTTCACTTTCAAATGAAATGTACAAACAATTTCAAAAAATTTGTAAAGATTTCCAATGGCAGCGACCGGCTGGTAAACAAACTTCTTTACAAGACACCAATGAGGTGGTACAGAGTCAAAGGAAAGATGTTTTTTTTTAAAAAGTGTCAAAATTTGGAAATGCCTCTTAGTTTTGGCAATCCTTGCATTGTGTATACAAAGACAAATTTATTTTTAGTACCCAGAAATCCAGTGTTAAAATATGTCATAAATGAAAGTGCATTTGAGTTTTAAGTCTAGGACTTTAAAGGTATGTATAGGGAGTTAGGTTTCCAAATCCCATTGAAGTTCAGTTGGATTTGTGTGGCTAATTCCTTATGGCATTTGGAAATCTGAGCCTCTTTTTTCAGTAATCTAAAGATTACTTCAGCATCACAAAGAGGAGTTGGTCACACATCTCTCACTGACCATTTTAAAAGTATTTAGGGGTGCGTCTACACTTGTGAATTAAGTCAATTTAAGCCTTCTTAAATCGACTTAATTTAATCTGCGTCTATACTACAATTTCCTTAAGGACTTAAGGAAATTTTAAGTTGACTTTATTAAACCTACTTTAAAGTCAACTATACTGGCTAAGTCGACTTAGTGTAGATGCAGATTAGCCCAAAATTGACTTTAAGTCGACTTAAAGGGCCCCAGGGCTCCCCCATTGACCTCCCTGCCAGGGTGGCTGGCACAGCCAGAGCCTGGCATGCCCACCCACAGGGCAGGACACAGCCCTGCCCCACCCTGCTCCTATACCCTGCCTCTGTTCCTGTCCTGCTCAGCCCCATTGTACCAGGGTACAATGGGGGAAATGCTGAGCCCCCTGGCACTTTGGAAGGGGTGTCCCCCCTGCCACCATGGACCAGTCACAGGTCCACCTAGCCCCTAGAAGTTGACTTAGGCATCCAGTGTGGATGCTCTAAGTCGATTTGGCAAGGTCCACTTTAAGTCGACTTAATTTTATAGTGTAGACATGCTAAGTCGACTTATTTTGATAAGTGTAGACATAGTCTAGGAGCTTAACTTCTATTTATTTCAATGGGAATTGGGCACTAAACCACGGATTAGCAACCCAAAAGATAAGAAGAGCCATTTCAAAAAATATCTTCAATAACCAGGAGTTTTGAGAGCTGCAATGGGTGTAGCCTCCTGAAGGGGGGAGTTGGGCCAGGGTACCTGCCACAAGGTACCCTGGGGCCAGGGGTGGGGGAGCCCGTAACCAGGAATGGACTCCCCGCAGGGTGCCCCAGTTGGTGGGAAGGCGTGGGAGAGCACAGAGCCTGGCACTGGCTGCCTGCAGGGTCCCCTGGTGGTGGGTGGGGGGGGGCACTGGAGCCCGGAGCTGCAGGTTGAAGACCCCTGCACTAGACACATTTAAAAATATGGCCCTTTGTGCCCTGAATATTTCCTTCCAAACTATCATATTGCAACACCCTCCTGCTCACCAAGTAGTGTTTTAGGGCCAGATTCACAAAGGGATTAGGTACATTAAGCCTAATTTTAGGCATTATTATAATCTATAAAATCCCGCCCAACTGCTCACTAAGTCCGTCCATGTTTAAATTCACTTGCTGTCTACATATAAAATGTAATTTTCAAGTTAAGCATTTGATTTCTTATTTTGTGGAAATGAAAAATGTTCATTTTTCCTTTAATCTGAACACCCATGCATGCTCCCCCCTCTCCCTCGTTAATGAATTTTTAGCACATTAATTCTTGATCATACAATGCCTTGTTGCTAATGAATCCAACAGTTGACTAGTTGTATTTTTGGTAATGTGATGACTTCTTATGTAAATCACAGATCCTTACATGTTTATACTTAATAGACAGTTCTGCATTAAAGAAAGGAAACTGTATATGAAAATTATATTTCTATAGTCTGCTATATAAAAACAATCAAGTGTGGAATTTGAGCTAACATTCACATTAGCCTTTAGCTGGATTAGCAACAGAGCCAAAGCTAATCAGCATTATATATAAACAGTTTTAAATATCTGTATTAATTAATCTTAAATTTACCATAACATGGAAAAAAAGCTAAAAAAATGTTCATACAGTTTCTCTCTAATTTTGTTCATTGACTTTAAATGGGTGTTTAGTACCTCTAAAGAGCAGAGTATTTTCCCAAGTGACTGAGTATGGATTAAGACGTTTATCTGTACAAAAATGAACTCTAAAATCTTGGCCCTTATAAGCCAATTCTGATAATAAGAAAAAGGATAAAGTCAAAAAACCTGAACTACCATTCACCTGCTAATCACAGCCACCTGTTCTAACACCCAGTAAAAGCTCAGTCCCTGGGAGAATTCCTTCCTATTAATCACACTGCATTATCTGGCCATCTGTTATAGCTGCCAGAAAGGCAGCAATCCCTTTGGTAGCCATTATTAACAGATTTTGCACTCTATATTTTATTTGCTGACACTTTCCACCCACCCCTCATCCTCAGAAAAGCAGGAAAATAAACCTCAGGAATCTAGCACTTATTCTGAGATAGCTGGTCTGCTTGAGCAGAACATTCTAGGTGAGTGTCTGCTACATGGGGGAATCCCTAACTTTTTCTTCAGTTTTGACTAGAGTTTCCAAATTTCTAAGGCTATGTCTACACTTGAAAAGTTAAGTCAACTCTGTTAAGTCTACTTAACAAGTCGACTTAACTTTTCAAGTGTAGACCTGGCTTTGTGATTCCTCACTGACAAGGAACCCACGGATCCCTTCCCCAGGAAACTGGGGTCTTGGCAAACAGGGAGTCATGGCTCCTTTCTCGCTGGGACCTGTAGCTTCCTGGCAGAAGGGAGACGCAGGTCGGGGCTCCCTTCTTGCCAGGGACCCCCCCCCCGGGGGTCCCGGGCAGAAGGGAGCTGCGGGGCGCCCTTTGACCAGGACCACTCAGGTCCCGGGAAGAAGGGAGCCCCATGCTCCCTTCTGGACGGGACCGCTCTGGTCCCAGGGAGAAAGGAGCTCTGCGCTCCCTTCTGCCCAAGCGGTCCCAGCCAGAAGGGAGCATGGGGCTCCCTTCTCCATCCTGGCAAAAAGAAATGTGGCTTCCCTCTGCCCGGGACCCGTGCAGATCCCGGGCAGAGGGAAGCCGCGGCTCCCTTCTTGCTGGGTCCCAGGGTCCTGGGGAGAAAGGAGCCCAGCTTCCTTCTCCCCGGGACCATGCCCTAGGTCGACTTATAGAATAAGTCAACAGGGCGGCCATACCATCTTTAGGTCAACTTAACTGTTTGACTTAAGTCGACCATAAGACTGGTAGTTATTAAGTTGACTTAAGGAGCTGCTTAAGTCGACTTAAATTGCCAGTGTGGACAGAGCCTAAGTTAGTAAAGAAGATGAGATTTACTCATGCCTACTGGGAGAGAAGGGTGAAGACTTCACATATAGATTATATTACTGTCGGTTCAGCTTCCAGTCAAAGTTCTCAGTCAATGCATCCCCAAGTGACTAGATATTACCCCATTGTTCTTGGCAAGCACTACTTCTTTTGTGGCTGCTTGAATGTTTACAAACTGAAACAAAGAGGGGGGTTACAGGCAACTTGCACACTAATGGGTGAGTTTTCTATTGCTCAGTTACCTTTGCTGTGGGATATTGTGTGCTGTGGGATACTGGAATATCCCAAGGCAGATCTGGACAAGTATATAAACATGGACCCATATTAATCCTTGGTGTAACACTATTTTTTTTTTTTCAGTGCTATTGCAAGGCTGGCTGAAAAATAACACATTGATGTTTGTTGCAAGTGCTTCTAACCACCACTGTAAAACTGAGGTCCTTATTGTATATTTATGTTACCCAACAACAACTTTCTAGTATTGAAACTATTAAGAGCTTCATTTATACTGTTATATTGTGACAAGAAAAAAAAGAAAAAAGCCAAGTAAATGGGTAACATTGGGAAAGAAAACGTTATATAATTCTGCTATGTGTTTTGTCTTTGTCATGGATTTCAACTCCCAGCCCACCCTAAATTAAGCAACTGGGATGTGGTATGTGCTGACAATGAATCATCAGTGGCACACATACAGCTGTATTCTCTTACATATAGAAGATTGTCCAGCTGGCATGTACAGAGAGCAGACAGCCTTTGGGGGAGACCACCCACAATGTTTGCACAAATAGAATGAACCCAGTAATATGGTAATCCTTTTTTATAACACAGCTGTTCATTCTCATCTTTTGAGGTGTGAGATGGGGAGACAAATCAGGAATGTTTTACAAAGTAATTATTTTTAAAATGTAGATATTGAAGAATCCTGGCTAACTCATATTTTGCATATCTTTGCAACAACACTTAACAAAATATATACTCATCATATACACTGAATATGGGAAACTGAGATGGAGAACTACTTTGTGTGTGTGTGTGTTTGTGTGTGCGTGTGTGTTCTGTCTGAGCTCATGACAACTGACTTCTCAGTTAATAATGTGTTAAAAATACCTCGTGATATCTTGAGAACCATCATTTTGAAACTTTTCATTATTAATATTAAGAGAGAGAGACCCATTGATCTGATCTTAGTTACAACTCTTGAAGTAACTTCACAGACTTCAGTAATCACTTTGGAGTAATGTACATAACTGTGGTAAGAATCCAACTTGCTGAGTTTGTCTAGTCCTTTCCTCACACTAAACTTATTATTGCTTGAGCTTTATAATAATAATAAACAACTTTGCATTTAAGTAATTCCATTCCTTCTGTCTGGAGATCATGTAGCACATCACACATTTTAATGACTTGAGTCCCACATCACTGCTCTGTGAGTTAAGTGTTGTTTTCCCCTTTCACAGTATGATGAAACTGAGGCAGAAAATGGTTATGTGACCTACCAAAGTGTACACATACTATTTTTTCACCTACTTCTGTTGATTAATACCTTAAAACTATGAGTACATATTTATTTTGGAGGTATGTAGTAAGTTGTTAGTTAGGTTTAAAACAAAAACGTATAAGAGCTCTGTATGCATTGGCAATTATTTATTCTATACTACTGAAATAAGTGGAACTACTCATATAGTACTCAACATGACCAAGAATGAAAGAATTGAAAACCTGGGAATCATGACTATTCCAAAGCCTACTGAAATCAATGGAAAGACACCCAATTATTTCAATGGGCTTTGGATCTGATTCTTACTGATGGAAAAAGACCTTTTAAAAAGTCATCTAGCCCATTTCCTTGTTATTTTTCTATCCAGTTGATTTTTAATATCTACAGTGGGATTCAACAACTTCTCATTGGAAACAATTTCCCAGTCTTATTCATTTCACTTTTAGGAAGTCTTTTCTGGTATGGAGGCAGATCTTCAGCTGTTGGAGTTATGCCAGTTTATACCAGCTGACTATCTGACCCGTTTAACTCTTCATTTTATTATCTTAAATTTGATCCCATTGTCCTTATTTTTCTTCCTTCTTCCATGCTAAATAATTCTTGTCCATCCTTGGTATTCATAGCCATTAAATATTGTGATGCAATTATATTGTGTCCCTTTAGTCATCACCTACCTTAGTAATATATATTCTTTTTAAACCCTTGCAATAAATTATTCCTTCTTGCTCTGAAATAATTTTTTGTGCTTTTGTCTGCACTTCCTCTACAGATATTTGTCTATGTCTTTATGCTAGTAAGAGTCATAAGTGAATGTAATGTTCCTACGCACAAATTCATCAGGCAGATAAAGGACTGGTTTCACCCTTATCTCTGACATACCTGTATGTATTCATCCCCAAATCACATTGACTTTTTATCCCGCCATAATGCATTGCAAGTTCATACCTCATTTGCTCCCCACACTTATCCCCACATGTTATATAGCATTATTTTTTCCAGATTTTTCTTTCATATTGAATATCTTGGTTTGATTTTTTTTCCCTCCTCAGTTTGTATTTTTTTAAGCTGAATCTTATTTTATTGTCTGCCCACATCTTTTTAAATCCCTGTGAATTATTTTGTTTGCCCTCATCAGCAGCTATCAGTTTAATATCCTCAGTGAATTCTATTAATGTGATATATTCTGCTCTGTTAATATTTTATACAAAGATAATAAGAAGTGACCTAACACAAATCCTTGTAGCACCCCACTGGACACTTCACTTTAACTCAAAACACAACAGTTAGCAATATTGTCTCTGTACACTTGCTCCACTTTGGATAAGGAGCAGATACAGAGAGGTACATCATGTTCTTTCATTTCAAATATTAAAAAAATGATTGCTTAATAGTTAAAGAAAAACTCCTCAGTATTGGAACTATTGAATCTAAATCAAATATGAGATCAGGAATCATAATTAAAGATCATTTATGCCAATAACAATATTATTTATTTGTAAATTCCAGATTTTGCCTTGTAGTTATTACAAAATGGGAATGAAGAATATTCTAAATCCAAGCAGAGTTTTATTATAATACTTGTCAAAATCTTCAAAATCTTATTTATAGCTAAAAAAAAATTCTATACACTTTCTCTGGCAGTCAGTGGATAATTCCATAAAGCTGTGATAAGTGCTAGATATTTAGAAATTCCCAAATTAATGTCATCACACCATCTCCTGCCCAGTAATTGATTGCTTGTGGTGAAGAGCAGTGGTGTCCAATCTATTTCAACTCTGTTCTTTTTGAACACCGTATAACACATTACCATGGGCCCAGTTCAAATTCAAACACTCACATTAATCAGAGAATACTGAGATGTCACTTGTTCACGGGCATCTACATTTTGCCCATGAACAACAGACATTGGCATTCAACTAGAACAGCAAGGTATAATCTGAATAAACATGAGTAGAATTTAAATATCTCTCTTACTTCTGTGGCATTTGGAATAAGTAAATGCATTACTTGGCACAATGGGTCCAGGTGTAGAACCATGGCTCCTAGGTGCTAATTAGTAAAATCAAAAATAGGCTCTATAACTGAATTTATAACTGACTTCCTTAATAGCATAAGCTACAAACACCACTTAGTACTATCCCAACAACTGAAAAGAGTGCTGCTGATGGCCTGTGCTATACATGAGGTCAGATTTGATGATCTTGTGGTCCCTTCTGGCCTTAAACTTGGACTCAGATAGAAATATTCATGTACGTTCCACAATATTGGGGCCAGATCCTATAAACTTTTACTCATACAAACAAGTCCTCTATTGGTACACCCATGGGGAAGGTACTGTATTTTTCTTATTCCTAATTTACACCCTAATTCAACAACTGAAGTAAGACTGAAGTATTACAACCCACAGGAGACTATAGACAGAGAACAAAAGGGACCAAGGTGCACCAATGCCAAAGGCCCCTGCAATGGTAGAGAATTATTGAGTGAGATATAATCCTGGCCAGTAGGTTGAACTCATAAATTCTGGAGGAAGATGAAATTCCCCCCCCCCCCCCATGGTCACTTCCAATCCTACCTGGGAGAAAATTCATTCATGACCCCACTTATTGTGATCTGTTAAAATTCAGTGAGAAAGTTAAAACTGGATAGCAGATGGTGTAGTGAGTCATTGTTAAGCAGAAGGCTGTGGATATTATCATTCTATGAATATTCTAGTTAGACTAGAAGTGGAACCAAAGAAGTTGAATGACCATTTTTTATCTTTTTGTCATTTAAGAAAATATAATCATTCTTGTATCCCGTCTGTCAGTATTACAAGTTTCAATACTGGAAAATGTAGCAATGAGGTTGCATACCACAGAGTTTTGCTGATCTGAATTCAGGCTGAAGATCTGAGAGTGGCAGAACCAGACATTCATAAATCATGCCATGATTCTTCTGTCACACTTTGAAACCTTATAAAATTTGCATATGAAGAGCAATAAATAAAGAGGTATGTGATACAGCATTTCAGCAGATGATTGATGAGGTCACACCACACATCTTTGGCTATGTCTATGCTAGAAAAAGTAAAGTCGACTTTGTTAAGTCGACTTAACTTTATGTCAACTTAGTCCATTTTGTTAAGTCGACCTAACCACCCTTAAGTCAATTTAATAAAGTCAATTTAAGGGTTACTCCACGTCCACACCGTCCTTAAGTCAACTACAGGAGTCAACCTAAGGCTTAAGTTGACCTAATGGGTGGTTCTTATTAAATTGACCTAAGCTTTCATTAAGTCGACTTAAAGAATTTCTTAAGTCATCTTAATGGAAGTCTGGTGTAGACAGGGAGTAATTTAGTTCGACTTAAGAGTGTAGTGTAGACATACCCTTTGATATCAAAAAAACTTTGTTGCAATTACATGGTACCAAACTATAGGGTATGTTATTCCTATCACACAGGATTGCACAACTCTTAACAAATCATTATGAGGAAAAAATTTTTTTTTTCATCTTCAGCCTTAGCTGATTAAACCTATAGGAAAGTATCTTTGTTCACAGATGGGATGAAATTAATATATTAGAGGAAGTGATGCAATCCGAATAAGTATAGCAGACTAAACAGCAAGTATTTAATAATGAATATGGTTTCATTAATCTATTGAAAATTATGTAAAGGAGTTTTCTTTAGATTATTACACTATAGTGGCATTCCTTGGATTATAGTGTACACCATTTTTTATTTAACTACTTAGTTCCAGAACTTGCTATGTTTACCAAACACTGGAATGACAGAAAACAGTTCATTCCTATTTTCAGAGGCACATAAAGTCAAAAGAACTAAAACCTCAGTTTCTAAAAAGCCCATTTTATACAGAATGGAGTGAACATAACAGGGATATAATAAAGAGATCAGCAAATACATTTATCACATAGCTTTTGTGAGAGAAATCCCACTTTCTCAGCTGCTTGAAAATGGAAAACTTCCAGGATTTTCCCTCCCATACTATACATTTTCCATTCTCAAGCATCTGATGAAGTGGGATTTTTCTTATGAAAGCTCATGTGGTAAATGTATTTGTTAGTCTTTCAAAGTACTGGAGGACTCTTTCTTTGTTTTGCTGAACTAGACTAACATGGCTATCCCTTTGGAACTTAAGGTCCTATACAGGAAAGAAGCCATGAGATTTGTCAATGACAAGGGTTTTTCCAAGGTATCTGCTCATGCAGATAAGTTTTTCAAAAATACAAATGTTGCCTTCATTACCAGACTTGTAAGGGAGTTTGCAAAACACATAGTCTCTGAGGTCAAAAGGGACCAATATGATAATCTAGCCTGAACTTCTGCACAATGCAGGTCACATAACCTCACCGATCCCCTCCTGAAATAAACCTCTAACCTATGGCTAAGCTATTAAAGTCCTCAAATCATGATTTAAAGACTTTAAGGTACAAAGAATCCACCAACAATTGTCATGGCCCATGGTGCATAGGAAGGTAAAAAAACCCATACTCTTTGCCACACTGCCCTGGGGGAAAGAATCCTTCCCAACCCCAATATGGTGTTCAATTAAACCCTGAGTATGTGGGCAAAACTCATCAGTCAGACACCCAAGAAAGAATTCTCTGTAATAACTCAGAACCCAGCCCATCAATCGTTCTATCGGCATATCTATCACGAAGCACCAAAGATTAATCAATTCCCAAATGAGGTTGTCCCATTATAATATCCCCTCCATTAATTTATCAAACTCAGTTTTGAAACCAGTTAAATTTTTTGCCCCCACTGCTCTGTTTGGAAGGTTATTCCAGAATGTCATTCCTCTGATAGATAGAAACCTATGTCTAATTTCAAGTCTAAACTTCCTGCAGCAATCAGAATTGGCAACACTACATTATTTCCTTCTCCCCAAAGCATACACAGCAAATGATACTTTGTCAACCACTGAAAATGCTTCATTCCTGCAGTGAGGAAGCAGGATCTGCAAAATGACTGGAATACATTCTAGCCTTCTGCTGCTAAAGATGCTTTGTGAGGCTGTTCTATCAAGAGTCTTAAGAAACTGGTCATTCAAAACAAGCGTAGGTGAGACATTATGAAATCATCTCCATGGCCTAGTAGGCAATGATTGAGGGGGTTACTAGCAAGTGGTTTGACTAATATTGATTTATAAGGGCTAAGTAAGTGTATGTGGCACTTACAATAGCAATTTAGGTTGCCAACTTTCTAATTCCTGAAAACTGGACCCCCTGATCTGCATCATCCTCCTGAGGCCCCACTCAGCTCTACCAGTTCCCCTGAGGACCCTCCCCTCATTGCTTGCTCCTCTCTATCTCCCCTTCCCATTCCTTGTTCTTGATCCTCTAAACCTTTGTCCTCCCGAGATGGGCTAATTCTGCTCTGAAGCTGAGATGGGAACTGCAGCCTGACATGGAGCCTGCTGCCTGCCTTCCCATGAGAAGCTGGCACAAGGCATCCCTAACTGACTAACTGGCATGAGTGGATGACATGGTGCCTCCCTGCCCCAGTCTGTGGTAACATGACTTTTGGTGTTCAGTTAGTTTATCTTTCTGGTCAAGAACAGGACACCTGGCAACCCTAACTGGGATGAACCAGGTAAGAAATTATAGAGATTGAATGAAATTGTGATCTAAAGTTCTCTCTAATTATTTACTACTTCTTTTTAAAATTAGTACTCATGGTTTAAACAAGCACAATTTTCAGTCCTAATAAAACAAACAAACAAACAAACAAAAAAATTAAATACCATTGCCTATGTATACAATAAAGACCAGATTTGTGAAGGTATTTAGGTGCCTAAGGTTACTAGCTGCTTTCAAAAGTGCCCTAGGCAC
>ML685769.1:34344842-34564523 GCA_007922175.1 Pelusios castaneus | reverse complement strand
TGATGCTATATAAC
Organism: Pelusios castaneus; assembly: GCA_007922175.1. Taxonomy (NCBI): domain Eukaryota; kingdom Metazoa; phylum Chordata; order Testudines; family Pelomedusidae; genus Pelusios; species Pelusios castaneus. Next base: position 34,564,509 of record ML685769.1, on the reverse strand, counting down.
ACTGATACCAGGGAAGCTTGTAATGTTCTAGTGAAATGAAATCAATTGTGTCTATAAAAATGTGCTCAGGTGCTGTGTTAGGCAACTACCCTTTTTGAATCCACAATATGTCATTAATAGACCTGTTTCATGCACCCTAGAGACTACTATTTGATTCTCAGTTCTTCAGTGGAATACCAATATTTTTTGTTCTTTTTGAAAGGTCTCTATGTAAGAGTAACATCAAATATAAAGGTTTCCGGTAGTCCTGAGCAAGATCGATGAGGCTAGGTGTTCAAAAAATTGGTCCTCACAAGACAGTAATGTAGGTTATTATTACTTTTAAAAAAAATAGATTGCTTTTGTAATAGATACTGGTATGAGAGTTATGGCAGGGAACAACTGAAACTGTATGAAAAGTTTGTATTCATTGCAATTGATCAGCTAATTATGTTTAAGTGTTTAACATTCTGAATGTTTTAAACCTGTATTTCCATAATATCTTCTATTATGCAATTTGGCTTTGATATCCAGTATTCAGTTTAATATTCTTAATAAATTCATTTCTGAAAAAGAGTCAATATTATGTTTAGCATTATGTGTGTGTGTGTATACATATATGCATGTACACACACAGAGCAGATATAGCCTTTTTTTCTGGAGACCTAAGTTCAAATATGTCTGATTAGTGATAATAAACAAAAGAACATGTAGCACTTGTATCAGGATTTGCCATTTCAAATGCTATATAAACTTTCATGAGTTTTTACTTGTGAAGTGAGTTTTGTGGGCATAAATATTTCATAGAGCCCTCATCCACCTCTCCTAGCCCCCATGTGGTTTGACACAATTTTGCAGTCTTTCCTCAGTAGAGGTACTGATGTATACAATAGCTTTTGTATAGATCAGGACAGAGTAACATTAACAGAATTCCATGATATTTTACAAGGTACTTTCCCTTGATCTAGCCAGTGTTGTCTCATTTTCATGAGTATTTAAAATGGTCAAATTTACTCTAAATACATAAATGCCTAAACTAGATGTTGCAAAACATTAATAGTACCCTTTCTCATTATTGCTAGAGAAAAATTACTATTATTTTTTTTGTCCAAAAGTTAAAGCAGCATACATTTTATTCTGACAAAAAATGGTTGTAATGTTTTCCAACTATTCTTTTCTTTAAACAATATTTTTCATTTCTGTGGTAAACTTCTAGGTTTTGAAAATAATAACATAAAAGATGGCAGCACCTGAAAATGTAATTTTTTGTTTTTCAGTTTTTTATTAAATGCTGGATTTGGTTTTAATTTTTAATTTCTTTTGAACTTTAATAAAAATACTTACATTCTAACCAGCTCTAATTCATACTATTGCCAGTTAATATATACTAGTTGTTCTTCCTCCGTCCCAGCGTGCACATAGTAAAAAGCATGACTCAACCCTCAAATGCCTATATTCTGACACAAGCTCCCCTTATAACTATTTCTACTTATAGTTTTAGCTTTATTCCCAGTTTTGCAGAATAAAAGATTAAAATAGCTTCATCCTGTAGCTCATGAAAACCTTCACACATTTAGAAAAGTTTTCTGTAGTCTATGTAAACGACTAAGTAGGTCAATAGTTTGTATACTAAATGCTTACACTCTTTTATTTACTATTTTATTGCACATTTTATTTGACAGAGTTCATAACCTCTAGTAACCATATACTATTCTATTTATAAATATAAATGATTTAATAAAATCAACTAGTTGTAATCAGTATGCATTCCATGTGGAACTGTAACAAAACTGTCATTTTGAAATATTTAATTGCGTATTCAAAATTGCTAGTGGATATGCCATAGCTTGAATAAGATTCTGAAACCAATTAATGTGGCTTCATTTATCAAACATGGTAGAGCTGTTATAAATACCACTAATAACATCATAACAATATGTTTCCATTTGTCTGTAGATACAAAATGCTGCAGTGTTACATTGGTCCTGAAGTATAGAAAATGTTTCTTTAGGCTTAATTCAGCAAAAAAACCAGACATTTTCCATACTGTGAAAGCTTCCAGGAAGCTGCAAAAGACTTCAAACTACTTTCCTTATCTTTACATGGTCTTCAAAAGAAAATAAACATACTCTTATCGGATATTACTAGTGTATCTTTTTTTCCCTTGAAACTGACTTTTCATAACATTGAAATGGAGGGATGGTCAAGCAGTCACACTAAAATTCTAAACCATATAAAATGTAGACTTTTGGTAGTGTTTTATTTTTGTTGTTAAGTATAACAATTCAAGACACAACAGAAAGAAAGGAAAATGTCATTATTTTTTAAAAAACAGACCAGTATATGAGCATTTATTTTTAATGCAAATATTCTCTAAAATCCTCAGTTAAAAGAAATTTAAATCCACATGTCATCCAGTGATACAAGGAGGTATCAGAAAACACTAAAACACAGTAGGATTTCATTGGTAAGGGACTGACTAAACACTCATCAATGTCAGTGGGAAGATTATCATTGACTTCTCTGGGCAGGCCCTAACTGTGGGATTAGTTCTCTGCCCTGCACATTTTGGCTAAGAACCTCCAGTGCATTTCTGAATTGTACATATAGAGTTATATATTTGCTGCAATATTTTAATTGTGGCATCCTGAAATGTAAAACAAGGACCCTTTTTAGTCACGTATGGACTGACTCTGCCTCCCTTACACTGCACAGATCCATACTATGCAAATAAATCCAGTGATTTCAGGGGAACTAATTGTGTTGCTATGCATTTTACTCAAATGAGAAAAGGGATAGGATCTTTTCCTTTATTATTACGCATTATAAAAGGGAATCTAGTTTAATCAATTGCTCTCCGGACATATATAATGTGTCCCAAAATTTCCAAAGCAGTCTCTAATGTTAATGTCCTCAATTACTGGAGGATTCACTTTTTGGCCAGTGTAAGGTTCTCTGCATCTACCTTTCAGAACTGCTGATCACTCTCTATTCCAACTTACATCAATGGTGACTATAAGGGATTTTAAAAATCAAGCCAAAATAAAATGGAGGCTCTAAAAATCAGACACTTTAAAATGTTGGCTTCTAAATCAGTAGGACTATGAAAGTACCATTCTAAACCCTAAAGTGTTGACAGTTAACTTTAAATCCATACCATTGGGAAAAGAGCATTTAAATAATCTTTCCTGTGAATGAAAATGAGAACCCAGATAGGAGATAAGACATTCTGTGAACAAAATATAAAGGTGAAGATAGTATCAACTGTTGTGTATTGTTCAAAACCCCCATACAGCATTCAGACCACTTACAATGACACCATCGATAATAAAAATCTGTATTTACCTTCTATGACATTTCAGCTTTAGATAATATTAAACAGTCAAGTCTGAACTAGACTGAAAGTGTTCCCAATGAAAGGGAAACGTAACATTTTCCATATGCGCTGTCATATTCCATCCCTTTTCTAATATTCATGTCTCATTAACATTCAGTATTTGATTAATTTTGGCCTAAGTTTAAAAAAAAACTGAACAAAATAAAATATTTCTAATTTGTTTCAATGTTTACTATCTAATACTTGATAAGTGTAAGCCATCTTGGGATTTTTATTAATAAGCAAATACATTCAAAGAGGCAAATAAAGCAAAAATCTTGATAATTTGTTTTAATACTTGATACAGAATTGTCATGAAGGCTTACTTACTTGATGACATGAGGAGTTGGGAATTTGCAGCACTAACAACTAGCACAGCTTTTATTGCCACAATACTAGAGTTTAGTGTTGAGAAATCCTACCCTTAATGCCATGTGTTTAAGATAACAGATGAGCCTGGGAGTGGAAGAACTCGGTTTATCTGAAGGCTATGTACTGCAGTGGTAGTGTTAATGCATGCCTTTCTATGCTACCCATAAACCACTTCAGTTAAGTTATTAGCCTTTTCCAGGAAAAAACGTTTCTCAGGAAGTTAAACTGTTGGTGTTTTCTTTTCTTTTCAAAATAATCGTTGCTATTGTGTTTTTTAATAATACTTTACAAGACAGTTTTAGATTTTGCACCCCTCCCCCCTTTGTTTTTTACAACTTAACCTCATATTTCAGATTTATGAACATTTTGATTTATTCTGAAATATTTTCTAATAGCTAGTAGACAAAGCTGTTGAAAATGGCACTATATATTATTTTATAAAGTCCTTTTTATTAAATGCTTAAGGAGACATATTGACCCCTATGGAAATGAAGTATGAATCTGTTACAAAAACTTGAACATGGCTGCTGTTTCATTAAATTTGTTAGACGTATTGTACCACACACTTTTGACCTCTCACTAAATCAGAAACTTATACTAGTATTTGGCAGGGAATTGAATATTTGATATTTACTAATGAAATATTTTACTCCTGTTTTCTTCATCCTTGAAGACTTTTCTTATCAGGTTGACTTTTCATTTTATTAGCATGTAGTCCAGGGAATGGATCAATTTATTATTCCTTGCATGATATTACTGCAACTAAAGAATATCTACCACCTACAGTGCATGACCTTGGTCTGTAATATACAGGAATATTGTATGTTGTAATATGCCTATAAATGAAAATGCTAACTAAATTTTACAGGTGCTGCTACCAGACTTGCCAACTCTCCTGACTTTATCACGAATCTCACAGTATTTGGTGTGTGCACTTTTTTTGTGTTTTTTTTGTTTTATGTTTCTTTTTAATTGGCTTTTCAGTTCATTGTCAAAATTGTTGGCATTAAATGTGCACATTTTTCCTTATTCCTAAGGAATCCATCTCCTGTTCTTTTAAAATTGGCAGAAGCCAAGATGCCTTTGTTGATCTGGCTCCCATTTCACTGCAGTCTTTATATGAGGAAATTGAGGCTGCCCTGAGTTAATATACCTACCATTTCTCCTTATTTCCAGTGAGAATGAAGCCTGAATGATTCAGGAAAATGGCGCTAGGACCAAAAAAGGCAGTCTTATGCAACCCCTGCCATAGGAGGGCAAAAATTTCATATGCATATTTATGGTTGAAATTTGAAGGAATCACAGAGGTCAGGCACTTCACCCCTCAAAATCTAACTTTAGGTGCCTATGAATTACAAAGCCTGAATGAAGGTCCTAGATTCCCTGTACCATTGAATGGGGGTGTGGGGCGAGAGGGGGTAGTTGCCTGAGAAAACCAATATGCCAGCCAGGAGCTGGCCAATATGGTCCATGGAAAGTTCCAACCATATGGGTTGCATGCTAAGCCCCAGCCCTGTCTTGTAAATAAGGGTGCATCTACACTGATAACTTAGGTTGACTTAGGGACGCTTAAATTGACCTACACAAAGCCGCGTCTATACTGGGCTTTTATTAAGTTGACCTAAGCGGTTCCTTAAGTCAACTTAATAACAGCTTAACTCGACTTAATAACACCACCTCTGAAGGTCGACTTAAGCCTTAAATCAACTTCTTAAGTCAATTTAAAGCCAGTGTGGACAGGGAATAGCGCTAAGTCGACCTTATTAAGTCAACTTAAAGCCAGTGTGGACGGCTATGTCTACTGTTAAGTCGACTTAACAAGGTCGACTTAAGTCGACTTTAATTGTAGCCACTCTGTTAAGTCAACTTAACAAGGTCGACTTTAAGTCTACTTAAAGTCGACTTAACTTTACAAGTGTAGACGTACCTTAAGTGCCCACTTCCAGTTTGCAGGGAGGCATCAATCTCTGCTTGCAATCCACAAATGGAAACTCAGTGTCTGTAATCAGGTGGCTAAGCCCCTTCTTGCAAGGTGTTACCTTGCTCTGCACAAAGGGGAAAGAATGGGGAGGAGATGGTGATGGTGTTGCCCACCTTACAACTATTAGTCCAGTAGTTAGAACAGTCATCTGAGATACCGGGTGCCTAGGTTCAGATCCCCCTTCTCTGCTATAGTGGGGGAGAGAAGTTCCCCTGTTCAAATCCTAAGTCTCAGGGGAGAGGACTCCAACCTCTGAACTCTGGGACATTCTGATCAGAGACTTCCTCAGTCTCCTTTTGAAGCTGTTGCACTATGGATTAATAATGCAAATGAGATTAGAGAAAGGAGGCGGGGTGGAGGGACATTCCCTAGATTTCCCACCTATCAGTTGAGTGCCCTAACCACTAGGATACAGTCGTACTTACATTGCCATTGGGTTACATGGGGAATAATTCTGTAGTCTAGTGCTTAGGGCATCCACATCCCTTTTTGGCAGACATGGGGAAGTGAATGTGGATTTCCTATATCCCCAGCACACACTACCTTTTCCATCAGGTGGATTTTGAGCCCAATCCAGTAGGTGGCCTCTGAGCACACCTTTCAGATCAGTCCCACCCACAAGTTGGGTGGCCAAACATCCACGTTCCCCCAGTTTGTGAATTGCTCTGGGGCTTAAGCAGGAGACAGGTAAACAGATACCTAGAGTGCAGCAGCAATGTGCATGCTCCAAGGACTAAAACTTAAGTACTAGGAACTTTTACCGTGGAAAGTTAGATGCTGAGAGAATTTAGGTGCCTACGGGATTACGTGGGAAACTGGAATGAGAGTTTTGTGAATCACAGTGGTGTTGAGCATGTGGACATAGGTCCGTGTCTCTGGAATTTAGGCCCAGAAAATCCCTGAACCAAAAGGAGTATGATCAATGATAGTTCATGGGCTCAGAAACATATTATGCCATACAAGCCTAACTGCCTTTTTTGCCACTGACCGTATGGATGGACAAAGACAATGCAATGAGCTGAATTTAGCTACACTTTACAAAAGGATTTCAGCCAGACCACAAAATATAACCTGCAAATTTAGAAAGAAGTTGCTGCTTAAGAATTCTGCAGTGTGGATACCAAATTGGCTGATGTGCTGTAAATAAAGATTAATTATAATTTGGCTTTGGATGTGAATGAGCAGGTTGGGGGTTTATTTATAAGCGTCAATATATCAGAGGTTCTATAATTCAAGTAACGAGTAAAGAAAACAGTGATGGGGAAAATCTGTTTTGCATTAACTGAAGGCTTTACAGGAAAACAGGAAAAAATATGAAAGATTTTCAGAGCAGGGGTTATAGATATCTAGAGCAGGAGCTTCTTGAATGTAATAGACAGCTGTATTAGCTGAGGAATTCTTCTCTAGGGCCCGAGCATCCATTGCCACAGACGGTGTTTCCTGAGCTCTAGTAACCAAACATGAAGGAAAAAAAGGAAGTTGCCGAGTTCTCTTTTTCAGCATCTCTCGTCTCTTGGGAAACAAAATTTTCCTATGTAGAAATAAATTTTCCAATGTACATGCCAACCACTTTTGTTCATTTTTGGGGACTCACGAGAAGACACAAGATGAGTGTTATTGCAATCTGCCATGGGGATTAAGGAAGGAAAACAAATTAAAGTGATTTAAAAACAGCTTGGAACAAAAAACTTCAAACATTCAGCCTTGTAGCTTCAAAGCAAGCTGTGATGCTTGCATGCTTTGCAAACAATAGGCTTGCTTTAAAACTTTGTTGCTTAAGAAAAGGAATTGGTAACTCTGCTCCCAATTCAGCTTTTGAAATGACGTAAAATTTCAAAGCTACCCAAACTTTTTCTGGAGAGCAATTGAGTGCCTTGGCTTATCTGAAGGAGGAGGACTGCCTCTGTTAAGTATTTCATCACTTGCAGAGTTTTAGCAGCCATAATCAAAGGTGATAGCCCTGTATACCCTCCCCTTGGCTGGTAACCAAGATGTCAGTTTCTGGGTTACAGTTAAACTTTACTTTTTTCTCAGGCAAGCACATTCAGCTGAATGCACTGCTGTTCCCTGAAAAGTGGCAGTAAAAATTAGCTTGCAATTTACTATCTGTCAATGACTCCCATATTGAAAAGCCTGAGTTTATAATTAGACTTTTTTTATTCCTACTGCCTGACCTAAAAACTTAATCTGGGGTCTTTTGTTTCTCTGCATTATTGCCAGTAATAAGGTTCTCAGGGATGAATTATATGCACCTGTGAAAACCCATTCATTTGAAACTGTGTCCTTGCTAACACCTGTTCAACCCAGGGCCTTAATGGGGTTAAACAGGTGTAGCTGATTGTAGTACACAGTTCTGTTGGTAATACATAAACAAAACACATAATCCAGTTCATTCTCTCTTAGCTGTGCTTGCTCTGTAGGGTTAATAGAAGTAAATGGTAATGACAACTTATTTTTGTCATGTACAATATGTTTTCACTGCACAGTTAACCTGGATGATTGGCATCTGGGTTAACCTAGTCAAGGATGAGTATTACCACAACAAAATCATAGCCACATTATCCTGTCCTTACTTTTTCTGCATTTACTTGTGGTGCGGGACATTGGAGGGGTGTAGAAAGGAGGGAGGAAAGGGCATATCCCAGATCTTTGTGCTGAGACACATAAAGATTCTTCCCCAGTAAATTGTCATTTACATAGGAAGCTGTCTGTCCTCCAGCAGGAAATGTGAAAAGAGTATTGAAGGACTGTCAGCACACTTTGTTTGAATTCTCTCTGCAAAGTTGCATGTTCCAGCCCAAAGCAGCATCCCCAACTCTAATTCATACCACTAGATGAGTAAAATAGCCCAGGATTAAAGCACCTCCAAACCTGGGCCAGGGAATTTTCTTTCTGGGTATTGGGTGGATGGAATTGGATAACCTAGGTAAGAACACAGGTTAATGTTTCAGTGAAGACCTACCCTAAAGTGATTTAAGCACTCTGGGTATGTGTGCACAGTATTTAAAATCTGTGGTTGATGTCTGTCAGTGGACTTTGGCTAAACGAATGTTTAATTCCCATGTAGACCTTTTGGCTTATACTGCAGCCTGAGCTCTGGAAGCCTTCTATTTCACAGGGTCCTAGAGGCCAGGCTCTAGCTGAAGCCCAAATATCTAGACCACAGTTAAACAGGCTTGTCCAAGCCCCCTAAGACTGAGTCAGCTGGCATGGGCCACTGAAGTTTAAACATACCCTCAGATCTTGGATACACAGAAATAGTAGATCTGTTGTTTTGGAGTTTAGAGCTGTATTTTAAAATGCATCAAAGCAGGAAGGCTGTCTGTAGAACAAAAAAAAAAGCTCGTCTGAAGAAGAAATGTGGATAAATCTGATTAAAGGGCCATAGGGAAAAAAGGAATCTTAAACTGTACCCTGTACTACTCCTAACTGTCCTTTCAGCAGTAGTTTGTGGACTTGCAGCCTCTTGCAGCCCTCACATGCTAGTATAAAAGTTCAACTTTTTGTAATAGAAAAATATTAGACATCTTGGACTACTTCAGTTTCTCTGATTACTGAATAAGACAAGAGCCTATGTCTGAAAGAAGTAGGGTATAATTTGTATTAGAAGGGAGCTTGTATGTGAATTTCCTTTAGATTATAGTTTGGATCTGGATTTCAACTCTTCCAAATTAGGTGGAGAAGGCTGAAGAGAGGCATTCAGTTCTGTTACTTCAGCCCCTTCCAGCATTACAGGTTAGCTTTAAAATTCAGATCTGTGTCCAGATTCTGAAATCATCTATCCCGCACAGGACTCTAGGAATATATCTACATTGCAAAGGAAAAACCTGCAGCACTGTGTCTCAAAGCCCAGGTCAGTTTATTCATATTTGCTGGATTTGGGTGGCAGGCCTAAAATTAGCAATGGGGATGTTGAGGCTGGAACTCCAGCTCAAATCTGAACATCTACACTGTTGCTTTTTGGCCCACACCCCAAGCCCTGTGAGTCTGTGTCAATTGATCCAGTCTCTGAGACTCAGTGATATGGGTTTTTCTTCACAGTGTAGCTAAACCCTAAGGTATCAAGGGTTTGTTAAACATTGGATTTTTTTTTTTCAGGTCATCTCCAGTTGCATTAATGTGCAAATTGGTTGAATTCTTAATGACCTATCTTTGAAAAGTGACTAGTCTTTTAATTCAATGGATTCACTTTGAGATGATACTATTTAATAACTATTAATGACATGCAGATACAAGAATTTTGTACACAGATCAAAATTACAGGTACCAGATACCCAATGAAGCTATACTGGCAAACCTTCCTAATATATATTCAAATTATACTAGCGAAAGAGTGCTTTTTGGCTGTGTTGTTTACACCAATATCCCAAATGAAAAAAAAAAGCTATACTTTCAAAGCATTTTTGTGCTTGTATGACTGCAATGAAACTAGAGCTGTAAGATGAATTTGGTACATTTTAATGATTGTGAAAGCTGAAACAATGGTAGAGTTAACTATAAGCAGGAACAGTATACTCTTTTAGTGAACCTTATTTTTGACTTATATTATCCACACTATTTCCAATTCTCTGAAATTGAAAATTGGGGGCTCTGTGTGGTAATATTATTATATGAATAAATTCCTATCAAATGATGGTTTAAAACTGCTAAATTCAATGTCAAGTGAAGCCTAAGACAAGACTTGAACCCTGGAGAAGTCTTCCTATTTAATTCAAGAAGCTGCTTTTTTTTCACCATTATCTCAAGGCTATGAAACTTCCAGAAATATTTTCAATTGTAGCTTCATAGGACTGAAAGGGGTCTCATGAGATTATCTGGTCTAGTCTTCTGCACTTACGCCAGGACCAAGCATTATCTCAAGATGATCTCTGACAGATGTTTGCCTAAACTGCTCTTAAATATCTCCAATGATGAAGATTCCACAACCTCCCTAGGCAATTTATTCTAGTGTCTAACTATCCTGGCAGTTGAGAAGTTTTTCCTAATGTCCAATCTAAACCACCCTTGCAGCAATATAAACCCATTGCTTCTTGTCCTATCCTCAGAGAAGACCTAATGAGTGCAGAGTAGAATGGAAAAATTACTTCCTGTCTTGCTTACAACACTCCTTAATGGTTGTGTTTTGTTTTAGATTTATTTTTGTTAGGGAGCCAAGTGTTAAGTAATTATAATCTCTAGCACCTCCGTGTTCCATTTTCACATCATGATTGTGTAAGAAATAACCCAAGAAAAGCCTTGAGGTTGTGATATAATTGCTTCTTAATGCTTGAATGTGCATAGTAGGATTCTTCAGTAGTTTGTTTTAAATTGCATTTTCAGTGTTTTTTCTTTACTTTTTTTCAATTCCTTCATATTAAGAAAAGAAAATCTTCTGCGAATCTCAAGATGATATATAATTTTAAAGCTTTCTGTGAAACTGTCATCTTCAGACTAAGCTTGATATGGTTCTGTACACAGTAACTGATTATTTAAAAAAATGAAATTAAACATTTTCCCCTTGACTCACAGAGCTGTGTGAGTGAGAGTGAGAGAGACTTTTGGGAGACAAGGTGTGATGTGAATGAGACAAAGAATAGATCCTACTTGTATTCCTTAGTTTTTGACCCATGTCTAGAAGTTGACTCAGTGTCTTGCTAGATTCTCCTCATTCCATCTTTACTGATGTTTGTCACAGTTTCACCTATAACTGCCACCTTTGTGGTCCACTTCAGTAATTCCTCATCAGGTCTTAATCTCCTGTCATCACCTGTCTCTGGGGAAGGCCACTTGCCCGGTGCCCTTTTGATGGGAGTCTTAAAGGTACACAGCTCTCTGCCTTAAACTATGATATTCCCAACAAACTTGTCTTCCTAATGACCAACATTTTGTATTTTGCTGTTAGAGAGGCAATGAACAGTGCATTGCCAGAAGTTACAAGTTACTACACCTCTCTTTCTAAGCAAGCAAATGTATTTGTTAGGTAAAATCATTCCAGAGAAAACATAAACAACAGAAGTACCTATACACATATTAAAATCTTCCCAGGGGCCACCCACAAATCTGTTGTGACTCCAATATATCGAAGTCCACGCAGTCTTTCCACAAGGGTTGAGGACTCCACTCAGACAGTAAATGATGAGCATTTTCTGGCTCAGAAAGAAAGCCCTGAGTCAGTCTAGTCTCTGCCTTTTTATATCAAAAGCCCATTCTTTGTTGGTTTCTGGAAAAAACAGCATATGCATGTTTGTCCAGGAGTAGTCACCTCTCTGGAGGGTACTAAGAGATTCATCTTATCATCCATCACTATTTTTAGCTCATGAGGGAACTGTGATAATGGAGTAGAACATAGTCAGACATATATTAATACAATGCCACCCAAAGATACTGCATGGGATTGCAATATCTGTCATAATGCTTTTATATGATTAATTCCATCTGTCTCTGTTCACATAGTTCAGACTCCCTGGAGCTCTTCTGAACTACTCTGATCAAGGGAAACCCAATTCTTAATATATATAGGCAAAGACAATGATTCCAGATTATTATTATTTTTATTATTATTATTTTGTTAAAGATTCAGAGCCTAGATCCTAGAAATAATTTCTGCATTAAAGCTAAGGTGAATGTTTAGGGAAAAGAGACTGATTGTACTGGGAAATGCAGAACAAATTCAGATTGTGTTGAAAGAGATGATCCAAAGTTCAGTTCCCAGGTTGCCATACATTAATTATTTTTTTAGGTAAAGCTAGCTCATCTTGTTTCTGTTCCTGATCTGTTTGTAGATGGGAGTCATGTCACTGTTTAAGCCTGGAAAAAGCATAAACTTTTGAGAATGTCTCATGCATAAGAGATCCATTAGAACTACAACATCCATTCTTTGTCAACAAGATATTCTGGGATACAAAGAATCTTCAGGTGAAGAAGGAAGTGGGACCCACAGGACATAATCAAGGAAGTCAAACAGTTACATTTTGGTTCCGTTCCAGTTCTGGTTCATCAATATTTTCTAACTTTTTTGTTTGGTTTTGGTTTAAACATTAACTTAGAATGATGGCTCAGTAAGTGGTTTAACTACTTTGAACCTGTTCAGATACATGCCCTTTTGATTAATGACACACACTCATGCTTGCATTGTAATTAGTAGTAAAAGACTACAATGATAAATACTTCTTTCACTCTACAAAAATTATGTATTTTTATACAAGTCATTTACATACACAAGTGTAACTTCCTTCTGAACTCTGTCACTCATATTAGACTGACAAGGCGACAAAATGAATTTCAGTCCAGATAAATCCCTTTCTACATGGACTTGCATACTTCTATTTATGTAGAAAGATATTTTTCAAGGGTCCTTATAATGCACCGATGTCTATACAGTCTCTACTACTATTACAGTATTGTTATGAGTAGCGTTGAACCTTGTTACATGTTGCGTTAAAATCTCATTGAAATGAGTGAGTGTGCTCTTCACTTATGATTGTTGTAAGAAACAGTTAAGGGGCCCCACCTAAATCAAGGTCTAGTGGTGTCTGTTCAAGAAAAGGTGGAGGATTTGACAGGGTATTCTTCTTCTCACCAGCTGGTTGTTTGTGAAAGAAAGACAAGCTGAGGTGCAGACAAGAAACAGAGAAACCTATGGAGGGAAAGAAATTGAAGCCTATAAGCACAGTGTGAGCTTGGGGAAGCCCTGAGTGAGGTAGTGGGTGCTGGCAGAAAGAAGCTTGGACCTGTAAACTAAGAAACTATTCCTTTTTACTTTCCTCCTGAGTTCACAGGAACAGAACTTTGATGAAATCTTGTTTATTTATAAGGAACGTACAAAGAAAATACCATTCTCCATCAATTTCAATCCCAACTGGAACATCCCTAGGGCCCTGAACTTTGACTAGCCGACTGGGTCAAAAAGGGATAACAGCATTGTTTGTTCTCTGTGTGGCTGAGCAAAAAACAAATCCATCTTCTCCTGAATACTAAGAGAAGGTAAAACTGTTATAGACAAAACAATAAAATAACAAGTTGAGACAAAACACAGATGCTGTCCAGGTGCTCTAGTGCTCTTGTTTAATTTAATATTTGAACTGTACCGGTTGCTTTGTGCAGGCAGATTGCAGGGGTCAGAGGTACTATTAAAGTGGCACCTCTTTACCTGCTCAGGTGCCAAACAGACCTGTTTTTTGCACATGAAAGAGGGCAGTTAATAGAGAAATTTCACATAGGCTTTTGCTCAAGATAGTGGTTCTCTGGCAACTTTCAGCCTTTTAGTATGATGTTTTTTTGCTAAAATGGGTTATTTCCAGAAAGTCTGAACACTGTGTTTTAAATACAACTCAAAGTTAAATAATGCAATTTGCTAGCTTGCTTTTGCATTTTATCACTGTTAAAATATGGAATAATCTTTATATCTATGAAAGATGTTTCTAAAATATAAATATTTAACAATAAATTGAAAACATTTTACACAAGGTGTTTATACATGGAGATCATTTAATAAATTGTTTATATTTTCTATATTTTTACCATGGACATTACCTAAAACTGGGAAAACAGTTCACTTATTTTATACTTTTAGATATAACATACAGGCTTTCAATTGCTGTAGAGACCCAAAGTAATCATATTTGTGACCCCTAAGTGCACTGATTTAAAAACTGACACAGTATTTATCTGATTTATACACATTTATACAATTATAAGCATCTTCATTTTTTAAAGTGTTGCTTTATCTTTTTCTCTCTGTAATATTTCATGGGAATATTTTAGAGTTTATGGTCTGAAATAATAAAATGAGACACACCTACAAATCTGAAATTTGGAAAAAGAAATGTCTTAGTATTTGTAGGTCTCACACTTTCCAGTCTTAATTCTCCCTCCCCCCTTCCCTCCCCCCTCGAATTCTTTGACATGATTGCCTCTATAGCAGAGTTTAGTATAGGTTGTAATTATGGCATTCAAAAAAGTATTTATGGGGAGAGAAAAACAGCTCAGTACACCATCAGTGAATTGTTATTTCATTATTGGATTTCTAAGTGCTGTTATCACTGAGGATGTCTTGCCATTATTAGGACATTATCCAATGAGGTAAGGGTGAGCTAGCTGCAGTGATGCCTTGTATGAGCCACTATATAATAGGCACACATGGGAACAATTATGGCTCCTAGAAGGAGCCAGGAGGTTCAAGAGTTATGACCTAAACTTAGCGTTTCCTATAGAATTGGCACTGTATAGGCTGCTCTCTGAGATGCCAACAGAGGTCCTAGGCTAGGGAAAGATATACTGGCCAATTTCAGCAAAACACTTAAGCTTAATTAAACTGATGCTTGAATATCTTCCTGGGTTGAGGCTTTAGAAATGATTTAGGTATGAATCATGTTTTACTAGAGATCATGTGATAGCTTCACAACTATTATGCCCAAGCTCTCAAACTACTCTTGCTTTTACATACAGAAATAGTCTTGAAGGGCAATTGTGCAGATGTCAGCTACTAGCTAGAATACAGAGGAACAATCTTTCTGTATTAAAGAACATATTGATGTGTGCCATTTTGAGGGTAAACTCCAAACAGAATAAGCATTTTGTCCATGAGCAAACTTGTATTATATTATTGTGCCAGTACAGATTTTCAAATAATAATACTGGCTCATCTGTAAAAAAAAAAAAAAAAAAATGCTTTGACTCAGAGTTAAAGGTAGTATAAGTAGAAGCTTAAAATGGGTATTCCATCTTAAAATATAGTATCATTATATATGTTTTGCTCTGTATTTATCAACTGTAACAATTAATGCAGATGATCCTAATTAAAAGTAGATTTAGGCAGTGATTTTGTTCTCTCATCAGTGCAGAATTGATTCTTTTGAAGATCCAATACAGAAAGGTAAGAAGTTAATGATATATTGGTGCATTTTAAAGCATCTAATTTAAATTGTAATTCCAAGTACCATTGTAATAATATTGAATGTTGTATGGAAAACTCACTGAAAAACTAACACAATACACAAAATCTCTAGAGAGATACACATTGCTGCCATTTTATAATATCTCTTGAAATAATTTGTGTTTCTGTATAATTTCAGCTACAGGTTATGATACTGTTTCTATAGATGTCTGTGGCAAAACTCCCATTGGCTTCAATGGGATATGAGCAAAACCACCCACAAGAATTCCCACCTTTGGTTCACACTGATACTCTATTCACAGAGCAGGCTTTTGTAATATTGTGTACTTGTTTACCACGTGGAACTCCCATTGACTCAATACAAAACTTGTGCAGTGAATAAGTGCAAGATTTGTGATAGAGACCCACATTGTAGAGTATAGATCAGACGTGTGGCTTAGAGTGGGAAAACTTGTCCTTTGATTTCTACTAAGATGCATAATGAAATAACTATTTCACACATTTGAATTGTATATAGCATTATGTGCCTGCAGCTGGCATGATGTCTTTTGTACACCAGAACTAGCACTAGGGTTTTCAGAGTCCTATTTGGATTATATTGGATAATTGAGAAATAAGTATAGATTTCTAGAGTCAATAAATAAACTACCTAGATTTTCCTGCTCACCTGAAACTAAATAACTCATCAATAGCAACCAACTTTATATATAAATTAAAATTTTAAAAGGAGTGATGATGGAACATATAGAGAAAACTAAGCAATCTCAAATATTTTTGTAAGTCTCCTCCACCTCTTTTACTTATGTGGTGTTTGCTGTCATTCATTAAATATGTTCACATTTAAATTATGAACTCTTCAGGGTAGGAATCATGGGGGGGGTTGTTCCCCCCCCCATTCTGAAAAGTGCACTTTAGATGTTATATAAAGCATTTACACTGTATCTTGAGCTCTACAGAATCTTGTTTTCTTTCCATTGGAGCTTGGAAGTTAAAATAATAAAGCTATTGATAGAAAGGCTAGAAAGTATTAATGAGTTGTGAGTGTGCTTCGTTTTTTCTGTTAAGACATTATTTGAACAGAATTTATTATACTAATGAATATTCCCTTTAGCTGGGAGAGAGTCCTTTCCGTCCTGCTTATATTTGAACAGCACTGGCTCCCTTACACTCAGAGTGGGTTCAGCTTTCATTTTACCCATTAATGTGACAGACATTATGAGGCAGTTATGAAAGTGTAACTGAAATCTGCTCATGGCTCAGGATTAGATTAGGGAATAGGTCAATTTTCTGGTTACTCTCTTAGCTTTGACAAGTTCCAAAGGGGTAGCTCTGTTAGTCTAGGTCATCCAAAGGAGTCCTGTGGCATTTTTAAAGTCTAACAAATGTATTTATCGCATAAACTTTTGTGGGAGAAAATCCCACTTCATCAGACGCTTTGAAGATAAGGAATTTACAGAATGGGAGGAAATTAAATGCAGGGTGACCTCACCTTCCTCTATTTGTTGTTCCCCATTGTTTGAATCCCAACACCTATTCTGATTTGCTATTCCAGCCTGACCTGATCCTGTATCATACATTTCCCTGCATTTATTTTCCTCCCATTCTGTAAGTTCCCCATCTTCAAAGCGTCTTACCAAGTGGGATTTTCTCCCATGAAAGCTCATGCAATAAATAAATTTGTTAGTTTTTAAAAGTGTCACAGGACTCCTTGTTTCTTTCTCTTAGTGTTAATACTAACAAAGCTACAGTTCAGAAGTATGATGTGATATGATGCTGTCAAACTGAATGGTGTAAAACTACTTTCATTAAGAACACTGAGTGTGCTGGATATGGGAGACAGAGAAAGAGATTGGTGTAGATTTGGAAATTCCATTGGATCATGCTGAATGCTTAATAAAAGTAAACCCACAGAGAATTGTGATATGTGATGGGTGTTGTTTCTGTGGTAAGCCGTTTCGTATGTCTGTGATATTTCCAAATTTGGTATATACTGTCTTCAAAACAACCTGGTAATTGGGCAATCATGGAAACAACCACAAACAGTTAACATGCCTGGACAAGGACTCCTTAAACACCCTGTGTATTCAGCTGCTCCCAGGGAAAAACAGAGTAGCTTAAAAGCTTGATAGTGAAGTCATTAAATAGATGGCTAATGATGCCAGCTTCAAGAAGGTTAGATATCACTTAGAGGAATTTAGGATAGATGCTAAATCTCTCCTAACCTCCCCCTTCCTCCCCAGATGCTTAGACAAGTTGGCAGATGAGTCACCTAAAGGGAGAGCGAGACTCTCTATTGCAGGCCTGGTTGCTAGATAAGGGAACTCAGACACGTTATCTGGAGGCAGAGTGAGATTAGAGAAGTTAAAGTGAAATAGTCTTAGTTGAAACAAATATTTTATGATTTATTATTTCTATATAAACTTCGTCAGGAGCAGGCAAGAACTTTGAATCTATTCAGTGAGATGTGTAGAAGTTTTAGACTGTTTCTAAATTTGTTTGATATACATTACTTTTAATTGATTCTTTCTTGTTTCTCTTTTGAACACACTGGTTTTAGTTAAGATAATTTGGAATGATTGGATAACTCCCCTTTCATAACTGTGAGAACTTCAAGGAAATCTAAACAATCCTTGGACTTAGTTTTTCACTCTCATGCTCAGACCAGAGGATTTTCTCTCTCAAGGTGCTCTCATCTTTCTTGCTGTAGTCAGACATCAACACAGAAAAGACTAACTAACACAGAGGAAAGCTAGGCTGTGAGAGAACAGATGACAGAAATCATCTTTATGAAAGTGGTTACTGATATTATGGGACCACATTCAGCTGCTAGGAGGGAGATCATAATGTCTTTTTCTTCACCTTGACTTCTGATGTCCTATATTTATTCATAAAGCTGTCAATTACTGAAAATCCAACTAAAGTGTTGCATTCTCTGTCATACAGGGGACTCCATAATCCATACTGACTCCTGTTAGACTATGGGTGCCACATTCCAGGTGGAGTCTATATCAGTGAGGGGGTGTTACCACTTGCCCTGCAACCCTGGCTGTCTTACAGTGTATTGCTGTTGCAGCTCTAAACCAGGGCTCTTCACAAAGAGCCTCATGGCATGCAGGTCTCATGTGGATTGTGTCTGTGTGTAGTTACATCAATGCCAACCCCAGCAGTCTATAAGCAATACTTCAGTCACAATATGGCTTCCAGTCGCCTTGGTTGTTACTCACAGGTGACCTCCACACTCCCAAACTGAATTTTCCTGAAACATTTGTTCCACACTGTCCAGCCCTATCCTGGACAATTCAGATATTAAAGGTTCATTGCCCCATGTAAAAGTTTTGCTACTTTAACTTACCACACAGTTCAGTTTAAATACAACACTGAATTAATTACATAAAAAAATACAAGTTTAACTACAGAATTGTAAGGGAGTACAAGTATAAGCTATTAAAATCAGAAATGGTTACAAGAGAAATAAAGATAAAATGCTTCCTAGTAGCTTAAATTTAACAAGCTAGACCTGAATCAAAATAAAAACCTAACCATAGGTTTCCAGCTGACCAAATTTTCAGTTCAGGATCATCCCGCAAGGCCAAAGTGTCTTAGGTGAGAGAAAGAGAGAGCAAACCGATGGGATTTTCTGCTCCTTTTTTTTTATACTCCAGCTAACCTTTGATTTTTCTGAGCTCTACCCTACAAAACAAATGATTATTTAAAAATAAAGAAGGTAACATGGAGTCTAATGGTGAAGGAGGCTCTAGATTCTTTCTTCTCAACTACATTTGCTGAAATGCTACCTTGCTTTGTCTCCTTCTGTCTCCTCCCTTTGTAGCGTACCCTGGGGTGGGGAGGTTTACAGGTACAGATAGAGTGTAATATGACAGTACCTTCAAAAAGCTGCAAGATTACAGCTCCTTGTACCCTTCCCCACTGTCACGCCTTCACAGGGTCAGAAACCATCTGGCCCTATCAGTATTTTTAAGGCACAATGAAGTACTTACTGATAAGACATAATGTGCCAGATTGTTAGCTGATGAAATTTGGTGCATCATCATTTGATCTCAGTGATTCTATTCTGATTTAAACCACTTGAGAATCTAGCCCTCTCTATTTCTTAACTTCCTTAAAACAAAACCAGTTGGTTTGTGGAAAGGAGTATCCTTGACTAGTTTCAGAGCCTCTCTATACTGTCCCAACAATTAATGGATGAAACTTGAGCATAACTATATTCACATACACTTTCTTGTCTAAATTTACTACTACTAATAATAATATAAAATGCAAATGAGCATTCACTAGGTTTAGTTCCTTTGGAACTTGTCACTTTGTTTAGATTTGCTATAGCTTGTCATGCTGTAACCATCAGTTGTGACCAGTGCTTTTTTTTTTTTTAAACAACAACAAAAATAAAGGTGCTGGTGGCCTAGGAAAGTAGGGTACATGGGGTGGGTTCTAAGTTATTACAGAGAATTCTTTCTTGACTGACTGGCTGGTGAGACTTGCCCACATGCTCAAGGTTTAACTGATCACCATATTAGGGGTTGGGAAGGACTTTTCCCCCCCTGCAGATTGGCAAGAACCCTGGGTGTTTTTTGCCTTCCTCTGTAGCATGGGGAATTGGTCACTTGCTAGTGGATTCTCTGTACTTTAAATCTTTAAATCATGATTTGAGGACTTTAATAACTCAGTCATAGGTTATGGATCTATTGAGGTTTTGTGGCCTGCATTGTGCAGGAGGTCAGATGATCATACTGGTCCCTTCTGACCTTAGAGTCTACTCGACCAGGGACCTGGGGTCGCCACCGCTAGCGGCAAGAGCCAGGTCCGCATCGCAGTGAAAAAAAGGTGCCAGTACTTAACACACTTGGGTACCATCACAAAAAAAGCCCAGTTTGTGACTATGTAACTTTTATTTTTAGCCCATCTTCCTCTACTCTTCTCATCTTTCTAAAGCAGCTATCACTTTAGTGTCTAAATTGTGTACAGCACAGTCATTTTTATCTTAACTCCTCAGTCCTTCAGAATTGACTTGATGTCCTATGTTGATCTGAACAACATCAGTTAATCTCATAACTCTGGACAGGATATTGGAAACAAACTCTAGCAAGTTGCATAAACTCTAATGAACAGAGCAATGTAACTATGTATCACAGAGAGCGATTTTGCAGTTTTCCAGCTATGTGGCATGGCACAAGGAAGAGATGGACATAAACACAGACTGTCAGCAAAGGACTTGAGTGTTAGCTGAAAAAGAAATTATTATTTAAAGTGGAATGCAGAAACTCTGTATAAGAGTGGGATTTTAAAAAAAAGAAAGTGTATTAAATGGCTGAATTCTTTAAAACAAAAGAAGACCTTAAGATGTTTACATGTCTTGTGTTTAAAATTTCATTTCTGATTTTTTACCTTTTAAGAGTTATTTCTTTTAGTTGTTTTCCCCTTCTTCCATGCTGTGTTATTTTTTTTTAAGCATTTTTGTTATGCCCTTAATTCGTTACATAACACATTGTCATCAGGATTCCTTTGGGAAACACAGATACAATTGCACCATATATTATAAGCACTTTTCCAACTGGTGAGCTTTTTAAATGTCCAGTGGTGGATGGGAGCTCAGGAAAAATCTGAACATTTATAATAACGCTTATGCCTCTTAGTACATTGTCAGTGGTGGGTAGGCCTGGTACACTCATTTCCAGAAAATGATGTAGAAATCTTATCCGTTCCAAGATTTGCATTAGAATGATGTTGCATTCTCCTCAGTTTTCTACTTCCCCTGCCACCTAGACTTTTCCTCTCAGGCTATAGCACTGCTACACTGTGTCTGACCTTGCTCCTGATCATGTGCTATTCCCTGCAATAATAAATAAACTGACACAATTTTACTAATCTTAGCTCATGTGGAACTACTGGCTCCTAATCAATTCAGTTTTGCACAGTACACCGTAACTAATTCCACTAGACAAAAATTGTTTTGTTTTGGTTTTTTTAAATTCCTACTACTTGATGTCTCTTCTCACAGTTTTCAAGTTCTTTTCCTGTCTTTTTTCCCCCAGTCTTGTCTCTTGAGTTTTTCAGCTTTATTCAGTCTTGATTCCCACTGACTTCATAGCTGTCATGCTTCTGTCATGTATCGCACTCTGCAACCTCTTGTATTCATTCAGAAAGCCTATTAACTGCATTAACCGATTACTAATCAAATGATTTCTAGAAATGATGAAACAAAGCAACAACAAAAATAAATTACACATAGCCATCTCTGTTTTAAATATAAATTAGAACAAAGGGAAATATGTAGTTACCAAAAATATGTCATTATTAATTGGAGAAAAGGCACTATCCTTTTTCATCTTTCTTTGATTATTAACATTCCCAGAGATAAAGCATAAAAGTGTGAAATTTCATAAAGTTCCAGTTCAAGATCAATTTATAATTTGAGTGCATCATAACTGCAGTAAGAACATGCAAACTGGCTATTTGTCTGCACTGGTAAAAGCCCAGTTTGTATGTTCAATTGGTGGCAATTGTTTATACAAATATATGCAAAGTTGGGCCTTGATGTTATGAAAATGAGACCTAAAATAACCAAAACTGTGTTAATAAATGAAAAAGTTACATAATCCAAATGACACATTGTCTGCTCTAGTTCGGTTGATTTCTGCTGATGAATCCTGGAGCAATTCAGAAATTGTTTCCCATTTCACAGCTCAAGTTTTTTTTCTCTGTCATCTGTTTCTATGAAGTACATTTTATATCCGTATATATGTAACATATGTGGCAGTGATAATCATGGGAAAAATGCATTTATCATGCTCCTTCACCGGCTTCAGCTGCATTCTGACCAATAATCCATCTAAACTGGAACTGACTACTATTCCAAACAGTATTTAATAGCTGCCAATTAAACAAACAAACAAATTTTAGGATTGCCTCTGCATGTTACTGTGACAGAACGTCAAGGGGCTATCACTAACATGTATTTCATGGCAAGGGAGAATTGAAACGTAAGACTTCATACAGAGACCTGGATAAACAGATTCCAGCCAAAATTGTGAAAGGCTGGTACTAGTTTGGAAGTTAGGCATTAAAAGGCAGCTACTAATCACTGTTAAAGGGCTATCTTTTCCTCAGCAGACCATTTCCTAGGTAAGGAGTGACCGTGTGTTGTGTGTTGGCTGATGGAAGATAATAAACAGGTCTTGGAGGGAAACTAGAGCTCAATCTGGATGCAGCAGTGAGAGACTTTTACTCTGACTAGAGCAGATCAACAACTGGACCAGCTTTTTAAATATGATTTTCCTTTGTTCTCAGTAACTAAGCAAAGGCTAAGCAAAACCTGAGCTTTGTATCAAGTATTTGATTAGGTATGGGGTAATGGGAGACATTTATTTTGTTTTGATACAATTCCCTTTATACTTTTTGGCAAATATTGTTACATGGCTGTTTCACCCAGGTTGCCTGTAAAAAGAGCAAAGTCCCCCTCTCCCCAACACATACACAGGCTCAGACAAAACAGCATGCGTAGTGTTGCAGTGATGTGTATGGCAAAGGACATTAGCTCATGCTTGTAAAGGACAAAGTCTAACAACCCAAGGAGGAGACATAAATGGGGGGGGAGAGGGGGATGAATGTGACAATTTCCCCATCCTCTGACATGTGTCAGGAACCTTTAAGAAAGCAGAGACTCTTGGGAGTCTGTCGAGCACCCTCTCATAGGCTATGTCTCCACTTGGAAATTTAAGTCGACTTAGTGAGTCTACACTTAAATTTTAAGTCGACTTTCGGGGAAACTTACAAAATTGACCTAGAGTGTCCACACTGGATGCCTAGGTCGACTTCTAGGGGCTAGGGGGACCTAAGGTAGGTCCACGGGGATGGGGGGGCACCCCTTGCCCAGTGCCAGGGGGCTCAGCCTTTGCCCCATTGTAAATAGGTACAATGAGGCAAAGGGGGACAGGGACCCTGGCAAGGCATAGGGGCAGGGTGGGCAGGACGCTGCCCTGCCCTTGGGGGGGGGGCATGCCAGGCTCCCCCTGTGCCCCCTGGCAGGGAAGGCATTGGTGCAGTCCTGGGGTAGCCCTAAGTTGACTTAGGGCTACCCCACATCTACACTGGCTTAAGTCAACTCTAGGGAGTCGACCTAAAACTCGGTTTAATAAAGTCGACTTAATTTTCATTAAATTGACTTTATTTTCCTTAAGTCGACTTAAGCAAGTTGCTTAAGTCGACTTAAGGAAAGTGTGGTGTAGTCGCAGGGTAAATTAAGTCGACTTAAGGAAGCTTAAGTCAACTTAATTTACAAGTGTAGACGCAGCCATAGAAATGATTTTCTGTCATTAACGTTAGAAAAGGACCAGACAGTTCCTTTCACCATAGTTCCTTACTTTCTGTGGCTACTGCTAGCATTAGGACTTTCTCTCCATACCCAGGTTGCATGCTTGTTTATTCTTTGAACCTATCTTTCTTATTCATTTGCTGTGGTTTAGTCCAGTTTATTTTCTGGCATTTTATGGAACACAAATTTTAGGATATGCTTAATTTTCAAGTCCACAATGACTTGTCCAGCTCTCAGAGCCTTAGAGGAAAAGGCTGGGTATAATGATGTATGGCATATTTCTATACTTCCTGATATCAGGGCCACACACCTTCTATTTGTGGTGTCTCAGGAAGAGCAAGTGCTGGATTAGTGTTTAATGTTTCACCACTTTACATTTCAAGCCCAAATGGTCTGTATGACCTTCCTCATCATGTAGACCTTGTGGGGCACAACAGCTGATCCACAGTCACATCAGAGTCTAATTCTCCTGAAAAAAGAGAAGATTGTCAAAGCGTATGAAATCAGGGAAACAGAAAGTGTCTGTGCTAGTTACTGACCTTTCCAACATTGCCACACTTCAATCTGTTACTGGATCAGAAACCTTGCTCTTACTGAGACAATACCAGTGCATTAATCTCTTTATCTCCCTAAAATCACAATGGGTATGTCTATACTAGCAATTTAGGTCGTCTTAAAAACCCTTAAGTGGACCTAAATTACTCCATGTCTACATCTGACTTTCATTAACTGGACCGAAGAAATTCCTTAAGTCAACGTAATGAAAGCTTAAGTTGACTTAATAACAACAATTAGGTTGACTTAAACCTTAAGTTGACTCCTTAAATCAACTTAAGGACAGTGTAGAAGGGGAGTAACCCTTAAATCGACTTTCTTAAGTCAACTTAAGGCCAGTTAAGTCGACTTTAAGTCTTATTATTAAGACTTTAAGACTTATTAAGTCGACTTAATAAAGTCGACTTAACTTTTTCTAGTGTTGACATACCCAATGGTCTCAGGACCAAGACTGGTAATATGCATACCAATACTATTGACACATTTAAAGTGCCTTGTATTATGTACTGTCAGAGTTAGGCAGTAGGTTCCTCTTCCCTTTCCCCTACAGTGGAGAGATGGTAATATCCCTTTTCAATGGAATATAGAATTTAGCTATGGTCATGGCAGATCACAAAATAACAAATGGTTGCTAAATGTATTAATTACATTTTTTTCTCTTATTAAAATTAAGACAACATGATTTTACAAGCAAAATGAAAAATATTACCAATAAATACTTTAAAGTATCTAAAACATTTCTAAAATGAATTATCTGTATAAGTAAGTGGCACAAACAGAATATATGACAGAGTGGTATTGTAGAAAGGTTTCAGTGGCACTCACTTGGGTTGGCCTATGTTACTGACTTATGACTTCATGATTAGCCAAATAATGCAGCCTTCCTAAACTTATGCCAATAATTCCAAAGGGGTAGCCGTGTTAGTCTATTGTAGAAAGACAACAGAGTCTTGTGGCACTTTTAAAGACTAACAGATTTATTAATTGCATGAGCTTTCATGGGAGAAAATCCCACTTCGTCAGACGCTTTGAAGATAGGAAAGTTACAGAGTGGGAGGAAATTAAATGCAGGGGAGTGTATGACATAGCATCAGGTCAGGCTGTAACAGCAAATCAAAGTAGGTGTTAGGATTCAAAACACTGGGGAACAGCACATAGAGGAGGGGGGAGGTCAATTCACTTGATGTAATGCGAGAAAAATCCATAGTCCCTGTTTAACCCCAAGGCAACTGAATCAAATTTGCATATAAGTTCGAGTTCTGCAGACTCTCTTTGAAGCTGTGATTTGTTATTCATCTGTGTCAACACAGCTATTAACAAGTCGTTAAGGGAGTGAGCAGGGAGGTTGAAGTGTTCCCCTACAGGTTTTGCAGTATTGCAGTTTCTGATGTCAGATTTGTGTCCATTGATTCTTTGGCGCAGAGACTGTCCTGTCTGTCCAATATATAAGGCAGAGGGGCATTTCCGGCACATGATGGCATAAATCACATTGGTGGATGAGCAGGTGAACGAACCCTTGATGGAGTAGGTGGCATGATTAGGCCCTGTGATGGTGTCATCAGTGTAGATATGAGGGCAAAGTTGGCAGCGTGGTCTGCTGCAGGGCTGTGTTCCTGCTTTAGTGTTTCTGCTCTGTGATCTGTAGTTGCTGGTGAGTATCCTTTTAAGATTAGGGGGCTGTCTGAAAGCAAGGAGAGGTCTGTCTCCCAAGGCTTGAGAGAGTGAGGGATCATCTTGTAAAATAGGCTGTAGATTTTTGATGATGTGTTGAAGAGGTCTGGCTTGGGGGTTGTAGGTGATGACCAGTGGCGTTCTGTTGTTATTTTTCATGGGCTTCTCCTGCAGTAGTTGACTTCTGGGTACCCGTCTGGCTCTGTCAATTTGTTTCTTCACTTCTGTGGGTTTGTACTGTAGTTTTAAGAATGCCTGGTAGAGATCCTGAAGGTGTCTGTCTCTGTCTAAAGGGTCAGAGCAAATGCGGTTATATCTTAGGGCTTGACTGTACACAATGGATCGTGTGGTGTGTCGAGGATGGAAGCTCGAGGGATGTAGGTAACTATACCGATCAGTAGGTTTGCGGTATAGGGAGGTCTTTATGTGTCCATCGCTAATTCATCCACCAATGTGATTTATGCCATCATGTGCCGGAAATGCCCCTCTGCCTTATATATTGGACAGACAGGACAGTCTCTGCGCCAAAGAATCAATGGACACAAATCTGACATCAGAAACTGCAATACTGCAAAACCTGTAGGGGAACACTTCAACCTCCCTGCTCACTCCCTTAACGACTTGTTAATAGCTGTGTTGACACAGATGAATAACAAATCACAGCTTCAAAGAGAGTCTGCAGAACTTGAACTTATATGCAAATTTGATTCAGTTGCCTTGGGATTAAACAGGGACTATGGATTTTTCTCGCATTACATCAAGTGAATTGACCTCCCCCCTCCTCTATGTGCTGTTCCCCAGTGTTTTGAATCCTAACACCTACTTTGATTTGCTGTTACAGCCTGACCTGATGCTATGTCATACACTCCCCTGCATTTAATTTCCTCCCACTCTGTAACTTTCCTATCTTCAAAGCGTCTGACGAAGTGGGATTTTCTCCCACGAAAGCTCATGCGATTAATAAATCTGTTAGTCTTTAAAAGTGCCACAAGACTCTGTTGTCCTTATGCCAATAAAACATTCTACCCTAGTATCATACAATCACTTCCATCTGTTGAGATGGACATGAGCATTTTCAAAGAGAGTCAAGGGAGTAGTTTCTTGGGCTATGTCTCCACTTGTAATTTTAAGTCGACTTAGTGTGTCCCCACTTAAAAATAAAGTTGACTTAAAGGGAACTTAAAAAGTCGACCTAGAGCGTCCACACTGGATGCTCTAGGTCGACTTTGTGGGACTAGGGGGACCTAGAGCAGGTCCACAGGGGCAGGGGGGGCACCCCTTGCCCAATGCCAGAGCGCTCAGCCTTTGCCCCATTGTACCTAGGTTCAATGGGTCAAAGGGGGTCAGGGACCCTGGCAGGGCATAGGGAAAGGGTAGGCAGGGCTCTGCCCTGCCAGGTGGGGAGGCATGCCAGGCTACCCCTGTTCCCCCCGCCCCGGCAGGGAGGGAATTGGTGTAGCCCTGGGGGTAGCCCTAAGTTGACTTAGGGCTACCCCATGGGTACACTGGCTTAAGTCAACTCTAGGGAGTCGACTTAAGCCTTGGGTCCACTCAAAAGCTGGTTTTAAAAAGTCGATTTAATTTTAATTAAGTCGACTTAAGCAAGCTGCTTAAGTCGACTTAAGGAAACTGTAGTGTAGGCGCAGGGTAAATTAAGTCGACTTAATTTACCAGTGTAAATGCAGCCTTGGAGAGGAAAAGGAAGAGAATGTAGGAAGAGAAATGAAGAACATGTCAGTAATTTGGGGAATAGAGAATAATAAAGTCAATTTAAGGGTTATTATACATCCACACTGTCCTTAAGTCAACTTAAGAAGTCGACTTAAGGCTTAAGTTGACCTAATGAGTGGTTCTTATTAAGTCGACTTAAGCTTTCATTAAGTCAACTTAAGGAATTTCTTAAGTCAACTTAATGAAAATCTGTGTAGACAGGGAGTAATTTAGGTTCGCTTAACAGTCCTTAAATTGACCTAAATTGCTAGTTCAGACATACCCTTTGTGTCTGACTGATTAAATTAAAAAACAAACAAACCCTAATATAGTTTAAAATTGTAAATTTCAGCCCTGATTTCATTCTATAGATAGGCAGTACGTTAATAGTCACAAATCTGATTTTACAAAATCTGAAGCACTATATATGCTTCGAACCCTTCCAACAATTATTATAAAAATAATCACACTCTCTGAGCAAAATATTTGTGGCTTCAAATGTGATGTCTTGTGTTGTACTAAGCATTCATCTTTGTATTTTAAGGCTATATGCTTCTGCTCTTACTAGAAAAAACTTCCCAATTACTTGAGTAAGTTTTGTTCTGTAAGGACAACAGAACTTAGCTTTTGGATTCAGACATCTAACATGTGCAGCTAATTTTGTATATTGTTGTTAATTATGTGCTCAACATGAAGAGACAGGTATTTAAAGAAAGCAATAAACAACTTCCCAGAACAATAGTATGCAACTATATAAAATTGTTCTAGCTGTCTTAAATTTCACCTCTGTGCCATCTGATATCAGAAATATAATTTGGATGAACTAGAAATTAACCAGAGAAAAATATATTTGTTGTTCAGGATATATTCCTAGCGACAGATACCATTTATTTCAAGTCTAGTAAAAACACTTCCTCATGAAAGAAGACAGTGGGTTTTTACATTCAAGACATTTAGTTGTATCACCTCAGTAGCAGCAATGCATCCATTTCTACCAAATTTTACTAGAGGACTAATTTTAGCCAGCTTGTGATCTGCTGAGGCATAAATATTTTGCATAGCAAATTAGTAGTTGTAGTTCAGTGAGCACATAGTTACCCAAAAGAAGTTGTCCAATAAAGTGTAAATATTTGGTATTCTTTTCATATAGCTCAGATTTTCTTTGCTACTGAACTAAGGATGACTAAACATCTCTGTAAATTCCTGATATGTATGAAAAATTTAGGATTATTCATAGGGTGTTTGTAGTTTGATGTTCAACATATTTAGAGGCTCTGTTTTAGCCAAGTGGTGTTTAGGCAATTATTATTTCTTATGTAATATGCATTTATTATAAATCATTTCTGTATCAAACAAAGCAGGCTGCTTTTGATTTATTTTTAAGACTTCTGTTACATTATTATACAGTATCTTATATAGATGTAGGTACACAGACACGCATACTGTCTCCTAAGCACATACCATCCTTGCTTCCCAAAAGCATACAAAAGAAAACATCACTGTCTTCATTTCGTACATCTTGTTTTTGCTCTAATACTAATCAGGTAACTGAAAAAGCTGACTGGGGAAGTCAGAAAAGCTTGAGAATGGCTGCAGAGCTTTGATCTCACTTTAAAGTAATTCTGAAATTACTGCTGAAGAATGTTTTTCGGCATTATTACGTCTACACTGCTGTGTGGCACTCTGCTGTTGTTTTGATGCAACTTTGAGCTGTTTGTGAAAAAGTTACTGTGCTTCCAGTCACAGCTTAAGTAGTACAAGGACTTTGAAACAGCATCTAATAACATCACAACACTCCTTTTTATTCCATACTTATCACAATAATTTCAAAGCACAGTCACTTTGGAATTGCTGATGATGTTCTTAAGGCATTCACCCCTCAGCCATTCTCTTTGCTCCTCAGAGCAGAGTTGAAGAGCAGTGAAATAAGGCAGCTCCTTGAAGCAGGAGAGTTGAAGTCTAGCTTACAATGTAGCACTGTAATATAGTAATACAGATTTCTAAAGAGTGCCAAACTGCCTTTGCTTTAGAATGGGCAATAAAATTCTGGCTACTCTTTTAATTGGGTAGAACATCTCATTATTATTGGAAATAGGACAGACTATGTCCTTGAGAAGAGCAAACCTGGATGTTTTCCCCAGAACATGATCTGTGTCACAGCCAGGGAAACATGAGGATTGATTTCCACTGGCCAGTCATAAATTGAGATTCAAATTTTCTCAACTTGAGTATAAATTTTTTATTCCATTAGCATTTCTGAGTTGATGCATGAGATGGGTGAAAATATTTGATAAGGTCCCTGAAGCCTAAACATTAAGGGCTCCATTACCCCCTTAATGTGTGTAATTCTGATTTTCAAATCTAGGGTTTGATGGACATTTGCTTCAAAGAGGAAAACAAGAATGTGCATTTTATCTTTATGCAAAGACAACATTTAAGGGGAAAAAATCTTGGCTTAAAAAAATAAAAAGGGGGCGGGGGTTGGGGTAAGGGGCAGTCTTACTATCAAGATTCATGTGCATGGATCTTTTCTGCCTATGTGAAAAGAGGACCTGTGTCTCTGCTGTAGCATCCCTTTTCTTCCCCTGACCATCTTCATATCAAAGAATCATCACTGGATGAGAGGCCAGTTGAAGTATGTATAGGTTATAATAATGTATGTTTCCATGACATGAATATGAATATTTTCTCCATCCATTCTTTCCTCTGTGCATGCATTTGAACATTTGTCACTACCAGATTAGAATACTGCAGTGCTGTTTGCCCTTTATGGGGCTACCTCTTGCATCTATGAGAAATTGAAGCAGATGCAGAATTTGGCACCTTGTTCATTACAGGATGAATCTTGCTGAGAGCATAATTTACCCTCTCTTTTGGATCTGTACTGGCTACCTATGAAGTACCAAGTAGATTTTAAGGTGTTAGTATAGGACTATAAATCCTTAAGTCAAAATGACCTAGATATCTGAAAGGTTGTCTGTCTCCTCTAGCCATAGCATCACACCTAAGATCAGTAGGGCACCTGAGATTAAACCCCATTCATATAAGAGAGAAAGGTAGCTGATGATTTCCAAAGGAGTAGCCGTGTTAGTCTAGGTCAGCAAAACAAACAAGGACTGACTCAGTGACAGTCCCCAACCTTTTAGAACTTACTTCCTATCTTGGTGTGAAATAATCCTGCTCTAGCAATCTTTACATGCTTAAAGAAACCTCTGAGAGGAAGAGACTGAGAGGACTATGTTGGGATATTATAAAAATCAGGTATGTGTGTTTTGCCCTTGGGTTGTGATTTATATAAATTGTTCGGTGAAGGAAGTTTCCTGGTTTGGTCTATTTGGTATTTCTAAATTTTTGTTAAAAGAGCCTCTAGAATAATGGATAGGTTCCCCTTTTCATGGATTCACGAAACGTTGAATGTGCTTTTGTTGTTCAAAGCAGTAATTCTTTCAGAGGATATTCATTTACACTTAAAATGATCACTTCAGATTTCATCAGAATATCTTCCCCCCAGTATTAGAACTTTGGTTATGCTAAAATATGAAAAAAATGCAGTTTGGAAACTAATACATGACCAGATTTATTTATCTATATAAAAGGAGTTGTGTTGAAATTACTGTGCATTTTTGTACATTTACATGTATCCAGGTGAATCAGAAATCAACAAGCAGGAAAATAGAAACCTTAAACTGACAACGATGAAAATAGCTAATATAAATACATGAGAAAAGTTAAATTATAGGATTTGAAGATTGTTATGCATATTTACATTATGGAGCAAACATTACTTCATTAATATTTCTGAGAAATTGTTGTTGTTCAGACAATGTAATCAGCAGCAATCCAAATTACAGGTAGATGTCAAGTGACCTGATTTCACATATGTTGCACTACAGTTATATTTCTATCCAGAGTTCAGGGAATTTAATCCCCACTGGAAAATGATGCCCAGAGCAGATATTGTGGGCCAAATTCATCTGGTGTAACCTTTGTTTTTCAATGGAGTTAAACCAGAAATGCAGTTGGCCCTAAATCTTGAAGTTGTTTCTTAATAGAATATATTTTAGGGGTAGTCTTGTTTGTACAATAAAAAGGAAGGAAAAAATGTTTACATGTGAATTGTTCTGGATCCATCCATTTATGTGCATTGTACTTAAAGAGAAAACATTAGTTGATTCTTCCTAGAACAGCATTTTTTCATATTTAGGGATTACCAAAACACTAATGCTGAGTCAAATAATCAGATTTACATCAACATGATAATTGTTCTGATTGTAAGTATATTCTATGATAGCATTATTGCTTTGAACAGCAAAGGTTCACTCACAACTTTATTTCCTGTAGCCAGCACTGATTAACCATTCGACTTCACCTAGATACACTCTGTTTGCAGCAGCTTTTATTCAGGTGTCCTGGGATTAGCTGAAATAGTTCAGTTTTGTCTTTGCTATATGAAGAAAACAAGACTCTCATAATGTTTACTGGGTATAATCAAATTATGCTTTTGATAGCATGGCATTTTGCTTGAAAATTCATGTGATCTGTTCAGTAAAATTAAATAGGTATTGATTTAAAAGTATATTAATTGCTAAAATATATTGTATACTTGTATTTTTGTGGTGTGTGAATGTGCTAACAAACTGAATCTTTTTCACTTAGAAGTTATAACTGTATAATGTGTCAGTTTCACACTTGTGAAAGAAACAGAAGCTAACATAACCTCCTTGAAGTCTACTTTTGGAGAAAACTTCAGGAAAAAAATCTAAATCTATTATCATGTCATAGTAGAACATAAGCATTTGAGGAATTATAATAATTATAATTCTGAAATGCTTGACTTCCTCTCAGCTGGAAATTTCTATTTTTCATTGTTGTCAAAAATGTTATAAAGTGATCTTGTGTGCATCAGGATCCAAAAGGAGATAGAGAATAGGTTTGCATTAATGTAGGGGGAAAGGATTCCTTTCTTTTGATTTTTTCTCTTAACATATAAGCCATGTGCAACAGATGACAAGATTCGACAAATGAACCTATGATATATATGTTCTCTGTTTATCATACAGTGATGTCTGACTATTGCTCAGCTTCCATGTAATTGTGCTCCAGTTTGGGCCTCTCTAGTGTAACTTACTTTGCATATGAGTATAATTTATCAGCAAACGTGGATTAAAGTGGACCCTGAGACTCACTCAGTGTGCATCCTAGGGTAGATCTAGCTGGTGCAACCAGCACTTACACAGCAAGCAAAACACGTTTTCACTGATCTTGGAAGCATTATGGGGAAATCTTTTTATTTTTGCAAGAATGAACTGTGTTTAAATGATGTCTTCAATGCATTAGGAATGAAGATGCTTGTCTTTGTTGTATGGAATGCATGCCTGTCTTGTATTTATTTTCTTGGTCCAATACCAGAAACCAAAAATAATAATAAATCATCTCAAAAGAAAGGTATTTTATCTATTCCCTATGTATAACATTCCAAAATGATGGATTTAATATACCATTTGGGTTTTCACTTCAATAGCATGCCATGATTTGGGGATTTTTTGTCAAGATTTTAAAAAAAAATGGGTTCCTACAGTCCATTGTTAAGGATCAAAATAAAACGCCTACTTTCATAAATGCAGAGCAACCAATTTAAATCCCCTTTTAAGTAGCTTCCATTTAAAACAGATCTCAATCAGTGGCCTTCTTGTATTATAGATGGGGCAGTAGACAGAGAGCAGGTGCTGAATGATGCATATTACCTCTTTTACTATTTGCAGGAAGCGGGCAAGGAGGGATAGAGAGGGCTCAAGAATGGACAGATCATTGGCTTTTCCTTCCTTCTCTTAGTCCAAAGGGTTGGTCAGTATAATTAATAGGGTACAGGAGAAGTAAATCTGTAGTCACTAAAGAGTTTGAACAATTTCCCCTTGGAAAAAAGGAGGGAGTAGAAGGACAGTAGTGACTCTGATTCATATTTATGTCCCAGGTTTCTGTTTCTAGCAACCCAGCTATGTGCTATCCTTTTTGCAAGGTATTAAGCAAAGATGGAGCCATATTCTTAATTGGTGTAGCAAAATGAGCTTCACTGTGTTACTCTAATATACAAAATTATTTTATTTTAATCAGCTGAGACTACATTTCTGTCTATCCATTACAATATTAGAAGGAACCTGCTAATAAGTAAAGTGAAGAAAAGGTTTTTTTTTAATTCAGGTTTGAAATGTTCCATTATACCATTAAGAACAATGGAATATATGACTTGTTTATTGAAATATAACTTGAAAGATAACTGTGAGGCCTTAAATAAAAGAAAGAGATTGTAGATAAATAACAATACAACCAAACTGAAGCTTCAGTTAACTGTTTTTTTCCCACTTTGGAACTTTTGGTGATTATGTAACATTACAGAGCCTACAGGAGAAAGGAAAACATAACAAAGCAAAAATAATTTTTATTTTAATTGAATCAATGTTTTATTAGTGAGGAAAAGGACAATCCTTTAATTAATGCACAAATTAGTCCTATTGTCAAGGATAAGAAATGGAGGGCAACGGGTAGGAGAACTTCATTTAGGCCCCTTCATGGATATGCAACAACCTAACTCTGGGATTCAACAGGCACAATTGTTTAATTCCATCCTATTTGAAAGTAATAATGCTAGAATGTTTTTTAAAGTGTTCTTTTGAAAGTAATCACTTCCTTGGTCTGCTGGCAATGCTTGTACTAATTCAGCCTAATATGCCATTAGCCTTCTTGGTAATAAGGGAACATTTATGACTTATATCTAGCGTCTTGTCCACTGTAACCACCAAATCCTTTTCTGCAGACCTGCTGTCTAGCCAGTTGGTTCCAAATTCTATCCTAAATGCAGAACATCATTAAATTTCTTTTGAAATATAGTGAATTTTCTATTATTTTACTTTTTTGTAGGTTTTTAAACATCTACCTGGACATATAATTATACATAAGTACTAATTTTTAACTCAGCCTACTCAAACATCCATACTGATAAGGTACCAATCTATTTGATAGGAGGTAAGGGAAACACTAATTTCCACCATTTCTTTTAAAACGGCATGTATAGTACAGAACAGTGGGGCTCCTCACTAAAGAAAGGATGTGGACAAACTGGAAAGAGCTGAGTGGAAGTCAACAAAAATGATTAGGGGGCTAGAACACATGACTTATGAGGGGAGACTGAAGCAACTAGGCTTGTTTAGTCTTCAGAAAAGAAAAATGATGGGGGATTTGATAGCAGCCATTAAGTATTTGAAAGGGGGTTCCAGAGAAGATGGAGGTAGGCTGTTCTCATTGGTGACAGATGAAGGAACTAAGAACAATGGTCTGAAGTTGCAATGGGGGAGAAGTAGGTTGGATAGTAGGGAAACTTTTTCACTGGGAGAATGATGAAGCACTAGAATGGTTACCTAGGCAGATGGTGGAGTCTCCATCCTTAAAGGTTTTTAAGGACTGGCTTAACAAAGCCCTGGCTGGGTTGATTTAGTTGGGGTTGGTCCTGGTTTTAGCAGGGAGCTAGGCTAGAGAACCTCTTGAGGTCCCTTTGAACTTAAATTTTCTGTGATTTTTCCTGTTCTTTAAGAGCATACTTTGGGTCAGGCCTATGCTAGGCCTAGGGTATGCTTCTGCTGTACCAGTGGAGTTACGTTGATTAGCACATTGGGGGAGATATGTTCCCTGTCCTTTCTCACTTATTCACGCCTCATCTGCATGAGGGATGTTGACCCTTTACTCCCTTCTGTGCTGCAACCTACAGCATGGAAAGCTATCATGGAGGGCGAGGGGCAGGAGAGCTTCATTTAAGCCCCTTCATGGATATGCACGAATCTAACTTTGGGATTCAACAGGCACAATCATTTAATTCCATCCTATTTGAAAGTAATAATGCTAGAATGTTTTTAAAAGCGTTGCTTTGATATATAGCGAATTTTCTATTATTCTACATTTTTGTAGATTTTAAAACATTTACCTGGACAGATAATTATACATAAGTACTATTATTTAACTCAGCCTACTCAAACATCCATACTGATAAGGTACCAATCTATTTGATAGGAGGTAAGGGAAACACTAGAATCATAGAATCATAGAATAATAGGGTTGGAAGGGACCTCACGAGGTCATCTAGTCCAACCCCATGCTAAAAAGCAGGACCACTCCCCCTAAATTACCCCAGCCAGGGTTTTGTATAACCGAGCCTTAAAAATCTCCAAAGATGGAGATTCTACCACCTCCCTAGATAGCCCATTCCAATGCTTCACCACCCTCCTAGTGAGAAAGTTTTTCCTAATATCCAACCTTGACCTCCCCAGCTGTAATTTGAAACCATTGCTCCTTGTTCTGTCCTCTGTTACCCTCGAGAACAGCCTAGCTCCCTCCTCTTTGGAGCAACCCTTCAAGTAGTTGAAGGTTGCTATCAAATCTACCCTCAGTCTTCTCTTCTGTAGACTAAATAAGCCTAGTTCCTTCAGTCTCTCCTCATAAGTCATGTGCCCCAGCCCTCTAATAATTTTTGTTGCCCTCCGCTGGACTCTTTCTAATTTGTCCACATCCTTTCTGTAGTGGGGAGCTCAAAACTGGACACAGTATTCCAGATGCGGCCTGACCAGTGTCGAATAGAGGGGAATTATCACATCCCTCGATCTGCTGGCAATACTCCTACTGATGCAGCCTAATATGTCATTGGCCTTTTTGGCAACAAGGGCACACTGTTGGCTCATATTCATCTTCCCATCCACCATAACACCCAGGTCCTTTTCTACAGCGCTGCTACTTAGCCGATCGGTCCCCAGCATGTAGCAGTGCATGGGATTTTTCCGTCCTAAGTGCAGGACTTTGCACTTGTCTTTGTTGAACCTCATGAGGTTTCTTTCGGCCCAGTGTTCCAATTTGTCCAAGTCTCCCTGGATCCTGTCCCTGCCCTCCAGAGTATCTACCATTCCTCCCAACTTGGTGTCATCCGCAAACTTACTAAGCACGCAGTCTATTCCATCATCAAGATCATTAATGAAGATGTTGAATAGAACCGGCCCCAGGACCGACCCCTGGTGTACTCCACTCGTTACCGGTTGCCAACCAGACATCGAGCCATTGATTCCTACCCGCTGAGCCCGTTGATCTAACCAGTTTTCGATCCACCTTACGGTCCACTCGTCCAACCCATACTTCCTTAACTTGCTGATGAGAATGCTGTGGGAAACCGTATCAAAAGCCTTGTTAAAGTCAAGGTATACCACGTCAACGGCTCTTCCCGCATCCACATATCCAGTCATCTCATCATAGAAGGAAATCAGGTTGGTCAGGCACGATTTGCCCTTGGTGAATCCATGTTGACTGTTCCTGATCACTCTATTTTCCTCCAAGTATTTCAGGATGGATTCCTTGAGGACCTGCTCCATGATTTTCCCAGGGATTGAGGTGAGGCTGATGGGTCTGTAGTTCCCCAGATCCTCCTTTTTCCCTTTCTTAAAGATAGGTACTATATTTGCCTTTTTCCAATCCTCCGGGACCACCCCCGTTCGTTCTCAAAGATAATGGCCAGTGGCTCTGCAATCACTTCCCCCAACTCCCTCAGCACCCTCGGATGCAGTTCATCCGGCCCCATGGACTTGTGCGCATCCAATTTCATTAAGTGTTCCCTAATCTGACTTTCCATCACCGAGGGCCACTCTCCTCTCCATTCCGCTTTACCCCATGTAGTGGCCCTCCCTGTGAAGACTGAAGTAAAAAAAGCATTGAGTACTTCAGCCTTTTCCGCATCATCCTCCACGAGGATGCCTGCCCCATTCAGTAAGGGACCTACACCACCTCTGATCCTTTTCTTGTTGCTGATATACTTATAGAACCCCTTTCTGTTATCCTTCACATCTCTTGCTAGCTGCAACTCCAATTGTCCTTTGGCCTTTCTGATTTTATCCCTGCAGTCCCGAGCAATATCTTTATACACCTCCCTTGTCATCTGTCCAAGCTTCCACTTCTTGTAAGCTTCCCTTTTATGTTTCAGCTCCCCGCAGAGTTCCCTGCTAAGCCACGTTGGTCGCCGTCCACATTTGCTGTTCTTTCTGCACATCGGAATGTTATCTTCCTGTGCCTTTAACAGGGTTTCTTTAAAATACAGCCAGCTGTCTTGGACACCTTTCCCCTTCAGATCAGCCTCCCATGGGACCCTGCCCATCAGCTCCCTAAGGGAGCCAAAATCTGCTTTTCTGAAGTCCAGGGTGTGTGTTCTGCTTCTTTCCTTCCTTCCATTGATCAGGATCTTGAACTCTACCATCTCATGGTCGCTGCTGCCCAGGTTGCCATTTACTTCTACTTCCCCGATCAATTCTTCTCTGTTTGTGAGCAATAGGTCTAGAGGTTCAAGGCCCCTAGTTGGTTCCTCCAGCATTTGTACTAGGAAGTTGTCTTCAATATTCTCCAAAAACTTCCTGGATTGCCTGTGCACTGCTGTATTATCTTCCCAGCAGACATCAGGATAATTGAAGTCCCCCATAAGAACCAGGGCCTGCGACGATCTGGAAACTTCTGTTAGTTGTCCATAGAACGCCTCATCCACCTCCTCTTTCTGGTCTGGCGGTCTGTAGCAGACACCCACCACAACATCCCCTTTGTTGCATTCTCCCCTAAACTTAATCCACAGACTTTCAACCATCTCGTTTCCACTTTCATAGTGGAGCTCCGAGCAGTCATACAGCTCTTTTACATATAGCGCTACTCCTCCCCCCCTTCTTCCCTGCCTGTCCTTCCTGAACAATTTATATCCATCCATGGCAGTGCTCCAGTCATGCAAGTTATCCCACCACATTTCTGTTATTCCAATTATATCATAGTTCCTTGTCTGTGCCAGTACTACCAATTCTTCCTGCTTGTTTCCCAGGCTCCTCGCATTTGTGTACAGGCACCTAAGATACCGGGCCCATTGCCCTACTTTGCCCTGTCGATTCTCCCTCCTGTCGCACCTTCCTCCTTGCAATCTCTCTTGGTGTCCTCCTTCCCCACTTGCCTGAGGTATTCTGACTTCATCAGGAAATAAAAAACAATTATTTGATCCCCCCCCCCCCCAGTTCCAACTACCCTCTCTTTTATTCCTGCTGTTACAGTCCCAGCACCCCCCAAGTTCCATCCCTTCCCCCAGGTTTCCCTCAGTTTCACTTACCTGTGGGCCTTGGTCACCTTCCCCCTTCGAACCTAGTTTAAAGCTCTCCTTACCAGGCTAGCCAGTCTGCTTCCAAATACGCTCTTCCCCTTCCTGGATAGGTGGAGTCCATCTCTGCCTAGCAGTCCTTCTTCCTGGAGCAGCACCCCATGGTCGAGGAAGCCAAAGCCCTCCGAGTAACACCATCTCCGCAGCCAGGCATTCACCTCCAGGATGCGTCTGTCTCTGCTCGGGCCCCTTGACCGGAAGGATCGAGGAGAACACCACCTGTGCACCGAACTCCTTCACCCGTGCTCCCAGAGCCCTGTAGTCACCTTTGATCTGAGGAGGGTCACCTCTCGCAGTATCATTGGTTCCCACATGGATGAGTAGCATGGGGTAGTAGTCAGAGGGACGGATGATTCTCGACAATCCCTCTGTAACGTCTCGGATACGGGCCCCTGGCAGGCAGCATACCTCCCGAGAGGCCTTATCTGGGCGACAGATGGGTGCCTCCATCCCCCTCAGAAGAGAGTCCCCAACCACCACAACCCAACGTTTTCTCCTGGGTGTGATGGTTGTGATCCTCCCAACATCAGGGGTGCATGGCTTCTCCTCTTCCACCTCATCTCCCGTCTGTAGTGCTGCGTAGCGGTTCTTTACCACAACGGAGGGTGGGATGGGAGCAGGGGTGGAGCACTGTCTGCTGCCAGAAGTAACCAGCTGCCAGTGTCCACCCTCTGCTTGAGCCATCTCATCCTTCTCCGAGGGTGTGGCAGCAGTCCTTTGCCTCTGGATAGTTTCTTCATCCTTGCATGTTTCCTCATGGATGCTATCCAGGAACTTCTCCAGGGCAGGGATACTCCTGAGCCTGGCCACCTCCTCCTGTAACTCCCCCACCTGCTTCCTGAGAGATTCCACCAGGAGACACCTGTCACATTGAATGATCTCCCCAGCCTGACCGTCTGAGAGTGGAAAATGCAGGCCACAGTCCTTGCAAGTCCACGCCAGAATCTGGGTAGAGATATCCATGGTCAGTATGTCTGTCTGGATACAGGCGCAGGTGGAGTACAGTACAAAGCAGTGGGGGTTAGTGGAAAAATAGCCAGGCACTCATTAAAATATGAATTCCAGGAGAAGGTAAATATTTCATACCAATGGAGCCACAAAAGTGGGATCAACAACTCCAGGTATCTAACAAGTTTTAGTTAATTCTTAAAAAAAAAACAAAAAAAAACCTCTGCGTAATTTGTTCTGCACTGCTTTGCAGTAAAAAGCATTTTATCATTTGAATCATGTTTGCTAGTTTTACTACAGAGAAATGGAATATGGTGTGTCCTAGCATAGCATGAAACAGTGAGAAGATGAACAGATGTACAGAAAATTGAGCAAATTCCTGTGTCACCTGCATTACTGTCCCTGTGGCTGGATCCAAAGCTTGAATAGCCTCTTGTAGATTTAATTTACTTTGAAAGCTGCTTCTTCCCAGAACAGCTAATTAGAGAGGATGGCAGAAGTTTGGTTCTTTGTCACAGGTGCGGCTACTTACCACAAGTAGTTTAATAGTATGCATCACTTCTTTTATCACTGTATGGGAATGTCTACACTAGCAATTTAGGTCAACTTAAGGACCCTTAAGTCGACCTAAATTACTCCATATCTACACCTGACTTTCATTAAGTCAACTTAAGAAATTCCTTATGAAAGCTTAAGTTGACCTAATAAGAACTGCCCATTAGGTTGACTTAAGCCTTAAGTCAATTCTTTAAGTCAACTTAAGGATGGTGTGGACAGGGAGTAACCTGACTTTATTAAGTCGACTTAAGAGTGGTTAGGTTGACTTAACAAAGTGAACTAAGTTGACTTAACTTTAAGTCGACTTAGTCCACTTTGTTAAGTCGACTTAATAAGGTCAGATTTAAGTCGACTTAAAGCCGACCTTATTAAGTCGACTTAACAAAGTCGACCTACCTTTTTCTAGTGTAGACATAGCCTTTGTGACTAAGATCTGATGTAACAATGTTAGAACATCTTCGTTTTTTAAATTTGTACTCTATAATATAACAGATTATTTTTTATATAGCACAACTTCTCAGCTAGAAGGGTTCCAAAGTACTTCTCATGTTCTACATACTCACTTCCAGCTGTAGACTAGATCTTGCCCTCTGATGCACTCATCTGCAGTGGGGGCAGGAGATGGCAAGCTAGTCTGTTTGTCACAATCAGCAGGATATGAAGTGGAGAATATAGTACAACCAAAACTATGGAAGGTGTTTTAAATGAGTGGAATGTAATCACACACTGAAAATAGCTCAGAACACCAGGTGTTAAAAAAACTTGATCTCCTGGAAAGCGCCATTATATTTGAATGCCAAAATCGGTCAGCATCAAGTTTCTATACCATGTGAGAAAGATGAAACTTAGAACAACATTATGACTGCTAGAAACATGGGGTGCTTGTTCAGTCGTCACTCAGTGAGAAAGTGCCACTTCCCGAGTCACTTCATGAAGCACATAGTCTTTCTCTGGACGTTGCCACAGTGGTGCTAAACAAAGACATGCCTGGTTCTTAATTTATAAGATCAGGCAGGATTACAGCTCAGAGTTGTATAACTTCAGGCATCCAGTAGGAAAAACACTCACCGAAAAAACACCAAAATGTTTCTTGAGTTATGTTTCTTCTTCCCGTTTCAAATGGATAGCACATTAAAATGAACGATTGAAAAATGTCTGAATATTTCACTTGATACCAGTTACTTATGGCTCAGCATCAGTAATTTAGAAGGAAATTTGTTTAGTAAAGAACTTTGTCTGTTGCTAAAAGAGACAACAAACAGTAGTGCAATATTCAAGAACTACTATTAGTTTCAGTGTCTCAGAGACAGGGTCTGAATTGCCTTATCCCTGTTGTCAAATTCCAAAGGGGTAGCCGTGTTAGTCTATTGTAGAAAGACAACAGAGATGAATATTAAATATTAATTAATTGTAGAGAAATTCAACAGGTTAAAATGCAATACCATGCAGCTGGTACTTGGAGTGCAAATAGCACCCCTGTTAAATCAAATTCGGTGGGTTTAGGGAAACATGCAAACAGGAGGAAAGCCGAGAGGAAAGCACAAAAGACTGAAAAGCAGAAAAGACTGAAGGCAGTCAGAATTGAATTCTTGATGGCAAATCTGACAGATTATTTAAATAGGTGAACTATGAATTCCCTTTATTGCAGAATTATATGCAGGTATTTTTTTCACCAAAAAAACTAAAGCATTTTGCAGTATGTTTCCTGCTGGTGTTGATCTCACCTTTGTGATGAAGTGTATATTAAATTTTCAGCTGCTGTTGCTGTAATTTCACACTTTAATGACTTCCTTGCTACTGTACTTTTTAATAATCACTACTGTGTATATGCAATTTAACAGGAGTATCTGGTTCTATGACTCCAGATACCAAGGGTCAAGCTACAGTTTACTAGTATGTACTATATGTACATTTTTTTTTAATGTTTGGGAATACTGGGTTTAAAAAATATTTTTTATAGGTATGACTCTGACCCACACTTAAGTCCAACAACTACAAAACTGCCCATCTGTGGAGTTGTTTAAATTTCCTAGCATTTAATTTTTTCTTATGAAGGTCAAAAAGACACTAAATTTCTACCACTGGCTTATGTACTGCTGCCTCAGGCACGAATCCAGATTCCTATTTCTTGCATAAGACCAGTGGGGCTTTTTGTGACGGTATGCAGGGGTACGGAGTACTGATACACTTTTTGCTGGCCCTGCTGTCCAGCTCCGGGGGGTGGGGGAGGGGCAGAGTCAGCAGGGAAAAAGAGCATGGGACTTCTGTCCCTTGACTGCCCATTGCTAGCTGAGGGGTGGGATCAGCAGGGGAAAGGAGCATGCTGCTGAAAGAAGAGGGGTGGCACAGGAAGAAAAGAGGTAGAAGAGGCATTTTTGAAATTTATTGTCAAGATATGAGTACCAACACTTTTTTTTAACACACACACACACCACTGCATAAGACCCTCTTCCAGCACCTATCTCAACTGAGCAGCCTGAAACAGTCAATATGTGTGAATGCAGATTACTGAGGACCTCCTTTATTACGTTTAATCTATTAGCATTCTCCTGGGAGACCCCAGTCCAATTTCCGCTGCCATCAAATGAGAAAGGATTTTTCACCTCTGAGGTGAGATTGGTGTGGATTTCCTGACATCTCTCTTTTGTTGATGCTGTT
Source organism: Pelusios castaneus (assembly GCA_007922175.1). Classification (NCBI taxonomy): domain Eukaryota; kingdom Metazoa; phylum Chordata; order Testudines; family Pelomedusidae; genus Pelusios; species Pelusios castaneus. The sequence goes on along the minus strand of ML685769.1, from coordinate 34,521,292 downwards.
CCATTCCACTATGTTTAAATAATTAAATATATAGTAGATGAGGGACATTAGTAGATGAGGGACATAGGGAGACTGATTCTAAAGTCCAGTAGTTATAAGAGAGCTGCTGCTTCTTGTTTTGGTGAACCACATTTTTACGTGCCTATCTTTCTTTATGATTTGTACAGAGAGTTTAGGTGCCTGATTCAGGATTTGTGATTTCCACTGGGTAGCTAGGTCTGCTTTTGTAACCAGTGCTTTTTTTGTTTGTTTGTTAAAAGAAAAAAAGGTACTGGTACTCCATCAGGATTGGTACGTAGTGGGTGAGTGTCAGGCCCCTCTACCACAGCCGCCACCATGGGGCCTCTCACCCCCTGCTCCACTACTGCCACCCACAGTGGCCTTCCCAGGCCCCGTCTTCCCCACCATTCAGCCCCCCAACCCTCCAGCCACCCTGGCCCCTTCCCCACCTTCCTGCTGGCTTCCTGACCTGCCCCTTGGCTCCTTCTCTACTCCTCTCAGCCCCCCTTTTCCCTTCCCATTCCGCTGGCTCCTTGACGCCCGCCGCCCCTTCCCTGCCTGCCCACCAGTTTCCTGAGCCCCAGGGCTCTTTCCCCATTCCTTTTGCCCCGCCCTGCCCTTTCCCTACCCCCACCTCTACTGGCTCCCCAACCCTCCCAGCCCCCTCCCCCCTTACCTGGTCAGAGCTGCAGTGGTGGCCAGAGTTGCTCCCTGGCCAGATTTCTCCCGCCCTGAGCCACGTATCTGAGCATGCTCAGGGCAGGAGATTTGAAAAAGTTCCAGCCAGGCTGCAGCTCCCAGGCATCCGCAGGCTGGATTCCAGCCCCTGGTGAGCCAGATTCTGGCCTGCGGCTGCAGGTTGGATAAGTCTGCGAGTGCGCAGCTCCTGGCCCCTTCCCGTTCTCTTCCCCTGCTGACCCCAGTTCTCAGCTGGGCAGTGGGGCCAGCCAGGGAAAAACAGATGCCAGTACGCTATACCCCTGCATACTGGCACAAAAAAACGAAACAAATCCAAAACCCTGGTTGTCACAATCTCCATTATAATGCTTAAGTCCCCTTTTTGAATTTAGCCCTATGTATCAAGTAATGGTGTAACACTGTATCAACAAGCACAGCAGAGTTGTAACACAGTATGATACAACTTTCCCTTTAATGTAAATCCTATAATTACTGTGTTAAACATGTCTTGCTTTTATTTAAGTATTCCTTGCAGCCATGACTCCTTGGAATACCATGTGGCTCAGATTCAGCCCTTAACTTTCCCTCCATCTCAGTAACAATGTAATTTTTTTAAAAGTTAGAAAGAAAAAATCAGTGGCACTATATAAATGAAGAATCACTTACCTTCTTGAAAACAATAATTATCCTCCAATAACATTACAGACAAAAAGGAAAAACAACCACAAGGATTAGAACTCTGTTCTGAGCACTTTGTCCCTTTCAAAGGCCTTTGGTTTATAACTCCTGTCATCTTCTCTAATGTAGTCTTCTTTTTCATCATCTCCATAAAGCCACCTATCTCTGCTAATGCTCGCAGACTTGATAACCCTTTGTTTTCCTGTCCCAAGTATCTTCACATCTTCTTTCATCTTCTTATGCATGGAACATTCTTCTATAAAGTGTATGTACAACCACTTCCTTCACAATATTAAAATTTACCCTAAGCATTATCTTACCATCTAGGGCTATGTCTACACTTGCACTTTTAAGTCGACTTTAACCAAGTCGACTTAGTGTGTCTACACTTAAAATTAAAGTCGACTTAAAGGGGAACTTACAAAGTTGACCTACAGCATCCAGACTGGACACTCTAGGTTGACTTTGTGGGGCTAGGGGGACCTTGGGCAGGTCCATGGTGGCAAGGGAGGGGCACCCCCTGTGTGCAGTGGGGCAAAGGGGGACAGGGACCTGGCAGGGCAGAACCCTGTGTGTGATGCTGTCTGGATTTAGGGAAGCATTTATGATATTTTCAATGGATATCTCATAAATGCTATAATCCATAGGAACTATGTCATGTTTGGTATCAATAGAAAGGTAGTAATTTGCTGGCAATGATTATATAGTTTATGTCTAGGAATTCTATTTTGATTAGAAGTTAGGAATTTTATGTTATATCCATACTTTAACTTGAGTCATTCTGGAGCAATGCCTTAGACAGGAGGATGTGAACAACCATTGTCTCCTCAATGTTTAGGAATTTTCCAGGTAGAATGGTCCCAGGGAGTATCCTGATGAGCCATTAAGGACATAAAGAATACAACCATTGTGTCCTTAATGGCTCATCAGTTTATTCCCTGGGACTATATCACCTGGCAGATTCCTTAACATTAAGGAGACAATGGTTGTTCACACTCTTCCGTCTAAAGCATTCCTCCAGCATGACACAAGTTAAAGTATGGATATAACATCAAATTCCTAACTTCTAATTGAAATAGAATTCCTAGACATAAACTATATAATCATTCCCAGCAAATTACTACCTTTCTATTGATACCAGACATGACATAGTTCCTATGGATTATAGCATTTATGAGATACCCATTGAAAATAATATCATAAATGCTTCCCTAAATCCAGACAGTATCACACCTTTCCCACATGTCCTGCCCTTTGGGGGGGCATGCCAGGCTCCCCCTGTGCCCCTCCCAGCAGGGGGGGCATTGGTGTAGTCCTGGGGTAGCCCTAAGTCGATTTAGGACTACCCCAGGGCTATACTGGCTTTATTCGACTTTAAAAAGTCAAATGAAGCCTTAAGTCGAGTAGAAAGGTGGTTTAATAAAGTCAACTTAATTTTCATTGTCGACTTTATTTTGCTTAATTCGACTTAACCAAGCTGCTTAAGTTGACTTAAGCAAAGTGTAGTGTAGACGCAGGGAAAATTAAGTAGACTTAAGCCAAGCTTAAGTCGACTTAATTTACTAGTGTAGGCGCAGGCTAGGAGAAGTAAAGTTAATACGACACCCACAACAATAACATCAAAACTTAATGGAACTTGTAAGATGTGTACATACTTTACTGTGTATTTGTATCACCCTGTTATTGTTGCAGTTGTCTTTCCTCTTTCTGTCTATTTCTGAACTTCATTTATTGTCTCATACTGAATATATTTTATAAGTTCTTCCTGAATTCTTGCTTCGTCTTTAAGTGGTCCCCAGAAATTATTTGACATGTTCTATCCAGTGCATTTCTTCTTTCTGTTGTCAATATGTGACCTTGTTTGTTCCTGATAAGTGGTTGATGATACGATTATTAGTGATAAAGGGAAGACACTATTTTTGTAAATGCTTCCTTGTTCACCATGGACAGCTGCATCCTCTGTTTATATTGCCAGATTCTCAATATAATGCTGTTTTCTGTTCTCACAAGGCATTTAACCTCCTGATGTGCCTTATTCTACTGCTCTTGAGACGAAATTTTAATTAAAATGGGAAGCTTAATTCAAGAATCAGGCCCTAGCTTCTTATATATGCTTCTCTGGCTCAAAGGTTTATTCAGCAAAGTTCTGTTTGACTTCTTCAATATTTCATGGAGCCATGCAAATCAGTTTTTGTGAGTTTTCTCAGTGTAGAACCCAAAATAACTTTTTGTTGAATTGCCTGTAAGAATGATGAGTATCAGTGCAAAAGGAGACAGCCTAAAATTTCAGAAATACCTAACATTTTTGGATGCCCAACTAAGACACCTTAAAGCTTAAAGGAACTCAACGTTCAGGACGTGCTAGGCATCTGCCCTCTAAAAATCAGATGTTTTTAAGGCGTTCCAATTTGAGCAACCCCAAAAATGAAACATTAATGGCCAGATCTTAAAATATAAATCTCTGCAGCACTATTCACCGTCTTCCCTCCCCCAAATTCTTGTTTCCATTGCACAGGAAGGAGAATATGATATGATACCAATGTGGACTGTCAGGCTCCTGTCATTTCCAGGAAGTGCAGTCTGGAACTGCATTAACAGTAGGTCTGAGGGATACAGACAATGCTGGTTAGCACACTCTTGAGAATAGTCCTGGGGCAACCATGGGCTGGGGAGTCCAGTCAATTCAAGACTATTGGAACCCCCCACATTAGGGAATTGGAAAGTTCACTGGGCCTTGGAGCCCATGGTGAACAACTGGTCCTCCATAAAAATTGGTAGGCTGTAGATCTTCCAAGTTACTTGGTATCTAGGGATCAAACTCCTTACTCTTTCACAGGGAAAAGCTTTGTATATTCTGCCTGTCAAGACCTTATGCTTGCAAAATTTGGCCTTGAAATTCTCCATCAGTGGAGCTCTGCCAGTTGTAGCACTTTTGAAAAATGTAGACATGAGCAAGATTTTAAAAAAGAGGACTGCATTAGAGTAAATGTTTTATTTTTCTTCACTCAGACTTTGTTCTTGGAGCAATTTAAGGAGCACGCTCCTTGTTTAGCATGTTGAAATCCAGTCACTGCTAATTACTGTGGTTGCAATTTCCAACCTGACATGAAAAAAATCAAACCACAGTCTCCTGCATGCTGGAGGATGTACAACAAGCCATATTGTGGAGAATCCAAATAGAAAGAGTGAATAATGTCAGTTAAAGCAACTATTAACTTGCCACTGAGTAATTTTTAAACAGGGGTAAAAGCCCCAAAGTATGTTAATCACTTTAACTCATATTTGCTTGGTATACTGTAAGTACTCCCTGCCCCCATGATGAAATAATTTATTAGTGTTTGAAAGTGTCTTTTCTATGTGATCTGTATACTCAGTGATGTTTACAACAGACATCAACCTTCAATTTTGATATTTTTAAAGTTAGTGTGACCTTATATGACTTATCACTCTTAACTGAAATATGTTTGAACAGCAATAAATGAGTGTCTAATAACAAAAAGAGGAAGAGCAACTGCCTGTTGAGGCAGAGGAGAAGGGGTCCATGTCCAGTTGGTTCAACACCGATCAATGGGAATGGGAATGACAATCATGCACACAATCGTGCACACCCAGGTTGTGTTTCCTCTAGTTTTCCTGATTAAGGCCTTATCAACACGAGAAAAATGAGTGTAACATAGGTTGATTTATAGCTACTGCAGTAGTTTCTGCTCTGGCTGATGTCCATACTGGTCTCCTTGGGTCAGTGGAGTGTGTGCTTACCAGTAGCTGGGGTGACCAGATGTCCTGACTTTATGTCCCAATATTTGTTGCTTTTTCTTAAATAGGCTATATTAATCCTTACCCCTGTCCTGTTTTTTCACACTTATGTGGTCACCCTACCAGAAGCACTTACACCAACCTAAGAGGGGCAGTTTGGTGACTGAGATTCCATCTCTCAGATCCCTGCCAGGAGTCCCACAGATTCCCAAGATCCTGGGGGGCAGCCCCTATCCTCACTCTCCATTCCTAGTCACAAAGTAAGAAAAGCCACTGGGGCTTCCTCCCTCCCTGTACCTCTTCTAGCCCTGGAGAGTGAGGTTGACCAGACGTCCCTGGCTCTTTGCAGGGAGCAAGGTCCAGACACCCAGACTTCCTGCCCTGCTCCCAGCTGGGAGTGGGGTTCAGCTGCACAGCTCCTGGGAGGATGGTGGTCAGTAGAAGGGGGGCAGGGGGGAAATGTCATTTTCACCACTTCCGCAAATTGGTGAAATTGATAAGAATGACACTCTCACAGCTGATGTAAGGGATGCAGTGTCTACATTGACATTGTGTTGCCCTAACTAAGCTGATGAAAGCCCTACACCTCTCATTGAGGTGCTTATATTATGTCAATATAGCAAAGGAGTTACATAGGTGGTGGGGGATATTTTCTGCGTACCTCCATTGTTTTTTTCATAAAATCTGACTTTTCTTGACAAAAATCTCTACTGTAGACCAGCTACACCTGAGCAACACATGCATGTGGGGTGCTGATGATCCAATCAACTGTGTAGGCTTCTGCGTTCTGAGTTCTTGAGGAGTCTCACAGCTTTTCTCTTTTAAATAAAGTGCAGGTTATTTTCTCTTTTTTCATTTGCCTCTAGATGATAATGTGAGATAGAGATAGAAGATTAAGACTGCTGCTAATGTCTGTTCTTGTTGATCAGAAGGTGATTAATTAAAATAACAGTTATCTACTTTTGTCATTACAAAGCTGACTACATCCTTATTAAGATAAAAGGATCTGTTTTTCCCTTGGCATGAGAATGCTAATATTAATGTTAATAAAAGTTATGCACATGTCAGAGGTGAATAGACCTCAGTCTCTTAAAGCATGCTGAAAATACAGCAGACAATACATCCACATTTCAATGGGGGAAAACTAGTGCCACTTTGACTGTGCTTTGGGAGTTTGAAAGGAGAGGCAGTCCCCATGGGACTGTTTGGGAACATGGGGTGTTATAAACTTTTCACTTTGCATGGTGTTTGTGCATATGATAAACAGACTAGAGAAAGAGAAACAAGAGAGAAAGAGAGAGATACCTGAACATTTTTGTATATAGTAAAATCCAGGTTCTGGTTTCAAATCCAGATTCTGTTTTCATATACTCTGCTGTAACGTACGACTAAGTCCATTGATTTCAGTGGTGTGGCTATGAAGTTACAATATTGAGACTGTTACTTTATATCTTGATCTCTTTAATAGTTATAAATTAATGAACCACTCCTCAATGGATGAGGAGTGACACTGAGATCAAAGACTTTTTTTCAAATATGAGAATTTGGTGCTGTAATTGGACTATTACCGTTATTGCATTGTACATGAAATGATAACTAAAGATATTTCCAAGAACACTTTATGGAAATTATTTTCATAACTAACTCCTGAAAATCTTTTATACATTAGGATTAAAGTATAGATTAGTGCATTTATAAGAACAGTGGTCAACTTCTTAAACCCAGTTATTTGAGATCCTCCCTCAGCCTTCCGAACTACCGGCACCCATTATAATCTAGCCTTTATCCTCTTGACAATAACACTTTGTTTCCTCTTTACAACTGACTTTCTCCTTTTGGTAAACTCTGTTTACCCTGAACAATCTTTCCCCATATTCCTAATGGGGTAAAAGACAACATAGTCGTGTTTGATCCTCCATCTTCGTCTTATGTGGTACATGTATCTGGCATTATTGTTAGTTAAATTGCAGATTTTGTATTATTCCTAGTATGTGATTGTGCTGAAAATGGTGATTGCATCATTGCAAATGGAGGGTTGTTACCCATTACTGATTACTACTCTTTTTTTTTTTTTTTTTTTGGGTGGGGGGGGTGGTCACTGTAAGTCAATTAGTGTTCTTGGCTAAGTGTAACATAAGAGACTTGACACATTGATTGTGTATTGATATATGATGGTGCTCCCTTAGGCTGTTGGCATATTGTGTCAGATTTTTCAAAGAAATTTAGGTGCCTAAGGATGCAGATTAGGCTGTTGGCATATTGTGTCAGATTTTTCAAAGAAATTTAGGTGCCTAAGGATGCAGATAAGCATTTAAGTGCACCCAGAAACCTTGTTAGGTGCTTAACTCTCATAGATTTAAATAGGAGTGTGACGGGGTGAACCTACCCCAAACTAAAAGAAGCCCAGCAAACTTTGTGGGCAGTGGAAGCCCCACCCCTTAAGCCCTTCTGGGCATGCTCAGACTGCTGCCCCAGCATAAATGGGAGCAGCTCAGCTCAATCAGGGCTGACCAGCGAGGAGGGAGGACCAGCACTGGAAGCTCTGCACCAGGAATGGTATCAGCCCTAGGTACTAGGAGAGTCCAGCCCCAGAGGAAGTACCCAGGAGCAACCCCACGGCAGCAGCAGCTGCTCTGAGGCTGACCCAGAGGTGCTGACTATGGCTGATGAACCCCAGGAACCTCCAGGAAAGCAATTAGCAGCCCGCATTAGAGGTGAGGAGGCATGGACTGGGACAACACCGGAGGACAATTCCTTTCCTATGTATGAAGTGGCCCAGGGGGCCCAGGTTGTGGAGGTGGGTGTGGTATGGCTGGGAGCCAGCGTGTTTCATTGTGGATCTCCTACTGGCTGGGTGCCATAACACTGGGACCAAATAGGGCACTGGGCTGGGTCTCAGTGGAGCAGGATGACCTGAGCTCCCTTACCCTGGCGCCACGACCCCACGACAACGCTGTACTGCCCTGACCCAAGGGCCTATATTTTGACTCTCTGGCCGCTGGGCCATGCTGCCCTGACCCAAGGGCCTGTATATTGACTCTGGCTGCTAAGCTGTGCTGCTCTGACCTGAGGGCCTGTGTATTGACTCTCTGGGACCACATCAGGGTGTTAAATGTCTAGACAATTTTGAAGGAAAAAATTCCTAAAACTCCTATTTAAATCAATGGTAGTTAAGCATCTAACTACTTTTAGAAATCTCAGTGGGTGTCTATTTGCATACTTATGCATTTCAGTACCTTTGGAAATCTGACCCATGGTCTGTACTGTCCTGTTGGTAGGCTGAAGGTAAAAAGCTTTATAGAATTTTGTCTATATTTCCCAGTGTCTACAGGGTTAATACTCTAACTTGAAGAAAATTGCATCTCTGGCTTTCCGGCTTTTTGCAACAGTGCAGTATGAAAGTTAAATTGAAAAAGGAAAAGTGCCTGCACAGTGACAAAGTTCTTGGACTGCTAGGTCTTTTCTAATTCCATAAAATACCTATATTGTGAAGAAGTGATCTTCCTCCACAGATATGTTTCTTCTTTTCTGGAGGTAATCTTGAATTATAGTCACTTTGTGTATTTTTGTGGTCACTAACAAAATAATTATTTCTATAGAGCAAAAAGTACAAACATATTATATATATTATAGTAATAATCTATAGGAGGCATTGGCATGGGAGTCAGAAACCTCAGTTTTGATCCTTGCTCTTCCACTCACTTCTGTGTGATCTTAGGTAAATCCTTTTCATGCCTTTGTTTCTCCCATCTCCTCTTGCCTGACTTTTCTATTGTTTGTAAGCTTTTCAAAGTACAGGCTAGCTCTCATTATGTTTGTGCTAGGCATTGCATAATCTGACTTCAACCTTGTTTGAGATACGTGGATGCTGTGATAATAATACAAATCAATATTAAAAAATATCTACTCCTTCTGGATATCATTATTTTCCCTTGTGTCAATGTCAACGTTCATCTGAGTTGGATATTTCCTGCCCCAAGCCTTTATAAATTGTTTCCATAATCATAGTTTTCAGCACATACTTGATGAAACAAACTATAATTACAAAGACCAAAGAGAGGTGTTCTGTGTATTATGAGAGAGATTAAAATCTCTTTGAATCTTTTACCAACTATTTTGATACCTGCAAACAGAATCCATACTTAATTTTGACACTTGAATACATGAGTTGTAGTGGAAAAAATGCATGACAAAGGGGAAATTCTTAAATACTAAACAATTGTCTTCATTTTATTACAGATATTTCTATAGGAATTTAAAATTAACTTCCACTTTCAAATAAATTCCTGCAAGATTATTTTAAACAGAATATCACCAGCAGCACTGTTTGTTCCATATAAAGTATCTTTCCCTAAAATACTGTTTTTCAGTCTTGATAATGGAAACAATAGAAAACATTTGAAAAAACAAAGATTTGTATACAGTGGAGGGGAATTTCGTGCCACTATAACAAAATCTTTTGTGATCCTCATGCTTGCTGTTGAGAGGACCAACATAAATTTAGTGTTCATCATTTAATTGAAATGATGGGATGTTCATAAAAGAATTAATCTTTACAAATTCCTTTACACATATCTACTAACAGCTTTTCCTGCTCCCTTATATCTACAATCTTAATAGGTTTATTTACAAAAATAGAGTGACTGTCCTCTTACATGTAGTTACAGAAACAGAATAATTCCATCTAAGAACAGTTGCACAATTCCAAAACTCACTGGAACTTGCACATGGTTAGTAATATTCACTTGGTATGCCTGTCTCTTAATTATCTAATTCTTGCTCCTCCAGCAGTTGAGTCGATTCATTGTCATCACTCCCAAGTGGGAGATTGACAGCTTCAAGACCCATGTGCAAAATGCTGGAATGTTAGGTTCTATTTGCGGCAATTGGTTTCTTGGCTTTTTTCCCCCCTGACTAGTCTTTTTTTTTTTTTAAAGAATCTATTGCTCTCTGTATCTTTGGGGCTGATACAAATTCAGCCTTTTATTGGGGTATCTTGTCGCTTTTTTGGACAATGACTCCTTTTCACTCAGAAAAGAGAGTGAGAAAATGTGTGGTTCTTGTTATACACTTAAGAGTAAAATGCGAAAATTCTGGGTTTTTTTTTCTTTCCATTCCACTCAGTGCATGTCCACATTTTCGATCCTCTCCATGCACAACTCCGTGAGAATTCTTAAAATGCTACAGGTGCTATATTCCAATTCTTGTAACACAAAAACATAATGAAATCCTCTCCTATTTAGTATCCATAAATGCACACAATTTCTTGGAAACGGTGGCACAAAATCAGGAAAGATCACTAGATTGTAGTTCACCCTTAGTTAACATAAAGAATTCCTAATGAATGTAACTAATAGCACATACTATTTTACAATAAGGGATTTATGACTAGCCCTCAGGCTTAATGCCAGTAAGAATCTTTCTGTGCCAGTACACGACAAGACTAATTTGCTGTGATTATCAGAGAATTACTTTGTCAGGCTTCATGTTCGCTTATGCAAGGACAGACCTGTTAATTCCAACTCATTTACTTTATGTGGAATGAAAGGTGATTTCAACAAAAGTGGTCAGAATCCTCAAGCTTTTCAAAGTAACAGTTGATGTTGGTTGCACATACTGTACACTGTCAGGATAAAGCACCACAATTACACTTTAAAAAAATGTCAGGATGCTTAATACATCAATACATTATTGCACGTTGGCAAAGGAAGTGCATATAGCCAAGTGCATGCTGAGCTTCTCAGCCCAAAGACGTAGCAGAAACATTAAATCAGAAAGTTGTCTTAACAAAGTATCTTCTAGAATCATCAATGCAAGAGGACAGAGAATTTTCTGAGAATTTTGAAGCCATTGATACAGAGAAAGGACAACTAAATTCATGATATTAGATACAGAACAAAGCTGTAGATTTATAGAAAAAGAAAACATGAATAATTTAAAAGGACATAGTCAGAATTCTAAGCCTAGCAGATATTTTAACTATCACTAGATAAATTCCAGCTAAACAATGCTGGGTTATTAGTAGATGAAACTGGAGTTTTAAGTATTGATCTATCTTTTTAAAAATATTGTCCAACATCTGTGCCCATTATAATCTACCTATCGGTTCAATTTCCAGTATTTTATACTTACTCTTTTTCAAACCATTCTATTTCTAAAATAAGTATTCTTAACTAATAGTTAAATTTCAATTATATCCTATTGAAGCATCTATAACCATGTACATTAAATCATACAAATATTTATATGATGCAAAATATTTTAATGGACTTCAACTTTAATTCACATTCCACCATGGGAACCTATTTTACTTCAGCAAAACAAACAAAGAGTCCTGTGAAACTTTTAAAGACTAACAAATTTATCACATAAGCTTTCATGGGCACAATCCTACTTCATCAGATGTAGGAAATGGAAAATGTAGCATGTTAGCTGTAAGTATGTGCCCACAGAGAAGGGTGAGTCACAAGGTGAATTCATACAGTTCCAGCTTATCTCTGTAAAGTAAACAAGCTATTTTGATTCAAACAGTGTGGAAGAGGGAAAGCAAGAGCTGAGAAGGGTAATTGAAGGGAAATCATCTTTTGTAATGACTTAGCCATTTAAGAGTTCTATTTAATCCCAGTGTGAAGGTATCTAGTTTGCATATGAATTTCAATTCTGCAATTTTATGTTCTAATTTGTTTTTTGTTTTTGTTTTGTTTTGCTGAAGTACTGTAACTAGCATGTTTTTTGCAGAATGTCTGGGTAGATTGAAATGTTCCCCTACTGGTTCTTGAATGTTACTGTTCTTGATGTCTGATATGTGTCTATTTATTCTTTTGCACAGAGGCAGTCCAATGTATACAGAGGAGGGGCATTGTTAGCACATGATGTCTTATATCACATTGGTAGCCCTTGACTGACCTGGTTAGGTCCCATGATAGTGCCACTTGAGTAGATATGTGGGCAGAATTGGCAATTGGACCTGCCACAGGGATAAGTATTTGGCTTAGTGTTCCTGTTGTATGGTGTGTAGTTGCTGGTGAGTATTTGCTTAAGGTTGGGGGGGGCTGTCTGTAATGAGGAGTGGCCTACCTCCCAAGGCTTGAGAGAGTGACGGATTGTCTTGTAAGACAGGCTGTAGATTCTTGATGATGTGCTGGAGAGATTTGACTTGGGGGCTGTAGGTGATGACCAGTGGCGTTCTGTTTTTTTCCTTGTTGGGCTTGTCCTGTAGTAGTAGACTTCTGGATACCTGTTTGTTTGGTTCTGTCAACCTGTTTTTTTTTCACTTCCCCAGCTGGGTATTGTAGTTTTAAGAATGCTTGATAGAGATCCTGAAGGTGTTTGTCTGTCTGAGGGATTGGAGCAAATGCAGTTGTATCTTAGGGCTTGGCTATAGACGATAGAACATATGATGTGTCCAGGATGAAAGCTGGCGGGATATAGGTAGATATAGCAGTCAGTACGTTGCTGGTATAGGGTGGTGTTTGTGTCCATCACTTATTTATACTGTAGTGTCGAGAAAGTGGATCTCCCGTGTGGACTGGTCCAGGCTGAGATTGATGTTGGGATGGAATTAATTTTATTTCAAGTACTTCTGACAGAGAATTCACATGCATCCCATTAAAAAAAAAAGAAGCTAGATTTCATTGTTTACTAGAATCTCAATAAACAGCAATATCTTCTACCTTCACTAGAGATTTAGCACCAGAATATAAATAGGGACCCATGTTTTACAGTTAATTCTTCCGTCCAGTTTATTATCATTTATGTTTCTCGGTTTTATGCTTTTGTTAAAGGTATGGAAATTCACCAGAGTGTATGAAGTTTGTACTAATTTTTTTAATGTCACATTAAAGGTGAAACATGAAATTTAACACTCTGCCATGTCACCTCATACCTTAGAATGTAGTAATTTACTTTTATTCTTTATATTACATTCCACTGTCCAGAAATGCACCCCACAAGATCATAAATATAGAAGCAAGCGTCTTTGTTTCTGGGTGCTACATGTCATTGCTAAATGACATTTTACAGTCAGCACATTATTAAATCTATCTTCTCTATTAAGCAACAGAAGTTTTGCTGCAATTTGTTGGAAGAGAAAATAAAAATCTGAGTAAAAAACTGCTCACTCACACTACTGCATAAAAATAAACAAATTAAGAACAACAGTAAATTTCATTTTTATTGTGTAACATATAGACTGTCAATATAACATAAGAAATGAGTCCTCATTCTTAAAACAGTACTAATATTTGAAGGATGAAAAACATATGGATGGGCAGGAATTGTGTTTTGAGGACAGTACAAATGTAGTATGTGGGTATATCTTCTAAAAACTGGATAAAATGAAGATAGAGAAAATGTAGTCAGACGAATCACCCATAATTTCTGACTGAAACAGAGGTGGAGGAAGAAGGGAATAGACAGCAAAAGAGTGAAAGTATATTTGGGAAAACAAGGAAACCGCCCCCCCCCCCCAAAAAAAAAAAAAAAAAAAGTAATGAAGGAGTAAAGTGAAGTGAAGATGCCTGGCACAGAGAAAGAGGAATACCTTTCCATGCATAGGAAGCATAAAAAAAGGTACATAGGCAAAGATCGGAAGGAGGAGTCAAAAGCAGCAGCTGGTAAAAAGCCTAGGTGGAGTTTGAGGGATGAAAAGAGGTGAGATGAGTCATAGGCAAGGGAATTGCTAGGCAAGATTTTAAAGATCATGAAAAGTTTGAATTTTCAGTGGAAAAAGATAAGGAACTTGTAAAAAAAATTGCAAAGAGGTGAGTAAATGATGGGCAAGGGGCTAGCACTGGATGTTCTGGTGTTATAAATTGGTGTAAAAAATTTACTCTGAATCCTATCAGTTACTTTATGGTTTGAATATCTTGTATAAACTGATGCTTTAATTAATATACACAATTTTCTTTTAAAAATCTTTTCACATATATTTTGATTCTGCCTCCTTCCTTTACCTGTCTTCTGTTAATTTCACAACTTTAGATGGTTACCAGTAAACCCCCGATTCTCTAAAGAATCGCAAATTGAAGAAGGGCAGGAGCAGCTGAGGGATCGGGGGGCGGGGCAAACGCCCCCGGGGCGCTTCCCCCGCCCCCCGAACCCCTGGACTGAGCTGGGGGGCCGGCTCTCCACAGGTTTATGCACGGCATGGACGTGGATTCAGCTGCTGCGTGCGCACAGCTGTGTCAGTTATATGCGGGCGCAGGAGCTGCGACCACGTCCCGCCGTGCATATATACAACTGTGGTTTAGTTATATAGATAACAGCTACATCTTAAGCATTTGCTTTTTTGTTTTGTGTTTTGTGATTTTTGTTCTTGTTGTTGTTGTTAGTCAGTCATCTTTATACAATGGCCTGTAATTACCTATACCATTAGGTGGCAGAATAATGATAATATATATACTTAATCCAAACACTTTTGTATATCATATTGACTATTCATATTTCAAAGAACAGCTGTGTAATATGTAGATAACAGATCTTTTTACAATTGCTCCTTTTACCTGATGCTCCTTGATTAGTAGCAGCAAAATGAGTAAACATTGCACTGCTACACTTTTACATTTTTGTGGCAAATATCCTTTCATAATAATTTATTGAACAAACACAAGACAAGTCAATTTAATTTCTATTATTTAGTTACCTTTGACATCAGTGATCACATCATGTATTAAATGAGTGCCTAATGATTGGCTGCACTTTGTTCAGTGAACACTGTCATTTATCTCTGAGCCAATCAGATAGAGAAATATATTTTAGCAATAAACAGTATATATGAATTAATACACTCTTGGTGAATTGTTTGGGTGTTTTTGTGAGTTTGTTTACAAGATGTTCACATCTTGTTTCCAAAGATTCTTCATGTTTATCTCAGTGGAAGTTATTTTCTATTCATTGTTGCCTTATATTAGCATTTAAACTAGAACATCTCTGAGCAAAGAGAACCCAATTTTGTTTTTATTCTCAAGGGTTTGCATAGGATATGTGTGTTCCTTAGCAAATAATGTTCTCATGACATTTGGATCTACCTGAATTTAGTTTACTTAGATTTAGGGGTCATGGTGTATGATAGTCTCTCTAATTTACTAGAATAAACGCATACATTAGTTTTGGGTAATACTTCCATTATCTTATTGATTTAGTCTATTTTGTTATCCTCAATTTCAGATCAGAGACTGTTATTTGAATGCAGTTGCATTTGTTGCGGGTTCGTCTTCTATATCTCATATTCTATATCCTAGTCCCTAATGCCTTTAATACCTCTAATGTAAATTATTTTTGCCTTCTTCCTGTTTGTTAGATGTCCTCTATATTGCATCAGTCTTTTACCTTTAGATGTTTCAATTATATAGGAACAAGGTGCATTTGCTATGTACTTTGCTGTAGCTGGTTTCCATTTGCCATCTCAGCTTTGTGCAGAGCCACCTATTTTTAACTTCAAAAGTACTTTTGCTTATTTGTCATAATGTAGCTTTTGATTTTATCTGTCTGCCTTTAGCTGATCCCTGCCTGTTTCTGGGTTTTATAGCTGTGTACCATTAGCGGCTATTTTGGACCAGAGTGACTTGGCCATAAGTTGCTTATTTTATTAGCACTTAAAATGGTAAAGTACTTTTCACTCCTGTGGGAGCATATCTTTTTTCTTTTATTTGGAAATACAGAATATCATTCCCATTTATTTCCTCTGTTTCTCCTTTAAGCAGTTCATATACTCTTGTTTTTCTTAAATCATTTGCTTGTAGGTTGAAACAGTATATTTAAATTCCCACTCTCATGCAAACTTTCGGGATTCTTTCTTAAATTGAAATCTTCCCATCTGTTCTGTATTTTGGATCTGAGATAAGACTTGATTACTTATCTCCATTGCCAATGTAGCTTCTCAGGTTGCTTCCATGGTAGAAATAAGGAACTCTACAGTACTCATGTCGTCTGCGAATACTAAAGGAATGTGTCTGGCCAATAGAAGAACTTATTTTAGCTTCCTTCAAAACACACACACAAGGGGCAGTAGGCGTAGGGCAGAAAATCTGTCTCAGTTGCTAGGTTGATTGACAATAAGCAGCACTCTCCACAGAAGCAGCCATGTAGATACATATAAACATATGAATATGAATATATAGCACCCAAACAAATATTAACAAAGTAGTTGGTTGTAGACCTTCTCCAGAGCTTGCTGTTTCCAGCAATTCAGAATATAAAAAGAACAGTTGTATAGAAATTTATAATATGCTGTCATGCTACCCATTGCAAAGCTAAAGGAACGTACATATCACTGAGAAATTATCAAACATTTGCCTAAAATATTGAAAAGCAGTATCAAATAATTTATCTATTTAAAATATAATTCTCACTGACGAGTCAGAAAAAATCGTTTGGTGACACACATGAAAGTAAACCTTAAAAAAACAAAAAACAACTAGAGTATTTTACAATAATACCGAAAAATACACTTCATCTTAAAATAAAGTTAGTACCAGATTCTGGACCCTAGCCTAGTATTGTATGTCTTTGTTTCAAACAAGTGAAAATATATAATAATGTTATTAATTCCATCATGAATCTGATTAATGTTAAAAACGTATTCATGGGTTAAACAGATGTTTGTGTATATTGCATTAGCCAGGTTATATCTTATCAGTGACATGGGACTACCATAAACTGCATATAATTATCCTTTTACTTTGCTCATTTGCATGTTAATATCATATGCAACCTATCCATTATCTTCTCATGCTACAGAACATTTAAGACATTTTAGGAGTTCTTAGGTTTGTATTAGCATGGGATAGCCTGGTTGGTATTCCAAAAGTACAACTGCATATTTATACAATTTGCGTTGAAAATGAACCTCCTGTCAACATGTACGTCAGCTGAGGACATATGCCATTCAACAGTTGGCATCTCCATATGATATAGATCATACTTGGAAATAATTTGGGGGTTAATTTGTCATGGAACAATGCTAGATTTGATTAACAGTTTTGACCCCGATCTTCCAGGACAAATATACGTGATATAAAGAAAATATTAGCTTCAAGATGTCAGTGTGTCTGTGGATGAGAAGGAAACTAAGGGAAGGGAGGGGGAGAGGGGAGGGGCTGCATCCTACAAGATTTTAACAAAAATTCCTAATTCCTCATGCATTTTTAATATTTGGTATCTGTGGGATTCTCATTAATGTTCATTACATGTTCTTGTAGTTCCAGTTTTAGCCTTTTAGCCATGGAGGTGGTTCTGAATGTACATTTCTGCTTTCTAAAGCTCATACATAACTGTTCTGCTTTGTGTATCTCTAGTAGACACTTTCCTGTCATGTTATGTGCCCACTTCATATGCAGAATTATTTTTCCTTCATGGAAGCTTATGGACATTTCCATCATGCAGTGAAACGGTCCTCTGAAATAACATTTTCATACAGTCCTAAAAACTAGAGATCCAATAACTCTTTGTTTTTTAAGTAAATTAGGGACTTGATCTTATGAGACTTTGAACATCTCCTGTGGAATGTTGAGCACACACAGCTCCTGTCAAACTCAGATGAGTTTGATCAGGCCCCAGTCTTTCCTTCCGCTTGTGCAATATTTTCCCTTACAACACCTTTTCTATGCTTTTTTCCAATCTTGTAAATACCTCAGACATTCTAGAGATGCCTTAGTCATCCTTCCTACATTTATGTTTGCTTTCAGCTTTATTGTGTTTATCATTGCATCTAGATTCACAAGGCAGGAATTATATGACTAAAACATGTTGCAATACAAGAAATATTTTTTTATTGTGTATCAATAACATATTTCAAATACTGTACCATAGCATGTACACTGGACTTCTCAAGATCCAGGACTGCACGATGTACAATTATAAGCATTTTCTAGCAGCTCATACTACCTGACTCAGTTTTGGATTCTGACTAGAACTTAATCACTTACCTGTAATATACTGTTTCAATACTTGTTTTTATTTACTTGCTCTGGTTATGAACTCTTTCCAATAGAGCTTGCTGTATAATTTACCATTTAGAGTTTTCAAAGGTTATTTTGCAGTATCTGCTGCCATGCACAGGAGACTGAAATTATGTTCATTCAACAATCATGGTCTTGTCTTTTGTCTTATCAATTATTTGTTCATGTAGAAATGTATTATGAACTGTGCCCTCTGTAAGTTTTTCATGCTTGGAGGTTTTGGAGATTAATAGCTAGTTTGTTGCAGAATGATCAACTGTTCAATCAGCATTTTATCTAGAGGTACTCAACATAAATGACTTGTTGGGGAGGACATACTGGAGGTGAGCAATAAAACTCAACCAATTTGATTTTGAAAAATCAACTCCATTGTTAACTCTTCTATCATCAGATAGAAGTGAACCTATAACCAAAGCCAGTGCTCAGATCAGGCAGTACAAATCATGCAAACTCAGAAGTTGTTTTTTGTTCCATATTAAAAAAAACAAAACAATCAACAAATCTGTAAATTAAGACTTCTTCATTTAGTGACTTGCTGCTCGTCAGTAGGTGGCAAAATAGTATCATATGACTCCATACTAGTTAAATGCCTTTTTAGGTGGCATGACAACCTGTTTTGATTACTAACTGTTTTATACTTGCATTTAGGTTATGCAAATCTCAGTATAACTTGGATGAATGACCTCTTTTACAGAAGAGATAAATTACTAACTTTTAGAGTTCTAACACAGCAAATTTGAGTTTGAGTTTATCACATGTAGCTAGATTATTTAAATTCCAAAGGGGTAGCCGTGTTAGTCTATTGTAGAAAGACAACAGAGTCTTGCGGCACTTTTAAAGACTAACAGATTTATTAATCGCATGAGCTTTCGTGGGAGAAAATCCCACTTCGTCAGACGCTTTGAAGATAGGAAAGTTACAGAGTGGGAGGAAATTAAATGCAGGGGAGTGTATGACATAGCATCAGGTCAGGCTGTAACAGCAAATCAAAGTAGGTGTTAGGATTCAAAACACTGGGGAACAGCACATAGAGGAGGGGGGAGGTCAATTCACTTGATGTAATGCGAGAAAAATCCATAGTCCCTGTTCAACCCCAAGGCAACTGAGTCAAATTTGCATATAAGTTCGAGCTCTGCAGACTCTCTTTGAAGCTGTGATTTGTTATTCATCTGTGTCAACACAGCTATTAACAAGTCGTTAAGGGAGTGAGCAGGGAGGTTGAAGTGTTCCCCTACAGGTTTTTCAGTATTGCAGTTTCTGATGTCAGATTTGTGTCCATTGATTCTTTGGCGCAGAGACTGTCCTGTCTGTCCAATATATAAGGCAGAGGGGCATTTCCGGCACATGATGGCATAAATCACATTGGTGGATGAATTAGCGATGGACACATAAAGACCTCCCTATACCGCAAACCTACTGATCGGTATAGTTACCTACATCCCTCGAGCTTCCATCCTCGACACACCACACGATCCATTGTGTACAGTCAAGCCCTAAGATATAACTGCATTTGCTCTGATCCTTTAGACAGAGACAGACACCTTCAGGATCTCTACCAGGCATTCTTAAAACTACAGTACAAACCCACAGAAGTGAAGAAACAAATTGACAGAGCCAGACGGGTACCCAGAAGTCAACGACTGCAAGAGAAGCCCATGAAAAACAACAACAGAACATCACTGGTCGTCACCTACAACCCCCAAGCCAGACCTCTTCAACACAACATCAAAGATCTACAGCCTATTTTACAAGATGATCCCTCACTCCCTCAAGCCTTGGGAGACAGATCTCTCCTTGCTTTCAGACAGCCCCCTAATCTTAAAAGGATACTTACCAGCAACTACAGATCACAGAACAGAAACACTAAAGCAGGAACACAGCCCTGCAGCAGACCACGCTGCCAACTTTGCCCTCATATCTACACTGATGACACCATCACAGGGCCTAATCATGCCACCTACTCCATCAAGGGTTCGTTCACCTGCTCATCCACCAA
The DNA here is from genome assembly GCA_007922175.1 of Pelusios castaneus. Lineage (NCBI taxonomy): Eukaryota > Metazoa > Chordata > Testudines > Pelomedusidae > Pelusios > Pelusios castaneus. The sequence goes on along the minus strand of ML685769.1, from coordinate 34,501,225 downwards.
TGTGATTTATGCCATCATGTGCTGGAAATGCCCCTCTGCCTTATATATTGGACAGACAGGACAGTCTCTGCGCCAAAGAATCAATGGACACAAATCTGACATCAGAAACTGCAATACTGAAAAACCTGTAGGGGAACACTTCAACCTCCCTGCTCACTCCCTTAACGACTTGTTAATAGCTGTGTTGACACAGATGAATAACAAATCACAGCTTCAAAGAGAGTCTGCAGAACTCGAACTTATAAGCAAATTTGACTCAGTTGCCTTGGGGTTAAACAGGGACTATGGATTTTTCTCGCATTACATCAAGTGAATTGACCTCCCCCCTCCTCTATGTGCTGTTCCCCAGTGTTTTGAATCCTAACACCTACTTTGATTTGCTGTTACAGCCTGACCTGATGCTATGTCATACACTCCCCTGCATTTAATTTCCTCCCACTCTGTAACTTTCCTATCTTCAAAGCGTCTGACGAAGTGGGATTTTCTCCCACGAAAGCTCATGCGATTAATAAATCTGTTAGTCTTTAAAAGTGCCGCAAGACTCTGTTGTCTTTCTAGATTATTTAGTTACAGTTTGTTTGATGGTAGAACATTCCCAACATTGCTAAAGGGAACACTTAAATATCCTAAGTTTTTAGTATATGTTCATATGGAACGGACAAGAGATTCATCAGTGACTAATGTAAATTTGAGTACTTTATTGTGTCTATATTAAGATATATATTTTTGGAGGGACATTTCTGGTTTTGAAGGACTTCCTGAGATCATTAGTGTGTCAAATATTTTTGAAACCAGTGCAAAATCATGTTTGGATGTCAGTATGATGAGGAGAGTCAGAGTGCAGAAATTAATTTGTTCTGGGAGATGATCTTTTCAAGGTGTCATTCCCTGATCTGACTCCTCAAAGGTCCACTGATTCTCCCCCACCCCCAATTATATTCATTGCAGTGTGCCTGTCTGTTAAGGGTCACAGTATAATGAATACTTTTTATACCCAACAGAATGAATGCTTCCCTTGCATAGATAGACTACAGTGACACCTCTACATTTTGAGCTGGGGCATGTGATCCTCCACTTGTGCAGAAATATTCATGCTAGCTCTCATTAAGCTAGCACTTTAAAAATAATACAGTAGCACAGGCAGCAGTAATCCAACAGCATGCACTAGCAGATCCATGTACATACCCATGGGCAGGTTTGTACATGGGACATTTTAGCCGATTCTGCTACTCATGCTACCTCAACTGCATTACATCTTTTAGTGCCCAATTTGATGACAGCTAGCATGAGTATTCTATGTGAACTGGAAATTACACTGCAGCGCCAAATGCAGATGTAACCTCACACAATTGGGACGCATCCTCCTCTTCTCCCATATTCGAGCATTACCTGCATCTTTAGGAGTCTTAAATATCTTTACAAATATTGTCCTAAACTTTTACTTATTATTGATTCAACACCACCTTATTGACAAGATAAAAACATGGGCAAGATAAAGAAATGGGGCAAGAGGATATGCCCTGGAATATATCTTGGACAGCTCATGTATTAAAACTACAAACTGGTTCATCTTCAGTTGGATTTTATCGCATATTAGTTACCATGTGGCAGAGCAGAGGGTGATTAGTCCCTCGGGGTGAGACTACACTTGTAAATTAAGTCGACTTAAGCTTGCTTAAGTCGACTTAATTTACTCTGCATCTATACTACACTTTCCTTAAGTCAACTGAAGCAGCTGTTTAAGTCGATTTAAGGAAAAATTAAGTCGACACTATAAAACCTCATTTTAAGTCGACTTTCTGCTTAAGTCGACTTTCTAAAGTCGATTTAAGCCAGTGTAGACATGGAGTACTCCAGGGCTTCCCCACTGCCCTCCCTGCCAGGGTGGCTGGCACAGCCACAGCCTGGCTGTGTCCCCCCAAAGAGCAGGGCAGAGCCCTGCCCACCCTACCCCTATGCCTTGCCCAAGTCCCTGTCCCCCTTTGCCCCATTGTACCAAGGTACAATGGGGAAAAGGCTGAGCCCCCTGGCACTTGACAAGGGGTGCCCCCCCTGCCACCATGGACCTGTCCCAGGTCCACCTAGCCTCTAGAAGTCGACCTAGGCATCCAGCGTGGATGCTTTAGGTCGATTTTGTAGGGTCCCCCCTAAGTCGACTTAAAATTTAAGTGTGGACATGCTAAGTTGACTTAACAAAGTCTACTTAAAATCGACTTTGTTAAGTCGACTTAGTTAAGTCGACCTAAATTAACAAGTGTAGACATAGCCTCGGTGCTTCTGCAATCCACAGTCTGGCTGCCTGGGCTGGGGTAAAGTGGGCCAGCAGGGCCCTGGACTACATGGAAGGAACTCACTGCTGATGACTCTGATTAGAGCAAGCCAGAACCTTGCCTAATGAGTCAAGAGAGGACAACTGTTTCCCTACTTGGGGTGGAGGCGCTATATAACTTCACCTAGGGAGAATACAAGGAGAGGCATGGCCATGGAGAAGGGTAGGAGTCCTGCACTTTGGTTGCCTCCGGGCCAAGAAAGGGTCAACAGCCCAAAGACTCGTGACCATGTGGGCCTGGTTTGGGGATGGGGTTTGCATTGATACACTATAAATAGATGAGTACAGGTGATTGCATGGGTTGAAACCTGCAAGTCTGTTTTATTCTAGTGGGGAGACCACCGAGAGGACTCGGAAGGGAGATTTGTGGTACATATCACTTATATTTTTTTCCTGATTAAAATAAAATCATAGAAGCTTTAACTTGTTTGTTTCCTGATGAAATTAAAGTCACACAAGTTTTAACTTGTTTGACTTTTCCCTTGCCAGATCCTTTTACTGCGGCATGTAGCTACATGCTGTGACATGGACACAAAGTGCCTTTCACTGTGGCATATAGCTACATGCACACTACACACTATAAACAAGGCCTTAATCTGTATGTGTTAGCATCTGTATTACCGTGTTTTACCATCACACTTCAAATCCTTCTCTAAACTAGGCCAAACTTTGGCTTTCACAATTTTCACCTTCTCTTCTCCTCATATCCTGCTTTGGAGGCAAAGAAAGAAAAGAAAACTTTGTCAATATTTTAAGGAAATGGAAATTTAATTTTGAGGACAGCAGAGGGGGAGTAGCACGGAAAAACAGTACCGCTTAACTACAAAATAAATTACACATATTGTATATTATAAATTGTTGCAGTTCCTCATAGACATTCTGTGACTGAAACTATTCATTATATTAATATTATGAGTCTGGTTCTCCACTTATTTACCCCAGTTTTACACCAATGTGCCCCCAATGACTTTCCTAGAATCACTCTTAATGTATACCCCTGTAAGTGAGAGGAGAATCAGGCCTTGGGTCTGTGAATTTGGTTTTGTAACATGAAGTTATCTGCAAACTCAAGACCATGGAGAGAATAATATATTAGAAAATTATGCAGTCATAATAGCTCGGTCTTAAATTGAAGTGGTTAAACAAAGTCATCATGCAGCAGTCTGATAAAGCCAGAGGCACAGAGGTTATTGCATTTTAGCAGTGTGATCCCAAATCAAGCAGTTTTTCTAGAAAGGTGAAGAAAGGTCCCTTCCTTCCATTTGCTAGAAAAAGAATACTGTATAAAATAAACTTTAGAAATTCTACTACCTTCTCCTGTGAAGAGCCTTTTAATAGTGATTGTAATAAGCTTGATTATTAATCTACAGTTTTATTTATTCACTTAATGGGCCTCATCTGCCTACAGTCTCTTATTCTGTTTTCTGCAGTGCTTAGCACAATGGGACAGTATCCTGATTGGAGTCTTCAGGTGCTCCCATAACAGAAGTATAACTAAATGAGTGTTGCCATTGACTTCAGAAGCAGTAGGATCTTCCAAAATATTTTCAAATTTCTTGTCACTTTTCTTTTGCCATAGCAAAGCAGCAAAATACTAATAACTAAAAGATGAGAGCTGCACTTTGGTGAGGCTTTCAAAAGAGCCTGTCTCCTAGTGCTGAATCAACAACAGCCTTTTATAAATGTAGTCCTAATATTATGAGTTTCACTGCCAATGAAAATCAATAAAAACAATTTCCATCTCCATTCATGATGCACTGGTCTCCCATTATTGTCTTCAGTGATTTTATCAAAATACCAAAGGACTCAGATAATATGGGATTTTATTTGCCCTCTGTGTAAACACATGACACCTAATTTCTTTTAAATGGCTCTGATGTGGAGCTTTGAGTGCCTTACATATAGGAAACACACTTATTCAATCTTTTTTGGTAAAAGTTTCAGGACGCCAACAGCCAGTGATGATCTTCTGGCATACATAGAAGGTTATATCAGGGCCTACATGCTTCCTAGGGTTTTAGAGTTCATTTGTGTGACTTTATAAAGAGAGACAGATGTACCACTATAAAAGAAAAATAGAGACTGCCTCCTGTATTAGCTGCAGTCATTTGCTAGCCTGTACAACAAAAAAGCTTTGAAGTATGCTGAAGTGCATTAATTGGAGGTAAATCCATGAGGCACCATCAAGGTGTTTTTCCTTAACTGTAAAACACATTTTCTTATTTATTAAAATCTTTGGAAGTCTGACACTGAAATCTGCATTACTGATGATTTTTCTCTTCACATCATCTGGATGCTTTGGTTATCACATAGTTTCACTTTTTCTTCCCCACCCAAGGTATTAGACTTACTGAATTCAAGTAATATGATAGAAAAAAAAATCAGCAATGGAATGTTTTGGGGATGGTAGAAAGGAAATTAACTGTTTGCTTGAAATAAAATAAAACGAGTGCTTACATGTTGGAGTCTCTCTTTTAAAACAGTCAGTTTGTGAGAGAAGCTAGAAATTTGATTTTTGTCACTTCCTGTAATCTTCTATAATAAGCACGCTGAATACTGGTCATATTGCCTAAAGCTCATACAAAATTGGGTTATTTTGAAAAGTGGTGTAACTTTTAAAACTATATTCTATATAGTAGAAATTTTACTGTTAAGTCATTCCATTTCTAGAAAGGTAATGGGCCTTCTTTTCCCTTCATCTTTTGAGAAAATATTTTAATATTTTGTTGCCCAACTGTGTGTAGGATAGCCTCCTGAAAATGCTAAGATCAGGGCAGTTTGCAAATGGAGAGCAAATTCTCCCAGTACTGGTGGTTGACACTGAAGTCAGACTTCTCCAAGCAGCCATGAACAATGCTTCTGATCCCCACACTGCTTATCAAGAAGCAAAATCAAATTATAGTCAGTCTCCTGATCAACCTGATTTCCTTCTATGATGAGATGACTGGATTTGTGGATGCGGGAAGAGCCATTGACATGGTATACCTTGACTTTAGCAAGGCTTTTGATATGGTTTCCCACAGCATTTTCGTCGGCAAGTTAAGGAAGTATGGGTTGGACGAGTGGACCGTAAGGTGGATTGAAAACTGGCTAGATCAACGGGCTCAGCGGGTAGGAATCAATGGCTCGATGTCTGGTTGGCAACCAGTAACAAGTGGATTGCCACAGGGGTCGGTCCTGGGGCCGGTTCTATTCAACATCTTCATTAATGATCTTGATGATGGAATAGACTGCGTGCTTGGTAAGTTTGCGGATGACACCAAGTTGGGGGAAATGGTAGATACGCTGGAGGGCAGGGACAGGATCCAGAGAGACTTGGACAAATTGGAACACTGGGCTGAAAGAAACCTCATGAGGTTCAACAAAGACAAGTGCAAAGTCCTGCACTTAGGACGGAAAAATCCCATGCACTGCTACAGGCTGGGGACCGATCAGCTAAGTAGCAGCGCTATAGAAAAGGACCTGGGGGTTATGGTGGACGGGAAGATGAATATGAGCCAACAGTGTGCCCTTGTTGTGGAAAAGGCCAATGGCATATTAGGCTGCATCAGCAGGAATATTGCCAGCAGCTCGAGGGATGTGATAATTCCCCTCTATTCGACACTGGTCAGGCCACATCTGGAATACTGTGTCCAGTTTTGGGCTCCCCACTACAGAAAGGATGTGGACAAATTAGAAAGAGTCCAGCGGAGGGCAACAAAAATGATTAGGGGGCTGGGGCACATGACTTATGAGGAGATACTGAAGGAACTAGGCTTATTTAGTCTACAGAAGAGAAGACTGAGGGTAGATTTGATAGCAACCTTCAACTACTTGAAAGGTTGCTCCAAAGAGGAGGGAGCTAGGCTGTTCTCGAGGGTAACAGAGGACAGAACAAGGAGCAATGGTTTCAAATTCAGCTGGGGAGGTCAGGGTTGAATATTAGGAAAAACTTTCTCACTAGGAGGGTGGTGAAGCATTGGAATGGGCTATCTAGGGAGGTGGTAGAATCTCCATCTTTGGAGATTTTTAAGGCTCGGTTAGACAAAACCCTGGCTGGGGTGATTTAGGGGGAGTGGTCCTGCTTTTTAGCAGGGGGTTGGACTAGATGACCTCGTGAGGTCCCCTCCAACCCTATTATTCTATGATTCTATGATTCCTTTACTGCATTTTCAGTCTCTGGTCCCCAATTCGCCACTGCATCTAGTAAAAGAGACAAGTTACTTAAAGTCCATGCTCTTAACCAAAAGGATTCTCCTGACTCCATAGGATCAACCACATTACCAGATCAATATAAGTTTGGATCTTATCCAAAATGCCACATTGACAACCAATCCCTTAGGCTATGTCTACACTTGTTAATTTAAGTCTACTTAGCATGTCTACGCTCAAAAGTTAAGTTGACTTAAAGTGGACCCTGTCAAATAGACTTAGAGCGTCCACACTGGATGCCTAAGTCAACTTGTAGGGGCGAGGTGGACCTGGGACTGATCCATGGTGGCAGGGGAGGCACCCCTTCCAAAGTGCCAGGGGGCTCAGCATTTGCCCCATTGTACCTGGGGGCTGAGCAGGACAGGGACACTGGCGGGGCATAGGAGCAGGGTGGGCAGAGTTCTGTATTGCCCTGTGGGGGGGCACGCCAGGCTCTGCTTGTGCCAGCCACCCTGGTAGGGAGGGCAGTGGGGGAGCCCTGAAGCCCTTTAAGTCGATTTAAAGTTGATTTAGGGCTAATCTGCGTCCACACTGGCTAAGTCAACTTAATAAAGTCGATTTAAGTGCTAGTTCGAATTAAAATGAGGTGTTTTTAATTCGAACTAACTTTTCCTTAATTTGATTTAAGGAGCAGTTTAAGTCAAATTAAGGAAATTGTAGTGTAGATTCAGATTAAATTAAGTTGATTTAAGCAAGCTTAAGTCGATTTAATTTGGAAGAGGAGATACACCCTTAGAAACTAAAGGTTAGTTATAAAAAATAAATGCATTGTAAGAGAATTGTTAAAGGATTAAAGCAATCACATACATGCAAATAATTTGAAAGTCCATCTACATCAGGTTCATAGTCCTTGGTTTCACAGCTTCAGTTGTTAGAAATCCAGTACAAAGAAATGAAGAATAGTTTGTTCTAATTTTTGCATGAGGATTAGCAGAGCAATTCCAGGCTGGTGCTGGATGCCAAGATGATGTTGGGATCTCAGTCTTGCAATCCAAACTTTCCCTGAGAACTTTGGACAGATGTGAGATAAAAGGATTAGGTTCCAAGCTTCCTTTATAGTTGTAGCATGGTGGCCATTGCAGGTAATTTCCTCGTGTAGGCTTTGATGAAAGCATGCTTAACTTTTACTCAGCGGATTCTTCTTCAGACAATACAGTCAGTGATAACTATTTAAGCTCTCAAGACAATTCACAATACTTTCTTGAGTGGAGAATAGTGATGTATATTGTCTTTTGAAGTAAACTTTCACCTCAGAAGCACACACAGGTAATTACGGTAGCTGCATTAGCACAGTTAACAGACAGTTTAACATTGGTACATCAAAGGTCCATCTAGATGTTAATATTTCCTTTTTCCCTCTTAATCAAATAGAACAACAGTAACAGACAGGAAAACAGCTTGTCTGTGTTGCTAACCTCTAACAAGATAGGTGTAAAAATCATCAAATAACTATCAACAACACACTTGCATATCAAAGCTACAGTTTATTTGTAAAGAACAACCCTCACTGCATTATTGTGTTTTCCTATAATATGTTGAAGGTCAGATTTGGGCCATATATTTGCAAAGTCCCTCAGGCTTTTGGGGCCTAGTGTGACATATCATTTATCATTTAAATATTTTGACTTCAATTGGCCAACTTCTATTTTGAATAGTTGAAAAGTAAGTATTAAAGAGCAGTACCAGCTACTCCATAGGTCAACTTGCAACGAAGATTTTGTTTAAAACTTGTGCTTGTGGGAGTGCAGTGTTTTAATTCACCACATCTTTAAAATCTTTTTCATAAGCAATGAGTACTGTTGTCCCTGGTAAGAGAAAACAATTCCTACAGATTACGAGAGCCACACTTTCTAGTGATGGTGGAAGTATTTAACTACAGCGGTTCCGTCCTCTTTTGCTGTGGCATAAGAACAGTAAGTCACAACCTGATTTAATTGACACCTCATTGAGAAACATTGCACAGGCTATGAAAATGTTCAAGTTTTTGTTGGGATTCTTTGTAGTAAATGTCATCTTTTTTGTTGACGGTTACATCACATGTGTAATGGAATCATAAAACTACAAGGGGAGAAACGGAACTCTCATAGAGACTAGTGCTACTTTGATACAAAAAAAGACTGTGGGACACAATTCTGTAAGGGAATAGAGCTACAGGCTTATCATAAATTAATATTCATGTCCATAGCTGCTCTGTGATGACTTCTGTTTGTCATCTTACTGCCATATTATGTATGGTGATATTTTTTTTCTTTTCCTCCCAGCTTGGTATCATCTGCAAACTTTATAAGTGTACTCTATGTCATCATCTAAATCATTGATGAAAATATTGACCAGAACTGGACCCAGAACCGATCCCTCTCCAGTCTTCCATGATTTTTCTAAGATAATAACCTACGAGTCAGCTCCTTGAGTATTCTAGGGTGCATACCACCAGGCCGTGGTGATATGAAGTCATCTAACTTGTCTAAGTAATTTTTAACTTGTTCTTTCCCTATTTTAGCTTCTGATCCTATCCCATTTTTACTGCCCTCCCCTATATGTCAGGCATCAAATCATCACCAACCTTCTTGGTGAAGACTTGAAACAAAGAAATCATTTAATTCCTCTGCCATTTCCACATTTTCTGTTATTGTTTTTTCCTCTTTGTTGAGTAATGGTTCTATACTATCCTTGGTCTTTCAGTTGCTTTTGGTTATTTTAATTTATAAATCAGTATGTTCTGCTAATTTCATATGACACGTTGTATTGAAGCAATGGTTTAGCAACCTCTAGCTCTTTAAGTAATTTGCTTGCATTTTTTATTTCTGCTACCTGATTCATGGAAAAAGTAAAATCTGCCCTGGTTGCTGTCTCAGCTTTAGCTCATGAGGTTCCAAGTGTCTTTATCAAAACACAAAACTCAGATGATATGGAAAACAGGATTCAAAATGTAACTGGTAGTGTTCATGTGGTGTATGTTTTCTGACAGCACAAGAAATTAATTCAATGTTGGGTACATAATGGCAGAATGGTACCGTCATGGCAGAATTACCTTGAGATATCAAGTGCCTCCATCCATCCATCAAGATGATCAAGAGAGCAGTTTGGTGGGTGTGGTGTTAGTGGTTATTTAATTTCTTATTTAGCTTTCTTCCCTCTGACAGTACTGATCTAATGTGATCTTAGAGAATATCATGTATTGGATTTTCTGTTTTTCATATTAGAATCTTGATGGCTTTGGGTCATTATGGACCCTGACACCTGATTTTCCACTGTGTTACTCAGCTTTACCACTGACTTCAAATGAGTAAATTGATGTTAATGGCATGATCATAAAAATCAAGTAAGCTAGTGGTGAATCAGGCCCCCAGTTACACTTTATGCAAAATAGAAGTGTTAATCTCAGCATCTTGGTCTAATTTTAATTGCGGTAATTGTACTTAAACTACTTAATTTCCCTCTATAATTTCTGTTAGATATTTCAAGTAAGTGCTTCACTCAGTCAGATGGTGTATTTCATTGAGTATTCTGCAGTACTCTTCATTCTGCATAGATGGTTGTGTTTCACTGGTGAGTAGAGCTGTTTATCTACAGTGTAGAATGGGAAGCAGCATTTATGCACACAAGGAGACAGAGGTGTCCAATGAAGGCAACAATCCACCTTTCCAAGGCAGGGTATTCAGAATAGGGTTGGCAGGTTGTGTTGCAGCTTACTTGTTTCCAGCAGAAGAGTCATGCTTATTCCTTCAAAGCATCTGATGAAGTGGGATTTTTCTCCCATGAAAGCTCATGCAATAAATAAATTTGTTGGTCTTTAAAACTGCCACCAGACTCCTTGTTTGTTATACTCAGTACTGTTAGTGTTGCTAGTGCTTGCTGTTGATGGCAGTCTACAAACTCACCAGACTACACATCAGCCATGCCCCTCATCCAACCCCCCCACTCTCCAAAAACGTATTTCCATGGAAATTTTGCAAACTACTTTTTAAAAGGCAAATGTAGTTGACAGTTCATCTTGTGTCTGAGGTCAGGATGTTGGCTGCCCACCAAGGTTGCTTGCACTCAGAATATAAGCTTCTTTTTTAAAATCTAATACATCTATACAGACAAAGGTGCGAGTTAGCTTATGGTTTGTAAAGTACTCTAGGTTCCTTTTAGCTGAAAAGTGCTTTGTAATTTTAACATAGTATTAGGAAAAAACATATTTGAAGCATTTGAGTGTCTACAGACCTACACAGAAAAATGTATACAATCTGAACCCAAACATTAAACTACTTTGAAATATGGTTACAAAATAGACAAAAAAGCAAAAGGATGCTACTGCCTTTTGCAAAAATAAGTTTTATTTTGTTTTTTCCTTTACTATCATTTGTAAAACGTACATACGTTTGGTTAAAACATAGTCTATGGATATTCTGAAAGAATGAACTACAATTACATTAAAAGTCCAGTCTTACCCTCTGAGTATGCATATTCTTCAGTATCAAGTTAGCTGGTAGAGTGTGTAATTGTTCTGCCACACTAACCAAATCAGTCACTAATGTAATATTTCAGCTATTTCATTAAAGCTGAATGGCCTCAAGTATGGAGACAGACACCTGGCGATTAACGCTTTTCAACCAAGCTGTGGAATGTTCATAGCATTCATTGATCTGGCAAGATCCAATATCCAGGATGCCTCTCTGTGTAAATTAGGAGTCAATGCAGAATGTTCTGCTCCATTAATAGAAAGGAATTGTTTGAGTTTCACACTGATGTTTTCAAGGGCATTGTGCACCTCATTGTTCCCAATAGGAGTGTAGCATGTGTACACATATTTGCCATAGTGAAGTACCTTGCAAATTATATTATATTGACATGGTAATATATATTCCTGACTCATGGTTTGCTCTTAACCAATTGTTGATTTTATTTTTTTCTTTATTCTTTTAGATAGTTAAGAGACCCTTCATCAGTAGCTGTTATGTTAAAGTATTTTGATTTCAGGATGGAAAAAAATGTAAAAATGAAACCTCCGTTTAATTAATCAAAATGTCACAATATTTAAACTAGTGGATATCAGAGAATGACAATTTTGGGGAAAATAAGCAAGTATATTTTTCATCTGTATCCTGAATTCAAAGGTCCTGTAGCTGTTAATGAATAAATAAAGAAAGACCAAATACACAGTATTCCACATGATTGCAAACTTGACTTAAAAGAAACCTAAACAAAGGAAATTATGTAACATTTAACTGAGGCTCTGTTAAATGCTACAGCTGTCTCCTGGCCTGCCTTTCATTTCTGAAAGAGAAAGCTAGTTGTATTGAAGCAAGTGAGCAGAAGCCTTTCTTGCCCTTATTTGCTTTTAGAGACTTGCTCTTCAGGTTGATAAATGGATTTTGACAGAAGCAAAAGGTAATTCAAAGCCCGTTCTCAGGTAGAATAGTTTTTTAACAAATTCCCACAGAACTCTTCCCACCACTCCCATTTTTCTTGCTAGAAAAAAACCCTGAAAATGCTTAGCACTAATCCACTTTGAACCAGTTATTCAGCCATCACTGGAGACTCTGTCACCTCTCTGTGGAATTATATTTTAATAGTATCAAGTATGTATGAGTGGATTGTTTTGTTTAGTTACTAACAAGATGATATATTGATTATCTGAAATGAAATTTACATAGGTGTGAAGAAAAATCAATTATTCAGTATAGCAAGAGGTGAATTTTATAGCACAAAGTACTAAACAGTATTTGTAGATAGCCACTGATCAATTATAAGAATCACACTGTGCACATCCTTGACAAAATGATTCCATAATTACTTTTCAGAGCCAGAAAACAGCCCCAAGATTTCCAGAGTCTGAGTAAATCATGGCCCTTTATGCTCTGCAATTGATAGTCTATCAATCAATTTATTAGGAATTAAAGAATATGATAGGCCTGGGTTAATTTAATCTCTTGCAGTTGTTACACTTGCTTGTTTATTCTGAGGTCAGAGTTAGTCCATTTGTATGTGTTCATCATTTCTTGTTACTATTTCTAGTTCTTATATTCTGGCTCAGTTACATTTGCAATAGCGTGTAATAATTTTTTTAATTGCATATCATGTTTATGAACATTTCCACCTTGTCAGACAGTCTTCGCAGTTCAAACCCAAATAAAATTAATGAGGAAATGATCAACATTATTAATTTTGAAAACATCAGTGCAACATTGATTTTCCTCATAATTATGACTTATTTTACATTAGCTCATACAGATAAAAACAACTTTTTCTAAACTTCTCTTGTATTTATTGCCTATTTACTTTTCCTCTCTTAATCACCAAAGTCAGCTGTTTTAAATGGGAGTCTTTGCTATAAATAGATATATTTAAAAAAAAAATAGAATTATTTCTTTTTCTCTTTTAGGGCCAAATCATACTCATTGGTGTCAGTGGCAAAACTCTGATTTATTTAAATGGTAGCAGGATTAAATTAAAAAAAAATCTATTAAATATATAAAACAGACTTTAGACAGAACTCTCTCAGAATAAGAATAAAAAGTGATTTGTGTCCCAATTCTATTTTATATATTGAAAGCTGTCAGTTCCTTAAATCTTCACTCTGAATAAATGTTGAGCTCTTAGGCTATGTCTACACTGGCAATTTAAGTTGACTTAAGGAGGTTTAAGTCGACTTAAATTAAGCCATGTTCACACTAGACTTTCATTAAGTCGTCTTAAGACATTCCTTAAGTTGACATAATGAAAGCTTAAATCGACTTTGTTACTACCACTCATTAAGTCGACTTAACCCTTAAGTCAACTCCTAAAGTTGACTTAAGGATGGTATGGACAGGGAGTAACTCTTAAGTCGACTTTATTAAGTCGATTTAAGGGTGGTTAAGTCAACTTAACAAAGTGGACTAAGTCGACTTAATGCTAAGTCAACTTAGTCCACTTTGTTAAGTTGACTTTAATAAGGTCGACTTTAAGTTGACTTAAAGTTGACCTTATTAAAGTCGACTTAACAAAGTCGACTTAACTCTTCTAGTGTAGACATAGCCTTAGACATTTGTCTTTTGATAACACTGCTGAAAATGACTGTTTATGACATGGCAGAAATAACATTAATCAGAAATATTGAAAAGGAGAAAGTTGGGATTTTCTATTATGAACCCATGAAATTAAAAATTGTTGGCTTCTCTGTATATAACATTCAGATACTGTGGTACTAACGATTGCAAAAGTGCATAGATAAATTATATTAGATTAGATAGATTCAAGGTGTTACCATAATTATAGGGCAGATAACCTAACATTAATATTTGGACAAATCATTAAAATAACTACCCAGAAATACAGTGAAATCTCTATCACTTGAAGACTTTAAATCAAGATTACACTGTAGTTTAAGCAGAAGTTATAAGGTTGATGCAGAGATTAGTGATTAAAATTCTTTGGTTTGTGTTATACAGGAAGTCACACTAGATTGTTACCATGGTCCTTTATGGCCTTAAAATCTGTGAATTTGGGGGGACAAATGGCATAAGATATCTACATGGTTTTGTGAGCTAGGCAAGGGCTTGAAAACCACAGATCCTGGCTTTGCAGGAAAAGAATGGTCAAATTTATATTAAAAGGATCAACTCCTTTTCCACTTTCACCTCTCTACCAGCATGCAGAATAGTGTGGAGTAACTTCAACTCTTCATTATTCACTTTCCTGGAACGCTACTTGTACTGAAGGTATGAATGTGTGTCTTATTTCCACTCCCCACTTTTTATCTGCTTTCATACACTCATTCTCTTTCTGGTGCTGCATTACACAGAAGAGTTTTTATCAAGAGGGATAATACCTTGTGCATAGGTAGGCAGCCACCATTCCTATGCCTAATATGGGAGAATCAGTAAATCCCCTAGGCTCCCAGGAATTGCCATATAAGACCAGTCCTGTGAAGGGTGTTTACCTTCAGCCTGCTCACCATATTCTACATGGGGGAAGCTTAGAAAATAACCTTCCCTCCCCCCCCCCTTTTTTTTTTTGGTTCATTGCAGATGTTTGGAATAGAGAAGGTAACCAAGATTACCAGCCATATCTTCTTTAGACAATGCCATCTCTTTAAAATTCTTCTCTGGCTAACTAATGCTATGTCTACACTTGTTCAAATAAGTCAACTTTGCTAAATTGACTTTAAAAAGTCGACTTTAAATCTACACTGTAAATTTAGGTCGACTTAAAGTTGACCTTGCCAAATCATCTTAGAGCATCCACACTGGATGCCTAAGTTGACTTGCAGGGGCTAGGTGGACCTGGGAGTGGTGCATGGTGGGAAGGGGGGCACGCAAGAGGTGCCCCCCTTCCCTGGGCACCCATTTAAAAGTGACAGGGAGCTCAGCATCTTCCCCATTATACCTGGGTACATGGGGGCTGAGCAGGACAGGGACAGGGCAAGGTACAGGAGTGGGGTGGGCAGGGCTGTGTCCTGCCCTGTGGGTGGGCACGCCAGGCTCTGGATGTGCCAGGCACCCTGGGAGGAAGGTCAGTGGGGGAGCCCTGGGGACCCTTTAAGTCAATTTATGGCTAATCCGCGTCTACACTGCCTTAAGTTGACTTAATAAACTCGACTTAATCAGTAAGTTGACTTAAAACCAGGTCTTATTAAGTCGACTTAAATTTTCCTTAAGTCAACTTAAGCAGCTGCTTAAGTCGACTTTAGGAAACTGTAGTGTAGACGCAGAGTAAATTAAGTCGACTTAAACCTGCTTAAGTCGACTTAATTTACTAGTGTAGACGCACCCTAAAAGTCAGAAAACTAAGGATGAATACACCTGCTATATCAAATATTTCCCATAGCCAGATTGCAGCTTCCACTGTCTGAGTGGGGGCTATCCAGTTTATTGCGCCGGGTGCGGAATGTATGAGTACCTGCCTTGTGGGCGGGTGTCGTATGTCTGCATTCGGTGCAAGGAGCTCCTGGCCCTCAGAGACCGCGTGCGGGCTTTGGAGGCCAGGGTGGCGGAACTGGAGGAGCTGAGAGAGGCAGAGAGGTTTGTCGACGAGGCTTTCAGGGACACTGTAGAATTGTCTCACCTCCGCTCAGACAGCCTCTGTGCTGTTGAGGAGGAAGAATGCCCAAGGGAAGCAGAGCAGTCAGCGGGAGCAGAGGGGAACCTTCCCATAGTTGGGACCCTCCTTCCAGATGATGCTGAGGCTGCCTCTTGCACGGAGGTTGCCTCTCCGGGGGAGGGAACTCCAGTTGCTAGGAAAAGGCAGGTGTTAGTAATGGGAGATTCGATCATTAGAAACATAGATAGCTGGGTTTGTGATGACCGGGAGAACCGTATGGTGACTTGCCTGCCTGGTGCGAAGGTTGCGGACCTCTCGAGGCATCTAGACAGACTTATGTGTAGTGCTGGGGAGGAGCCGGTGGTCGTGGTACATGTAGGTACCAATGACTTAGGGAAGGGTAGGAGAGATGTCCTGGAAGCAAAATTTAGGCTACTAGGAAAGAGATTGAGATCCAGGACCTCTATGGTGGCATTCTCAGAAATGCTCCCAGTTCCACGCGCAGGGCCAGGTAGGCAGGCAGAGATTCAGAGTCTCAATGCGTGGATGAGACGATGGTGTAGAGAGGAGGGGTTTACGTTCATTAGGAACTGGGGAAACTTTTGGGATGGGGGGAGCCTATACAGGAGGGATGGGCTCCACCTAAACCAAAAGGGAACCAGACTGCTGGCGCTAAACATTAAAAAGGTTGTAGAGCAGTTTTTAAACTAGAGGATGGGGGAAAGCCGACTGCTGCAGAGGAGCAGGTGGATCGGACACAGACTTCTCTTAAGGGAGAGTCTGATGAGAGGGAATCTCCAGGTTATAGTTATAGTTATAGTCAGGAACAGAGGACAGAAAAGGATGGTGAGGGGGCCGGATCCGATGATAAACAGCCACGTGACAAAGAATCTGGCACATTAAAAAAGGGCAGACAAATAAACAGGGACAAAGTTTTAAAGTTTTAAAAGTTTTTATACACAAATGCTAGAAGTCTACATAATAAAATGGGTGAACTAGAGTGCCTAGTGGTAAAGGAGAATATTGATATAATAGGAATCACAGAAACCTGGTGGACAGAGAGCAATCAGTGGGACACAATCATTCCGGGGTACAAAATATATCGGAAGGACAGAACAGGTTGTACGGGAGGAGGAGTGGCACTATACGTGAAAGAAAATGTAGATTCAAATGAAGTAAAAATCATAAGCGAATCCACTTGTTCCATAGAATCGCTATGGATAGAAATCTCATGCTTCCATGACAATATAACATTAGGGATCTACTATCGGCCACCTGACCAGGATAGTAAGAGCGATGATGAAATGCTAAGGGAAATTAGGGAGGTTATCAAATTTAAAAACCCAATAATAGTGGGGGATTTCAACTATCCCCATATTGACTGGGAACATTTCACTTCAGGACATATTGCAGAGATAAAATTTCTCGATACTTTGAATGACTGCTTCATGGAGCAGCTGGTATGGGAACCCACAAGGGGAGAGGCAACTCTAGATTTAATCCTGAGTGGAGCGCAGGAGCTGGTCCGAGAGGTAACTGTAGCAGGACCGCTTGGAACTAGTGACCATAATACAATAGCATTCACCATCCCTGTGGGGGAAAGAACACCTCAACAGCCCAACACTGTGGCATTTAATTTCAAAAGGGGGAACTATACAAAAATGAGGGGGATAGTTAAACAAAAGCTAAAAGGTAGAGTGACTAAAGTGAAATCTCTGAAAACTGCATGGGCGCTTTTTAAAGACACCATAATAGAGGCCCAACTTCACTGTATACCCCAAATTAAGAAACACTGTAAAAAAACCAAAAAAGAGCCACCATGGCTCACCAACCATGTAAAAGAAGCACTGAGAGGTAAAAAGACTTCCTTTAAAAAGTGGAAGTCAAATCCTAGTGAGGCAAACAGAAAGGTGCACAAACAGTGCCAGCTTAAGTGCAAGAGTGTAATAAGAAGAGCCAAAGAGGAGTTTGAAGAACGGCTAGCCAAAAACTCCAAAGGTAATAACAAATTGTTTTTTAAGTATATCAGAAGCAGGAAGCCTGCCAAACAACCAGTCGGGCCCCTTGATGATGATAATACAAAAGGAGCGCTTAAAGATGATAGAGTCATTGCAGAGAAACTAAATGGATTCTTTGCTTCGGTTTTTACGGCTGAAGATGTTAGTGAGATTCCCAAACCTGAGCCGGCTTTTGTAGGTGACAAATCTGAGGAACTGTCACAGATTGAAGTGTCACTAGAGGAAGTTTTGGAATTAATTGATAAACTCAACATTAACAAGTCACCGGGACCAGATGGCATTCACCCAAGAGTTCTGAAAGAACTCAAATGTGAAGTCGCGGAACTGTTAACTAAGATTTGTAACCTGTCCCTTAAAATGGCTTCGGTACCCAAAGACTGGAAGTCGGCTAATGTAACGCCAATATTTAAAAAGGGCCCTAGAGGGGATCCCAGCAATTACAGACCGGTAAGTCTAACGTCGGTACCGGGCAAATTAGTTGAAACAATAGTTAAGAATAAAATTGTCAGTCACATA
The DNA here is from genome assembly GCA_007922175.1 of Pelusios castaneus. Lineage (NCBI taxonomy): Eukaryota > Metazoa > Chordata > Testudines > Pelomedusidae > Pelusios > Pelusios castaneus. The sequence continues at coordinate 34,483,162 of ML685769.1, read as the reverse complement.
GAAAAACATAAACTGTTGAGCAATAGCCAACATGGTTTCTGTAAGGGGAAATCGTGTCTTACTAATCTATTAGAGTTCTTTGAAGGGGTTAACAAACATGTGGACAGGGGGGATCCAGTGGACATAGTGTACTTAGATTTCCAGAAAGCATTTGACAAGGTCCCTCACCAAAGGCTGTTACGTAAGTTAAGTTGTCATGGGATAAAAGGGAAGGTCCTTTCATGGATTGAGAACTGGTTAAAAGACAGGGAACAAAGGGTAGGAGTAAATGGTAAATTCTCAGATTGGAAAAGGGTAGCTAGTGGTGTTCCCCAAGGGTCGGTCCTAGGACCAGTCCTATTCAATTTATTCATAAATGATCTGGAGAAAGGGGTAAATAGTGAGGTAGCTAAGTTTGCAGACGATACTAAACTACTCAAGATAGTCAAGACCAAAGCAGATTGTGAAGAACTTCAAAAAGATCTCACAAAACTAAGTGATTGGGCATCCAAATGGCAAATGAAATTTAATGTGGATAAGTGTAAAGTAATGCACATTGGAAAAAATAACCCCAACTATACCTATAATATGATGGGGGCTAATTTGGCTACAACGAGTCAAGAAAAAGATCTTGGAGTCATTGTGGATAGTTCTCTGAAGATGTCCGTACAGTGTGCGGAGGCGGTCAAAAAAGCAAACAGGATGTTAGGGATCATTAAAAAGGGGATAGAAAATAAGACTGCAAATGTATTATTGCCCTTATATAAATCCATGGTACGCCCACATCTCGAATACTGTGTACAGATGTGGTCTCCTCATCTCAAAAAAGATATTCTAGCACTAGAAAAGGTTCAGAAAAGGGCAACTAAAATGATTAGGGGTTTGGAGAGTGCCTCGTATGAGGAACGATTGAAAAGGCTGGGCCTCTTCAGCTTGGAAAAGAGGAGACTGAGGGGGGACATGATAGAAGTATATAAAATTATGACTGATGTGGAAAAAGTGGACAAGGAAAAGTTGTTTAAATACTCCCATAATACAAGAACCAGGGGTCACCAAATGAAACTGATAGGTAGCAGGTTCAAAACAAATAAAAGGAAGTTCTTCTTCACACAACGCACAGTCAACTTGTGGAACTCCTTACCTGAGGAGGTTGTGAAGGCTGGGACTATAACAATATTTAAAAGGGAACTGGATAAGTTCATGGTGGCTAAGTCCATAAATGGCTATTAGCCAGAAAGGGGTTAAGAATGGTGTCCCTAGCCTCTGTTTATCAGAGGATGGAGACGGATGGCAGGAGAGTGATCACTTGATCATTGCCTGTTAGGTTCACTCCCTCTGGGGCACCTGGGCACTGGCCACTGTCGGTAGACAGATACTGGGCTAGATGGACCTCTGGTCTGACCCAGTACGGCCTTTCTTATGTTCTTATGTTCTTATGTCTGTAGAATATGCTTTATATTATGTAGTCTGTGACCCTGCCTCTGAAAGTCAATAGTTTATTCTCAGACCCATAAGTAGTAATTGATGACTATGTCCTATCTCTGTATTTCTAAGAGTTCTCAGTTTTAAATATTAGGAAAGGCAAAATATTTATCATGTTGTTTAGAAGCCTGGTAGTACTTTAAAACATTTTTATATTCCGTTAAGTTTTCATAAGAGGAGGGAGAGAGAGAGAGAGAGAGAGAGAGAGAGAGAGAGAGAGAGAGAGAATGTGTGTGCAGTTATTCACAATGATCCCTCCCACCCCCGCTGCCCAGTCAGCTGAACATGCACCTGTAATATTCCCCTCCCCAGGGGGACAAGGTTCGAGGATTCCGCAGCAACAAACACCGAGACACAAATGACAGAATAAAGTGGATTTATTAACTAACAAACTATTTAGTGGATCACCTATCACCCATACCAGTATGATTACTGGAGTCAGAATTAAAGATGCAAGATAAACAGCTTACGCCCCTTCTGCAGTCGGGTACCCCAGGCGACGCGGGCTTCAGCAGGGGAGTGTGTTGTCCGAGGCTTCTTTTCCCAAGATCCTGCGGCGAAGTCCAGTTTGGGCCTGGGAGTGAGCTATTGTTATAGCCCATCACTCACAGGGAGGGGTGTTCAAGCCCTACTCCTGGTCACGTAGACTGCTGCTGATGGGTGTTAATTGCTACTATCAAAAACTTCAAACTATTTAACACTAGAATTATTATTTGATTTTTTTTTTTTTAGTACAGAGTTTAGCAGAGAGGAAATGAGTCTGGGGGGGGCCCCACCACCCACTAATGCTCCACCATCACAAAATCTTCCATTCCTCTTACAGCACCCTACTCTATTGCTTGCTGCAGCCAAAAGAGCAGATGCAAGCCTGGGATGCAAAAAAGACAGGAATCTCAAGTCAGAATATAGAAAATATTTTATCTCTGTATTTTGTACCGATGTGGCTACTGCTGAAATACTGTTTCCCATTTTGAAGCCCATGATTCAGGAAAGATGTTGATAAATTGGGAAGAGTTCAGAGAAGAGCCATGGGAATGATTAAAAGATTACAAAACATATAATCAGGGATAGGGGTGGTCTTAGGGATTCTGGGGCCTGGGGCCAAAGTCAAGGGCTATGTCTACACCGGCAAGTTAGTTAAAATTAAGGAAGCTTAATTCGAACTAACTAAAGCCATGGCTACACCAGGCTTTAATAAGTTCAAATTAAGGGCTTCCTTAATTTGAACTAATAAATTTGAATATGCTATTCGAACTAAGGGTTAATTTGAACTAGTTAGTTCAAATTAACCAATGTAGCCATGTTAGTTCGAACTAAGCAATTAGTTCGAACTAACTGGCCCATTGAACTCAATGCAATTCGCTAATTCGAACTAAATTTTTCTAGTTTGAATTAAGTTAATTCATACTAACTTTAGTAAGTGTAGACATAGCCAAGGATGGGGCCCCCCACGCCATGTAAGGGGCCCCATCCTTGACTTTTGCTCCCCCTTCTGGCCTCACAGGGGTCCCCACCGGAGCCTCCCAGCTCCCCCACCAGCCACCACTTCTCCCCTACAGACTCCCCCCATAACTTCCTCCACCGCTATGGCTTTCCCCCAGCATGAGGACTCCCTGCCCCTTCCCCACCCTTGGCTATCTACTGGTGGCTGCTGCTGCTCACTCCTGGCTCTCTGACTGCCACACATGTGGAATGTGCATGCAGCTGGGAGCCTTAAATGGGCAATATTTAAAGCAGCAGTGGTCTGGGCCCCCTTCCCCTGGGGGAGCACAGGCAACTGCCCGCACTGCCCACCCACTAAGACCATTTATGATCACCGATAGAGTCAAAGAGTTCAATATTATTTAGCTAAAAGAAGAGAAAGTTAAAGACTTATATGATTACTGTTTATTAGTATCTACATAGGGAAAACAAATATTTAATAATAAACTCCTTAGTCTGACAAAGAAAGCTATCCCGTGGCTGGAAGTTGAAGGAAGACAAATTCAGAGCGGAAATGAGGTATACATTATAAATGAGGTATAATTATCCACTGGAACAATCTACCAAGAGTCATGGTGGATTTTCCATTACTGGCTATTTTTAAATCAAGAAGGGATGTTGTTCTAAAAGATATGATCTAGGAATTATTTTGGAGAAGTTCTGTGGCTTGTGTTATACAGGTGGTCAGAGTAAATGTTCAAAATGTTCTCACTGTGGAATCTATGACTTGACATAGTGAAGGGCAGTGGAGCCATATTCTTTGGAACATGCAGGCATATAAGTCAAAGTTGCTGAGTAAAGAATGTTTATTTTTAATTGCATTGCTTTACACACTTATGCAGAAATTACTTTCTGTATTATTAAAATCATTTTAATGTATTACTGTTAATGTTGCTTTCCAAAGCAATTTATAGTTTCTGATGTCTCAGAAGAAATACTTATGTAAAAAGGTAAAGAATTCATGTACCACATTATTTGTATTCCCTTTGACTGATCCTTTTAAAAATTATTCCGTAAAATAAGTAAACAAATGTATTATAAAGATTCCTGCTTCATCTAGCAAGACTTAAATTTTGAAAATGTTATAGCAAGGATTAATTTTTTTTACCATTTCATATACCATTGAATTTTTATCAGATTTTCATTGTTGTAAGAGGCATAAAAATGCACTGGGGGAAAAGAAAAGAAAATTGTGTGTGTGTGTGTGTGTAAAATCCTATGTACTTGTTGGCTGTCTTTTTGGATATTTGATTCATTTTATAAATGACCAAGAATGAACTATAAAGATTATGGTGGTGTTGTGGAGGGTAACAAGGAAGAAACCACTGTCTCCAGAAATATGCAGTCTCCAAGGGAAATGCAAAACGATTTGTCATCCTCTTTGAGCAGTTTATTTTGTTGTGAATCAGTTGTGAAAATAAACTGAGCACAGGGGCCTGCTTTTGATCTTGTTCTTGTCAAGAGATGCTTTTTCAAGCTTGGGAGTATTTACTTCTCTCACTGTAAGAGTTTGATGTGTATTTATTGAGGAAAAACTTTACGGTCAAACCTTGTCTTTCCGATTTTGCTAAATAGTTTTTTTTTTTTTTTTTTAATGCAAAGTTTAAGAAAGAAGCTCCTAATAATATTTAATTTTTTAGGGAATGAGTTAGCCTTTTGATTCTTCTATGGTAGAATATGCCATAACATTCATTTGAAAGTGGAAGGTAACGGATTTCAAGAGTATTGCAATACCATATTTTCCTTGTAAGAAAGGATTTGTAACCAGTGTTTGAGCCTTACTATGATGTATGTCTGTGATATTAAGGATTAATACCACTTTGTCATTATCAAAACAGAATCAGTAATTTACTAATGACTCTCTGCTTTCCTAGAGAGAGTTGATAGTGTATAGAGAGACTCATTGATTGTGGTCTTCATAACCATGTAATCTATATCCATACATAGTTTAGCAGTATTAAAGGTGGATAGAAAACAAAGCTGTAGAAGCAATGAAAACTACCTTCTACATCAGTTAATAAATGAAGTGTCACATTGAGTGTCAAGAGTCTGCAAGAAGAGAACAGCTTCCAAACCTGAGTCCTGTGAAGGAAGGAGAGACTGTATATCTTTGTAAAACCATAATACCCACCTCAGTACTAGAGAAAGTGCCTTGGACAGTGTCACTTACTAAACCTGTGTTACATGTGTAATGTGACTGGTTAGTGTATGGAAATGAGACACTTTTCTGTGGAATACAAATTTCCTTGTAGTTCTGGCTGCACCCTCCTGCCCTATTTATATTCCTGGAGCAAAGGTAGAAGCAGCATCATGGCTGTCAGGTATCACTGCATCCTTTCCCTCAACCATCCTCAATGCATCAGCACAGAGTAACCATAATACAGTTGTTAGACTCAAGAGCTAATGATTAGCATCTAATAATTGATAAGCACCTGCTTTCATTTATGTGGGGAGCTAATTATGTTATTAGTAATAATTCTATAATTCTCTCAACTGCAATATTACCTAGTCTTTATTCTTTTTTTTTTTATTTCTGTACTTCACATATACGTCAAAATAAATTTACCCCATCATTTGCAGAAACTGAATGTAACAGGGAAACAAAAAGAGCATTCATTTGTATTTACCTCAGGAATTCTGTGTCTAAGCATTCACTTGTAGTCTGAGATTTCTCTAAACTTGTGACTTGAGATGTCTCCAAAACTTTAGAATGTAAATAGTTTAAACTATTCTTTTTGTACTTGGACACCTCTGTTCTTTGTAATTGTGGTTGTTACATGTTCTGATGAGAGCACTGAAATTAGAAAAACATTAATGAAAAGCATAATAAAACCCAATGGCTGGAAGCTGAAATCACCTAAATTAAAACTGGAAATAAAATGCAATTTATAGAGAGAGAATAATTAGCCATCACAACATATTGCCAAAAGAGTGTGGTTTGTTTTCTATCACTTAAAGTCTCTAGCATTTAAATCAAAATTCACTATTTTTTTTCCCTAAAACATATGTTCTAGTTCAACCATAGATTACTGAAAATCAGTGAGTGCAGTCCTGTCATCTATATTGTCCAGGAGATCAGACTAGATGATAAAAATAAGATATATGTATCTCCAAAGATTTTTATTTCTAGTTATTATTTAGTTATTCTAGTTATTATGGTTTTACCCTCACTATCCTATTTGATTAGAAAGGAAACCTTTTTCCTTTCATAGGGTCAGTGTGAAGTGCAGTGTAAATCATGTTCACTTCCCCTTATTCTGAAATTTACAAAAAAGGTCATATCGTGTTGTTTCAATAAATGGGAATGTGTGCATTCACTCTCCAGTTAAAACAGATATAGGCTGACTCGATGAATTCAACATACTCTTCTTACTTGTAAATTTTTCTACCCAATGACTATTCCTTTTTTTCATTACTCTCTGTTTGTTAAGGTATAGAATTTCCTCTTTTAGTGCTGTATTTATTTTACCATGTTGCACAGCCATTAATAAACTACACTGAGCTATAGAATACCTCTTGTACTATGGAAACATCTCAGCTTTTCAGCTACAGAAGCACAAATTGATTCTGATCAAATTAAAATTAAACATTGTTGTAAAACTGAATGCAAATTTGAAAGTTACCAAAAGTACACTTTCTTTCTCTCTCTCTTATTCCCATATGCTTCGGAACTTCCTGACTTGAGGTGCAACCAGAAGTGAAAATAATAGAAACAACATAAGAAAAAAAATTCTTAGGTTTTGGTTGAAAAAGAAATATCCTATTAGTACTGGAAATTACTTGCTACCATAGTATTTTTCACACATCAAAAAGGGAATGACTTTGCTTGCCCTACTTTCCAGTTGAATAGATTTGATCTAAAATGGCACCCGCTTCTAATTATTGAATTCACTATTGATTTTCATTTAAAATATTTATTAATGATCTATAGAAATGTATCAACCTTCTGCTATTTGTTATATTCAGGATTTCTGTTTAGTGCAGATGACATGGCCACAACACTCTCCTATAAAGTATTTTACCAGCAGCTATTAATGCCACTCTAATTATTTCCCTTTGATCCCAATAAAAGAGAAAATGTGCATTAAATATAGGTATAGCTACATGTGAATATGTTTGCACAGTAAAGCTATGTAGCTGAATGCATTTGGTTTGTCTTTAAATGCATAGCATTTGTTTTATTTGTTTTCCTCTCTCTGTCTCTCTGCATATTCTCACCTCTCTATCTCACCCTCACCATTTCTATTTTCTATCTGGAATTTGCATTCTGTTGATAAAAGTGATTTACTGTCCTCTCATTGATAACTTGCAGTTTACTTGTGCAAATATTTAAATTAGAGTGACTGTAAAATGTTCTGACAATAAATATATAGGCAGTTACTAGATGTGTGTGTTAATTATGCAATAACCCCCAAATAGATTGAAGGAATAAACAAGGTGAAAAAGCAAATTCTCTATGTGTGACAAGATAAAAATTATTCAGCACTGAGTTCCATAGTGATCCTACTTTGCTTGCTTTTCAGTTGTTTAGAGAAGTATGTTGAAAACCTTGCCTGCACAGGGATTAGCAGGTCTATTGTGCTGTTATTAGTACATAGAAGGGGAATAACCATAAAGCATATCAGTGTTCTGAGAGCTTGAGATTTCCTTGTTGTACAGTTGTTAACATTACTGTGTTATAGATTCCCTTGATATTTGTTAAATTACAATAATTAACCCTGTGCCCAAGATATCAGATTTTAACTTCTTGTGGGGGAAAATTGTTCCCCAAAAGGGATTATTTTTATACTTGATTTAATTGACTTGCGGCTCATCAGTGTAAGGAAGGGGAACAGATGAATGGGGAATGCGTCATGCTTTCAAATCGAGGGGGAAAAAATTAACCCTGAAAATGCCTTTAAAAAAAAAGTAACAGTAACTCTTCTCTCCCTGGAGTCAGATTGACAAAAGGTGGGAATTGCATTTTAAATTATACGTGTTCATATTAAGCGTTTCTAAAATATGGATATTTTTAGTAAGGAGTCAACAATTTTATCTGAGAGAAGGACTAATGGAAGCCTTTAGGATGGAATCAGTACTAAGTTACTACACTCAAAGATCTTTTAGATCCTCTGCTGAAAAGCACTACTGAAGTGGGAGTAAAATAATTGTATCATTTTTACAGATGAGGAAATTTAGGCAAAAAGCAATGATGTGCCCAACCAGAGTTCATGCAGAAAGTCAGTGACAGAGTCAGCAATAGAGCCTGGATGTCTTTTGACTCTACTATACTATATAAGAATTATGCAGAGTACTTTTCAATATGATGGAGAGAAATTAGGATTATAGTTTCAGCTATTACTCTCTCTGCCCTAAATCACAGAGGAGGCTTTAATGCAAGGAACCATTTAGGCTGAGGTTTTCAAAGCAACCAAAGGGATTGGGATGCACTATTCTCATTAAAAGTAACAGGCATTTGGCATCCAAATCGCCTAGATGGCTTTGAAAAACTTAGCCTTGAATTAAACCCCCTTTTATCTCCAGAATGAATACGTACATTTTATTAACACTTGGATGGAAAAACTGCTGTTAGTTCTTAAAATCAGATATAATATATCTAAAAATCTCTATATGATGGTATAATTGTGGTATAATGAGCAAAGTCATTAGAAAGGAAATTCATCTCTTCCCTCTCGTTGATTTTGTTGAAATAATTTGCACTATGAAAGGTAAGAATGGAATCTGTTTGGAGAAGTGTCAGCGAAACTTTCAGTGAACTTTAGAGAGATTCAATGATTTATTGTGTTAAAAGCTGCAGCTGAATTCTGAACAAGTAATTTACAAGGGTAAAGAGTGTTAGACTGGATAGGGTGTCATCAACACAAACAGGAATAAGACCCATAAAGCCATAATCTTGGAATAAGTTCAAATCTCTCCTAATAATGAAATTGTGCATGCAGGTGCAATGCCCAGGAAACACATGAAAAGGGCAACAGACAGACCTTGAGACCAAGATAAAATTGTGAAACAAATATATGGCAACAAATATTTCTGGGAAATGAAAATATGCAACCAAAATTCAAGAGGAATTGGTAACAAACAAATAATACAATGAAGAGCTTAAGATCAGCAGAACTAGTAGAGATTTTTGAATGACAGGGATTTTACTGGCATTTTTACAATGTCTGGTTCTCCCTCCTCTCTCTGTACACATGGTGTTTTAAAGTCATTAGACAGATTGCCCAGGTCTCCACTTCCCCCAGTACAAACAATCCCACATTACACAGCACACATTGTGTGTGTGTTTGCGGGGGGGGGGGGAGGGGGGGGGACGACGACGACGGGGACGACACAGACTTCCTGCAGAATGAGGATGGCATGGGGCTATAGTACATTATTTTAATGAGAAAATACTGAAAACTTTACACTGAATAGAAATTTGAAGTAAACTATTGATAGGTAAGAGCCAGCTGCTCGTCTAGTAGGCTCTATCATGATAATTATGATCACAGTATAAATGTTTTAGCCATGTTTTAGATTGGTATAGTCTCTCCCTTTACCTGTGCCACAGTATTCCTACTGGGTGATGACTAGTTTTTTTCTCCTTTCTGGTGAAAATGCCCCAAGGAAAAAATAAATAATGTTCTGGGTTTGGTGAGTAGAGGGTTGGTGGGGAGGGAAAAGGGGTTATTCAATTATCTTGAAGATCTTAGGAAAACATTCCATCAATAATACTTTCTTACTACTACATAGGGCAGTGGATTAAAATCTTGAGAAACTCATGTCATAGTCATAGCTAAATATAATAAGCCAATGTGTTTTTTTTTTCAGGGAATAAGTACTGGAATCCTTTAACAAATGTAAGCTTGCATGTTATTTTAAAAAGCAAAACAGCATAATATCATGGACTAAGTAAGTGTTAGTCAGGAATATGGCATGAAATATTAATGTAAAAGAATATGAACCCATGAATGATTATATGTGAAACTTCTATATCTTTGGCAGTCTCCAGAATTGGTTACACAACTGTAATTTTTTTAGTTTGACATATCTGATACAGTATACATCTCATTCAGTTCTATTGCTTGCTTATATTTACTGAAAATTTGTAGATATAAAGAGGCGTTCTTTAACTTGTTCATTTTTTAAAATGTTGTCCTATATAATACTGCCTAATATATGAAGACAACAGAGTCCTGTGGCACTTTTAAAGACTAACAGATTTATTTATCGCATGAGCTTTTGTGGGAGAAAATCCCACTTCGTCAGACGCTTTGAAGATAGGAAAGTTACAGAGTGGGAGGAAATTAAATGCAGGGGAGTGTATGACATAGCATAGACACTCTGTTGTCTTTCTACTATAGACTAACATGGCTACCCCTTTAGAATTTGCCTAATATATGTTTTTATGTGCGACTTTACAACACTGTATCATTTAAGGGCCTGCCTGATCCTGAAGAATGCTTTATAACCAATGAGATCTTAGGAATAATTTTTCAAGGTTTCTGCTGGATTCTCCATCGCTGACAAATTTTAAATCAGGATTGGATGTTCCAAAAGATCTTCTCTAGGAATTATTCTGGGGAAGTTCTATGGCTTGTGTCATACAGGTGGTCAGATTAGACGAACACAACAGTCCCTCCTAGGTTGGTTGGGGGAGTTGATTGTGGGCAGCACCTTCCAGGATCATGTAATTGTATAGTACATAAAATATATTCTACTGTATCAATATACAGAGCCGTGTTAGTCTGTGCACAGCAAAGACAATGAGAGTCCCTTAGCACCTTGAAGACTAAAAAAATTTCTTCAGGAATAAGCTTTCATGGACTCCAACCCACTACATCAGATGCATCTGAATATATGAGCTCTACTACAACATACATGCGCTAGGACAAGATTTGACATTCAGGGCCAGATAAATGAAGGGGCTATAGGGGCTTACTCCCTGGGCCACACTAGAGGCCATACCGAGGCCCTGGTATGGCCTCCAGTGCCTAAAGGACCCCACCGGAGCAACACCAGTGTTCCACAAGCCCCAGATTGCCCCCGGAATGGAGTGGAGCAAACAGGCCAGCCTTCCTGCTCCCAGGGACAGACCAACTGGCTCAGGGACAGGATGCAGTGGGAGCATGGCCTCTGCCTCCTACCCACCCCCCCAAGTGGGGGCTCTGACGGTGGTGGGAGGCTGCGGCCCCTGGCCGGGGGAGGAGCCCACAGTATTGGGGCCCTGAGGTCCCTTAATCCGAGCCTGAACACATTTCCTGATGTTCTTCACCGATTTTCACTTTCTCAGGATTCTATTAATTTTCTACAAATGCAGAAAAGGGACATTTCTCTATAATTGATTCCTTTTATTTGATATTCTTCCTCAAATACATACACTCTCAGCATCAACAGAATCGGCCCCCTGTCTCCAACATGCTTGTTTTTTCAGTAATAGGGGATCACAAAAGTAGATTCAAACTCTGCTTTGAAATATTTACTTGACATGAGAACTGGAATTCATACACTACAAATTACATGGGCCACTGTCATGAACTTTGTGCAATCTTTTCCACCTGTACAAAATGGGTATGAAATAATACCAAATCAGAATGGCAATACTTTGAACTACACAGTGTATAAGACACTGGAGATGCAGGCTTAAAACTTTTAAATATCTCTGTTACTCTGTCTCTACTGGACAGAGAATTGGAATGAGAAACTAGAGATGTCAGATCTTAAAATGACCAGCATTTCTAACTTCCAACAGGAGAATGACAGGGAGTGGTGTGGTCACTGTAGTGATTTCTATTACCCTTTTTAATTTAATTCTTTTCTAAATTCATAGAAGTTGAAATTTAGAATATGGTTCAGATGTCTGAGGGTAGTACTACAATCTTTGAGAGACAGTCTTGTCCCATTTCAGTAGATGTCTTCAAAAACTTCAGGTCTGCAACAACCGTTAAATACACATCTTTATTTAGGCCTGGTCTATACTTACCATGGAATTTGGTGGCAGTCAAAGGGAGAGACACAAGGGCTATGTCTACACTGGGTAATTTAAGTCGACTTAGTGTGTCCACACTTAAAATTAAAGTCGACTTAAAGGGGAACTTACAAAGTCGACCTAGAGAGTCCACACTGGATGCTCTAGATCAACTTTGTGGGGCTAGGGGGACCTAGGGCAGGTCCATGGGGGCAGGGGGGCACCCCTTGCCCAATGCCAGGGGGCTCAGCCTTTGCCCCATTGTACATAGGTACAATGGGGCAAAGGGGGACAGGGACCCTGGCAGGGCATGGGACAGGGTGGGCAGGGCTCTGCCTTGCCCTGTGGGAGGGTATGCGAGGCTCCCTTCTGTATCGCCCCCTGGCAGGGAGGGCATTGGTGTAGCCCTGGGGTAGCCCTAAGTCGACTTAGGGCTACCCCACGGCTACACTGGCTTAAGTCGACTCTAGGGAGTCGACTTAAGCCTTAGGTCTAGTGGAAAGGAGGTTTAATAAAGTCGACTTAATTTTAATTAAGTTGACTTTATTTTCCTTAAGTCGACTTAAGCAAGCTGCTTAAGTTGACTTAAGAAAACTGTAGTGTAGACGCAGGGTAAATTAAGTCGACTTAAGCAAGCTTAAGTCGACTTAATTTACCAGTGTAGACGCAGCCAAGTAGAGATGGATTAAGGGGACTTGGGCCCTTGGCACCCCCTACCGTTCTGCCTGGGGCCCCAGTCCCCTCTGGTGCCCTCCCTGCTAGCTCCTACAGGTCTGCCCCCAGGGGTGGCGGGGCTGCGCCAGAGGATGTATAGCATTCCAGCTGGCCCCAGCCTGCCCTGCTGAGACAGAGCAGCTGGCCTAGAGGTGGGGTAGGAGTGCAGAGCCCAGCCTCCATCCCAGGGTGGCCCTGTTTCCCCTCAGCTGCTTCCCCTCAGGTCTCGCTGGGCAGAGGACTCCCACAATGTGGGGGCCCCTGGGCAGGGGCCCCATAGGCTCATGCGGTAATCTGCCCGTGGACACAAACTACATAAAACACCTTGAGTATCTCCCTTTGACTCTCTAACTCGCACTTACTTCCGTGACTTCATTGTGCTGAGTCAAAGGGAAATGCCATCCTTTCAACTCAGCGCTACACTTCTTCCGAGGGTGGAATTGCTAAGTTTAACTCCAGTTTGATTAAGCGAGTCTTGACTGACTGCTCAATTTTATCAGACAGTTCGAACTGATGGCGTGAATTTGCTGCTGCCAGTATAGACTTGACCTTAGGCTATAAACTCTTTAGGGTAGTGACTCTTTTTTCTGTGTTTGTATATCACCTAGCACAGAGGAATCCTGATCCATCACAGGGGTTCTAAGGCACTACTGCATTATAAAGAATAATAGTTGGGCCTCTGTAGTGACCAGTGGCTAAACTTTATCGTAACAACACCATTTCATGTCACTTAGTTATTTTAGTTATTATTTACATTTTAGTAGTGCCTATTGGCCTCAATCTTAGCTGAAGGCTTGACAATGCTAGACATGTATAAACACACGAGAAAAATACAAACCTTGCTCTAAAGAGCTATTATATGATCCTCGCCTTTGATTACATCCTTTTCCAGAACAAATTTGCAGATGATGCTGTGACCGGGGCCTCTTGAGATACCCTCCTGGACGTGCAAAAATCAGGGCAAGCTGCAAAACCTGGAGCCAAACTCCCCACACACTGATGGGTGGTCCTTAAACCAGTCTCCCTAACAGTCACAACCTGGCTTCTGGTTCCCCACACCGGGTACCAAGAAATCTGCCCAAAATAGAAACAGCTCCCTTTATTGCACTCCAGCTCCTCCGGCTCCCACCTAGCCGCACGGTCCCTTAAAGATATAGGGCCAGCCACAGCACACAGAACAATATAGGTTTGGATCTTACCCAAAATACCATACTGGTAGCCAATCCTTTAGCAACTACAACTAAAGGTTTAATATAAGAAGAAAAGAAGCAAAATATGAGAGATGTTAAAGGGTCAAAGCGAATCATATACATACAAATGATTTAAAGTTCATGAAAAGCAGTTTGCAGGCTTGTTCCTCTGGAGTTTGCAGGCTTGTTCCTCTGGTAAACACCTGGCACCACGGTGGGCCTCAATCCTATGTTCAGTCTCAGAGAAATAGTTCCAGAGATGGGTGTTGGCTGTAGACTGGGGACTTGAGAGCAACATGGAGTCCGGGCTGCTGCCTTTTATCACCTCTGGCCTTCTCCATGCTGTGTGCAGTTCTTTCCAATCAAATTGGAGTTGAGTCACATGTTCAAGTCCTAGTGGCTCAACAGGTTTTCTTCTTTCTCCCGTTGTATTGGGGAGCTTCCTTAATGGGCCATTAAGGGGACAATGGCTAGGTAGACATTCAGTCTGGGGAATTTCCCCAGACTCACACAAGTTAAAATATAACAATCATATTCCTAACTTCTAATATGAATATGAATCCTACACATAAACTATATAATAATTTCCCACAAATTACTACCTTTCTATTGACACCAAACATGTCATAGTTCCTATGGATTATAACAATTATAAAATATTAATACAAAATAATATCATAAATGGTTCCCTAAATCTGGACAGCGTCACAGATGCTTTGTCTTCATCTTCTCCAGGATGCATGTGGGGAAAGAGCCAGCTCTGATGTCATATACTTTGAGAGAAGATACCATCAAACTAGTTTAAAGCTGTCAAAACTCAGTGTAATCAGTATTGAAGACAGAGATTGAATTTCATCAGGTAGAAACTGCCTGATAGATTGAAGAGATTCCATTGGTTAGTTTGGTTAAAAGATGTACAGCATTAGCTTTGTTTAAAAAAAATGTATCTCTAACTGTGTAATGGCTTGTTCAATAAGAAGGAAAAATAATTATATTATATACACTCTTGCATGAAACCTATGAAGTTATTCATCTCTGTTGTCCAGATCTGTATAAGGGTGGAAAAAGGAGTCTGTTGTGAGGTGTTGGCTGTGTGATATCTCTCTGAGTGCTGTGCTGGATCTGGACCAGATAGCTAGTACAGCAGATGCTGATTGAACAGCCCGATAAATCCACAGGCTCTGTTTCAGTAGCAATGGCATCAGGCCAGGTTTATTGCCGACAAAGCATGGTGCTAGCTCCCCATAGACTCTCCAGTTACACTAGGACGTATATCCTTGTGACAGTGGACACAACTCAGTGAACAGTAGGACTTTCCATTCCCCACTGAGCTGCATAAGAACACTCCCTCTGAGACTTCTTTTTATATACTGATACAAACAAGTTATGTATTGCCCTCTGATATAATTAGATACCACTCTTTCCCTTGCACATGTTGGATCACAACATCTCTGTCCATCATACTATCATTCTGACCTTATCTTAAAGATAAGCATGTCATTATTATCTTTGGTGAGTGTACTTCTACCATTCTTGGTATTGGGGTGTTCTGCTACCACCATTCTGCTAAGTTGTGTTACAACAGTAGTGCTCAACTCTTTTAGCTTGGGCCTCTGGTATCATACCTGGAAAATCATACTAGGCCTCTTGCCTCAGGGTTTCACTTTCTGCTAGAGTTTCTGCAGTTTGTTTGATTTGGGGATGAAAAGTTCAGTTGGTACAAATGTCAGTTCTATGACATAGCAGTGCAAATGTTCAGGTGCTTTTACTGATGAGTCCACAGTGTTAGTTCTATAAAAGTTCTCAATTTTCACCACTGTTTTACAGTCTTATTGGGGATTAAATAATTAATAGACTTATACCTTCATCTCTGAAAGAACCAGAAATTGTGCATAGCCTTCAAACCTTTTTCTGAGCTTCAGCATTCACAAAAGGTGAGAGAGAACACAAGGAAGAGTATGCATTTGATCAACATTCACTTGTTGGCTAGGAGGTGATTGACAGAGAGAGAGATTAAACATTCAGATATGCTCTGAGAAACCAAAATAAGAGTACAGCCAAGACTACCATCTGTTGAATATGAAATACCTAGATCAAGACATTACAGATACACTTCCCCAAACAGCAGGGACTGTCTTTCTGGAAACAAAATCACAACAGGATAGAAAAGCATAAAGACAGAGAAAAGCAAAAGACTTTTCACTTGAATTGTAGAGAACAAGTGAGTTTATCGGTTTTCTGGACTGTGATGAACTATATTGTTTATACACTGCAGGACTTGAATAGGACTTTATAAGCAGGCTGTGAATTAATGTTAGGTTTATAAAACTATATAAGCTTCAGCATCTTGTATGATTTTTCATTTTCTATTCAGGACTCAATCCTGAGATGGACTCTGCGTAGCTTGAGTAAAGTCAAAGCTGGCTTTTTATTCCTCTTTTTTTTTTTTTTTTATTTCTTATTCCTTTTTATTCCTCTTCCAGTTCTTGGAATAAATTAAATCAGCCATTGAGATTATATCATATCTATCTGATTTCAAGGTGCTGGTAAACTAATGGGGATTCGTTTGGTATAGAGGCTGGCCACCCACGTCATGTTTCTTCAGGCATCTCCCTAAACTGTAGAACAGGATATAAGCTGGTGTAGGAACCAAGACAGTGTGCCTTTATTACCTACATTGCAGGAAACTGCTATTGTGAGAATTGTATATTTGCTTTGTACTGCCAAAAAGAACTTGTAAAAGGGTGTCTTATTGGGGATTAAATAATTAATAGACTTATACCTTCATCTCTGAAAGAACCAGAAATTGTGCATAGCCTTCAAACCTTTTTCCTCTGTATTTGGTGCTGGAGCAAGCACAGCTGGAATACTGTGTCCAGTTCTGTTGTCCACAATGCAAGAAGGATGTTGATAAACTGGAGAGGGTTCAGAGAAAAACCATGAGAATGATGACAGGACTAGAAATCCTCCTTTATAGTGATAGACTAAATTCTTCTAGATTATTTGCTTAACAAAGGAAAAGTTATGGGGCAACTTCACTGCAACCTAGATGTACTTATCTGGGGAAAAATATTTAATAATGGGTTCTTCAGAAAGATATAACATGATCCAACGGTTTGAAATAAAAGCTAGGAAAAGCGTACCTAGAAATTATATGTAAATTAACTTATTACCAAAGGTCATAGTGCAATCTTCATCATTGGCAACTTGTAAATAAACTTTGTATAATATTTTTTTTCCACAAGAAAATTATTTTGGATAAGGTGTTTGGCCCATGTTATACAGGAGGTCAGACTAAATGGTCCCTTCTGGTATTGGAATCTATAAGTCACTTTAAGCATAAGTAGTCTCCTTGGCTATGTCTACACTTGTAAAGTTAAGTCGACTCTGTTAAGTTAACTTAAAGTCGACCTTGTTAAGTCGACTTAACAGAGTGGCTACAATTTAAGTCAACTTAAGTCAACCTTGTTAAGTTAACTTTACAGTAGACAAGCCATCCACACTACCTTTAAGTTGACTTAAGAAGTCAACTTAAGGCTTAAATCGACCTTCAGAGTTGGTGTTATTAAGTCGACTTAAGCTGTTAATAAATCGACTTAAGGAAGCATTTAAATCGACTTAAGAAAAGCCCAGTGTGTACATGGCTTTGTGTAGGTCAACTTAAGCGTCCTTAAGTCTACATAAGTTGGCAGTGTAGACGCACCCCTTGACTTCAGTAAGACCATGTGTTTTTCCTGACCAGGGCCTATATTTTTTTATTAGATTAGGAATGGATATTGTGGGATTAAAGAGACATTCTCTCAATTTAATTTGGTCCAAAATGTAAATTTTGTAAAAACAAGCTTTACAAACCTAAACCCAATAGAAATATAGGGTTTTTGTTTTTGTTTTTGTTTTCTCATTTTCTTACATTCTGGTGATTGCAGTTAGATTTTAAATACTAAATATTGCCTGAAACTTTTGAAACAATGAAACTGAAATGGATCACAAACAAAAGTGAAACTGGCTGCACTGAGAAATCAGCAGTGCTAAATTCGGGCATATTAACAAATTAAGGTGGTACACATTTCTTTTCTAATGTAATTGTGTTTAGTATGTATAATATTTGTTCTTAGTATGCCTGACAATAAGCATGGATATACTTTTTTTTATCAGAAACTAATGAGTTAGATTCTGCTCTACAGATTTTCCTACAAAGTATTTTTTACTTAGGTGCAAAGCTGCAGATGTAAGAAATCAAAGACTAATTTTTCTATTTCATCTTACCTAGCATGTTTCCTCTTCTACTCTTGGTCTTCAGCCCTTTTACTTTTTTATTATTTCTTTATTAAGAAACAAAATTAGCTACTTTAAAATATTCTTAATGCTTATTTAAACCATTCTTATTCCTATTGCTACTATTTACCATTTTATGTAGTGTATACTATTGTCTCTGCTGTAGAAACACCCTCTGTGTTTTGTGCCAAGTGATTGGCAGAAGGAGATGTTGTTTGCAATGCTGCCAATTCTGGACAGTAGAAGATGAGTAGAGTAGAAAATGCTAGAGCAGAAACTGTAGAAAGAGTCTATTTTTAAACAAAAGCACTTGAGCAAATTAGACCAAAATTTGTGGATGGCATACTTATTCCCATATCTTTGTGACTGATGATTGCTTTGAGAAATATGGTCCATTCTAGGCAATCCTTCTGCTTGATACATTAGTTAGGTAAAGCCCAAGTGAAACCAAAAGGCAACAGTTTTTACATCTGGAGCTGTCCATAAACTTCGTAACACCTTTTCTGGTATTTTTTTTTCAAGACTTATCAACTCCTTTCTAATACAAAAGCACACAAAATTAAGGACCTACTCACCCCTAATACATAATTTACAGACAGCACCTTTTAAATACAGATTCTGCAAGAGAAGGTTTACTGTTCTCTCATTATAAGATGTTTCCCCTTTTCTATTTGTATATTTGTCACATTCTCTGAAACCTAGAAACACAGCCTCATTGATACAGCACGGGTGCTGTTTGCTTTATTTGAAACATAATTCTAATGGCAGGTTTCAGACTAAATTAATGGGATCTGAAGTCCTCTGTTTATCCACACAAGAGAGACATGATTGTTCTTTCCCTTAAATGGGGTGAGGAGGCATTGTCTGGCTTGCCTGGAGAAGAGGTAGGGAACAGAGTAGGAAAGCACAGACATTGCTGCAGACACAGAACTGTCAGCATGGTATCACTGACTCATTCCCCAGGGACCAGAAGAGAAGCAAGTTGATCCAAGACAAGCCCCTTTTTCCCTGGAGCAGCAAAAGAGTCATTAGGAAGCCAGCTTGGTATGGGGGGAGGGGCGGGGAGATAGATAAGATAATTGCTGGCACCTCCTTGTGATAGATTTCCAGTGCAGGTACTTCATAAGGAGAAGATACAGTGACCAGATAAATGGTTTGGTAAAGGATTTAAAGAAGATACCTGTTAAAGGAGCAGACCCAGAGAAAGATTGGGGCTCCTATGACTGGGAGCCAAGCCTTGTTCTTTAGAGCCCATCTTTACTCTCATTGAAGGGGGATGGGGTGGTGAAGTCCCAGCTGCATGCTGGGTGGGGACTGGGATGGCAAAGTGGAGGCTGATGGATGTCCCCAGGTAGCTACTGAAATGATCGTGGAGTTATCTGCACTGTATGGTATTATCTACCAGATATTCCCAGACCTCTAAAAATAATGTTGTGGTCTAATTAAACCATATCCAGTGTCTCCTGTTCTTCTTGTGGTATAGCCAGACAATGCAAGGTTCTCTAAATGCTATCATAGCAACATGGTCCAACCCCTTATCTGGAAGGACCATTTCTAGGGGCAGAACAAGAAAACCAATGAGACTCTGTCTAAACTAGAGCTGGGAGTGGACTTCCAAATACAGGGTCACAGACTTAATGTAGGGGTATTGCAGTTCAACTACTTCTCAGTCTCACAAGCAAGTGCATGTCTGGCTATGTTGGCCTGGAGGTTTGCAGTTGTGGGCTTTGTGCTGTAAGTACTTCTTCATTAGGAAGAAGACAAAGAAAACTGTTTGATTGTACATAGGTCACCAGGTGGCCACGTAGGAGCATGCTTTGTGGTGAACTGTGCAACTGAAGACTTGACGTCTTAAGACTTGAAAAAAGCCAAATTGATCTGTTATATTTTTTAGAGAAGCAGCCACTTACTAAGTGGTTTGAAACATAAATCATAGTGGATAATATGATCTGAAGGGACATAAATTATGGTATGAAAATAAGGATTTTTGACATATTTACTCTTTTTCTAAGTTATATACTTTTCTTCTTTGTAAACTGAACTGCAACAGGATTGTATTCTATTCCAGATTTTTATCATAGAAAATTAGTCAAACATCTATGACTGTCGCTTGTTCACTTTTGTTAAATTAATTTCAGTCATTCATCACTCTTCTGCATTTAAAAAGCTGATATTACAATACCATTCATTTTATGTTATTAACCAGAAAGTGGACAATTCACATTATATAATTAGAATAATTTCCTCTACCTGGAACTTTCTCAAATTAAGATACATAGTCCGATCCTGAAAACACTTGCATTAAACATAAAGACAAGTTCCAAATGGGTAGCCGTGTTAGTCTAGTTCAGCAAAACACACAAGTAGTCCCATGGCACTTTTAAAAACTAACAAATGTATTTAAAAGGTTAATATTTTTTTTTAATTATTATTTTTTAAAGTGCCACAGCACTCCTTGTTTTTATTAAACATAATGTTGACTGTCACAAGTAGAGAGATGGCAGAGTGATTGTAGTTGGGGCAGAAACTGCACTAAGATGCATTTTTAAACAAGAGCATAGTAAACTAGGTGGAAGTACGGGGAGGAGATATTTAGGTCCTCTGAAATCAATGAGAAGAACCAGTATTACACATTACCATTAATAGTGGTTACAGGATTATCCTCTGGAGATGAGAATTAAGTTGTCTGTTTACAACCTCTGCTTATTTGGCCAAATCCTCAACTGGCATAAGATGATGAAGCTTTGGCTTGGTCTACATGGTCGACGGAAGATATGAATACTATATAATGTAGTTTGCGTATCACCTGTCAATGTACTTCCATTCACCTAGTGCAGTGTCTTCACAGTGCTCTCTTGATGGAAGAAACAGTACTGTCGACACAGTCTTACTTCTTTAGAGTAAGTGGATTACTGGTGTCAGCTGGAGAGCCCATCTTGGATTGATTCAGAGGGTCTCCATGACCTGCCCAATCAATCCTGCTGCACTGATTGTCTCAGAGCCTGCAGTGTAGACATACCCTTTGTCAACTTTAATAGAGCTAGGTCAGCTTATAATAGCTGATGATCTTACCATTGTGCGAAAAATGTTTTTAATCACCTCTTTGGCACTACTGTACTTCAGTGTAATTTTCCTCTAAGGGATGTTTCTGATCTTATTTATAGCAGTGTAAAGCTAGAGTTACTCTGCTGAATTCAATGGAGCTAGAATGTATACTGGTGTAACTGAGATCTGTCCCTAAAAGGTTTCTGGTCTTCTTATTCAAAAGTATATATTAAAACCTGTTATAATGTATTTCGAGTCATCATTATACTTATGTTATGCAACAAAATTTAAGGTAAAGTGAACAACTTCTGTTTTGTGAGCAGAAAAGACCTTATTTGGTTGAGAGATATTTAACTGGCAAGTCAAATCACTTCTGATATCTCAAATATTTGTGTGTGATGCAGCTGACTCAAAGTTTTGTATATTTCAGAACCTCATAAATGCACTGCTTCTTCCCTCTGCCTAAAAAGACTTAAGTCGACTTAAGGAGTGGTAGTTATTAAGTCTACTTAAGCTTTCATTAAGTCAATTTAAGGAATTTCTTAAGTCGACTTAATAAAAGCCTAGTGTGGCTGTGGCTTAATTTAAGTCGACTTGAGCCTCCTTAAGTTGACTTAAATTG
Organism: Pelusios castaneus; assembly: GCA_007922175.1. Lineage (NCBI taxonomy): Eukaryota > Metazoa > Chordata > Testudines > Pelomedusidae > Pelusios > Pelusios castaneus. The sequence goes on along the minus strand of ML685769.1, from coordinate 34,461,426 downwards.
CCAGTGTAGATGTAGCCATTGTGTTAGGGTACCACAGGTCTGGAAAAATGGAGTCTCAAGTTTTGAAGTAGAGCTACAGATGCAGATATTCTGTATGTGGATTCATTTTTCACTAATCTTCTAGAATGTTCTAGACCTCTGTAGAATCTCATGAAACCTTCCATACTTTCCGAGAACTACATTTCCCTTGAAACTCCTAGAATGTTTTCATCCATGTCCTCACAGGTATATAAGGGATGGGGCATCACCAGTTAGTTATAAGACAGTGAGGAAAAGTGAACCTTGTTTTATTGTGTAATTGTGGAAGTATATGGGGGGGCAGGCACTGAAATGGAGTTGGGAGGGAGCTGAAGATGCTTTAAGCCTGAAGCACCATTTGGTCTAGGGCTGGCTCTCAGGATAGTCATCTATGCATTAGCATTCTACTCTCAACTCTGATATTTTTTGGCTGTGCACCAGGGGATAGAGGTGAGCAATAAAGGGTACAGCAAACAAAAAGGATCTAGTGGCCATATATTTGACCATATATTTCCTGAAACAGTAACATGAGGGCAACCCCTCTGTACTGAAGCCCGAAGATTTCTGGGATATCTGAACATATGAAGGGCCATATTTCCTTTTTCCTCCCCCAAGGAGGAATTGTATCTCAGGAAAGAAATGGGTTAGTTTATTTATTTCTTGCATTTATTTTATAATGGTGCCACTCCATTGACTCCATTGTAGCTTATTTTGATTGGCACCAACAAAGTGAGAGGAGAATCCAGTTTTAATGGTCAGATCCTCACCTTGTGTAAAACAGCATAACTCCATGGAGCTATGTCAATTTACCAGTTATAGATCTGAGCCCATTAATTTATGTGCATACAGTTTCCTAAGCAAGTTATCCCCTCCCTTGGGTAAGGAGTTCATCTGGGCCAATGTTAATAATTAAATTCATTTTAGGTTTTGTGTGTTGTTCCAGGGCACTTTCTCTCTAGAATTTATCTGGACATGGCCTCATTACATCATGTCACTGAGGCCTGCAGGCATTCATCTTAAGCCTGCAAATGGGTTGTGACCCAGTAGCAGACATATTCTGTACCCCCTGAGTAACAGTTGCATGAAATGCAAGAAAGAAATCAATTGAAAATACATAATACACTGATTAGCTTATTTTCAAGTATGTTTTCTTATAATAAAATGAATATTTTAACTCTTCATTCCTAGTAGGCTGATTTTCAAAGGACTGAGGGAATGTTTCTTAATTCACTATTTGAATGATGGCTTGTAACCTTGCTTTAACAAGCAGATATTATTACTGTCTCCTAGCTCAGATTGGAGAGAAGAGACTAAAATGCCATGTGAATACAAAACCAAAACAGGGTTAAAAAGAAAAGAAACAGATGAGCATAAAAAAGTTAATTATCATTTAGAATAATAGGATATCCTGTTTTGGGGCTCTGTATAAACATTATTTCCAGGCTCATATTAATTTTTATCCTCATCTTCCCCATTTTTATGGATGAACTGTAGAAAAGAAATCAATATTAAACTCTTCTGCATGTGAAAAAGATGCTCTTTAATTATTTTGGACTTCATTCATTCATTCATTCATTCCCATAAATATTTTGACAAGGCTTTATTGGTTCTGATAAGAAATGCATTTTATTTGTTTTGGTTTTTTTCATAAAATGTATTTAGGATTTTTTCTCTTTGCTCTGCCCTTTCTATGAAGTGCCACAGGGTAATAATTAGTCAAATGGCCTCTCCTGGGGGTGGGGTGGTGGGGGGAAGGTTTTCTACACACAATGCCCAGTTCACAACATGAATACAGTATTTATATTCAATAATTTGTTCCATAGGAGCAATGGTAGGTAACATTCTATAAGGTAACTGCTTATCTAGCAGAAGGAGATTGCTGTTGGTATAGTTAAGTGTTTAGTGCATTGGCTTCAAGATTTGTCATCTTAAAACAGAATCACAGCAAATCTGTTATAAATAGTGATATTGTACATTACATTAAAGGAAAGGGGGGAAAAATGGAATTTTCCGCAGGTGATTTAAGGAAAACTTTCTACCAATATCCTTTGAATAAAAGTTTAAAATTTGTGATAGTGGTATCCTTTGGGGATGCATGTGCATCTTTCCTGTCCACTCAGTGTCTTGCTTTTGTGGCTATTTCTGAGCTTTATAGCCAGTGAGCATGCAGAGAACGGGGTCTGCTGCTATGCTCCTAAGATCTTTAACAAGGAAATGTTATCTCATTTTTTTTATTTAAATCACTCTTAGGGAAGGTTTGACAAGTTATTGTCCCAATTATGCTTCTCCCACACTGAGGTAGATTTTGCTCCTTTGGCTTCAGGAAGGCAAAAATCAAGTCCAGCTTGATGTCCTTCCTCTAAATGCATCATGTCTCTGATTGACAAAAAACACTTGTGCTTATTCAATCCACAAGTCCTGATTACAGGTCTGTGTTCTGCATCTTCTCCAGGTTGGGCGGATCATCTCCAGTATGAGTCTGTTCTGTTATCTGGCTTGAGTCTCATATGGCTCCCTGAACAGTAGCATAAATTATGAATTCATCACTTTGATCTTTGAACTAAGCCTTATTCACTCCTCATTCCAAGTATCTTAGGTATTCCCTTCTGAGGGTTCTCTTAGTGCTTTGAGTCTAAGCTCAACATACAGTTTCTGAAATTACTCATCTCTGAGGCTATGTCTACACTTGCACTTAGTTAAGTCGACTTAGTGTGTCTACACTTAAAATTAAAGTCGACTTAAAGGGGAACTTACAAAGTCGACCTAGAGCATCCACTCTGGATGCTCTAGGTTGACTTTGTGGGGCTAAGGGGACCTTGGGCAGGTCCACGGTGGCGGGGGGGCACCATCTGTGTACAATGGGGCAAAGTGGCACAGGGACCCTGGCAAGGCAGAGCCCTGTGTGTGATGCTGTCTGGATTTAGGGAAGCATTTATGATATTATTTTCTATGGATATCTCATAAATGCTATAATCCATAGGAACTATATCATGTTTGGTATCAATAGAAAGGTAGTAATTTGCTGGGAATTATTATATAGTTTATGTCTAGGAATTGTATTTGTATTAGAAGTTAAGAATTTGATGTTGTATCCATACTTTAACTTGTGTCATTCTAGACAAATGCCTTAGACAGGAGGGTGTGAACAACCATTGTCTCCTTAATGTTAAGGAATCTGCCAGGTGATATGGTCCCAGGGAGTAAACTGATGAGCCATTAAGGACACAATATTTATCAGAATGGCTATTACCTTATTTTAAACCATAAAGATTATATTTAAATGTATCAAGCAAAGATTAAATTTAAATGTATCAAACAAAGCTTATGTAACAAATAAAACTTGTACCTCCCTAAACTAGAGGAAGAAAAGGAGAATTAAGTGAAAGGGGCTCAAATTAACAGTGGCAGAAGGGGAAATTATTTTTCAAATAGCTTTCAGGAGTTGAACTCTCTTGATTAGTAGACAGTCAGCAATGATATCTTGATTTTTGTCTTCCTCTCCACTACAGGAAGATTTTGTGGGAGAGTGGAATTTGAAGCCATACTTCATTTCCTTTACTACCTGATCATCCTTAAAAAGGCAGGGAGTGGGGGGTAATCCTAAGAGGAAGTCCCTAGAGAAGGTGGAGTGCTTCACTAACCTGGTTCTAGCTGTAATGAGAGAACTGTGACAAGATTTCTCCAGAGATTTTCAGTGAAGTGGCAGATGTAGAGACAGTGATGCTTATGGGAAGACACAACCTGACTTAAAGAAAATAATTAAAAGCATATAAACAGTAGGCTGCCCCTGCCTTTACTTTGTCCCATACACAAAGTTGGATAGGGAAGGTAGAATGTGTAACCGATGTTAGTGTGGGTTTTGAGATATGCTTTATTAGCATCTGCTATTCAGACTATAGAGGTTGATAAAACTAGATTGTTGCCTAACTGACACAAAAGTCCTTAAACAGAGACACCAGAGGAAGCTGCTTTATCCAGTAGGGAAGAACAGCAGGTCAGATAAATGATTAAAGGCTTTGTAGGCTTACAGCTAGTGGGAGAAGAGATGAAAATCTTCTGTGTTCTTTATTTCTGGGATGTGTAATTGCACAGCATAGGAGCAGGCAAAGAGACGGTTAGAAAGGGTGACATAGTCAGTCAGTCTGACCACCAAGGTCAAATTTTCTAACCTGCAAACTCCACACATTCAATTTAATGTTTCACATGGAAAAAAGGTTTCAATCTGAAGGAGACAGTTTTAGAGGCTCAAAACTGAAGGATGTATTTTCAAAGAAGCAAAGAGAAGCCACAAGATGGAGAGGTCTGCCAAGTATTTGGGGGACACGGTAAACAGAATACCTGCAGAGCTGAAAAGCACCTGTGTCTAATTGATGACTGGGGAATGAGTTACTTTTTCTACAAAACTTTTTAGGAATAATTCATTCTTTTTTTGTGTGATGTTCATTAGAAGATGAACTGAAGTATACACTACAGCCCACTAGCAAAATCCTGCATTACATCCTCTACAGTTCCTTTTAAAGGCATTTGCATAGCAAATTAGCTACGAATCCTATCATGGATCTTAATAGCACAGCTGGAAAAAAAAATCATTTTGGATCATGGCAACTGAATCCTGGCTCTCAAAACACAGCCTGTAAATGGTCAGTCGGAGATGCTGGATTTAATGCTGAAATGCATTAAGTATGAAGGACAAAATAGAATAAGATCAATACTACAAGTAGCATGACAATCCAGTGTCAAGTTGGTATCAGAATTAAATTCAAGTGCCAATTTTGTGTTGTAATTCTGTTGCTATTTTGAAAAGGTAAAGATGGAAGTTTGTAGAGTAGCTGCAGAGAAATTGATAATCTTAGGACTTGTATACACAGGGGAGGTAACTGAGACTACAGAGGGGGTCTGATTTCTAACCTGCACTAACATGCTATGACTTGATTGGTGCATACTGCTGATGTACACTAAAGATTCCCTAGTGCAAGGTTACATAGTGCTAACACAATGGAAGCTGTTGTGAACACCAGCACAGTCCACATGGACCAATTAATGTGAAGAACATTTGTGTGCGTACAGATTGCACCCTTGTAGTCTGCATCACTCCACTATGTTTCCAAGCCCTCAGTTTCAGCTGGAGGGATGCATGTATATCAAAGAAACAACAAGTATTCATTGTTTCTGAGACTTTATTTTAGAACATGGCTATGACTTTTTAACCTAGGGTCCTCAGGATTCACAGGACAGTTGAATGACATATTTTCATGGGGGATCTATTTGTATCAGCTATTGTAATATTTTTATGAAAGATTATGTAGTGGTTAAAGCAAGGTTAACAGTATAGTAAGGACACTAATTCTCAGATAAGTCAGTGTAAGTAGGATCTAATAACTTTGGTAAGGTAAACAAAAGTGATAAGGTGCCATCAGGCTTTGGAAAGGCTAGAAAATTGCTATGTAGATTTCAGCTGCAGCTACTGCAATAAAGCAACTCTTTTAAGCAACCTCTCTATTCTTCCTTCGTTTGTTTGGAATTCAGTTTTTTCGCCATATGCAGTGCGGGAATCAAGTTGCACAACATACAAACTGTTTTAAGTTAATATGAATTTAGTGGCATGGGAAAGGATGGTTTGTGCATCTACTCAGAAAAATATAGTTGCCTAAGCATGCTATCCATTTTCACTTCCCTCAGTAGGGATGTACTGGAGAGTGTCAAAATTTAGGTCAGTGATCTCATTAGATCTCAGTAGCACTTTGTGTGTGTATATGTGTGGTGTGTGTGTGTGTGTGTGTGTGTAATATGTGTTATGTCCTGTAATGAGCAAATAATGAAAACATATTAGAAAACAAGATAAAATTATCAAAAAAGTTCTTTAGAAACAAAGCCTGATCTGCTAGAGGCTAAGGCCCTTTGAGTTCCAGATAAACTAATACAAAGTTGACAGTACTTTAAAAAAATGTCAAAGGACCGTTTCACTAAGTAAGCTGGGGTAAGGCAGAGAAATTAAATTTCCAACAACTGGGCCTCTTCCACCAGCCACACAAGAGTAATACCAGTGGGTGCATCTACACTTACAAATAAAGTTGACTTAAGCCTGCTTAAGTCGACTTAATTTAATCTGTGTCTACACTACAATTTCCTTAAATTGACTTAAGCTGCTGCTTAAGTCAACTTAAGGAAATTTTAAATTGACTATATTAAACCTGGTTTAAAATCGACTTTACTGGCTAAATCAACTTTACTAAGTTGAATTGGCCACGTGGACACAGATTAGCCCTAAATTGACTTTAAGTCCATTTAAAGGGCCCCAGGGCTCCCACACTGCCCTCCCTGCCAGGGTGGTTGGCACAGCCAGAGCTTGGCGTGCCCACCCACAGGACAGGACACAGTCCTGCCTACCCCTCTCCTGTCCCCTGCCCCTGTCCCTGTCCTGCTTAGCCCCCATTGTACCCAGGTACAATGGGGCAAATGCTGAGCCTCCTGGAACTGGGCAAGGGGTGCCCCCCCTGCCACCATGGGCCAGTCCCGGGTCCACCTAGCCCCTAGAAGTCAACTTAGACATCCAGTGTGGATGCTCTAAGTCAATTTGGCAAGGTCCCCTTGAAGTCAACTTAATTTTATAGTGTAGACATGCTAAGTTGATTTAACAAAGTTGACATAAAGTTAGCAAAGTCCACTTCTTTGGTCAAGTGTAGATATAGCCAGTGGGAAATGAGGGTTCGCAACACCTCTTAGGAGGCCTCAGCTCATCACAAGATTTGAACTATAGAGGTCTATGTTAATAAATGTTGTTGCTCGCATTGAAGAAAATAAGGAATGAGTGGGCTTTCCTGTATTGATAAAGCTTATCCCGCTCTGTCTGCTACACCATCTTTGCCATGAATTAATTTTATCTTGACTCAAAAAGATATTTAAAAAAAAATAATAAAAAAAGTTTCCCCTCAGTATTCACCATGTTGTATCTGTCATGTCATGTAGTTTAAAAAAAATAAATAAATAGGGAACCTATTTTGCATTGCATTACTATTTCATTTGGTTTACAGAATAGACTTGAAGGTTTTCTCTTGTGTAAGTGAATGGTAATGGTAATACAAAATTGATAGAAGCTCTTAAACCACAGCCACTGGCTGCTTCTGTGTGGGTGTGGCTCTGACTCACCTAACTAAATCCATTCTTGCTGTTTAATTATCTTGAGGTTGTTAACAGTCAATGCATCTTTAAAAAAAAAAAAAGCTAGGCAGCAATTATGCCTGAGGACGAGCTCCGTACTCAACCTCCTCAGGATTGGGGGAGTGCAAATGCAAATTTCATGCAAACTTTGTCCCACTTTGGGACTTAGAGTGTGTGCTACTTAGCCATGTCCAAAGGTCTGACCCTTTATCTCTTTTCTCTCATGCAAATTACTCATTATACACTGGACAAAGTAGTAGATAATGGCGACTCAAGCATAATTTAACTCAAGTATTGAAAGCTCTTAATTAGGGCCTTCATAACGGACAGTTACTGAAAATAACAACCCTGAGGTAATGGGAAAATTTTTAATGTGGATTAAAATCTTGTAAAATGGTGTTTCAATATATAAATAAATTAAAAGGAAAACAAACACACAAAAAAGGAAATGCTTTTTCAAAGGAGAAGAGAATTAATCATTCATAAAAAGTATGAATTTTACAGTATACTGTTTGAGTGGGTGAAGTTGATGAAATTCGGTGCTGACCCTAAGTTGTTTCCATTATTAAAATCTCCAGATGAATTTAATTGCATTGTAGATGGGTGGCTAGAGGTGCAGTGGGATTTATATATTCTGTCATGTCATTCAGTGCAACACTGGAAGTACTTTACTGTGATGATGAGATAAATATAAGAACCAGAATGGAATAATAGAGGGCAAAACCGAAGAATATTTTGTTGGAAACTAAAAAGGTTAGAATTGACTGAGAGGTTTAAAGATATGGAAGACAGAGAAAAGCATTATTTGTGTCTCATTTCACATTGTCCCAATGTATGAAAACCACGATGACTCCTAGAAAAAAAAGAAATAGTAAATAGAGAAGATATAATGGTAACTTCCTCTTTTTCTATTACATAGTCTAATTGTGGAGTTCACTACTACTGAGATTGAATTTTTATATGGGTTAGGTAATCTTAGAAATGTTATAAACATTAACAATGGGCCAAATTCTATTCCCTCTGAAAATAATGGTTTATCTCCTAGGCTATGTCTACACTTACAAAAGTTAGTTTCAATTAGTTAATACAAACTAACTAATTCGAACTAATTTTAGTTAGTTCGAATTAACTTAATTCGAACTAGCATGGCCCCACTAGAATGCTAATTCGAACTAAGCAAGTGCCATGCATGGCACTTGCTTAGTTCGAATTAGTCGATTGCATTAACATCAATGTGCCGGTTAGTTCGAACTAAGCGCTTAGTTAGTATTAACATGGTCACATTGGGTTAATTCGAACTAACAAGTTTGAATTAACCATTAGTTCGAAAAGTATAATTGAATTTATTAGTTCAAATTAAGGAAGCCCTTAATTCGAACTAATAAAAGCCTAGTGTGGCGAAGGCTTAAGTTAGTTCGAATTAAGCTTCCTTCATTCGAACTAACTTGCCGGTGTAGATATAGCCCGATTGATTTAAGTAGGGTTAAGGTCCTTGACTTGTAGCTGTGCTAGCTAGGAAAATAAATGGTAAAGATCTTGAAAGATACAGAAAGGACTGAAGAAAGGTATTTTTATACTGTACATAAGGTGCTGAGAGAGAACAGATGCTTGTTTTGGAAGATGAGTAGAAGGGAACTCCAGACTGTTGCCTTTTTATTGACCCATGCAGTTCCCAAGGTTCACAGGAGAGAAAATCTTTCCTGTATTTCCTGTTCCTTCATGTTTTGGATATGATATGTTGCCAGTTTCCGGAACACTGCAAAGCTTTGAAATCATTGATAGTGGCCAGATTCTTCCATCTTTATTCATACTTTACTCCACACGTAGTTCCATTGAGGATGTCAGAATCTGGTCCTTTTGTGTCCCATCTGTTTTCTATTAAAAAAGAAAAAAAGAAAAACTTATGCTGAATTAACATTCTCCAGTACAGCTGATATATTGCTTTCATTTTTCTCTAGGTTTTCTTATGAGTGAGAATTGCTACAGTTACATAGCAAAGAGATCTAAAGCAAAAAAAATGTCAGGATTGCACACACAATCTTAACTCTGCCCTTTGGGAATATACATTATGGGTATAAATTTCCAAAATCACCTAAATCAGCTAGAAGTCTATGTCCCACTGAAATTTATTTGCTTTTTGTTGAACTTTCTGGAAGAAAGTGTCATTTTTACCTTTGTTTCCTCTACATATATTTGCAAGAACAAGCCAATCATTACAATGTATGTACAAGTAGTTATTTGAACTGAAGTAGTCAAACTACTTGGTATGTCCCATGAAAAATGAGAAATATAAATCTGAATTCAGAGCCAGTGTAATAAGCACACACTGAAGCAATGAAGTTGTTCTTGCATTTCCAAATGTGGTGTTCAATTAATAAAGTAAGAAAATATAAATAGTTTTTGGTCAAATAGATATGTCTTTTTTTTTTCTCTGCTCTGTCTAATATCTACTGAATATAGCACATTTTCCCTTAATCCATGACAGGTAGAAAATGGGTACATAACTTCCAAATGAAATGTTCATTTCAATCCAGAGATTGCTCTGCACAGGTTCCTATGAGAATATTTTCATCACTAAAATTAATTTTACTCACTATAGCTGTGCTGGCCTAAATGAATTATACTTTTAAGTCACAAATACCTATATAAATGGCTGCAGGTGAGAGATGGGGAGAAAAATGCTTGTTCTGGTCCTTCCCCAGATGTTTCAGTATTCACTATCAGGTAGCACTAATGTGTTTCTGCATGCCTAATTCTCATTTGTATGAAAATCCAGAAAGAAATGAAAGTACTGTATTAGCTGTATGGGAGAAAATGTTAAGTCAATTATACTTCTGCAAGATTTATAAGAACTAAAGCGAGTTTAAATTTGAATTGTCAAAGGAAATTTTACATGCATTAACCATTCAGTAAAATCCATCATATGTATTTAATTATGTACTGGGTTTTGAACCATCATCTCCAAAGCAGAGTAAAAAGAGGGTTTGTTTTTTTTTAAAACTACGTACTGTTCATAGGCATTGCAGTTAATTGTATATGTAAAATGTTCTGTGTTTCAAAGTTGAGGTCCCTCAAAAAACCTACCTTGCATGTACTTTTTATTCCTTTCCTGGCAACACATAATATATACATACATCATAGACATGTTCTTTCCTCCATTAATGTTAACTAGATAGGTGTGGCCAGACATTTAGGGGAATGTACTGTTTGTTTGATATTATTAAATAGTTAATAGATGTAGAAAAGTGTAAATTTGATTATTAAAAACTAGATACATCAGGAACGTGGTTTTTAACTCTCTTTTTGCAAGGAAAAGCTAACATGGTCTGATTTAATAACCTAAATATTAAACAAGTATTAATGTGAAGCAAGGAGAGTCTTATTAATGCTTCATAAGTTTTACCTGTCAGTAAAACAGAATTGCTCAAAATAGAATAAATCTGAGTATTTAATCATTAACATTTGTTCTTAAATATATTTTTTTCATTTGTCTTCAAAAACAGCTACCTTGATTTGACAGGATCAAAACTACCTCCTCCTCTTACTCCCACAAAAAAAAATAATATCTTCCCTGATGCACCCATACTCCAATGCAGGTTTCAGGAAATCTTTCTGGTCTCTAATGACCTGCCGCATAAATAAAACTAAACCAGCATGTTAAATTCCCTCATGTGCATGCAAGTGATATGATCCTCTATGATTAGGCCTTAATCCACTCCGCTCTTTAATATGAATTCCTGTGAGCAGGCTTGCAGTGCTTGTAGATTCTGCATTTAGAGTCCCGTTCTCCTCCAACTGACATCATGGCAAAACTCCCATTGACTTCAAAGGGAAGCTAGATCATACCCTTGTAGACTGCATGTTTTAAATTAATATGCTGCCAGTTCTGAGAATTGGAACAGAAAGGCAGAGTAGTGAGACAGCAACACTGTAAACATAAAATAAAGCGACAGACAAATTGTAGGCCTCCCAATGTTGATAGCAGTCCCTAAGACATTTTGAGATGAATTGATTAAAGTGGAGACAGTGAAACAGTAAATTAATGTTGATTTTGGGCCACCCAAAGCAGCAGGTACATTGCAAACTCATCCACAACAGATATAGCTTGCTTTCTGAACAAGCTCCTTTGTTCATCTGGAATTCTAAGAACAGAAATACTCAAATAAACATAGATGTCCTTTATTGTACCTAAAAATTATGTCCAGATGTATAGTTGGGCTTTTTTCCTGTGTCTTATGAGGCTTAAATTAAGATAAAACAAGGCATGTTTTTTCTACTGAAGGCAAATGATGTAGCATTAAACTGCTGTGGTGCCCAGTCCTTCTCCTTGCTGATCTCATTTATTGTCCCAATGTTCCTTTAAGAAGAAACATTACTGTCTGTGTCTAAAAATATACTACTGTGCTTTCTGTCTTTGCAAAGCATTTAAAGCAGCTTCTTATTATGATTTAATTTGCCGGACTTCTGAGTCTAATAGGCTTTCTATTTAAAATCCAAGTTCTGAGCTTTTTAAGAGCTACATGGTCTACATGTTAACTCTTTGCAAATAGCATCTGAATAACAGGCAGGGAGACACATTAGGAGCTGCCAAAATTGTGTTTGTTGTGGCTGCTCAGTTAGCTGATGCTTGAACAGCTGAAGTAGAAGCGTATTGATCGATTAGTGCCAGCTCAAACAAGAAGTATGCCAACAAAAAGAGAAGTTAAGGATGAATGCAGAAATGGGCTGTAAGAAGTGTGCATTTGTGGTGATGGAGGAGCAGAACAAAGCCATTTAATATGCAGTCATGAAACAAATGTTTTGACTGTGATTAACTTACTTCATCCATACAGAAGCAGGTTGTTAGTTTCAGGGTGTGACAGTCAGATTATATACCTATAGTCCACTTTATATTATTTTATAGATCTTATACAGAATTCTTAATGTACAAAATAAATGGTTTTAATACACACACTTGTAAAACATGCCATGTTTATAGAATGTTGATAAGATTAAAGTACAAACATTTTCTTTCCATATGTGATTTTCCTCCTGTAGAGCTAAAAACAGAGATTATTTATTGTGAACACATAAAGCCAAATTCATCCCTGCTGCAAATGCTATTGCTTTAAGGGAAGTTAGAGCAGAATTAAATGTGGACTACAGCCTCCATTCTTTATGCATGCAGAGGTCATCACTCTAATTAAGAAGAAAGCTTAATTGCCAACTATGGAGAACTTTTTAAAGGCATTTGTCTCCACAGTGCATTGTTCTGTTGGGAAACTACATGTCTGTTCTTTTTCTTTTTTTTTTCTTTTGGTCTTTCATTACCTCTAAGGCAAAACAACCAGTTACTCTTTACTCAGAGCACTTGAATTTAATCCAACATGATACATTATTCAGTAGAGAAGGCAAAATGGTGTGGTGTTTATGCAGGAAAAGAGTTAAAAAGGAAATTGGCAATAAAAATATTGGTGCATATACTAACATTTTGTGCAAAGCGAGCCTTTCATAATTAAGCATCTGTAGTACAAAAGGAATGGCATGAGTGTAGGAATGGTATAATGTGGCTTGTAGACTGACTGGTGATTGAAATAGATCTCATGTTTGTATTTTTTTTTTTGCTCCATAAAGTAGCAGAAAACTATTACAGAAATCTATGATGAAATGTCTATTAGCTGGCGTGCAAATTGTTACAGCAGCTTTGCTCAGCTGGGGGGTAGGGGTGGGAGGAGAAAGGCATATGATGAAATTGGGAAATTATTTTTTTTAATAATTAGAAGAATGTAAAAACAATCAAAACCACAGAAAAGCAGTTTTCTGAATGTCTTTGATGTTATGGAGAGAAAAGGTTATTTTTCCTCCTTCAGAGAATATCAGTCCTAATTATAAGAGATGCCCATAGATGATTCCTCAGGGTCAAGTGCTACTGAATTGCCCAACACTGATTGCATTTCCTAACTTCACCTATTTTCTTCAAGTATTTGCATTTCCTAAGCAGTACTAGACCAACTTTTAAACCCTTCTGTGAACTGGCTCTAACTGATCCAAATCAACAGAGGGTCTAGCAAGACAAAGTGATACCTCAATAACTGAACAATCAGCATCTAAAAGTAGGAAAACCCCATAAGCAGAGTTTGGGAGAGGTCAGAAATAAAGTATCAGGTGACTGGAAGAAAGGGGACTTTTTGGTGGATTCAGGAACCCGGACTGGAAGAGGCAAGAGGGTGGGAGAGAGGAAGCCAAAGATGGTATGGCATGGCATGGCTCATTGTGGCACTCCTTCGATTGGGTTAGAGTATATGGCTTGCTTCTGCCTCTGTGCCTCTAAGGACTTTCAGATTCCATGTGCTAGATGCGTAATAATGTTGCCTTTTTTTTATACGGCTATCTGTATCACTGCAAATTCTGACAGCACCGCACCATCCCTCACAGGTCTGGATTGGCTGGATTCCCTACAGGAGCCATAGGAAAAAAAAAAACAGGGGTAACTTGTGCTGAAGACCTAATCTGAGTTTTGAAGGCCACAAGCCTGCCCCTGTGGAATTGTGTGAGCCCTTAGGGCCTGCACTAAAGAGGTCACTCCCAGCAGACTGGTGGAACAGAGACCAAATCCTGTGACTTTGTGACAGGTGCATTGCAGTTGGTGCTGTTTCAACTAAGCTTACTGTTCCAGAAGAATAGCAACATATACCAGAAATGATAAAAGAAAGGAATTATATACATTTTTATAGGGAATGGGGACATTTGCAAACTACATATTGGGCTGGTCTGTATAAAGGGTTAGTAACTACTCTTATACAAGTTTTAATTGACTTTAGTATCACAGTACAGCAGAGTTGTGCCCTAAAATGCAGTAAAGAACATCCAAAAATGCTCTGGTTTATGTTGCTTATGTTAAAAACAGGTCCGACCTAGCTTTCCCTTTGATTCTTTACCAAAATGTCTATGGTCAAAGAAATATAAAAGCAGGGTGAATGTTTGTGTGAGACAAACAATGGCATTTTTGGTGGAGGGGATAAGGTGTGCATGACAAATTAAGAGATGGACAAGTAGGGAAGGAGTAGAATTTATATGAAGCCTTGAATGTAAAAAGAAGGGATATTGTAGAGAACTCTCTTACCGTATTTATGGTGGACAAGGGGAAGCTATACTCTGGGTACTTCAGTTTAACTGAATTGGCCTTGTCCCGATTCCATATAAGAGTATAAAATAAAAGTGAGCGGTTAGTAATTAACTCAACAAAAATAGCCATGGATTAAAGTAGAGGAGCAATTGGTATAAGCAATGTGACAGAATTTCTTTTCATGATGCATAGCTGGAATGTGGAACAAAGGCACAATATAGTAGCTGGAGCAAATAAGCCTGAATCCATTCATAAAGGCATTGGTCCTATTTCTGAATTCAAAGTGGATCCATTCTCTAGAGAGATTGCTGGAGTATGATTGTGTTGTTATTTTACTATTGGTATACCTTGTAAAATAATAAAAGATCTGATAATACTTACAAAACTCATTGTCAAAACCATTTAATATTGTCCCTATATGTCATGACATATTTGTTGTATTTCTGCTGAACTGCTCTTTATTTATTTAATTAAATATTGGTATTGTAATTCCTGCAAGTTACATTCTGACTGATTTTACTAAACTGACTCCTCAAAACTTGGAAGAGTTAAAAGAAGTCTTGATGTTTTTCAGTGTAATTTCTGTCTAGTGATTGAGCAGACTCATCAGAAATATAAAACTAAGATCAGCTTATTCAGACTGTTTCTAGTTGTATTATAACTCATGTTCAGTCATGCAGATTAGTGACACATTGATTAGTGTTGAGATGAGTGACAAGCCGATATCAGAAGTACAACTGAGAGGAGTAGCAGAATAGACACTTTTCATGTTCTCTATCAATAATGTTGGGGACTCATCAGAGCACCTTTTGGAGACAAGCAACAAATGCATGGGACTGGCACATCAAACAAAAGAGTTGGCCAATCAAATGGCTAGCATTTTGTGTTACTTTTATATTGTATATATAAGTGACTCACAGCCCTTATTTGCTTATAGCTGTCACATCTTGGAAACATATGCAAGGGTTTCATTTGTGCAATTATGGAAACTAGCAGACCTGTAATGTAGCTCGAAACAAAATGGTGACTCTTGCTGTTCAAGCTGACAGATCTGTAAGTTGTCATCTCACATTTATTTTCAAAGAATTTAATAAAGTGTATTGAATATTTTAACAGAAAATCAGAAGGCTTTGGACTTCATACTAGTAATGTGGTGAGAACCCAGTGATAATGAGCTAAGTTTTAATAATTTGAGGATCGAGAATATTTATTAATACATTCAACTGTGCTTTTTAAAAGAAAACCCACTTTCTTTATTGAAAAGGAGAGGATAATGATGTCACACCAATAACTTTAGGTTACAATCTTAAATATTTAGTTAAATTTGCAGCTCAATATTTAGTAGTGGTTTTGAATTGAATGGCTCATCAGCAGAAAACATATGAGACCTTGTGCTTAAAGGCAGGATCATTATACCAGGGGGTTGCCATTTGTGTCAACTGAAGGCCTGCCATCCCCCAGGTAAAACCAGGCATTTTGGCCTCAGCAGTGATTTGGTTTTGACACCACGGCTATGTCTACACTTACAAAAGCTAGTTCAAATTAGTTAATTCGAACTAACTAATTCAAACTAATTTTAGTTAGTTCAAACTAATACGGCCACATTGACTTAATTCGAATTAACTATTTCAAATTAAGGGTTAGTTTGAACTAAGCAATTGAATGTATTAGTTTGAATTAAGGAAGCCCTTAATTTGAGCTAATGAAAGCCTAGTGTGTCTAAGGCTTAAATTAGTTTGAATTAAGCTTTCTTAATTCGAACTGACTTGCAAGTGTAGACATAGCCCAAGATAGTAGTAGTGGGTGGTAATTTTGAGTGACAGCTCTGGACATGCGGTAATAAGAAGGTATCTAATGTATTGGGCAGAACCTAAAACTCACCTCACAGCATCTGTGAAAATAGTCAAATTTGAACACAGAGCTGTTTGCCCTAATTCTTGTATGCTGTATGTGAATAATTTGCCATCTACTCTCCCTGTTCAGAAGTGTAACTGTTGTAAGTAAATTACAATAAGACACTGTATCCTGTGTCCGTCCTTCTATTTTCTCTCACAGCAAAAGAACAATGATTACCCTCTTACTGACTGTGCACAAGCTAGGGCATTTTAATTGTACTTCTTGGTTTGATGTTTCAATATCAGATTAAAAAATAAACTATTTTAAAAGGTCAATACTTAAGGTCAGGATTATTATTATAATAGAGACTTAAGAAAGTGAACTCATAAATATTTGGTTGCCAGAAATGTGCTTGTACAGCTATAAGAGTATGGAAATAAAAAGTTCAGTCTACTGTTGTACATATTAGAGCTTAAAAGGAATGAATTATTTCTAATTTTAAGTCAACATGACCATCCATACATAAATAAGCAGTTTTGAAAAATGGGTGATAGTCTCAATCTGTTATGTTCTATCTTAATATTTCCATGGAGGTGTCTCTCTACTTTGGGTCTGCTGTATGAAGTCCCCTTCACATACACTTGCCCCCCTGAATTTTTTTTATGCCCTATGTATTCTTGACTGGGCCAGCAGACTGACAACACAAAGTACATTTTAATTAGGAGTCAGGTGTTAAAAAAAACGTGCCCTCAACCCAGCAGATATATTTTCCTCAATTTAAATGGTAGTTTAAAAATGTATACAAATTAGTTCTGTCTTCTCAATAATAGATAGATGTTTTCCTGCCAAATATAAGACTGCAACAGCTCGATAGATTGCAATTGCTAATAAAGAGCAATGTGGTTTTCATGACTTTCATGAAGAGCTGTATTTTAAAAGAGGTATTTTTATCTTGCTGCATGATGTGAGGTCTCAATCCAAGATGTCTTCTAAAACATATGAGGCAGAGCTCCTCTGATATTTACAGCCTTTAAAATAAATTGTGCAATTCTCTCTAGAATTGCTTCCTGTTGAGAAGATCCTCATAATTAAAAGAGCAACTAGAACAGACTTGCATTTTGATGCATTGGGTACCTGGTGGACTGTCTTGAAATAAATTGACCTACAGTTATTACTGATACTTCCCTTTCAAACCATGATTTGCATAACTGCATAGAATTAGCTCATCTATGTTCCTTTTTGAAAACAGAGAATATTTAGCATGAAAGAGGTAATTATACTATTTCAGATAATAGTCGGATTTACTGTCTGAGATAGCCATTGAGAACACTACATAAATTTCATTATAATTGCTTAGATTCTGTTTAGATTAAAACAGGTTTCCTTTTAAGCTTGTGTTAATGCTTTCCTTTATTATTTTTTTAATAAGTAGGCATAATTTTATAAGCATGAATGCCTTTTTTATGTTCATTTTAACCTTCTATTGTCCTTTTTTAATAAAAGTAAAAGGTTTAATTGATAATACCCAAGTTAGACGGAGTAAATTCAGAGAGGAATAGATTACTATATGTGGTGTAAAGTGTTTGTTTATTTTGTTTTAATGTCTTCTTATTGTTTGGGAGAAGGTCAGTAATGATGACTAAAATAAAACTCTATATACAGAGAATTCAATCTGTACCTTTATTTTCTCTGTAGGTCCATATATGATTTATATGTTTTTGTATTTAGTTAATTCCTGTCCGCCTGTAAGTAAGCATGTAACCAGCAACTTACATTTTGAATATGGTATGTGTTTTGCAGCCTGATATTACTGGGAAAGAGAAGAGAACCTTGATGCCTGAACCAGTTGCTGACATTGATTTCATGTCATATTTATTTCACCAATAGAACATAAATTGATAGGAATTTTCTATCTGAAACATTGCTCCCTAGTTAAGGTGGTAACTGAATTATAAGCTTTATTTTGAACCCTTATCAACTAAAATCTACAAATACGTCAGATCAGCTTTCGAACCTGAGAGGCTAGGCTTGTGGATAAGGTCTGATGAAGTTCCTTTCGTTCATCAGAATGGTAGTCAAGCGTGGTGAACTTCAGAGGAGGTTCACCAGATGGAGAAATGCCACAGGAGCAGAGCTGGTATCTCATTCCTCAGACAATTTGTGCTCCTGGATCACTGCTCTTCTTGCTCTGTCCAGAGTCACTTGTCTCCGGTGTGAGTACCGCGACTTTCAGTCTGCATTGCCTGTTTTTTTCTAATATTTGCTTGTTTTGTCTTCTGCCTATAGCCACATAAAGCACATGATGAGGAGTGAGTCAAACAAGCCAACAGCCTCAGCTGCAGCTTTAACACACATTTTTGGCTGATGACTATCTGTCATAATGTTGAAAATTATGACCTTCTTCTATGAATGTTATTGTTGAGCCATCATTTTGCCCAGAGAGTTTAGAAATTCAGTTTTAAAAATCGTCATGTCCCTTGTTGAAAGTAGCCAAAACAAACAAACAAACAAACAAACAAAAACCCAAAACAAAACAAAAAAGTCCCATGTGCAAATCAGTCCTGCATTTTTTTACACTGCAAACTCCCAGTTGAAGTCATTGGGCCCAATTCTGCTCTCACGTACATTTGTTTTAGATGTGTGAAACTCCACATTGGCTTTATTGAAATTATTTCTATGTCTTTGCACTGGTGAGAAAAAGAAAATCAGACTGCACTGGATGTGTAAATAATGCTAGATCAGGCTCTGGGTAAGCAAAATATTTGTGATTTTTAGAAATGTAAATGAAGTTTGAATTAATTAGACTTCTAAACCTTGAGCACTAATGAATTAGTGTATCTATCAAAGCTACGACTTAAGTATGTATTTACTTTCCTAGAAACATAGATTAGGTCAGTCCTGCACCAGTGACAAAGTCTATCAGGCCTTTATAAATAGACTAATTGCTGTATTCTATGATTATAGCTGATTATAGGAACTGAGGCCTTAAAGATATCAGACTACGTGAAATAGTTGTAAAAATATGGGTGACTGAAGAACATTTTAGAAGTTACTTTTAAAGAATCAAAGGCTATGTCTACACTTGCACTTTTAAGTCGACTTAGTGTGTCTACACTTAAAATTAAAGTTGACTTAAAGGGGAACTTACAAAGTCGACCTAGAGCGTCCACACTGGATGCTCTAGGTCGACTTTGTGTGGCTAGGGGGACGTTGGGCAGGTCCACGGTGGAGGGGGGGGGCACCCCCTGTGTACAATGGGGCAAAGGGGGACAGGGAGCCTGGCAGGGCAGAGCCCTGTGTGTGATGCTGTCTGGATTTAGAGAAGCCTTTATGATATTATTTTCATAATATATATATCATAAATGCTTCCCTAAATCCAGACAGTGTCACACCATGCCCACATGACCTGCCCTTTGGGGGGCATGCCAGGCTCCCCTTGTGCCCCCCCCCAGCAGGGAGGGCATTGGTGTAGTTCTGGGGTAGCCCTAAGTCGACTTAGGGCTACCCCAGGGCTACACTGGCTTCATTCGACTTTAGAAAGTCGAATTAAGCCTTAGGTCGAGTAGAAAGGTGGTTTAATAAAGTCGACTTAATTTTCCTTAAGTCGACTTAAGCAAAGTGTAGTGTAGACGCAGGGCACATTAAGTCGACTTAAGCCAAGCTTAAATCGACTTAATTTACCAGTGTAGACGCAGCCAAAGAGAGGTACTTGCAGGTAAATTCTTATACAATAAGAAATAATAAATTAATCTAGAGTATGTATCACCAGACAAATTAAATATTTAACTTTTGTAATGTCAATAAGTAGTGCGATTTAAAAAAAATCTTAATTTTATATAAATCTTAATGCAAATGAAAGCCCTTGAATGATTTTAAAATTAGGTAGTCTGTCTTCAGCATAATGGTCCTAAAATTTTTGAGATTGCTATTTTGTTGTTCTAACAGAAGATGTAGTAATCTAAAAACAGTTTCAAATATAGAAAGGGTATTTTCTCTCTTAAGTTTTGAGGCAATGTAAAATATATTAAATCCATGGAATCACTATCAGTGACAGACCAAAAATCCTTTTAATCTGTAGGAATTTAATTGGTGCAATGTTTCTCCAATGACTTTTATACTTAAGTGTTTTTAGAACATGGCATCAATTATAAAAGTAAAAAAAGTCTTATGTCATTAATCTGTCCTTGGACACAGTATCCAATGTTTTATAAGAGAAGCGATCAGACATGGGTATCTATTCCAACAAATGATTTCCATGTAGAGTTATGAATTTACTTAGGGATTTAATTTTTAAGATAAGATAAAAGTTGAACAAATTTTTATTATCATTTGACAATTATTTGGCCAGTAGGTGAACTCTCCTAATGTTATCTGCAGAGTTATCATGGATATGCACTCAATATAATAAATCCAGGGGTTAAAACATTCATATTAAGTATTATATGATATTATAAAGTATTGAAATATCTCAAAGATGTGACAACAGACTTTATCTGAGGATAATTGATATAGGAATGACATGTATAGGAAACCAGAGTAAAATTCACCCTATTAAGTTTGATCCCTTAACGGAAAATAAAGAAGATCTGTCTTTCATAGACTTTGTTTGAAGCATGAAAATTGTTAAAGGGCATCCTAATTTAGCCAGTTCACAAAGCTATCTGTGATGACAGGAAAAGATTCTTCCTTGAAATGGATACTTCATTCTCTTTCTCCCAGTAGCTATTCAGACTCTTTTTTTCCCCCTATTTTTATTCATTATTGTTGCTGTAAGAACAGTGCTGTTTTTCATTACTTCATTGGCATGAGATGTGCTGATTCAGCTTTACTGTCGATTCTGACCTCTTTCTATCCCTCCCCCATTTTCAGTGACTAAAAACAGCCGTAAACAGAAAACGGAAACATCAAGACATACTTATGCAGCAGCAAAAATAAGTTTAACAGCACTCAAGACACATGCAGTTGTGGTGCATGGTTTAAATTTGGTAGGGTATCGCATATATTGCACTGAGATTATTTGGTTGTTTGATATTACCTCTGAGTTCTTACATAACTAAAGTGTAAGTAAGGGATTTAAGAGTAAGCAGAACAGAAATAATCCAATGAAAAATAAAGATTCTCAAGATCTGAAGAATTCCTCTGAAAAGCAGAATAAAATGAATTTTACATCAATACTGACATGATAAATTTGTTGTTCAGAACTGTAAATGTTTTTGATGGTGACATATGGAGTTTTCCCCTACCTACACCAAAAAAATAGAGAGAGAGAGAGAGAGAGAGAGAGATGATTTCCAGGTTTCTGGTATTTTGCATGAATAAGCAATCTCTCTGATTTCAAAAGTTAATCCATTATCCCTAAGTACTTTTTCTGCATTTCCTCTGTGTGACATTGGTCTGATGCTAATTGTGAGCTGTGATCTCAAGATAGAAAAATGAAATATCTAATTATATTCATTATAATAAGGCACAAAATTATTCTGTAAAACTGCATTTAATTTTTCAAATGGTTTGCTTTTTGAATATTCATACTTAAGATCAAAAGTATTTTTAAGACATCTCATTGGGAGTCATTTGATTTAATTGGACTGGGAAAGCAGTTTAAAATTCAAAATCCACCAGCCAAAATCCAATCATCTGCCATCCACTGCCATGGACTGTGATTTTATTCTATCCACTGCCATGGATTGTGATTTTGTAAATCTCATACTAAACAGATGAGTGATGAAATGGTTTGTGTAGTTATGATTTAGTGGATCACTCCCTGAGGTGATCTGATTACAAAGGAGCACTTAATATTGTTGACAACTCTTACCGCTCTTTGTTACTATACGTTATACTGATACCTCAGAAGACCATGACCTATATTGTTACAGGCAGTTAAAGGACTTGAAAAGAGAACTTCAAAACAATGCATTCCTGGAAAATCAAATGGCTCAGATGGTTGATAATTGGACAAAGCCTTTTGTATCTAGGTCACTGCTTTAAATCTGACTGAGGTTGATAAAGGCCAGCAGTTGTATCACCTGATAGCTTTCCAGTGGTTTTTAGAAAATACATTGATCATAGTCCAGTGCTTCATATACAGGTGCCTATAATCACAAGAACCACCATCACCCAGAATGACTCTCTCTAAAAAGAGAGCCAGAGACTGAAACAGCAACTGGAGGTTCTGAATTAACCTTTCGTTCTTCTATATGTTCCTGTTTAGAAGAGCTCAATTTGAGTTCTGGAAGGCTGACTGAAGTGAGATGACAGAAGAGTGAATCCTCTTAAAAATATGTTTGCTATGAGTGGGAGTTATGTGCTGAGTGGATGAAGATAGATGTGACTAACCAATGAAGTTTTATATTATTAGATTCAATTAAAGATTATGTCCCCTTTGAAATTATGTGTAATATAAAGGAGTATAAAATGTGCATCATGCAATTTGAGGGCAAGCTAAATGAGAAAGGTAGTTAACGGGGGAACTAGATTGTATGTTAAAGATGGCTTGGAATGACTTGTGGACAAAATACCTATATATCTAATGATGTGGGCTAAAATCCAATTATCTTTACTGGGTGTGACTCAAAATGGAGATGTTATTACCAATCAATCAGTATATATATATGTACTGTGGCACCTTAAAGATGAACAAATTTCTTTGGCCATAAGCTTTCATGGCCTGCAACCCACTTTGTCAGATGCAACCCAGAAAAGCTTATGGCCGAAGAAATTTATTCATCTTTAAGGTGCCACAGGACTCTCGTTGTTTTTGCTGTATACAGACCAACATGTCTGGAACTTGTCAGTATATTTTATCTGATTTCATTAAAGATTCTGCAGTTCTGAGATTCATGTACAAATTGGGGGAAAAAATTAAAATAGGAGAGAAAAAAGGATTTTTTTTTTCTGTTAAGACTGCAGGACATAGTAATGAGATCTTTATTAACCCTGTTTAAAAGATTATTAGAAAATGTCTAGTGACTGATAATCCAAAATAATATCTGAATGGCAATTAGATTTTTGTGCATAAATCATGTTCGCATGTGCATAACTGGAATCTAGTCCATGTAAATAAAAATGTCCCTATGTCATTTGTAGTAAGCAATTTTTTTTTTCCTTTTAAGGTATGAGGGACAGACATATTAAATATCTTTTCCTTATTCCCTTTTTTAAAAACACCTGTTTTAATCTACATTAGTAAGATTTTATTTTTTTAATAATTAGAGGTTTCAGGTGCAAGGTCAACCAAAGCCTATAATACTCACAAACTTCTATCTATTCCAGTCACAGTCTTTTTCTTCCCTCTTCTGTTTCATTATGCTCCTATTCATGATCTAAATATGATCTCTTAGCCTTAGTTCTTGGGCTCTCCCAGTTCACCTTCCTTCAGATATAGGCTCTTTAAAGGAAGACCAGCCGCTCCTCTAGCAGTGTAGCAGAGCTGTGGTAGATCAAAAGTACTGAGATTCTGTGGATTTCCACTGGCATAATCAAGAGGAGAATTTGGTTTCAAATATACCTAAAATATCTTAAAATATGACAATAATCTCTTCATTTCCCATTAAGCCACAATTTTGAAACTATTTAAATGCTAATGTACTGTACTTGATTATATTTTATGCTACCAAAGTAGATATGGTTACTTCTCTTTCGCCTACTACCAAGTATTTGTTCATGAAGTGCAAAGGGACACAGCTTGAAAATCATCCAGTTTAATATCTTTCATCAATTGTATTGGAATCAGATTGACAGCATAAATTAGTAGGCAAGGGATTACTTAGTTTTCAAATGAAGAGGAATATGCAAAACCTGACCCAATAACTTCTTCTTGGACATGGGGAGCAACGATCACCTAAAGTGGACACTGAAGCCGTCCAAAGTGTTTACACAATTGAAGGAGAATGGATTAATTCTCAGAATTAAAAATTCTTTCTCTCTCTTTCAAAATAGAGATCCACCTTTCCTGTACAAAGTTCAAGGTAAAACAAATGAATTACAAACGTTCAGGTACTTATTAGTCTACATACAAGACACAGTAGATGTGCTAACATGTTTTTTCCATTTTCATCATTTCTTCCAGTCCCAAATCTATTCTTCCTTTTTGTGTGGGGAAAATCTTTCTCACTGGGAACTTTAGGTTTGCTAGGGACATTAATGGGTTTGTGCTGTAGTGAGGCAGGACCAAGTATACGTAGACCATCCCTGGCAGATATATGTTCAACTTTTTCTTAAAAATTTCCAATGACTGGGACTCCACAAACTCCTTTGAACTCCTATTCCCTATTATCTCTCTATATTGTTAGGAAATATTTCCTAAACTCTAAATTAAATATCCCTTGCTGATTACTTCTCTTATCTTCAGTGGACATGGATTACAGTTCATTATTGTCTTCTTTATAATAGTCCTTAAAGTATTTGGAATTTCTTGCCAGATTCTTCCCTCCCCTCTCATCATTTCTCAAGATTAAACATGTTAGTGTTTTTAAACTGTTCCTTACAGATCAGGCTTTGTAAACTTTTCAGTATTTTTTGTTGCTTTTCTCTGGACTTCCTCTAATTTGTACTCTTATTTCCTAGGCGGTACCCAGAACTCGACACACTATTCCACCTGAGGCCTCACCAGTGCTAAGTAGAGCAGAATAATTCCCTCCAAGTCTTCTATATGTATGACGCCCTGTTAATACTCTCCAGAATGCCATTAGCCTTTTTCTGTTGAACAGGAAAGGCTACAAAGAAAGTAAGAAGACTCCAAAACCCTTAAGCACTATCCACTCTACTTAGAGGTGAGGATTGGTCCATTGATTAGAATGTTAGCCAGAAACCTGGGTTCAATTCCCAGCTCTGTCATAGACTTTGAGTATGGGCAAGTTCCCCATCAATGATAATAGCACTTTCCTACTTCACAGGGGTGTTTCTGAGGATAAATAAATTAAAAATTGTGGGGTATTCAGCTACTATGGGAATGAGGACCATATAAGTACCATAGACAAAGAGAGACTATATCAAAGTCCCACACTGCCACCTAGGAAGAAGGTATTGCAGTCACCAAATGTTTCAGGCTGCTGTGTGTGTGTTTGTATATATATATATAATGAAAATAATTATAGATAGATAGATAGATAGATAGATAGATAGATAGATAGATAGATAGATAGATACAGCAGCCTGAAATATTTGGTCACTGTAACATATATAATATTTGTCTCCTGCCTTCTGTTTTTTTCAGCAGATTATTCTGACTCCTTTTTCTATTCACCTATCTGCCCAATATTTTGAGCTCCTTTGACATTGTATCTTTTCCTTTTATGTAATGATTTTGATACTCTTCCTCTTTCGTAGATATATTTTGCAGCTGGCAATATCCCTTTGAGCCATTTTTATGCTACTGCCTATTTACTGAACTTGAGTAAGAGAATTAATGTTGTGCTTAATACTTAATTACTAAAGGAGTTGGACCCATATGAATCTGCCGTAAATCTGTCACTATGCTAAACTGATGTTTGTAATTAATCCATATGCTGTAATTTGTGCACAGAGCTGAAAATCAATACAAAACTAATGACAAAACCCAAAACCCTTTAAACAACATGTAATCAAAGGGAGAGATTCATTATCTTTCTCTATTTGACTTTCCTGCTTTGTGAGGTGTGAAGATTTTTCAACATATTTACTACAAAAAAAATCTGTCATCTCAGTAACAAAATAATTTTTTTAAATTTAAAACAACAATAACAAAAATCCTAAAGAGAGGCTCAAAACTCTTTCATGGAGCTCGCAACTGTAAATTCAGGGTTTGGTTCCATATTTGGCATGTAGAGGCATGCTAGAGTTGATGGTACAGGGCTGAGCTTCAGCTTGAACCCTCTGGAAGAATTCTGGCTATTCTGGGGCTCCGAGAAATGCATGTCAGAGCAAAGAATCTACCACATTTGAAGGTATTGGACTTGATCATATCCCATCACTTCTTTCCCATTTCAAATAGCTACATGCAGGGCACTAACAGGGAGCAAAGTCTGGTTTATCGTTTTATGGAGGCAAAAGAGATAAATATTGCTTTCCTTTTTGTATCCACACACGAGTCTTCATTTAATAATTTATCTGGTGCCTTATTTTCATCATCACACGTAACTTAATCATGGTTTGCCCAAACTTTACCTACCTAAACCCCCACCGGCTCCCGCGATTTAAATGGCATATAAAGCATTCTTCTCTTGCTGTCCTAACAAGTTGCTATTTACTACTAAATATGTATCTCATTCCATTTCTGTTGAAATCATCTTTCTACCTCTCTCTTTATCCATCTATTAACAAAATTATATAGAGAGGCAAAATCAATGAGGTAATAACTTCTTTTGGTGAGAGAGGCTAGCTTTTGAGTTACACAGAGCTCTTCAGGAACCTTTCCTAGATGTGAAGAAGAGCTCTGTAAAAGTCAAAGGCTTGTCTTTCACATCAGCAGAAGTTGGTCCACATAGATATTACTACATCTACGTCTCTTTAATGTCCTGGGACAAATATGGCTACAAAAATGTTACATATATAAATTGTATAAACTTAATTGTCCATATGATATAGAACAGGGAATGGGAATATTTCCTTTTATACACCAGCTTCATTATTTGTTTACTTGTCTTGTCTGTCATGCTTAATAGTGATTAGTAATATTTTATGTATGAAATGTAATCAGATTCTTTTGGGTATGACATTTTTATCAAATAGAAGAAAGCATGTTAACTACATTTAAAATACTGCTAAACTCAAGAAATTGCTTTTTGGGGGTTTTTTTTTAACTTTTCTTGAGTGTATGGAAATACCATAAAAATATATCTTTTTACTGACCCCATCGATGATGTATAGTTAGCATTCCTTTTCAGTTTACATACCAGTCTTCTACCTAAAACCTGACCACAGTTTTGAACACATCTTATCCTAATAAATTCCTATGTGAATTTCTGAGACACACAGATATATCATGGACAGATAATTAGCCTTCTCTTTTTTCTTTCTTATTGGACAGGATTTCACATAATTAAATGAAGCTTCTTAACATGGCATAAAGGCTAACTGAATCTTTTCGGTCACTTCTAGTTTTCATTCAGCAAGGCAACTTTTCCTTGACAGTTACTTAATATGACAGGCAGTCTCAAGGTATTTGTTTTCTCCCTTCAAATTCTCATGCTGAGCCTTGCATTATTTAGAGGATCATTAGTTTGCAGATTATGGAGAAGTTTCTTAACCGCCCCCACCACCTCCATTTGAAGGTAATTAAAAAAATTCTAATAGGAATTCAGCACACTTTTTCTGCAAAATCACTTGAACTAAACTAAACTATGTCTTGTAACAAAAATAAATAAAATAAAATGTGATTTACTGACACAGTCCACTGAAGAGATGAGTTTAAAATACTTTTGTTGTCAAATAATTGCTACCATTTAATATGTTTGCTGTATGATTCTTTGTCCTCTCACACAAGAATAGGGTACAATCTAAAAAGTCCAGCAATAAGGACATGACTTGCTGTGCAATGTAGATTTATTTTAAATGCTTTATATTTAGCAAGGAAGTGGTTGTGAGCAGATAAGCAGTTGAATGGATGTCAGCTAGTGAGGAAAGAAAAGATCTTCAGAAGAATGCAAACATACAGAATGATGTAGAAGAAAGAATACAATATTCTCCCCCAAAGCCAGTGTGTAATATTTTTAAATGATTTAACTGTGATCTGTTTCACATTTGCAATCCTTATTCATAGTCATACAAGTAACAGGTCTATTATGAAAAGGCACATACATTATTTTATTCCTAACTGTATAATTTACCCAAATGTGGAGCGTTCCTTAAAACTAGATTTTAGAGCCTACCTAATATAATTGCTATAGGATATTGCATATGTTAAGCTTATAACCTAATTAGAACTTTGTTGCTTTAACTACTTCCCCATCTCTACAGCAGTCTCACATATTAAGTTTTTTAAAATATTTTTTAAAATCTCCATCTCCACCATCTATTTACATACTGGTAGAAGCTATATAAACCACACAAGCTACACAGAGGGCCTAATTCTACAAAGTGCTGAGCATCTCCAAGCAGAGATGAGGATTCTCAGCACCTTCCAGGATTTGGTCTTTAATCTCTAAATTGAAGTCCTGGCTTTGTTATCGTGCATTATGTCTACTGGCTCTATCTGTAAAGCATCACTGAGAGAAACTCCAAGAGAATTTGCTTTCATATGCAAAGAGTCCCAGTATAGCTGGCAGAACAAACAGGGTATGTGATTTTCTTTTGCATGTGCACACATGCCCATGCCAAGAATGTGTTTTCCCACCCAACATGCTGGGCTAGCAAAGAAAACTTTAAAACATTTATAGGAAGAAATTATATGAACTGGAAGCCTGGCCTATATTTGGGACAAGTAACAATGCCTGCTGGTGTCATACTTTCCCTTCAATTTGCTGAAGTCCCATCATTTTTTATATGATGATCAATGAAATAATGTTGACTTTTGAGCCCTGATTGAGACTTTCTTTCGGTCTTTTTCAGTAAGGATGACATTCTAATTGCACCAATGAATTGTTTCAGCCCAGAGTTTAAACAGAGACACATTTTACTGAATAATCTAAATGTATGTAATTTGACACAGTGACAGATTAATACTTACGCATTAGACCAGCAGAACAATTAGATAGCTTAAACGTGTCCTACATCTTAATGTCTATAGGACTTCAGGAAGTCATGTTAAGTCCTATTTTTCAGCAAGATTTGTCGCCACTTTACTCATAGAAATGAATCAGACTATCAAAGGATTAACTGGTTTGTAAGTAGACTTAACACTTGCACTTAATTTTAGAAAATTAAAATCTAGGGAATTACTTTAAATTCTAGATGCAGTATTAAATGAGTGTATTTAGACCATACGTATTACTGATGTTAGTACCATTTACTTTTTGTCATTTTAATTTTTGTGAGTAGAAATGAAATGCTAAATTCTGAATTATATTTGAAATCTTTAAAATAATAGATAAGATTTAAAAATATGATATGACTCTTTCATATTATTTAATCAGAATTATAAATTAGTTTTGTTTATGTAGAATTAGGTTTCAGGTATGCACAGTACTGTATACAAATCTTATTAGTTTGTTGTCTTGCCACAGATGTTCAGTTTGTTGTTTAACTAATGGGTACAAAGGACCCTTTCTGCACAATGGAGACCAGACTACTGTGCTAATATAAATAATATTTAAGTTATTTTTGCAGTATCACATAGTTCCATGGGGAACGATAGATGCAATAGTAAGGGCTAGTAAGAACATGAATTTAGTAAACACATATTTTCTGTATTCATCCCATAATTAGATGAACAGCTGCACAAGATGTTAGCATAACATGCTTGAAGGCAACTGTATCTGAAATTTTTAAAAAAAGTAGTTAAAGCCAGGATTTTATTTACTTTGGTAATTGTTCTTTGGTTATCTGCCCAAAGGCAGGTAGATGGCTACTTCATTTAATTAATCAGCTAGACTACACTAAGAAGGAAATACCACTAAATCACATAAGGTAGATGAATGGAGACTATAGATACTCCCTATAATACAAAGAAAACTGTGTTAAGATGCAGGATAAAGAAAACTATGTACATAAAAAGTATATGTATACACATTAAGGATTCTCCATGCTTTTACATCAGTTGTACATCCACTTAACTTCATGGATTTCAATGGCACTGCTCCTGATTTGGGGTAAGTGAGAGCAAAATCTGGTTCTTGATTGATAATAGGACTGATAAGTGGAGTGTTGTTAGAACTAAGCTAGATGGCAACATAAATTATTATGTACTATACCATATTATGTACCACACCCTGCTTAACATTTCTGGCCTTTTGTTTGTTTCTTTGTTTGATAATTCACATGTTAAAATTTTGATACAAGAGTTTTTAAATCTATATGTGTACTGGACTCTTGAGTGCAGTAATTGGTGGTACATAATTTTAACCGAACTGTCACTCTAAAATGCCCTTTTTAGATTACTTTGCTGATCACTTATTATTTCGTAATCAGTAAGTAGCTAAATCTTTCTGTTTACTTGAAAAAAAAACGGCTTTAGTAATTTCCAATAAGCATACACAGTTGGCCAAATCCTGATTTCCTTACTCTGTTTTTTATTCAGACCAGTTCTCATTGGCTATTTTTGGAAATTGGTGTTATTATAGGCCCAAATCATCATTTGCCCATAAAATAACTCTTTTATAACCTACTACCCCATGAAAAGTGAACGGAATCAGCCTTGTAGAAACTCTTGGAAGTTGCATCATGGGGCCAAGGTCTGTGCAGTGGAGAGAAGAAGAGATGGGTTAAAAGAAGTCAATGATGGTAGAGCAAAAAGGGTGCGTTTACACTTGTAAATTAAGTCGACTTAAACAGGCTTAAGTCGACTTAATTTACTCTGTGTCTACGCTTGAGTTTCCTTAATTCAACTGAAGTAGTTCCTTAAGTCAAATTAAGGAAAAGTTAGTTTGAATTAGTAAAACCTCGTTTTACTTCGAACTAACCCTTAATTTGAGCTAGTTAATTCAAATTAAATCAATGTGGCCATATTAGTTCGAACTAACTGCTTAGTTCAAACTAATCGGCACATTGATCTTAATGCAACTGACTAATTCGAACTAAGCAAGTGCCATGTATGGCACTTGCTTAGTTCGAACTAGCATTCTAGTGGGGGCCATGCTAGTTTGAATTAAGTTAATTTGAACTAACTAAAATTAGTTCAAATTAGTTAGTTTGAATGAACTTATTCGAACTAACTTTTGTAAGTGTAGACATAGGCAAACATTGTCAATGACCAGCAGTGTGAAAATGTCTGAGAAAAGATAGCACATTGTAGTCTTCTTATTCTTTTCTGCAGAGAGAGTACTTATTCCCCAAGAGTCTAGGGTGCAGCTATCAATAAGGGGAGAACTCCTTCACAGGGTCTCCAGCCCCAGCTTCCTTCCCACAGATATGATTTCAAAGATCAGATCCATTGTTTTTATTATTTTAGTAAAACATAGGCATTGCTGTATTGCAGCAGACCCTCAGGCTATGTACACACTAAAGACTTGTCCCGCAATAAATTGTTGCTGGACAAGCAAAGCATTACAACTCTAATGCTTTCCCCCATCCATACATTAATCTTTCTAACATAAAGGAGTGTTCACATGCTCCTTTGCATTTTCGTTAGAAAGAGCAGTGCATGGTGGGCAGCTATCCCACCATGCACTGCCCAGCCAGCCTTTAGGCTGGCAGCGGGGCTCTCTTGCCACCGAGATTGGCGGCAGGGAGGCCCCAGCAGTGGGGTCCCCAGCGGCAGCAGGGCTCTAGCCACCAGGAGTGCCGGCGGTGTTGGCGGCTAGAGCCCCTGTGCCCCGGGGAGTCTCTCAAGCTGCCCAGAAACTGAGCAGTTTGAGGGACTCTGTGTAGCAATTGGGCTCTAGCCGCCGTGAGTGCCAGCACTAACGGCAACTGGAGCTCCGTGCCTACTTGTCAATTTCACTGCTCTGCTAGAGCAGTGAAATTGACAAATATGACAGCTCCAGAGTGGCTTCCACGGGTACTCTGAGACATTTCCGGAGGCTGT
Source organism: Pelusios castaneus (assembly GCA_007922175.1). NCBI lineage: Eukaryota > Metazoa > Chordata > Testudines > Pelomedusidae > Pelusios > Pelusios castaneus. The sequence goes on along the minus strand of ML685769.1, from coordinate 34,429,714 downwards.
CTAATCCGTAATGAGTGTACACACACACTCAGTTGCGGGACAGACGATCCGTGGTAAGCATTGTAGTGTGTACGCTCACAGCCTCATCCCACGGTAAAGCTGCTTACCGCACGATAAGGCTGTAGTGTGTACAAGGCCTCAGTCTAGTTACCAGTTCCAGGCGCTTTGGAGGGAAGTGGAAGAATCCTTGTCTTAGACAGTACAGGAAAGTGTCTTCCTAACCCCATGTAGTTAATGATTGCTTTATGCTCAGAAGCATAACCCATATAAATATATAGGGTGAGATTTTTTAGAAACACTTAAAGGAACTAGGTGCACAATATCCATTGACTTTCAGTGGGAGATGGGTGCTTACCTCCTTCAGATGATTTTGAAAATCCTCTGCTTCATTCTTTTTTCAAACATGCTAAATTCTGGAACTCAGTGATACCTTGTGGCAATGAGATTCCCAGGTAAATTATGAAGCGGGTAAGAGATATTTTTCATCACTTTTTGAATGTGTTACTTTTGAGTATATGTCCCTTTCATCTTGTATTACAAGAATGGAAACAATTTGCTAACCGATATTTTACATTCTTCTCTCATTCCCCCTCCCTGCACCGTCTTAATCATTTCAATCTTTCTTCATATGTAAGCCTTTCCATGCTGTGAATCATTTCATTATTTTATTTATTAAGCACTTAAAAGGACTGTGGGATTTGGCACAATATGTATGAAATGATTTTAGTCCAAAAGCAATTAATGCATATTATTACTGTAGAGCAGTTTGTAAGTCTCAAACAGCAGATTTGTGTTTGACTTTATTCAGCAAGACTGTTTTAGAGATGGCATGCACTAGCTCTACAGTACACGATAATGCCACATTCAGAATGACAGCGGTCCAAGGCTTGGGGCAGTAAATGCTTCTTGAGATATGTTCAATTGCTGTTTAACTGTGTTTAGCCTAAGGTGCAGAGAAAGAAGTCGCTGATGCTTTCAAAAGTGTTTAAGTATTTTAATAGTGTCTTGGCATGTCAGACAACGCCACAGTAGTGATGGGGGTGCAGTTCACTGGATTGCTGCAATTAGAAGGCAGGGATTTCCATGTCAGTAATGTTGTAGCTACTACATCTTTGCTCAGTTTTCTTAAGTGTATCAGTATAGCATGCAACATCTCAGCTACATTCTACATTGATATTTCTCTGATCATAAACAGTAGTTGATTCTTGGTTCACTTTCTGGTCTCTAGTCACACAGTTTATAAATCAGACTTCCATTTAATATGTAAACTATGATCACAGGCTCTTGTTTAATTATGCAAACTTAGTATTCTTTCCTTTCTAATTATTATATGCATCTCAGGTTGCAATATATTTATATAAGGACGGTAAGGAAACAGGGAAGTAAAAGGGGAGGAAAGGAAATGTAGATGGACAAAAAATATGTTTTGAGCCAACCTCAAATTGACTATGCTGTCAGTGAGAGAGCAAGAAAGAAATTGGTTACTCTTTTTATGGCTTCCTGGAAACACTGCAAGGACATAACTTACAGGACCTTGACAGCTGGAACTACAGAGTGTTGTAATAGAGTGAGTTCATGCAGGGGCGGCTTCAGAATCTGCATTCATATCTTCTGGTATTCCCTTACATGGCAATGTCTACTACTCATAACTCCACACATAGATGATTCCTGCTTTAGATATTATGGACTGAATGGTGTTATTTAGGCAAGCCATATGTTGGGATTGGCGCAGAGCCACACCTGTCTTGGAAGAGTTTTGGGGAAAGAAGTGTGTGCCTCAAGAAGGCATCCCAACACATAATGGGTATGTGCAAGCTGTACCATACCTTTTTCCCATCTTCAAAGCGTCTGACGAAGTGGGATTTTCTCCCACGAAAGCTCATGCGATAAATAAATCTGTTAGTCTTTAAAAGTGCCACAGGACTCTGTTCATACCTTATATGTAGATGTGGGGGTAAGAAGGCAATAATTCCATGACTTTTGGGGATTGTTTACACATCTGGGGGCATGGCTGTGGACCTGTGCATGCAAACCACTGAGCAGAGGGATTGTGACCTTCCCAGCCTTTTTGTGTGGTATGAAAGTGGAGCGGGGATGGCTCCAAACATGTGCATGAACAGAGAAAAATCTGCAGTTTATCTGGTGACAGCACTGGACTATGTCTCAGAAGACCTAGGTTCTGTTCCTAGCTCTGTTGCTGATCTTGGGCAAATCATTGTGCCCATCTCTATACTTCTGTTTCCTCATCTATAAAATGGGGATAATGAGACTGACCTGTTTTGGAAAGGGCTTTGAGCCCTACCGATGAAAAGAGCTACAGGAGCTAGGAATTATTAATACAGTGCTGTCTGTGACCACAAAGCTACATGGGAAGTGATTGTATAGAAATGGTATGTCTGTAGGGATGACCATAATTGGAGTAGATGTACATTATTAATAGTACTTCTGCAGCATGCATATCTGAGTGTCTAAAAGGAGGGTGGTGAATTACAATGTGAGCTAGTTGACTGTAGTATGTGGGCTTTATGCCACTTTCTCTATGATAGCCAGGGTGGTTTATTGCTCCATGCTTATTAACCTTATAGGAAAAAAACAAAACAAAAACAAAGAAACCCAATCATTTTCTTTCGTAATGTGAATCTTAGTTTCTCTCTCAAGTGTTAGGTACCTAGGTTTCCTGATAAGAAACAATCCTTCTAGCCCTAAAGCAACAGCCATCCACAATCACATAAACATGTAAATGAATATAAAGAGCCCCTCTTATTTGCATATTCCTATACAAAGAAATCCAGAACAACACAAGACAAACATTTCAAAAAACAATTTATAAATTCAACCCAATTTAAAAAGTGTAATCAATAATTACATCCATTAATATTGTGTGTGTTGCTTTAGGGAGTACATCAGGGACCTCTACCTAATTTAGATTTTATAAATCAGTGTGCCCCAAACTTTACAAAGTTACCCCCCTACCCCCCAATGAAAATAAAATTAATCATGGCCTCCTGTAACACCAAAATATGCTGCTCTATATCATTTTGTGACTCATATGCTGCATCTCCCTCCCCCAATAGCTCTATGCACCCCTTCCCCACCAGCACATAGGAAAATCGTGATGTAGCTTTTGGCAATATGATACCACTACTTCTCCCATATGCTTTTATGAGTAGTAAAATAGTTTATATTGTCATTTAGCATTATCATTAACTAATGAGTTAGCACCTGCTGAAATGTAGAGGAAAGTTCACAGATGAAAGCTATTTTTTCAGACTCCTACAAACTCAGGCAAACATTGTACATTAGCTGCATTGGCTTCCTGTTTTAAGGTTTTCTTTGCAACCATAACAGTTAGTTGTGAGAGGGAAAGGTCCCTACCCCAAACCCCCCAAAAGTGAAACTGCAAAGAAATTGAGAAGCTTATTTGTGTATACCTAGCTAGTCCTATTCATGCACAACCCCTCAAATGGCACACCTTACATTTTAGGAAACACTTCTGGGAGAGTCTCAACAACATGTCATACAAAAAGGTGATATTTAAAAAAAATGCAAGGTGTAGTAAGACAGTGGGGAAAATGCAAACTATAGGAAGGATACATCCTGCATTATCTGTCCATGGTATTGTAGGCCAGGATGATCCTAAGAGGCTGGAGAAGAGGAACATATATTTCTACAATTTGTGTTATAGGCAGGGAAATAAGTGACAAATGGCAAGAGTGGGCTAGAGCAGCAGTTTTCAACTGCTGTGTTGTGACATAGACATATGTCAACAACTCACCCCAGTGCCAAAGCCTCCCACCCCCATCTAAACGAACCCTTATGGGGTTTTCTTCCAGTGTTGTGGGGTTTCTTCCAGCAGGGAGGTGAATTGCAGCAGCAGGGGACTGCTTGAGGCGGGGAGCTTTGTACTGTGTGTGGCAGCTTTTTTTCAGCAGCAGGAGTTGATTCCTATTGAGCTGCCACCAAAACTTCATGATGGCGGCTTTTCTTGGGAGCGGGGGCACCTCTGTGACCAGAGGCTGAGTTACAGGACTATATGGGTACCTCTACACTTGACTTAATTTACCCGGCATCTACACTATAGTTTCCTTAAGTCGATTTAAGCAACTTGCTTAAGTCGACTTAAGGAAAATAAAGTCAACTTAATGAAAATTAAGTTGACTTTATTAAACCTTGTTTTAATTTGACTTGAGGCTTAATTCGACTCCCTAGAGTCAACTTAAGCCAGTGTAGATGTGGGGTAGCCCTAAGTTGATTTAGGGCTATCCCAGGACTGCACCAATGCCCTCTCTGCTGGGGGGGGGGCACAGGGGGAGCCTGGCATGCCCCCACCCCTGCCCAACCTGCCCCTATGTACAATGGGGCAAATGCTGAGCCCCCTGGCACTGGGCAAGGGGTGCCCCCTCTGCCCCTGTGGACCTGCCCTAGGCCCCCCTAGCCCCTAGAAGTCGACCTAGGCATCCAGTGTGGATGGTCTAGGTCGACTTTGTAAGTTCCCCCCAAAGTCGGCTTAAAATTTAAGTGTAGACTCACTAAGTTGACTTAGCTAAAATCGACTTAAATTTCCAAGTGTAGACATAGCCTATATGACCTGCTTTATGTATCATCTTTCTCACTTTTTATGATGTATTGAAGTGTTAGCTGCATCAGCAAATGCTTGAGTTGGATAGTTTCCTTTTCCAGTGCAGTTGTTTCTAGGCCGGAAAATAATGAGTAACAACATACTGTAGTTTAGTTTTGCTTCATGTTGTTGTTAGGAGTGAAATATTTGACATTTCTGGTCTCTTGCATGCCTAGGTACTCAATAGAGGAAACAATTAGACTGTAAGCACAAGTAACAAGTAATAGGATGATAAATAGCCAATATGGATTTGTCAAGAACAAAGCATGGATTTAGGCATCTGACTTTAAAAATTCTATGCTAAGAAGACAAGGGATATGCAAATTGATAGTAGATTATCTGCAATGAATGCATGGGACAACATGTAATGGAGATGCTCAGGGGTTCTAAACATAACATGGAATGGGGATATTAGCTTCTCTAATATCTATTTTTGTATGGAATTAAAATTGATCAATGCATGCACTAAATGAAAACTTAAAACAAAAACAAACAAACAAAGAAAAAAAACCCCACCCTCTCCCCAAAATACCACATAAGGTTAAAGTATTGTCCCACAAGGATCATTATTTTACTCACTAGCACAGTGATAAGGTTTTTTTTGTTTGTTTGGTTTTGGGTATTTTTTTATTTATCATTAGCATTTTAAAACAATTGTTTGTCTGAATCAAAGGATATGTCTATAGTGTTTAAAAAAAAAAAAAAAAAAAGACCTGTAGCAATAAGTCTCAGTGTCTAACTCAGTTGACGTGGGCTCACTCTAGGGTTAAAAAATAGCGGTGTAGTTGCTCGGCTAAGATCGGAAACCCAGTGAAAGGAAAAGATCTTTCAACTTGGTCTCAAACCTAAGCCCAAATGTATACTGTGTCATTTTAACTCCATAGTATGAGCCTGAGTTAGTCAACCTCAGCTCTGAGACTCACTTCCAGAGATTCTCCCCACCCAACCCCCAATGTTAGACATTCCTATAAAGTTTTAAGATATGGACTGTGATAGAAATCTATTGTAATTTTTTCTTTATGGTTTACCTACCAACTGTGATGACAAATATCTCAACATGTCTTTTCAAATTAGGCTTCTGAGGTGGTAGTGTGGTCTCCAGTAAAGTGTTTACATTTTAAAATTAGTTCTTTATTTAAAAATTGTGTCTCATGGATGTAGATGCATTTGGATGTTCATTATGCTGCAGACAATATAAAAGGTAGGAATTAGTCTATCTGTAAGATAGAGGCTCTTGATTATGAAGAAATAAAAATGTAAGATCATAGGATTTCTTTCCAGACCCCAAATTAGTTAGGAACAGGATTAATTAATTGGTAGGTGACATAATTTTATATAATGGGTATACATAATATAAGATTAATTTACTTTCTAATGCAGAAAAATATTCCTGAAATGCAATATAATGTTGAACATCTTTTGATATGCCATATTATCACATCTAAATAAAACCAGACTCAAAGTCAACAAAGCATTTAAATAATTTTAAACAATCCTATCCCTCTTTAGCAAGGGTGGGATTTTGTAAAACAATCAGGATTGTCGTAGCTCTGCCGCTATTGATACCTGTAGCAGTTTTGAAAATCCCGCTCCAAAATATTCAAGGACATGCTAAACTTTAAGCATAAATGTAGTTTCATCCAATGAGAGTGCTTGTCTGCCTATAGTTTAATCACATGCTTGAATGCATTGTTCATTCATCACCTAAATAAGTATGAGGAGGCAACTGGAGAACAATCACAGTATCCTTATGTGATCAGTTCTACTCAGAAGGCAAATTAGCCATTTAGTATATCATGATAGCCCACTGTAAATTTCTGAATTTAGCCACTAGTGTCATGATTGCAGAATGAAATTGAAAAGAAGCTTTGCATTAATCTGAAATGGAGGAAGGGTTGCAATGAAGTGCCAATAAATAAATAGAGAAAGCAGATCCTTTAGGTGCATGATCCAATGCCTTTTTATGTTGACTGATTCTTTGTGTGTGGGCATTGAATCAGGCCCTGTCTGACGGGTTAAAAAAACCCAAAAAACTAAAATATGCCAGGATAAAAGTAGTTTATTTCAAAATCACTGAAACTATGCTTTACTTATTTTTAATTCTACTTTAAAAGTAAACAAATCAAATACTTGCATTCAATAGATATTTAGAACAATATTAATAGTAATAATCAAATAATAATACACATGATGATTTTCAATGATCATTGTCTGATAATGAATTATAAAATCAATGAGGGACTTTATTAGGAGGAGAAAAGGTAGATCTTTCTCTTGCTCTAAATAAAATTAAGAGGATCTGCCTGCTTAAAAATCAGACAGTATCATATGTGCCTCAGTAATAAATTATTATCCATGCTTCTTACCTTAAGGGAGTGTGAGAATAATTCTATGCTAACAATGATGAACAGCACAATTTTCCTGTTATAGTCTCTGCATTCTGTGTACAACTCCCAGGCAACAGTGGTTTAAGAATTGATAGGCTGACAAATGTCAATATTTCTGTTATCCATCATTGAAAAAGAAAACTGTGGGAGTCATAGCTGGGCCTAAGTTTAAAAGTCTTTGAAAAGCAAAACTTAAAAAATAAAATAAAATAAATAACACTAACTCATTGTCAAGATGAATAACTATCTAGGATCCAATCCTCTTCTTATTGAAGTCAATGGGCTATTGAAACATTATACGACATAGTTTTAAATAGGGAATCCTCTAGAATGTAAAATATTCATGAAATGAACTTAAAAGATGTTCCATGAAAACCTTGGCACTTAGGGACTTAAGTGTTGTAATGCCTAACTTTTAAGCAACTAGAAAATCATGGGCAGTCACAAAGCCTAAAGCTGTGTTCAGGCTTCCTATACAGTGAATGGTGGGAGACAGACACCAAAGAATGTAATTCACAAAAGCAAGAATGCTAGGCCACACCCTCTGTAAACTAACCAATGGGCAATCTTGAGGAGAAGAGTGTATTTTAAGCCCTAAGTCAGCCAGGTGTTCAGTGCCTAAGTCTGGGCTGGAGGGAGGTGCCTATTGCTGTTTCAGATTCTCACTAGTGGTGATGAAGGAAAACCACCACCACTGTTCATAATCTTTAGTCTTGTGATTTGAATACTCATTTAAGATGCAGAGACCACAGATTCAAATTCCCTATTTGCCTGAGCAGGAGAGAGAATTTGAAGAGGTGACTTCCCACCACTCAGGGGAGTGCTTTAACCACTGAGTTATGGGATAATTCTGGTACGGAGCTCTCAATTTCTCCTGTTGAAACTGTTCCACGGTGTATAAATATTTAGTCATGGAGACAGAAAGAACAAGAGAGAGTACATGCACAAGTAACTCTAACGTGGTGTTTACAGCCCTCACCCAGGATCCAGTCTCCTTGCTCCAAGGACTCTGTAATTATTTATACACAGTGGAACAGCTCCAACAGGAGAGATTGAGAGATCTACATAACAATACCCCAAAGCCAGATTTAGAAAGATTAGATTTATATCAGTAAATCCAGGTAAACATCAATTTCATCATTCTCATACAAATGAATGAAAATATAGTTCTATCCATAATTGATATTTGCAGATAGACTAAATAAGAAAAATACTGCTTCAGAACTTCTGAGAGTTTAATTTAAGGATATTTACTTTGTATATTTTGATCTATGTTGCTAATTTGTGTGCTAATGGTTATAAAATGTTAGCTGTTTGAATGTCAACATCTACTGTCATTAAATAATTCTTAGCCTCCCTTATTGATTGACCACCATATAATTTCCTGAAACTGAACATTTAAACTGATAAAAATCTTTTAAAAAGCTGTAAAATAAACATGAATGTTATCCATCTAAAAGTCGAAATCAAATTCTATCAAGCTAATACATAGTCCAATGGTAAGGGCACTCATGGGTTTCCCACATTCCAGGCGATTATCCAAACCACTGGGCTAATGGTTATAGGGAAGTTTGCTCCCCTTAGGTTGTTTTGGGTAGAGTTAGGTGGACTCTGAGCCCACCTACCAGATCAGGCCCTGAAAGCAAGTTAGGTGGGGGAACTACTATCTTATTCTGGTTCATGAACCACACTGGGACTTAGTGGGGGCAACTAGTATCCAGATGCTTAAAATGAAGCAGCAGTGTACAAGGTCAGAGATAGAAGGCACGTAGGGAACTCTTACTGCAGGAGCATAGGCACCATGTGAGTTTAGACACCTACAGGCTTCAGTGGTAGTTGAGTGGAAGCTTTGTGAATACCGCTGGTGCCTAAATCCCTTTGTGAATCTATTCCTTAGTGCTCTATGATAATTAATTGTAACATGGTACAATCTTTTCAGTATAGCTCATAGGGAATACCACTAATAATCCTCTTCAGATAAACATCATGGTGGGATGAACATGAAGGGTGGGATTTCCAAAAGCACTGAGTATGATTGCCATCATAGAAGTCATGGACCAAGTGGGATTTTTTCCATTGATTTAAATGAGTGCACATTTAAAGCATTACTAAGCTCCTGTGAAAATCCCATCTCCAGATTCTACCCATTGCAAATATTTTCATATTACTGGAGAGAACAAATGGTTAATTATGATAAAAAATTAAAGTTTTTTGTTATGTAGGGTTCTTTTTCTTTCGTTAAATTCCAAATAGGTAAATATTTCCCAGAGGGATTTGATAATAGTGAAAAAGATCATAAGGGAAAGAAATGTTAAGAAGGTAACATTGAATAAACTGTATGATATATTGTAATAAAATACAAATCATTTATAACTATTAAACTGTATAATAATATTAAGATAAAATGTGTATAATATATCTAGTAACATAGAGACAGTTTTTTCCACCTTTACTCACGCTAAGTAGTACATTGCTTGAATTAAACTACTATTTTAACTGGAATTGTCATGGAGTAGGGTATTATTTGAGGTAAACCAAGGTATCAGAATTTGGACCAATTGTTTGAAACGTGTGTGTGTGTGTGTGTGTGTGTATGTGTGTGTACAAAATAGCATATTTTTCTAATTCAATTTTAATATAAATCTCAAAATAATTTAACAGTAACACCTTTGTTTAACAGGGCTCAGTATTTCAGCCTTTCTCAGTTGAAAGCCCAGCAGATTTCAGTGAGAGGCCTAGCTGCATCAATAGTTGAAAGATTTTTTTTGCCTCAGAGATCAGGAATTGCTGTATTCCACACAGTACATAGTAGTCACCCAACATTTTCCATTTGGCCAACACTTCCGTAGTCAGGTTCCTACATGCACATGCCATCTTTTGACTGCACATGTTAGACTGAATGGGGGGAAGGGGGACGTTTCTGTGTTCTGATAAATTGCTGCTTGTAATTATTTTTTTTCCCATGTCCATCTATTTACAGATTAGGCCCTGACCCTCAAAAGTCTTTATTTAGGTGTCCAAATGTCTTTGAGGATCTGGGCCTTATGTCTCAACCCTGAGAAAATTTATACACATGCTTAAATACCCACACACTTGCACAAACAATCCTGGTGATAACAGGACTACTCACACACAGCCTGTGCATAAGTGACTTCGGACCTCAGATTCCATTAATAAGATATTAAAATGTGCTTCACAAAGAATCTGAAAAAAGATTTGGGGTTTTAATCAGTTAAAGAAACTGGGCAGCACAAAATTAGGCAGCTGGCTGATTATGTCAGTCTGGGCATCCAGTCAAGTTAAGATTTACTAGCTAATTGTTACCAAATGTTGTCAAAATTATGCCTAAAATAATTCAAGGAGTGCCTTTGTGCCCACACTTCTCAGTAATTTGTGCTACCAATGTCTGGTAGAATTGCACACCTTGTTGCATATGACATATGTATTATTAAAGTTAATATGTGGTTCAGTGTTTTTTTCTTTAAAGATTTTACTAATGCACATTTTATTTATTTATTTATCTATCTATTTATTTATTTTTAAAGTTCATCAATCTCATTTGAGGAAAGGAAGATATTTTCAGTACATTTTTTAAAAAATGGAAATTCTCCTCTGTTTTCAGATTCGAGGCCTCTACCAGATGTAGCCTTGACAGGGAAATGTACTCGAGAGTGCGATGAATATGGTCACTCGGACTCCTGCTGGATGCCAGTTCGCACTTCACCTGAAAGGAAGCAGAAGAGCCAGCCAAAACTCTCCACCTTCATGCCTGTGGATGAACGAGGCAGTCAGGAAAAGCTGGCCAATGGAGAAGCCTCCCTCATGGGTGATCGCAACAGAAATCTCCTGAACAAAAAGTTGACCTCATCCTATGAGACCTTCAATGCAGCTAGTTTCAGCAAAAATGAGGAAGCCAACCCAGAGGATATTCCCCTTACACAGACAGGGGAATACAAGCCATCTCCTGTCAATACTTTAACTAGAAGAGAAGTTTACCTGTAGGTAATAAGGAAGCAACAATAAGATTCATTTATGAAAAACAAGGAAAAGGGGCAAAAGATCTTAAAATCAAAACAATTTAACATGGAAAAGGGCGGAAAAGGAGGCCACCAAAGAGACAAAAGCTTTGTCTGCCACTTCTGCCTCCATATCAGGCATTTAATTATAGTGTCTGCCTGACTCTACTGTACAGTGTAGAAACCATTGTTGTTACTTGCATGTCTAATCTCCCTCAATGATTTTTTTTTTAATTTTCTTAAATTTATGGTTGCAAATTCCTTTCATGGTAACAAGCCTGATTAAAAGAACACAGCACACTGTTGTTACCCTTCTGCTGAAGCATGATTTAAACCGCTCTGATTTTTGTTTGTCATCTGGCTTGTTAAGGATAACAGGTCAGGGAAATATATATTCCAAGCGTATCATCTGAATATTGCTGATCCCCATTGGGGATGATCCTTCAGAAACCGAACAAATACAGAAGTAAATATAAAGAGATAACCATTAACAGGCACTTTTGTGAAGATCACAGCTTTAATATTCTCACCTGAAGCTTGAAGCAACAGAATTCTATTCAGCCTGAGACTGCAGTCCAAAATATGGCATATTTCCCTATGAATTATGAACTCTGGATTCTGTTTTATACATATAATGAACTTTCTATAGGCTTACTTCAGCATAACAAAATTGTCATATGTACTGTAGCATACTAATGATAAACTGTTAAACTCATATTATTTTGGACAAGACGTACATCTAGTTGGGATGATCATAGTAACTAAAAAGGCCAAAGATCGCATTATGGATCAGGGGAATTGCTAAGTATTTGGTCTTGCGTTAGAAATCCAGTGTACCCACAAACATATGCATGAACACATAAATACACATTCATTTACATTTTGCACAGCAGCACAGTCCATAAGCCCAGATGACATACTACTTCAAATGAATTTTAGTAGAATGCCCAAAAGGAACTGCTAAGATGTGTTTGCTGATAATGTTAAAACAAATGCTATATGATATGAAACTGCCAATTCTAGGATATATTTTTAAAAAAGGTTATTTTTTCCAAAAGGGATGTGACCCAGATCACTTTTTGTGGAAGGTGGGTGGGGAAAGAGTGGTGTGATACAGTGACAAGTGTATACTGCAACTCAAGACAAATTTCTTCTTTTCGAAGTGGAAGGTATGCTTGCTAAATCTTTTGTCATCGGTGTTGCAGATTACCAATTGTGTTTGTAAGGTATGGTGCAGGTTTTCTTGAAACATAAGTGCATTAAAACTGAGTCCTGTGCAATATGAAACAATGTCATGATTCAGTACACTTAAGCAAGGTGGTGGGTGATCTGATTGACTCAAGGACTGATAAGATATTTACACAGTAGATTAGGAGAAGTCACAAGGAATCAAAACTCATCATGAGAGGGAAGAGTGCTGGCCAGTGACAATTCTCATAGTATGCACTTCTTAAAGAGCATAGGAAACAAAACTGTTTTTTGTGCAATAAACAGCAACAAAATGTGTAGAACTTGAGTTTGTTGCTTCATAACTGACGATGTAGTTATAACTGAACTCAGAAATTAAGATTAAGGTGACAATCAGTCAATACAATGGGGACAGCCTGAGAAGGAAACAAATCCCTGGGTGTTTAACCTGGCATTAAGGCACGGCTAGATGGCTCTCTAGTAGACTGTAGTCACAATGTAGCTTTGGGTAGTTTCTTGCTTTTGAAGAATTACATAGAATATAACAATAAACAGCCTGAAATATAGGTTGATATATCAATACAACTGATCACAACATTTTACTTTTCAAATTATTTTCTCTATATTGAGGGGTGCCCTTTTGGGCCATTACATTCCCCTCTTAAGTTTTAGTTTTTATTTTGATGCTAGTGTGTGTAGAAGTTAATGATGAATGGGCACATATTATGAAGAGAAAAATACTGTTACAACAAAGATTAATAATTGAACTTTTTTACATTTAATTATTTAAATTATGGAGAGATGCAAATTAGTACCTTATTATGAGACTGCAAAGAGCAGTTACTGCATTGTATAACCTGTAAGTACCTGTTAAAAAAATTCTAAAGATGTTTATGTAATGTATACACAGTTTTATTGCACGCTTCAGCAGAATACAGAATTACATAACAGATGTTCAACAAAACTTTTTTCTTTAATAGGAACTTTTTATTTAATACTACCCTTAAAAACCACTAAGTAGCTTGTTTCAATATATCTTTAAACCCTTTTTCTACAAAGCTAATAATACAGGTCATACAAGACTTTCAAAATAAATGGATCAGCAGTCCCTCACCAGTTTTTGCACCATATAAAAAAGTCATGCCATTGTCATTTACTTGTGATCCTCTCGTTAGATCTAAAATGGGGTGTGAAAAGAATAATAATAATAATAATAATAAATCAATGTACTTTTAAATAGTCACAGTAATTCTAGTAGAACTACCCATCATAACATGTTGATTAGTATTATGACCTGGCATGACACAGAAATACAGTTTGTGTTTGTAATTTATTTGAAATAATTTAAATCTGGTGCCACTCCATGTACAGAGTGCTTTTGTAAAAATAAACACAAAATAAAAGGAAATTAAAAAAAATTTGGAGCAAATGCAAGATATGCACCTGTGCCTTTTATAACTATTGTTATAGTGGAATGGTGGTTGGGTTTGGGCACTGAGTGGGATTGGGCTATTCTCAACTTTTTTGAATCTGAATATTGATCCCTGTTTATTTTCAGATAAATTATGAACAATATATTTTAAAAAATACCTTCTGCCAAACTCAGATAATGGACCAGTCTTTAGAATCTTTGATTATTAAAACCAGATTGTTGTAGTTTAGAGTATGTGCTGCTTTTTTGTTTTTCTTTCAAATTTCTTCATGGAAGGCCACAGCATAGATACAATAGATAAATACATACAGTTATTTAGCAAGGTATCATAAGTTCATTTTGCCAGAAAAAAAATGATAATTTAGTGTCTTTTAATTGCTTTTAACTACCATTCCAATTTGGTTGTACAGTATAAAAGATGTCTTCTTTTCCTACCACAAGGAATTCAAATAAACTTTGCATGCATTTGACATCAGGCACATTTATAGATTTACTCATAACTATATAACTTTATATGTATTGGAGAAGTCTGTAGCAATCTAAAATCTAACGTTCATTCTGGACCTCCAGATCTATTATATTATTCAGTATGATTTCTGACTGGCCTGCTGCCTGAGTTTCAGGGGGAAAAAAAGCTAGACATTTTATTTTTATGTGAGGAAGAACTATAATGGGATCAAATTTACTTGACTGAAAGCCTACCCTAGGAAGTTGTCAAGTAGCAAGTATACAGAGCAAGGCCAAATGAATCTGCCATAAATACAGCTGTCTCTGAAAGATTTACTAAGAAATTGAACAACAAAATAGTTTCTTACATTATATCAGTTATAAATATACAGTGTTTCCTTAAAAAAATGAAAGAGCACAGTGGACAACAATAGAAATGAATGTAGTCCAGCAATTGAACAGAGTTGCTGCCTGAAGAAATAACACATGGAAGAAGGCATCATTTTCCAGTTACCTGGGGTACACTTTCAGACAACTGTTTCCTAAATTTTAAAGCACTTGCATTTAGTGTGGTACGATCTGTTTGTAATATTAATCATTGACTATTGTTCTGCAACTTGGATGTTGATAGTGAAACAGAGAACAATTTAGCATTGTTTATTATGAGTCACTATGCACGCACCTATGCTAAACATGGCAAAATGTATTAAATGCTAGTCCACCTCTATTTATGAAATACTTTACATAATTTAATTTGCTTTTGTACAGGTTTATGTAAATAAATTGCTTGTCATTTTTGTCTCTGCAAATTAAAATATAACATGTTCAAATGGTTGCCTATTTGCCAGCGTACTTTCTCTGAAAGGCTATTTCACTTTGGTAGGAAAGAAGCTGAAAAAATTCACAGGTTAGTTTGAGCAGAACATTCAGACCTATCTCATGCATGAGTTTAAAAAAGGGGGCTATTGTGGTAACTAGCCACTTCAGCTGGAGATGTAATTGTGGCACTACTTTTCTCTATAGTGAAGTACACTATGAGTTAGTTACATTCTTCACTACAAGTTCTAATTACTTCTTGACCTGTTTTAACTGGAGAAATAAATACTTGTATTGTTAGCACTTGTTTACCATTAATGTTGCTAGTGACGTCTCTTTTTAAAGTATTTAGAAAATGTTTACATTAAAGAAAAAAAAAGTAAGTAAAAGTACAGCTGTGCTTATTCACACAATGGAACAGCAATGAATCTCTTTTGAGGGATAGAAAGACATGTCTCTATTTTAAAAAATGTTTTTTAAGTTTGAAAGGTTTAATCAGAAAGGAGGCAGTTCCAGGGCTAACACAAGATTTTGCAGAGCAGTGTGCAAATAGTGCATGCAGCGCCTTTCCCATGTCTGAACCTGGTCCTACCATCTCTGCATACCCACTTTCAATTACAAACAAAGCATTCCCAAGAGCGGAAAAGTGGGAAGAAGCTGATCCTGTAGCAACCAGAATCAAACAATCTTTTGTTAAAATAAAGATATAGGTCCCAACTCATTTCCCTGTCTCACCCGCGTTTTAAAGCCAATTCAACTGTTAAACTGGAAAATGCACTCATGAACCTGACTCAGAGGATAATTAGTCCCTTACTATTTTCCCTCTCTTCTTTTTTCTTCCTCATCCCCTACCATTGTAATTAAAAAAAAAAAAAAAAAAAAGTGCTGAAATTTTCCCTTGAATACAATACTGCCGGAGAGAGCCTGCTTCATCCAGCTGAAGATTTTCACTGAATAATACAAGAAGAAGAAGAAATAAATGCCACCACCTTAGTGGAATAGGCTCTGAATTTTTTAAAATATAAATTGACTAGTACTTCTAATTTTTGTATCTCATGTTGTGTTTATCGACCTCTGAGACAGTACTTTCCCTAACCTTGCCTTATCTCTTCAAGTGCATATGTCAAGCAGGCTTCTACTTTCCCATAAGCAGACATCTAGAATTTGTGTCTTTAGAGAGGTTTCAAACCTTACACCCACCCTAAGTCTCCTGTGTGGCTAGTCATCAACCCCCCTCCAGAGGCATCATTTTAATGAGTAGCTTCAATCAGTCTTTCATGTTTACTTTATACTAATTCTATAAACAGGGCTTGACCTTATGTTTGGTTATTTCATCTTTTATCTTCACTCTTTTCTAATACTGGTTTACAACCTGTATCTAGGAAGGTGATTAAAGCAAGAAAAAATAAATTTCCTGACCTGCAAGATGTGGTAAGACATGAGAAAATAAAATGTGAAAAGCTAACAATTTAAACTCCTTCTTTTACCCTGTCTTCATTTCCCCTGCTTGCTTTGCAGTAAAATGTAAATCTTTGTGCAGTTACTGAATTTAATGAGTGACCTATGCAAAACTAATTTTATGTCTTTTCTGAGCATTCTGTGCAAGGGTGTAGAAGATGCTTATTAATACATAAATGTGCAAGCGTGTACTGATGGATGCATTAACACCAAATTCCAGAGGGGCAGCCGTGTTAGTCTGTATATAGCAGAAAACGAGAGTCCTGTGGCACCTTAAAGACTAACAAATTTCTACAGACATAAACTTTTGTGGGCTCCAATCCACTTTGTCAGATGCATGAAATGGAAACAACAGTTGAGAGCTATATATATACGCATGCCAGAATGAAGGAGTAGCATAAAAATGGCAAGTGTTGACACAGTCAATTCAGTGGGGCAGGTGAGGTTAATTCACACCAGTTGAATAGAAGGTGAGAATATGTGAAGACCGACAATTCCTTTTTGTAGTGTGATAACCATTGCAAGTCCCTGCCCAAAGTTATATAAAGGCATGAAGTTTTAGTTTGTCTAGTGAAACTATGATTCCAGATAGACTGTTCAAAAAAGGGGGAGAGGGAAGGTTCACTTGATATTCAGGGGGAAAGTGCTTGCAATCATATGGTAATATGGCTCAAATTACCAGAAAAAACTGTTAAAGCAAGATGTTCAGTACTTGCACACAGAGAAGAAAGGAAAAAAAAAAAAAGTTGAGACTGAGCCAGTAATGTAAAAGGAACATGAAATCACAAGTTACAACAACTAGAAGAAATCTGTTATTCATCATGGATACCTTAACCTCTTTAATTTATTTTAAAATCTTGCAACAAAAACTACTTATCTACTATGGACCTTGCTAATTAGCAGCAGAAAAAAAACTTTCTAAAGAGAATTTTTAGTAAAGGTACAGTTATTAAGACAAACAAGAAGTACAGTGGCACTTTTAAAGACTAACAAATTTAGCGCATGAGCATTCGTGGGAGAAAATCCCACTTCATCAGATTTTTTCCCCATGAAAGCTCATGCGATAAATAAAATAGTTAGTCTTTAAAAGTGCCACAGGACTCTTTGTTTGTTTTGCTGAATTAGACTAACATGGCTACCCCTTTGGGAAATGGTTGTTAAGATTATAGCTGAAGGATAAAGGAAATATTAAAGTCTTCCTGCATCACTTTTTTTCAAAGTAGTTTGGACCAAGTTTTGCAGAATTTAGGGACAAGCTCAGAGAGATAGCCATAGACTTCAGGGGATAATCAGTGTGAGATGGTGTTTTCATACAATACTTTACAAATGTCAATAGTCGGGTTATTTTTTTAATAAAATGTTTCAAAAATGCATTCATTTATATTAACCTAGTGCCACGTAAGTACACTATTCTATTGAATAACAAAGTCATCGCTTTTCTAAAAGGAGGTATTAGAATCTTCAGTCAACTCACCTTTAGGAGCAAGGCCAGCCCAAGCTCTTTAGTCTCCTTAGGAAAAACTTTAATTTTAGTATCCTGTCCTCATTCCCTTTCCTTCCAACCCCCCACCACCTCCCAGTTTTCTAACTTATTACATCCTTTGTTTCCCTCACTTTAACTGTAACTTTAAACTTCAAATATCTTAGCGCCAGTTAGAAAAGCAAGCTATGTCTGTTTAGTATTTTTCATTTATTTTAACGTTTTCTGTAAAGTAATATTTTTGGAGATACAAGTGTAGCTGAGTTTTGCTTAGTACAGGATCTAAGTAATGGGAAAAGTGGCTCTGATTCCCCTCATCAAAAACGCAGACAGAGGCTAATATGCCCTCTTCCTCTCCCCCTTGTGCAAGTTGCAGCAAGTTTAGTGAGGCCGTAACTTACACCAACTGCAGCAGTTCTGTAACAGTCAAGGGTTTCCAGAGAAGTACTGGTCTTCTGACCCTGGAATACCCATAAAATGGGATGTGTACAGCCCCAATGGTTGATCTGTACCATGTAGGCCTAGGGAATCCCTTTATGTGAAGGAAGTCCCCAGCAGGCTATTTAACTGGATTTCCAGAAGGGACAAAGGTCTGACCAAAAAATGAAGAGTTCATGTGTGTGTATGTATACACTTGTGTGCATGTGCTTTCTTCTCTGTCTTTTCCTTTCCTTTATTCTTTTCAGATAATAAATTTTAGTTTGTATTTTCTCTTCTGTGGCTCCCCAAACTTATATTCCTACAGTTTCTCTATCCTTTCACCTCTCTCTTTTCTGCTTTTTTTAAATGTCTGTTACTTCAGTCTCTCTTCTTCTCTACAGTCTTTCTCTCTTCATGACCCTCTCCACGATCTCCTTCATGCTCTATTTTCTGCCTCTTCAGACATCTCCATCACTTACCCCATCACTTAATCCGTCTCTCCAGTGCTCATGTCTACGCACCAGTTATTCACACTTCCTCCTCAGGAGTGCACACACTTATACATACCCTACAAACTCGCTACCCATATATAGATTGCCCCAAGACAATTAAATATATTCTGTCTCTACCCAGGCAATCAAAAACTGCCCCGCTCTAGCCATATCTCTTCCCCCATTGTAGAAAAAGTGCTGGTGGTTCAAATCCTTTACATGATCTGAGTTCTTTAAAAAAAAATTAGTTGTGTTTAATTTTTATAACCCCTTCAAATCTGGGCAGCTGCATACTCTTTCTGTTCATTGAGGCTGGCACTAACTATGAGACAGTGTTAGATTGTGATGAAATTGGAACAACAGTTAATTTTCCAGAGATGGTATTGTGACCGGGGCCTCCTGGGACACCTTCCTGGATGTACAAAAGTCAGGGCAAGCTGCAAAACCGGGAGCCAAACTCCCCAAACACTGATGGGTGGTACTTAAACCAGTCTCCCTATCAGTCACAAACAGGCCCCTGGTTCCCCACACTGGGTACCAAGAAGTCTGTCCAAAATAGAAACAGCTCCCTTTATTGCACTCCAGCTCCTCTGGTTCCCACTTAGCTGCACGGTCCCTTAAAGATATAGGTTCTCCTGACCCCAAAGGGCCAGCCACAGCACACAGAACAATATAGGTTTGGATCTTACCCAAAATACCACACTGATAGCCAATCCTTTAGCAACTACAACTAAAGGTTTAATATAAGAAGAAAAGAAGCAACATATGAGATATGTTAAAGGGTCAAAGTGAATCACATACATACAAATGATTTAAAGTTCATGAAAAGCAGTTTGCAGGCTTGTTCCTCTGGTAAACACCCAGCATTAGGGTGGGCCTCAATCCTTTGTTCAGTCTCAGAGGAATAGTTCCAGAGATGGTTGTTGGCTGTAGACTGAGGACTTGAAAGCCAAATGGAGTTGGACTTGATGCCTTATATCGTCTCTGGCCTTCTCCATGCTGTGTGCAGTTCTCTCCAATCAAACTGGAGTTGAGTCACATGTTTAAGTCCTAGTGGCTCAACAGGTTTTCTTCTTTATCCTGTTATCTGAGGAGCTTCCTTAATAGGCCCTTAAAGAGACAATGGCTGGGCAGACATTCAGTCTGGGGCATTTTCCCAACCTTACACAAGTTAAAATATAACAATCACATTCCTAACTTCTAATATGAATACAAATCCTACACATAAATTATATAATCATTCCCCACAAATTATTACCTTTCTATTGACACCAAACATGGCATAGCTCCTATGGATTATAACAATCATAAAATATTAATACAAAATAATATCATAAATGGTTCCTTAAATCCTGACAGTGTCACAGGTATCTTTCAAGTTTCAATATGCACTTGAAATAAGGTGGACTCTTATCAAGAAAGCTGGAAGGAGCCAGTTTCAAGCTGCGATGGTACTTTCACAGAAACTATCAAAATTGTTTTAAAGATTTTAAGTGATTTGGTCAGAGTAAATAATGGATTTGTGCTGGGGGAGTGTAATTAAGAGGCATAGTCATGGGAGGAATGACATCTTTGAAAATCAGAGAGATATACGTTGGCTCTTTCAAATGGCCAAAGACATAGGGGAGCCCTCCTCCCCCACCCCTCTGCAGTGGTGAGAGTATGTTTAGTGGAAAGATAAGATGTGTAATGACAGATTAGTAAAGTCAGCAGTTCCATACAACTGGAGAGAAAACTACATTTGTGACATGTATTGGGTCGTGCCTATGGAGAGTTAAAAAAAAACAATCAAGCAAGATATTGCTCAGTGATACTATAAACAGAAGTTTATGCAAAAGCAGTGTTCATGGTGTCTTGAAGGTACAGTTAGGGTGAATAGCACAAGAGCTCTGTAGTGTTGACTGTAGCAAAACAGCTTCAGCTTTAATCCATGCTCATTCTTTATTTTTCTCTTTCTAATTCACTCCCATGATCAGCTGGAATGAATGTAAAATATTTTAAACATCAGTTGACTTTTTTTTTTCCACTTGACATCAGCTTTGCTTTCTTCCATCTCATTCTGAATAGGCAGGAGCACCAAAATATTAGATGATTGCATATTCTTTTCCAGGCTGACCTTTGAATATCTGTCATGCAGGATGTTCCATATTTTTAAGGAACATTAAATCTTGGGAGAAGCCCTCAGGTTTTGCTGTATAGGTGAACCTCAATACTAACGGAGCATTTACAAGTGGGAAAATAAAAAACTCATCCTCAGACAAGAATAATTTCATGCTATGCTGATCAAGTCAGGATTTTTTTTAAACTGAGGGTTTCAAAGTCACTGTAGGATAAAGAGCAAGCCACATGCTGGTTGCAATCCACTAATAACAAACCAGTGCATATAACTTCTCTAATTCCTCCCCCAATAAAGGAAAATATGTAAACATCCTGGAGTCCTGTAAAGTTCATTTTACAGCCCATAAATACAAAAAAGGAATAATGAAGTGCAGGTTAACTTGCCTGATCACACTTTTTGTCTATCTGTCTTAAGTGACATATATGCCCTCAATCTCTGAAAGTGTCCCTTTAATGCTAAATAAGTTGATTTTTCCCTATATTTGATCCCCATTTTATTGCTAATTAGGACTCCCATGATGCATTGTGGCAGCTTAGCGAAAGAGGAGGCTGCAGTGTATCATGGGAGTCAGCCCAAGGAGCTTAACTCACAGGCGAGAAGAAGAGCATGTGATATCCAAATTACAACTCTCAGAGGCATAACAGCAGCTCAGGCAGACAATGATTAATGTCAAACTCACCCAAAATAAACCATTTTGGTTTGGTTTAACAATCAGGAATGTTTTGATTCAGGTTCATCTAGATATTTTGTTTAGATTTTTGGGATGGGAAAAACTCAGTGTAATCAACATTTCCATGTGGGAAACTCCCGTTTAGTTGAAGTCATATTTTCTGTTGAAAAACATTGTCAATAGAAAATTCCCAACCAGCTGTAGTTGTTCTATGAAAGGCTATATAATTCATGATGAGCAGGGGATGCCTATATCCTGGCGAGACGGGGCTGTTAGCACTGTAGCACTAACTCAGTCAGACTCCAGCATCATCAATAGGACAAGCCAATAACCTCAGTACCTCCTGGTGACCGTAGCAATATGGAATGAGGTGAGTTGCAAGATGTAGGAAAGGTAGAAAAACTGAGCTGAGAAAAATGGCAGCTCAGAAGACTGTGTAGTGAACAAAACTCTATTTACTTGGTCTTAATTCTGTATTGTTTCAAGTTTCTCTTTGAACATGAAGAGCAAAGGAGGTGGGAGATGTAATCTCATTAACTGAGTAGGAAATCAAAATGTAGTCAGATGACACTTTGCATACAGTGAGGTTTTTTCAGCTGAGTGTATCTGCCACTATGTTGGATGTCTTGCACTGGGTAATCCTCTATTAAAAAATCAGACAGACTGTGTAAGCATTTTAATTAAAACTTCCCTCTGCCTTTTCTGGGAATAATCAAGACATTTTTTTTCCTGGAAGAAAAAGTGTTTTTGCTTGTCACATTGCTTTAGAAAAAGCAATGTCTTATTAATAGGATTTAAATTTTGAAGAGATTCGGATCTTTCGGATTAATCTGCATTGCACATTAGTCAGCTGCCACATGTACAAACTATTTTTCTTTTAAAATCTGTTATTTTAGGAACTACTGCCAAATGTCTAATGTGAAATGGACACACATTTAGTGCTCAATTCTGATCTCACTAGTAAAAATCAGGAGCAAACCTCTGAAGTTGCTGGAGTTATGCCAGCGTACAAAAGAGCAGAGAAGCAAGTACCATGATGTTTGGCAGGACGCACCATGACAAAGACAGGGAAATGTAAAGCTAAAGCTGATATCTTATTTTTAACTTGTCTTTGTAGGCTAAGCTACTGTACTGTGGTACATTAAGAATACTGAGCCAGGTGCTGTAAGTCAGTGTACTGTAGCTCCATGGATGGTAATTGAGGGCTGTGGCTACAATGATCTATTGATGAGCTGACCTCTAAAAAGATACTCTGCTCTCCAGCCATATTTAGCTGGATATGTTAAAAGAACACCCGGGCTCACATTGTATTCTCAGTCTAAATACCTGCAACATACACCCTATCAACTTTCCAGTCTTGAGTCACATAGGTTATGTCAACACTGACAAGTTAGTTCGAATCAAGGAAGCTTAATTTGAACTAACTAAAGGCATAGCTACACTAGGCTTTAATTAGTTCGAATTAAGGGCTTCCTTAATTTGAACTAATAAATTTGAATAGGCTATTTAGAAGTAAGGGTTAATTCGAAGTAGTTAGTTCAAATTAACCAATGTGGCCATGTTACTTAGTTCGAACTAACCGGCCCATTGAACTCAATGCAATTCGTTAATTCGAACTAAGCAGGTGCCATGAATGGCACCTGCTTAGTTTGAACTAAATTTTTCTAGTTCGAATTAAGTTAATTCAAACTAACTAAAATGAGTTTGAATTAGTTAGTTTGAATTAACTAATTCGAACTAACTTTAGTAAGTGTAGACATAGCCATACAGTTTTGCTGGAATGGAGGATCTGGCTCACTTTGAACAGGTGTGGATGACGGTGTAAGGTGCAAGGTAGTGAAAATTCAGGCTCAAGAACCTACATGATTAGAGACATCATAATCAAATAGGCTACTAAAGAAAACAAAGGACTGACTCTGGTTACCTTATTTGTCCTGGAGCCATAAGCTGTTGCTTGGAAAAACAGTTGATTTCATAGGTGCTACTATTCTTCTGTGGAATTTTGGTTTAAAGTTAAAGGAAAAGCTTTTTACTGTTAAGTCCTGAACTCACTTTTTTTATGGTTCTAAATTCCTCATGTTATATCACGGATAGCACCATAACCAGACCAACCCTGTCCCCCGTTAAGTCAATGGGTGTTCTGATATTAATTGCAATAAGGAGAGGAGCAACCCCCCCCCCCCCATCCCTTCACCCAAACAGCAATAGGGAGCTGCATTTGCTATGGGACTTTGAGCTGTTAGTTTTGCAAGACAATCAGAGACTCAGTTATTCAGGTCTTAAGAGATAACCCGATGGCACCTCAGGAATCAGCCAACTAGTGTGGAGGGGCTGGAGTTCTTGGCTCCATGAAATCTCTTTGTGGGTGCAACTCACCCTCCTTCTAAGGTATCCCTGTAAGGCACTGAGGCAAAAGTCACCTTCAGTCCATGCAACGTAGGGGACAGGAACCATCAAGTCCTAAAGGAGGCCCTGACTATCTGTATTTTATTAATAATTTGTGAATCTAACTGCTGCTAATTATGACAAAAAAGCACCTTATTAGAAGTATTTTAAAACAAAAACTGTTAGTCTAACAAGTGAGAGATCTTGAAAGTTTTTAAAATCCCACACTAGGGAAGCAACAGCTCTGATTTCAGCATAATGGTTATACATACAGTAGAAATAAGGGACCAAATTCATGTAACCCCCCCCCCCAACTGATTTGCACAGGAGTAACTTGGAGCAGAATTTGACCCATCAGAGTGCCAAGAAGGAGAAAAGGTCACGTTCTGTCATGACGAAACCCTTTGAATATTCAGACTGACTTGCTCCTCATATGGTCTTGGCTGGGACATCTGAAACTCTGCAGCTCCTGAATCAGTGTTTCAAACCAGTTTATTTTAAAAACTAGACCGATGTGAGCTCCTCAGAGGATCCATTGAAATCCAATCTTATTTTCACTTTCTTTATGTATTATTTATCAATATGCACTGTTTGGGCACTACTGTATGTTACCAAGAGATGCCTCATCCCAGTGGACTGAGAGAACCAATTTTCCTTTGACAAATGTTGACAGTTTCCTCTCTTGAACTTTTCCAGGACCTTCCTTATTTTTGCTTGCTGGCTTTAAAGTCACTGCAGAGCTAGGTATCCCCTTGCTCTCAACAGCACTTAAAAAGACTTTAAAAAGTGCTTCCTGGGGAGAAACAACAGCAGTCAGTGTTGAATTAACACAGGGAGGGCTGGAGACGCACATGGCAGCAATAACTCTAGCCTTTCTTTTTTGCTTCCTTAAAAAGAGATAAAAATACACAGCAACTCAGCAGCAGAAGTGGCATCAATTTAGTTCAAAGAAAGAAAATACAGCCAGATTTAACACTGGTCTTAGGACACCATAAGTGCTCCCAGCAGCTATTTCATTAAAAACATGCTATTTAGGGACTTTTTAAAGTGTTGATTTGTAACCCAACAGAATGCAATGAGTCTTATGACCGAGAATCAATTGGTCTTATATTCAGGGGTGGTCTTAGGGATTCTGGGCCCCCAGGCAAAAGTTAAGGATGGGGGCCCCCACATGATATGGGGGGCATCCTTGATTGTTGCCCTCCCCAGCATGGCCCCCACCAACCCCCCCAACATCTCCCCTCCACCGGCCTCCCCGATCCCCCCCAGACCTCTCCACCCAACCTCTCTGGCCTCCTCTGAACTCCCCCAGCCCCAGCCTCCCTTTGGTCCCCTCCATGCCAGCCTCTCCAGCCTCCCCCCTCCGCCCCCCATGCTGACCTCTGTGGGGCCACCTCCAGGTCCCCGTGCCCCAGCGCTGCCGCCGGTCCCTGGCCACTCTCCCGTAGCTAACTTCTCCGGGGCTCCCACCATGGCCCCCTGCAGCTGTGGCTTGGGGGTCCTTGGCAGTTGCCCTACCTGTTCACCTGCTAAAACTGCCTATGCTTATATTCAACTGGTAAAAGTCAGCATAGCTCTGCTGAAGTCAATGGAGTGACATGGGTTTGAATCACCTGAGGATTTGACCCATAGTGTTCAGATGCTATTTTATGGATTACTGAAAGCTCCAACTAAATTCCTATTTTAAAAATGTAGCAAACAGATTGTTTTTGTGGGATATTTTTGTTTTAAAAGATGTGTGCACCATCCCCATTACTATATTTGAAAATTGGTTTCTTGGCTCACACAAATTTTTCCATAATGTTTTCAGTGCACACAGTGTTAAATGTTCCAAAGGGTAGCTGTGTTAGTCTATTGCAGAGAAACAAGCAGAGTCCTGTGGCACTTATAAAAACTAACAGATTTATTCATCGCATGAGCTTTCGTGGGAGAAAATCCCACTTCGTCAGATGCTTTGAAGATGAGAAACTTACAGAATGGGGGGAAGTTTCCTCTTATTCTGTAAATTTCCCATCTTCAAAGCATCTGACAAAGTGGGATTTTCTCCCACGAAAGCTCAGGAGATAAATAAATCTGTCAGTCTTTAAAAGTGCCACAGGACTCTGCTTTTTTCTCTACAGTGTTAAATGTGTGTCAGCAGCATGCACGCTTATTATCAGAAAAGCTCAGGTAAATGATTTTTTAAATTATATGAACATATATATTAAACTCTGTGGGAAGGAAAAGGAGCTTGTTACACTCACATGGTTAGGTCCTTTGCTGGTATAAATTGGCTGGGTTCCACTGAAGTCAGTTTACACCAGCAGAGGTTCTGACCCATATTATGTATTATAATTAAGGTGGAGCCACAAAGGATTTTCCAGCATTTGTCTCTAAATCTGAGGCTTACCTTTCTAGACATGCTGTGCACCCGCAGCTCCCACTGAAATCCCTCTATGAGTAACCAGTGCACAAGGGCCTTTTTCACCATTAGTACAATGCAGATTGCTTCCCAGCTTCCTCTGGGTGCAAACAACCCAATTCCTCAGGGCTGGCTGGTGTCTGGCAGGACCAAATCCTGCCTTTGCCTCTCTTCACCCCATTCCTTTTGCAGCAGACACTGAGGCTATGTCTACACGGGGTAATTAAGGTCAACTTAAAAAAGTTGACTTTAATAAGTCGACTTTAAGTTGACTTTATTAAGTCGACTTAGAGAGTCCACACTGGACTCCCAAGTCGATTTAAAGGGGGCCTTACTAAGTCGACTTAGAGAGTCTATACTGGACTCTCTAAGTCGACTTGTTCGGTCCAGGGAGAGCCAGCCCTGCACGGGGCTGACTTTCCCCAGGGCAGCAAGCCCCTGAGCGGTCCGGGAGAGAAGGGACCACTCGGCTTCCTTCTGCTCGGGATGTCTCAGGTCCCGGGCAGAAGGAACCCTCCTAGCCTGGATATTCGGGTCCCGGGGAGAACTTCTCCAGGACCTGAGTGGTCCGGGCCAGCAGGAAGACCTGGAGACCCATGCTCCAGCTGCCGGCTGCTGAGCAGCTGGAGCGCAAGCTCGGACCCGCGCTCCAACCGCTCAGCAGTGGGCAGCTGGAGCAGGGATCCCGGGACCCGTGCTCCAGCTGCTCGGTAGCTGGAGCACGGGTCTTGGGGAGAAGGGAGCCCCACACTTCCTCCTAGCTGGGATCCTGCGGTCCGGACCAGCTGGCCATTTACCAGGTGATATAAAGTCGACTTTGAATTTCCTTAAGTTGACTTAAGCAGCTGCTTAAGTCGACTTAAGGAAACTGTAGTGTAGACGTGGGGTAATTAAGTCGACTTAAGCAAGCTTAAGTCAACTTTATTTTCAAGTGTAGACGCACCCTGAGGGAGCAATCCCTGCCATCGGCCAGGTGAAAGATCTACAACTGTAGCAGGTTCTTTTGTGCTCTGCGCCACAGCCAAACCTCAGTAACTATTTAATGCTAAATTAAACACAGAGACTAAAATACAAGCAATTAATGACCAAGCATAGCTGTATTGGACTAAAACACGTCAGAGAGAATATCAGCAATTGAAATCTAACTGAAAGGTGCAAGGACTAAAGATGCTGATCAATATCTCCATATGTGGGTGCCTAACAATTACTTAAAAACTATATTTTGGTACATAATTAAAGTGGCATAGCCCTCAGAAGTGCTGAAAAGCCATAGCTCAGTTTATAGTTAGAAGGAGCTGCAGGGACTCAGCACCTCTGAAAATCAGATGGTTTTAGATGCAATTTGCCAAGAAGGGCAGAATTTACAAGCATGCAGAAATACAATCTGTATTTATACCCACGTATGGGTAACTGCATGTGCAAAATGAGTAACTGTGCATGCAAATGGAAAATTAGGCATGCACAGTATAACAGTAATGGTTACCTTAAGAAAATACTGAGGTTTGGCACTGCTTCTTTCATGGAACCCTTGGGTGCATCTACACTTACAAATTAAGTTGACTTAATCTTGCTTAAATCGACTTAATTTAATCTGCATCTACACTACAATTTCCTTAAGTCGACTTAAGCTGCTGCTTAAATCTACTTAAGGAACTTTAAAGTCGACTTTATTAAACCTGGTTTAAAGTCGACTTTACTGGCTAAATCGACTTTATAAAGTCAACTTAGCCAGTGTGCATGTAGATTAGCCCTAAATCGACTTAAAGTCAATTTTATGGCTCCAGGGCTCCCCCACTGCCCTCCCTGCCAGGGTGGCTGGCACAGCCAGAGCCTGGTGTACCCCCGCCCACAGGGCAGGACACAGCCCTGCCCACCCCGCTCCTATGCCCTGCCAGTGTACCTGTCCTGATCAGCCCCCATTGTACCCAGGTACAATGGGGCAAATGCTGAGCCCCCTGGAACATGGCAAGGGGTGCCCTCCCCCTGCCAGCATGGACCAGTCCCAGGTCCACCTAGCCCCTAGAAGTGAACTTAGGCATCCAGTGTGGACGCTCTAAGTCTATTTGGCCGGGTCCCCTTTAAATTGACTAAATTTTTTAGTGTGGACATGCCAAGTCGACTTATTTGGTTATGTGTAGACATAGCCCTTGAAATACTACAAAGTGGCAGTCAGCTGTCATCTTCAATTGCATCTTTCACCGAGTCATTACATAAAAGCCTTCAATCCTGCTGTGGTGGGATTACTGAACTTTGAGTCCCACTCTTGTCGCTGATTTTCATGTAGCATCTCATCAGCATATTTTGTGACAGGTTTTATTGTCTTTCCTGATATCTTTTTGTTCTTCCTAGTGTCTCGGTATTGTCCATTAAATGGTCTGTAACCATTTTTGGACACTCCAGCTCAGAGAAATTTTAACAATTCAGATTATCTTGTAATTGCTGTCATATCACTGCAATTTTGTCATTTATAATTTCAAATTCAGGAAATGTTGCTTTCCAAACTGCACTGGATTTGTTTTCTAAAGTCAATTTGCTGATGTTGATCAATTAAGAAATAGCATTACCATCTATCTAGCCAAAAACTAGCAGTTTTACTTATTTTCACTTTGTAAATGTTCTTACTCAGTAACATATCTATATGTGATTATACAGTCTAGAAATCAGCTGAGCTCCAGCTTTTAATTTGCATCTCACCTTGACCAATTTGTTTGTTCACTTGTCATGAAACCTGTGATTGGAGCTGAACTTTCATAGACCATTTGGCAACATGAAAAATCATACGCACACCTCTGTTTGTATTACAGTGTTGTTCATCCACAGTCTGGAGACAGCGACTTTTGTTTCCCTTCCTCCAGTGCCTCACTAACAGTGTGATGACACATAAAGTAAGGCAAAATCAACATTGCTATGAAGCAAGTAAGCACCAGGCTCTATAATATAAAGTATTCCCTATCTTTTAGTTAAAGAGAGAACTGGTCTGAAACTGGGCAGTGTGACCTTTCTGATCTAGAGCTACAACCACTATTAGCCAGAAAAGTGGCCATTAGTCTTTTGCCTTTATAAAGATCAGTTGTTATGGGGGGGGAGGGGTTTGGTGCTATATCATTGACAAATAGTTTAAAGGTAATTTTATTGGACTACTGGGGAAACGTACATTTCTCCATTTAAACTTTCCTTGACAAAACACAAATGGTATTTTTGTCGAGGCAAGGATGTCATGTTAGAATCTGTTGTTCTGTAGGGTGAGGCAAATATAGCATCCCCATGTTACAGTATATACTTGTCCTAAATATATGCAGCACAATGAAATATAAAATAGTCTTAGAGTTATATAACTGACCATATTTCTGTAACAGGATATGCCCAAGGAATGTATATTAAAAAATTGGGGCACAGGGGATGAAATTAAAGATGCTGTATTTTTGCTGATGTAATCTGCATTAAAAAAATCAACCTGTTAATTTATCAAGAAGAGAGGTTGCTTCGAGACTCAATTTTCTTATGTGTAGCAATGTATATACTTTTGTTCAGACATTTATACAACAGATGGTGATCTGTGCATATCTGGACTTACATACACCTCATATAAGATGAGAAGTTCCAAAGTGGTATAGCCATGTTAGTTTAGTTCAGCAAAACAAACAAGGTTTTGGTGGCACTTTTAAAGACTAACAAATTTATTTATTGCCTGAGCTTTCATGGGAGAAAATCCCACTTCAACATGATGAAGTGAGATTTTCTCCCATGAAAACTCATGCGATAAATACATTTGTTAGTCTTTAAAAGTGCCACCAGACTACTTGTTTGTTCTCCCTCATATAAAACATGTTACCTCTCTATTCCACATCCATGTCATCATAGAACAATAGACAATAAACTATGGGCCAGATACCAGCTACAGCTCTGCTCGTAGTAGGAGGTGGGCAGAAAATGACCACATGGTCTCAGCTGAGGGGGGTCTTATCAATTGGGCATAAAGCTAGCATATATAGCCAGACCTAGGGCCACATTAAACTGGTATAAAAAGGCTCAGCTGCCTTAGTTGCAGTGGAACTCTGGATTCACACAAACTAAGAATTTGACTTATTCTTTTTGAATTTCACTCATGTGCCTAACTGATACTTTAGGGCTTCTATACATATTGCTTTTGAGCTCAGAGGCAGTGGAAAACAGGGTTAAAATTGCAATTGCTTCATAAAGTATCCTTTACCACATAAAAGTAGTCTTGAAAATATATGCCAGAGCTGGTTTCAAGGTGGAAACAAAAAAGGTGCCTTAGTTCCTCTGAGACAGGGAGATCAGCTTAAAAAAAAAGATTTCAGTGTGTCTCCCAACTTGTGACAGTTGAAGCACAACACTGGATACATTATAGAATCAGCTATGTCTACACTAGAAAAAGTTAGGTTGACTTTGTTAAGTCGACTTAATAAGGTCAACTTTAAGTCGACTTAAAGGCAACCTTATTATGTTGACTTAACAAAGTGGTTACCATAAATGGGGATTTAGTAAGTCGACCTAACTGCCCTTAAATTGATTTAGTAAAGTCGACTTAAGGGTTAATCTATGTCCACACTGTGCTTAAGTTGACTTAAGGGTTAGGTCGACCTAACCGGCGGTTCTTATTAAGATGACTTAAGCTTTCATTAAGTCGACTTAAGGAATTTCTTAAGTCGACTTAATGAAAGCTCAGTGTGGACAGGGAATAATTTAGGTTGACTTAAGGATATTTAAGTCGACCTAAATTGCCAGTGTAAACATACCCATAGAATCATAGGCTATGTCTATAGTGGCAAGTTAGTTTGAATTAAGGAGGCTTAATTCAAACTAATTAAAGCCATGGCTACACTAGTCTTTAGTTAGTTCGAATTAAGGGCTTCCTTAATTTGAACTAATAAATTTGAATAGGGTATTCGAACTAAAGGGTTAATTCAAACTAACTAGTTCGAATTAACCAATGTGTCCATGTTAATTCGAACTAATTTCTTAGTTCGAACTAACTGGTCATTGAAATGAATGGGGATCGCTAATTCAAACTAAGCAAGTGCCATGAATGGCACTTGCTTAGTTCAAATTAACTTTTTTTAGTTTGAATTAAGTTATTTCAAACTAACTAAAATTAGTTCGAATTAGTTAGTTTGAACTAACTAATTCGAACTAATTTTAGCAAGTGTAGACATAGCCATAGAAACTGGAATGGACCATGAGAGGTCATCAAGTCCAATCCCCTGCACTAATGGCAGGACCATCCCTGATGGAAGGACCATCCCTTAAACCATCCCTGAGAGGTGCTTGTCTAACCTGCTCTTAAAAACTTCCAAGGACGGAGAATTCACAACCTACCTAGGCAACTTATGACAGTGGTTAATCACCCTGACAGCTGGGATTATTTTTCCTTATGTCCAACCTAAACCTCCCTTGCCATAATTTAAGCCCATTGCTTCTTGTCCTATCATCGGTTAAGGGGAACAAATTTTCTTCCTCCTCCTTGTGACAACCTTTTAGATACTTGAAAACTGTTATCATGTCCCCTCTCAGCCTCCTCTTTTACAGCCTAAACAAACCCACTTCTTTCAAACTTCCCTCATTAGTCAAGTGTTCCAGACCTTTAATCATTCATGTTGCTCTTCTCTGGACTGTCTCCAATTTGTCCACATCTTTCCTGAAATGAGGCGCCCAGAACTGGACACGATACTTCAGCTGAGGCCTAATCAGGGCGTAGTAGAGTGGAAGAATTACTTCTCATGTCTTACTTATAATATTCCTGTTATACATTCCAGAATGGTGTTTGCTTTTTTTTGCAACAATATTACACTGCTGACTTATATTTAGCTTGTGTTCTACTATGACACCCAGGGTGTGTCTACACTTGTAAATTAAGTCGACTTAAGCAGGCTTAAGTCGACTTAATTTACTCTGCGTCTATACTACAGTTTCCTTAAGTCAACTTAAGTTGCTGCTTAAGTTGACTTAAGGAAATTTTAAGTAGACTTATTAAGACCTGCTTTTATTTTGACTTACTGGCTAAGATGACTTTATTAAGTCAACTTAAGCCAGAGTAGAAGCACAGTAGCCCTAAATCGACTTAAAGTCAACTTAAAGGGCCCCCAGGGCTCCCCCACTGACCCCCTCCCAAACAGAACCTGGCGTGCCCACCCATAGGGCAGGACACAGCCCTGCCCACCCCGCTCCAATACCCTGCCCCTGTCCCTGTCCTGCTCAGCCCCCATGTACCTTGGTACAATGGGGAAAATGCTGAGCTCCCTGGCACTTTTAAAGGGGTGCCCCCCCCTCCTACCATGGACCACTCCCAGGTCCACCTAGCCCCTACAAGTCGACTTAGGCATCCAGTGTGGACCTAAATTTAGTTTAATTTAATTTAAGTAAATTTAATTAAAGTCGACCTAAATTTACAGTGTAGACATGCTAAGTTGACTTATTTGACCATGTATAGACATAGCACCAGATCCCTTTCTGCAGTACTCCTTCTTAGGCAGTCATTGCTCACTTTGTGTGTCTGCAGTGGATTATTCTATCCAATGTATGTCTGCAATGGATTATTCTATCCTAAGTAGAGTACTTTGCAGTTGTCTTTCTTGAATTTCATTCTATTTACCTTAGACTATTTCATCAGTTTGTCCAAATCATTTTGAATTGTGATCCTATCCTCCAAAGCACTTGCAACCCCTCCCAGCTTGGTATCATCCACAAACTTTATAAATGTACTCTGTATGCCATCATCTAAATCATTGATGAAAATATTGAATAGAATCTGACCCAGAGCTGATCCCTACAGTACCCTGCTTGTTATGTCCTTCCAGCATGACTGTGAACCATTGACAACTACTCTCTGGGAGTGGTTATCCAACCAGTTTTTACACCCATCTTATAGTAGCTGCATCCAAGTTGTGCTTCCCTAGCTTTTTTAATGAGAAGTTGATGCAAGACTGTATCAAAAGCCTTACTAAATCTAGATATACCACATTTACCGCTTCCCCTCTATCCACAAGGCTTGTTATTCTGACATAGAAAGCTATCAGGTTGGTTTGACACAATTTGTTCTTGTCAAATCCATGCTGACTCTCCATTAAGACCATATTCTCTTCTAGATGTTTGCTAATTGATTCCTTAACTATTTGCTCTATTATTTTTCCTGGTGCAGAGGTTAAACTGACTGGTCTATCTTTCCCTGGGTTGTCCTTATTTCCTGTTTTATAGATTTGCACTATATTTGCTCTTTTCCAGTCCTCTGGGTCCTCTCCACTTTTGCATGATTTTTCAAAGATAATAACCAATGGCTCAGATATTTCCTGAATCAACTCCTTGAGTAGGGTTTCTGGAGGGAAGGAAGATTTAAAATTACCATATGTGGTTACTGACTCAGCGAAAGAACAGGGCTGGTTGAATGTTTTACACTTGTAAAGAACATAACCATAATGGGACACAAACCTGAAATTAGAAATTGCAAGACTAAAGGAAGTACATGTACAATCTGTTCAAGTGACATATGACGAAGATTACTTCAGTGAATCTAAGATACAGATACATTTCTAAACTAAAACTAGAGAACTGATGTGTCTGTTTTGCATTAATTATTGTAATTATTTACCACAATACTGCTCCAAAGTGCTTTTTGGTTTCATAGTGTGTTAGTCACTGTGCAACAACACAATTGCATACTATGAGTAGACTTGGAAGGATTAAATTTTTAATGATAAATATTTATTTCACCATACATATACAAACAAATGAAAATATATTACTATCAAAAATGAACAGCAGATTCTCACTTATAAAGAAAGATGCTAATTTACTTCATTTGCCACCAATGTGACTTCTGGTGGAATTTTGTGTCCAGTTCTGGTGTCCACGGTTCAAGAAGGGTGTAAAGGATAAAGGAGAGGGTTCAGAAAAGAGCCATGCCAATGATAAAAAGATTAGAAAACCAGACTTATAGTGATAATGTCAAGGAGCTCCACATATTTTGCTTAGGAAAGAGATGGTTAAGGAGGCACTTGATTACAGTCTATACATATCTACAAGGTGAACAAAATATTTAAGAATGGGCTCTCCAATCTAGCAATAAAAGCATGATCCAATAGCTGGAAGATGCAGTTAAACAAATTCAGATTGGAAGTATGAAGAACTCAGAGCATATCTAAGAGCTAATGTTAGCCATAACAGTGCCCAAGTAACTGTGTGGATTTGCCTCCAACGTCACCTTAATGCTACTAATAACTTGAAAATTCCAGTTGTCCCTTCAGATATATAAATAGTATAGTCTTCCCTTACATATTTAAAAAAAAAACAAAACTTGTCATCTAAAGGAAATGAAAAAGAGTATTCATCATTTCTCTTGCAAAACAAAGATTCGGTACACACACACACACACACACACACACACCAATATGTGTGTATATGGGTATCCATGTTCCATGTGTGTGTGTACACTGAATCTTTGCTTTGAAAGAGAAATTATGAATACTCGTTTTTTTTTAAATTTCCTTCAGACCATTGGCTTTTTTATATGTAAGGGAAGACTATACTCAGGAGGAATTGATTTAATAATTTACCAGACATTTATGGAGAACCGGAATCACACGCTATCTTATCCCAGTGATTGACCTAAAATTGAATGTGATGTTACTTTCTTTGTATATTTTTCTTAATTACTATGCTCAATTTCTCAGATTATCTATACATTTTAATACTTTTTTCTCTATAAATTACAGTTTTTATGTTACCATGGTAAAAATGGAGTGTAATTTATTTTTTTAAATGGTTCATGTAAGGAAGAATTGGATGGCAATAGTGGCTGCTTATAATATTTCAGCTTTTCAATTTATACATTAAAATGGTATAAAAACATTCCTGAATTAATACTGACAACATACCTGTGAGACAAAGCAGTATTATTAGTCTCCTTTTGCAGAAGGTAATAGAGTCATAAAAAGAATAAATGTTTTTTCCAGAATTATACTGCAAATTAGTAACAGAGGTGATAACATATAGGATTCTTGATTCACAGTCCTCTCAATTCAAGAGATAGCACTCTTATTCTAATCTATCTCAGGACAGTTATTTATTTATTTATTCATGACTAAATACATTAGAACATGACAGCTGTTCAGTGATCTATGGAAGTTAGTTTATAGCTTCCATCCAATTCCTAGCTGACAGGTATCCATATCACAAAACTGTTATCATTGGCATAAAAAGTAACTGGATTACCCTTAAATCAACAGTTGGGTTCTTACTCTCATACAGTATGTCTACACTTCAATAAGATACCATGAACATCCACACTGCAATTTTATAGCCTTGCAACCTGAGCATGTGACCTCAAGTCAGCTGTGTACACATATCCATAGAATTTAAGGCATAAGTGTAGGCTGGGGACTTAGCTCACCCCCATATTAAACCAGCCTTGGGTGAAAGTCAGGAATTTCACCACTAAAATCAGAAAAAAATGCTCCACTGCTGGTAAAACACACTCCCACCTCAAAAATGCCCCTTACAAGAGTTATAACACAAAGGGTGCATCTACACTTACAAATTAAGTCAACTTAAGGGCTGCGTCTACACTGGCAAATTAAGTCGACTTAAGCTTGGCTTAAGTCGACTTAATTGGCCCTGCGTCTTCATTGCACTTTGCTTAAGTCAACTTAAGCAGCTTGCTTAAGTCGACTTAAGGAAAAAAAGGCGACAATGAAAATTAAGTCAACTTTATTAAACCTGCTTTTTACTCGACCTAAGGCTTAATTCGACTTTCTAAAGTCGAATTAAGTCAGTGTAGCCTTGGGGTAGCCCTAAATCGACTTAGGGCTACCCCAGGACTACACCAATGCCCTCCCTGCCGGGGGGGGGGACACAGGGGGGAACCTGGCATGCCCCCCCAAAGGGCAAGGCATGTGGGCACGGTGTGACACTGTCTGGATTTAGGGAAGGATTTATGATATTATTTTCTATGGATATCTCATAAATGCTCTATAATCCATAGGAACTATGTCATGTTTGGTATCAATAGAAAGGTAGTAATTTGCTGGGAATGATTATATAGTTTATGTCTAGGAATTCTATTTTGATTAGAAGTTAAGAATGTAATGTTATATCCATACTTTAACTTGTGTCCTTCTGGACAAATTCCTTAGATGGGAGGGTGTGAACAACCATTGTCTCCTTAGTGGCTCATCAGGATACTCCCTGGGACCATATCACCTGGCAAATTCCTTTACATTAAGGAGACAATGGTTGTTCACACCCTTCCTTCTAAGGCATTTGTCCAGAAGGACACAAGTTAAAGTATGGCTATAACATCAAATTCTTAACTTCTAATCGAAATAGAATTCCTAGACATAAATTATATAATCATTTCCAGCAAATCACTACCTTTCTATTGATACCAAACATGACATAGTTCCTATGGATTATAGAGCATTTATGAGATATCCATAAGAAATAATATCATAAATGCTTCCCTAAATCCAAAGGGGTAGCCGTGTTAGTCTATTGTAGAAAGTCAACAGAGTTTTGTGGCACTTTTAAAGACTAACAGATTTATTAATTGCATGAGCTTGCGTGGGAGAAAATCCCACTTCGTCAGACGCTTTGAAGATAGGAAAGTTACAGAGTGGGAGGAAATTAAATGCAGGGGAGTGTATGACATAGCATCAGGTCAGGCTGTAACAGCAAATCAAAGTAGGTGTTAGGATTCAAAACACTGGGGAACAGCACATAGAGGAGGGGGGAGGTCAATTCACTTGATGTAATGCGAGAAAAATCCATAGTCCCTGTTTAACCCCAAGGCAACTGAGTCAAATTTGCTTATAAGTTCGAGTTCTGCAGACTCTCTTTGAAGCTGTGATTTGTTATTCATCTGTGTCAACACAGCTATTAACAAGTCGTTAAGGGAGTGAGCAGGGAGGTTGAAGTGTTCCCCTACAGGTTTTGCAGTATTGCAGTTTCTGATGTCAGATTTGTGTCCATTGATTCTTTGGCGCAGAGACTGTCCTGTCTGTCCAATATATAAGGCAGAGGGGCATTTCCGGCACATGATGGCATAAATCACATTGGTGGATGAGCAGGTGAACGAACCCTTGATGGAGTAGGTGGCATGATTAGGCCCTGTGGTGGTGTCATCAGTGTAGATATGAGGGCAAAGTTGGCAGCGTGGTCTGCTGCAGGGCTGTGTTCCTGCTTTAGTGTTTCTGCTCTGTGATCTGTAGTTGCTGGTAAGTATCCTTTTAAGATTAGGGGGCTGTCTGAAAGCAAGGAGAGATCTGTCTCCCAAGGCTTGAGAGAGTGAGGGATCATCTTGTAAAATAGGCTGTAGATCTTTGATGTTGTGTTGAAGAGGTCTGGCTTGGGGGTTGTAGGTGACGACCAGTGATGTTCTGTTGTTGTTTTTCATGGGCTTCTCTTGCAGTAGTTGACTTCTGGGTACCCGTCTGGCTCTGTCAATTTGTTTCTTCACTTCTGTGGGTTTGTACTGTAGTTTTAAGAATGCCTGGTAGAGATCCTGAAGGTGTCTGTCTCTGTCTAAAGGGTCAGAGCAAATGCGGTTATATCTTAGGGCTTGACTGTACACAATGGATCGTGTGGTGTGTCGAGGATGGAAGCTCGAGGGATGTAGGTAACTATACCGATCAGTAGGTTTGCGGTATAGGGAGGTCTTTATGTGCCCATCGCTAATTTGCACTGTAGTGTCCAGAAAGTGGATCTCTTGTGTGGAGTGTTCCAGGCTAAGTTTGATTGTGTTGTGGAAATTGTTGAAATCTCTGTGGAATTTTTCAAGGGCATCTTTACCATGGGTCCAGATGATGAAGATGTCATCAATATAGCGTAGGTAAAGTAGGGGTGCTTTGGGATGAGAAGTGAGGAAACGTTCTTCTAAATCGGCCATAAAGATGTTGGCATATTGTGGGGCCATGCGGGTACCCATGGCAGTGCCACTGACTTGAAGGTATAGATCATCTTCAAATCTGAAATGGTTGTGGGTGAGTACAAAGTCACAGAGGTCAGCCACAAGTTTAGCTGTGTCATCATCCTGGATGGTTCTTCTAATAGCTTGTAATCCATCCTTGTGGGGAATGTTAGTGTAAAGAGCCTCTACATCCATAGTGGCTAGGATGGTATTTTCTGGAAGACCATCAATGGATTGGATTTTTCTCAGGAAATCTGTAGTGTCTCTCAGATAGCTAGGTGTGTTGATAGCATAGGGTCTTAGGAGAGAGTCCACATAGCCAGATAATCCTGCTGTAAGCGTGCCAATGCCTGAGATGATGGGGCATCCGGGGTTTCCTCTTTTGTGTATTTTTGGTAGTAGATAGAATATCCCTGGACGGGGTTCTGGCGGTGTCTCTGTCTTGATTTGTTCTTGTGCTGCTTTGGGGAGTTTCTTGAGTAGGTGTTGTAGTTCCTTCTGGTATTCCTCAGTGGGGTCAGAGAGGAGTGGTTTGTAGAACATTCCATTGGACAGCTGTTTATAAGCCTCCTGATTGTAATCCGATTTATTCATGATGACGACGGCACCTCCCTTGTCAGCCTCCTTAATAATAATGTCAGAGTTGTTTCTGAGGCTCTGGAGGGCATTACGCTCTGCATGGCTGAGGTTATGGTGTAGGTGATGTTGTTTGTCCACAATTTCAGCCTTTGCCTGGTGGCGGAAACAATTTATTTAGGAGTCCAGTCTGTTGTTCCGACCGTCAGGAGGAGTCCATGATGAATACTTTTTCCTGCAATGTTGGGAGGAAGGTATCTGTAGGTCATTCTGTTCTACATTGGTGGTGGCGAAATACTCCTTGAGCCTGAGACGGCGAAAGTAGTTCTCAAGGTCACCACAGGGCTCTGCCTTGCCAGTGTCCCTGTACCCCTTTGCCCCATTATACACAGGGGGTGCCCCCCCGCCACTGTGGACCTGCCCAAGGTCCCCCTAGCCCCACAAATTCGACCTAGATCATCCAGTGTGGACGCTCTAGGTCGACTTTGTAAGTTCCCCTTTAAGTCGACTTTAATTTTAAGTGTAGACACTCTAAGTCAACTTAACTAAGTCGACTTAAAGTCGACTTAGTTAAGTCGAATTAGTTAAAGTCTACTTTAAAGTGCAAGTGTAGACATAGCCAAGGAGACTTACATTGACTTAATTTACTCCGCATCTATACTGGGCTTTCCTTATTTCAACTTAAGCTGCTCCTTAAATTGAATTAAGGAAAAGTTAGTTTGACTTAAGTCGTTAACAAAATCACCCATTAAATAAGACTTCCGGAAGTCAGGACATATTAGCTGTGTGCAGTATGTAAAAAAACTGGTGTTGTTATTTTGCATGTTGATCTATAAATAACTATACAGTTTCCTTAAAAAAAAAATTATGGTTACATCACACGTGCTACTCTGAAAACATTTTTCATATATAGATGAGTTTTTTAGTCAATAATCCTCATGCAATCTTAAGAAGAATGTACATTGATTACTTTTTGAGAGGTTGGAGTCTGACATTTCATTTTCAAAGTATCTGATGAAATTAGTCCATATTATTAACTTATCAAATTGTACTTTATAGATTGAAATGATACAGTAGATGTTGACAAGTCCCAAACACACACATATATATATATATATATATTTTCCTTTACACACACACACACGCCTATATGTAGATCTAAATATATAGATTTATTTATTTATTTATTTAAAAACAAGTCAATATTTTTATAATTATATATATATATATATGGAAAAATATGTTTTGAACCTTGTATAATATCTTGCATGAAAAGTTTTTGCTTCAAGCAACTACTATGACCAAGTTCCGAAGCCTTAAGCATAAAAGTGTATAAGGAAAGTGCTGACACAGCTGAACATGTGGTTAAAATAAAATTAATATTCATTTATATACTCTAACTATGTGGCAGAGACTGAGTCAATTGACCACTGTTTATTTTTGATTTTATCAATAGTGAAAGAGAAATTCTCCAGAAAAATAATCTCAGGTATCATCAAATAAGACACATTTAAATCATTTTAAAATAGTTGTCCAAAGCCAGGAAACAAGGTTGTATGGATTCTTATGTATTTCTGAAAATAGCAAGGACATTAAACTCATACATTTAGATCCACACATCCTCAGAAAAGAAGACTCATTGAAAGCTTAACAGTTGATGGCAATAATTCCAGTTTTCTTATAACAATCACAGTTAGTAAAGGATTTTCTTGTGGTTAGTGCATAGGGCTGGGATTCTGGGGATTTGGATTCCATTCCTACTTTTGCCATAGATGTTCATTTGATTTTTTGGCAAGTCACTTAATCTCCTGGGCTATGTCTACACTTACCAAAGTTAATTTGAATTAGTTAATTCGAACTAACTAATTTGAACTAATTTTAGTTAGTTCGAATTAGTCAATTGCATTGAGCTCAATGTGCCAGTTAGTTTGAACTAAGCACTTAGTTCAAACTAACATGGCCACATTGGGTTAATTTGAACTAACTAGTTCGAATTAACCCTTACTTCAAAAAGTATACGCAAATTTATTAGTTCTAATTAAGCCCTTAATTCGAACTAATAAAAGCCTAGTGTAGCAAAGGCTTAAATTAGTTTGAATTAAGCTTCCTTAATTCGAACTAACTTGCCATTGTAGACATAGCCATGGTGCTCACTTCTCCTATATAAGTATCAAATTCACATATTTTGCATATAGACAGATCAGAGTTGGGTAAAATTTTTCAAACCAATTTTTTTTCTCTGGAAATCCTAATTAAGTTCCTCCTTGATTTTATTTTAGAAAGAATTAAAAACATGGAAACAAAATAAAAGGTTTCATTCTGAGTCCAGCAAAATGTTTCAATTTGTCTAGATTTCTTTTCTATATGGTCTTTATTTTTAATTTTCAGATCATTTAATAGTTTCTCATGGAGCCATATTGGCTTCTTATTATTCCTCCTATCTTTCCTTTCCTTCAGGATAGTTTGCTGCTGTGCCTTAAATAGTGTCTTCTTTTAAAAGCCCACTTTTCTGAACTCCATTTTCCTTTAAATTTTCTTCCCATGGGACCATACTTACTAGTTTTCCAAGTTTGGCAGAGTCTGATTTTTAAAAAAAAAAATATAGCAGAGAAAAAACAATTTATAAATAAAACACAGTAATGAACAGTGGTTTATTTTATTGCATCTTTACTTATAAACTACTGTATTACGTTAAATGTGTCATATCTACCTCTGTTAATTTTTTTTTAATGTGTCATTTGATTTACCAAGAATTTAAAGCTTGGTTTCTTGAGCTCAAAACCCCAAGGTGGGGCATGAGAAAAGGAAGAGGAAGAAAAGGGTGTAGTCTTGGTATTGTGATAAAAAAAAATATTTTAAAAAAATAATCTGTGGTCATTAGAATAATGAAGAACTTGGGAGATAGGAGACAAATGCCAAGACACTATGGTTAAAGGGAAAGATAGGATGTAGACACCAGAGACTTCTGAGGGAGGGAAGAGGGAGCAAAGAATCCAGAGATCTCTGAATGAGATGTGTAAGAAACCTCTGTTTTTGGTCCATTTTGGATATATCTCTAAGAATTCTGAGATACAGAGTTGTGGTAGAATAATTAGATGATTTTGATGTTATGTAAGACATTTACTGAGCTTAGTTTATTTAGAGTTCTTATATGTTAGAGATGTGAACCAGGGATCAAACTGGAAAACGAAGGGAAAAAAAAAAAAAAAGGAATAGTCTTTCAGTCTTCACCAATAAACCAAACTTTGATCACAAGTTAGGAGTTTTCCATATGAAGTGGACAAATGATAGGCCATTCACAGTAGACCATCAGACATACAAAATATAATACAACGTATACTCTTCTGGGGAACACAAAGCTCCTTGGCCTTTGCTCCTCCTTAATGGCACTCAGATACCCTGTCGGGTTCTTTAAGTCCCTTTGGGCTTGGAACTGATTAAAGGAAAGATAAATCATGCTCTTCTCCAAGTGCTACCCACTGATAGCACCAGAAAAAAAATAGTTACTGACAGTAGATTGTGCAGATCTTCATAAAAGACAAATTTATTTTCAAGCGTCCTTCAGTCAACAGTCAAAGAAACAACAGTGTTGAATTATCACCACTGGACATTGGAGAGAACATCTTACTGAGATCAATGGGGCAGTTTGCAACACTTAGTGCTCTTTTTGCCAACTCACTGAAAACTCAAGCAGACAACACTGTATTCTTCTGAATTGTTTTAGAACTGTAGACAGATCATAATTGGGTGGAATTTGGAGATCAGATTCTAGAGCCCATGAGAAGCAGCTTGGGAGAGATGGAAAATTTCCCTGCCCATCATATACCAACGAATTGGAACTCTGGTGTGAACATAAATGTTACATGGAAAGAGAAGCCAATCTGTATTTCTGTTTTTGGGGAGGGTTTTTTGTTTGTTTGTTTTTAAACAACATCATAATAAATGGATACTTAGCCATGACTATGTATTGTCAGTCAGTTCTGCTTCATTTAATGTAAAGTTGAAGTTGCTCTGCTTTCAATTTGTATGGATTTTCACCATTTTAATATAGGAATGATATTTTCAAAGATGTCTAAGGAACAGATTTTTTAAAAGGTACTTAGGCCCTTAAAGAGGACAAATGAGAGGCCATTCACATTAGATCTGGAAAATTCAGAAATTACCACCATGCACCCTAAGCATGTTAGGACTCCATATGCATCTTTCGGGGGCCTGAAATGTCCTTGAAAAAAACTAGCCATAAGCAACCTAGGAGTTAAAGAACCATCAAGGTCAGAATTTAACTTTTTGCTATTGAACTCGAATAATTAAGAAATACTCTCCGTGTCATAAATGAAGTATGTCAAAGAAAGAAAGAAAGAAAGAAAGAAAGAAAGAAAGAAAGAAAGAAGAGCTTTAGCTTAGGCTTCTTGCTTTAATATAACCAAAGAGTGATGAGGATAAATGTAAACTAGACACTAATTTATTTATACAGACCTTCTAGGATAAAATAAAGTGTTTTTCTTAAAGCAAAACAAAAACCAAAACAACAAAAAACACTGTCATGGAAAAACATAATTAATTGAAATGTTGAAGACCTACTTTACGTTTCTTGGCAATTGTGCTTCCACGGTCTGAAGCTGTTAAATAACATATTTGAGTACTATAGTCATTTGCATTTTACTCAGCTGGTTTTAGTTGTGCCCGAGTGGTTAAACAGAAGGACAGGTTGCGACAACACAACAATTGACAAGAATCTGTGCCACCAAAGCACCTCAGCATGTTTTGCTGGAATTAGACATATTGTGTGAGAATACGTGGTTCTTCAAACAATAGATTCTGCACAATCAATGGTACACAAAAAAGTTGGAAAACTGCAGAGTTAGAGTCAAAGTTATCCTGCAATTCAGCATTTTGCAGACAAATACTCAGAAGTAGTCTGTCAATTCTAAAATGTTAACCAAACATCTGCAAGCCCTTCAGAAAACTCTGGTTGCTCCAGGACAGCAGCTTCCTGTTACTTACAAAAAACTATAACATTTAATCCAGGGTAAAAAAAGTGACTTAGTCAAATTATTATTGATTTTATTATTACTACATTGCCTTCAAAATCATTAACATTTGATGGGAAAAAATGTGCACTGATTTTTAAAAGCTCAGTTACAATGACTTTTTCTTCCCCCAGAAAAAAAACTTTTTATTTTTTCTCCTTAACACACTATACTAAATCTATTGTTTTTCCCTTTTCTGTTTTTATTGCTAAAGATAGCTTACAATAAAGCTATTTAATTTCCAGATTCAGGATGAAAGATACACCATT
This sequence comes from Pelusios castaneus, assembly GCA_007922175.1. Taxonomy (NCBI): domain Eukaryota; kingdom Metazoa; phylum Chordata; order Testudines; family Pelomedusidae; genus Pelusios; species Pelusios castaneus. Next base: position 34,385,591 of record ML685769.1, on the reverse strand, counting down.
TGTTACGGTGTTGAGACAACAATTTCCTTCCAGTTCTCTTAACTATGCAATAGTCATTACAGTTTTGTTAAAATGTTTCCTGAACTAACAATGTTGTGGTGAGAAGGAGCATGTTGACCTGTTATCCATCTGCTGTTTTAGAGACAGCCTGTATAACATCCGGGGATTATTTGCAAAGATCTTTGTACAAATTACATTTTACATGCCTATATTGTTTCCTTTTCAAATTAAAACATTCCTGCAAAAAAAGAAATGTCAATAGAATGTAGTATGAAGTAAAATTTGTGAATTATACTTGTGAATGAGCTAGTCTGTCAGTCCTGGAGACTATGAGTAAAATTTGCAAAAGTACCTGTGATCTAGAAGGCTGCACTCAATTTTCAACTCTGTACTAGATTTCTAATGGCATCAGAGTTAGGTGCATAGGCACTTTTGAAAAATCCCTCTAAGGGCCTAACTTCATCTTTAGGTATCTGTGGGTGTTTACACAGAAAATAAAATTATGACATCAACTCTCCAAAACTAAACCACCATACTCATACTCACCCTACAGAGCTATAAAGTAGCAAATGTAGATGTTTGGTCTTGGACTGTAGCCCAAGCTCTGAAATGAAGTGAGGTGCGGGAATCTCATACTCCATACTCCAACCCAGGCCCAAAAGTTTATATTGCAACTTTTAGCCCTACGAGGCAAGCTACATAAGCAAGAATCAGTTGATCTGGGCCCTGACACTCGCTGCTGTAGGGTGTTTGCTGTGTAGATATACTCTAAATATCTTTAAAACGCAGGCCCTTAGGCTTCTGTGTGTCTAAGTCACCTCTGAAAACTGGACTTAGGAACTTAAGTTCCAAAGGAGTAGCCATGTTAGTCTAATTCAGCAAAACAAGGGCTATGTCTACACTTGAAAATTTAGGTCGACTTTAACTAAGTCAACTTAACTAACATTTTAAGTCGATTTTGGGGGGAACTTACAAAGTCGACCTAGAGCATCCACACTGGACACCTAGGTCGACTTCTAGGGACTAGGGGGACCTAGGGCAGGTCCATGGTGGCAGGAGGGGCACCCTTTGCCAAGTGCCAGGGGGCTCAGCCTTTGCCCCATTGTACCTGGGTAAAATGGGTGAAGGGGGACAGGGACCCTGGCAGGGCATAGGGGCAGGGTGGGCAGGGCTCTGCTCTGCCCTGTAGTGGGGCATGCCAGGCTCCCCCTGTGTCCTCCCCCCTCCCAGCAGGGAGGGCATTGGTGTAGTCTTAAATTGACTTAGGGCTACCCCACATCTACACTGGCTTAATTCAACTTTAAAAAGTCGAATTAAGCCTTAAGTCAAAGTAATTCTAGGTTTAATAAAGTTGACTTAATTTTCATTAAGTCAACTTTATTTTCCTTAAGTCGACTTAAGAAAACTGTAGTGTAGATGCATGGTAAATTAAGTCAACTTAAGCAATCTTAAGTTGACTTAATTTACAAGTGTAGATGCAGCCAAGGAGTCCTGTGACACTTTTAAAGACTAACAAGTAAGTAAGTAACTTCAGTGCTTTCTAAAATATTTATCTCAGACAATCTTCTCCTTGTTTGTTTTACTGATCTAGACTAAGACAGCTACCCCTTTGGAGCTTGTATTCCCGCACACACAGTGATAATGCAAACTTTCTGCAGTGCCTGCCAATGTGACAATACTTTGGAGGGGCTGCAAAGGCCCTAAAGAGTTCTGCTGGAGTCTTAAAATTCCACCTGTTCTGCAGGGGATTTCCTGTCCTGCAGGGTGAATTACATTAATGAGCTTCTGTGAAAGAAAAGACACTTCTTTCCTGCAGGGCAGATCCAGCATGGCTTTTCAGCTCCTAGCACCATTCAATCTTTGGCTTCTCTGTGGAGATTGCCGACAAAGGTGACAATTAGTGCTAATTATGGTGGTGTTCTTTGTGATGGGGACACCTGGTCCATTGGGAACTGGACTGAATTAATCAAACAGCCAGCAGATGGTAAAGGATAGTTACAAATTTTTGTTTCTTTTGGCTCAGGTTCTATTTGAAATGGTGACCCGGAGGTGACAAAAACTTAATTATATTGAGATCCTCATGTGTGAATATAAAATGCCACAGAATATCTAAGCTTTGAAATTTGGCATTTTATCTAATTCATAACACTCAGGTAAACCAGCTATATAAAGGGTGTTTTACATTTGTTTGATAGCTGTCCACATTGTAAATGGAATTGTTTAACTGTTTCTGCTTTAGCAAATAAATATGATTAGCTCTCCAACTCAGTGTAGTTACTTTTTCCTCTTTCATGCCAAACTTTAAATATGTCCTTGGGGTTTGTCTGTTGTTCATTTCACTTACTTGGTTTAAAGTCAGTTGCCAAACTCCCACTTAAATGCTTTGGCTATGACCTTTGTTCCTAGTGAACTGTGGGTCAAAAGCGGCAGCTGGGGGTGACTGAGGCTTCAGTATAGGAGAGAAAAGCCTTGGAAGGTGCCAATACTTGAAAGGCTGCCACAAAAAGGCTGGAAAAAGGTTGTTCTCTCTCACCACAGAGAACAGGACAAGAGGCAATGTGTTCAAACTACTGCATAACAGATCTAAATTAAATCTCAGTAAAAACCTCCAAACTGTAAAAAACAATAGCACAATGAAACAGACTACCTAGGGAGTTTGTGGAAGCTCCTTCACTGGAGGTTTTCAAAAGGAGGCTGGATAGTCATCTGTCTTAGATAGCTTAGACCAGGGGTCGGCAACCCTCGGCACACGTGCTAAAGCCATGGCTCCTGTCCCCTGCTGGCCCCACCCCCAGTAGGGCTGCAAGAGCTGTGCATGCATAGGGGCTCTGTGAATGGGAGATCGCCCGCCCCGTGGGCTGGGCGGGGCAGGCATCAGTCTCTAGCCCTGGGAAGGGCGAGTCTCTACATAAACACAGGCCCAACCCTCAGGCAGGACAGGACAGACAGCAGTCTCTACAGTCGGCCTCAATGGTCAGGGTTGGGTTATGGGAATATGCGTTATGGATGAATACCACTAATTAGCTTCGTGGCTATGGCAGGAGGGTGCAGGTACCTCAGGTAGCAATAGGGTGCCTCCGGGGAGGGGCAGCGGGGCTCCTACCGAAACACGCTGCCCACGGGACAATTGCTCCCGGCCCTGTGGAACACCACCGAACGAGGTTACCTCTGCCCCTCTCTTTCCCCTGGGGTACCTGGTTCCATGCTCCTACGGGACACCGGGGTAGTTTGCCGTCGGGAAGTTCCCAAAGCCATCGGCGCGATCCGGATGGGGTAGGGCTGGCAGGGGCTCACACGAGTCCTTGATGGAGGGCAGCTCCTCTAGGTCACAGGACTCGGGCGGCTGCTCTGGTCCGCCAGGCGCCGGGCCTATGGGGTGTTTCTCTAGGTCCTCCGCCAAGGGCAGCTCTTCCAGGTTACAGTGGTCGGGTGGCGCCTCCCACTGCCAGGGCTCCGGGTCGGGGTGCTGCAGGTTGGTCTCCCCAGTGGAGAGTTGATCCTTTGGGTCCCAGGGGCCGGCTACCTCCTCTGGCTGGCCAGGATCCAGCCACTCGGGGCGGTCTTCCGGGCCCCAGGCTGTGGGGAGCTTGGGCCAGGCCTTCTGGTCAGGCAAGCGAGAGTCCCAGCCCGGAAAGCAGGTGGAGAGGTCTTTCCTTTGTGTCTGCCAGGCTGTGACTGAGGGAGAGGGCTTCCTTTTTATTCTCTGCCTCCCTGCTCTGCTCCCCCTCGCTTCCTGTAAGGTGGGAATGGGGCTTTTCGTCCCCTCCCTTTCCAGGGGATTGGCCCACCCTCTGTGTCTGTCTCAGAGGGGGGCCATATTCCTTGCCCCTTACAGGCTCCTTTCCTCTGATGGTCCCACTCCTGGTACCTGCTGAGGATTGGGGCAGACACGGGGGCCAGCAAAGGTTGCCGACCCAGGCTTAGGCATAACCAATTCTGCATATTGTCAGGGGGATAACCTTGGTGACACTTGTGATTCCTCTGAACTCTGTGATTCTGTGAAAGTCCCCTGTTTATTTATGGCCATATTCAGTAAGTAACATATGGGTTGGCCATATAGGTAGGCTTCACCATATTCTGTTTCTCTCTCTCTCTCTCTCTCTCTCTCTCTCTCTCTCTCTCTCTCTCTCTCTCTCTCTTAAGAATGTAGATTTTTTTTTCAATTTTTACTTATTTAAATTTTCACAGTTGATGGAAAATTATGTAGGTTAGAAAATTATTTAATGATAGCAGATATTGTGATTCATAAAGATACAGTTTTATGATCAACAAAACCCAAATTGTCAATATTGTGTCAAATGTACAAAGTAAATATCCTTAAATTTAACTGTAAGCAGCATTTCTTTTATTTTGCCTAGCTGTAAATTTCAATGATTATCAATGGATTTTTTGTTCCCAATTGATTTTTAAGTCTTCAGTGAAATCAACCTTTACCAATAAAAATCTAGTCCTTCCAAGCCTATCTTTAAGAGCTAGAGCAGAGGACAGTATCTGTCCCCCATAATTTTGTCAAGTGTGGTTTAGTTTTTTAGACACAAAAAAGACAAAGTACTGTATCTATCAGAAGTGTCTGGCAACAAAAAAACATTCTTCATACTGACACCACCAAAGTTTGGATGGCCTCTGCTTTCAGCATTAATACGAAGGCTTGTTTTCAGAGACACCAGTTATCAGACTGCAATGTTCTGTCCTGCTCCATTGGCCATCTATGTTTGATCTCATAGTTTCTGTGGGTACATCTACAGTCTGTTCAGTGGCAAACTGATTTCTTTTCAGTTCTTAAAAAAAATCATCATTATATCTGGGCAAATATAGGCAGACTAAAACAATACCGGAATTAGTTGGCATATGATAACTACAATGTGAAAAATGGACTCAGTCTATATCCTATTGACCCTGTCATACAAACACCCGAGACCTAATGATATAAGTCTTACATTGTGTCAGACGGTACATACTTGAAAGAAGGGAATGAAATGTTAGTATCAAATGCAGGTGAAGCAGGGCCTGAGAACACCAACAAAAGGAGGAGCACAAATAGATGATTGTTAGCAAGATTGTCAAAGAGCAAACAATGTTTTCCTGAGCATGAGCCAAAATGACTTTTTTTGAGGGATGCTTGCATCCTTGGGAAGGCATTAAGAATGTGTGAGATACTTCATTGGGGATAATAAAGTTGGTGCATATCATTTTTCACCAATGACATGACAGACTATATGAGCTTGCATTGTTCAGTAGTGTATTGAAGTACAAGATGCACATTTCTGGGGAACAATTCTGGGACTAGGAATCTGCTGGTGTTCTTCTGCAGTGTAATTCATGACTGACTACTAGTAGCATTCAGCACTGTGTCCTTATGAACAAGTTACGTGCTGGAGGAGCATTAACTCGCAAGTTGTGATAGTTCACCAGTAAAGCAGTGTAAAGGCAACCCAAATGGAGAACTGAGGAGAGACAGCTGTTCAACAGTCCACATTGTACACTGGGTAATGTCACAGGAGGAATTGTGGAAAGGCATTGGAGGACAATCAGAACACTAGTGATTCATCTTGCATTCTCCCTGCAAAGGGAGTAGTTTATTAACCTGAGTGTAAACAGCCCTTGGGTTTTAACCCACAGACCCAGATAAGTCAGCTAGCCAAGACTGAAAACAACAGGAACTCTGGTCGGAGGTGTTGAGTGTGGACAGGGGGTGTTGGAGTAAGTATCTGAAAACATTGCCGCAGCAGCATTTATCTTCAGCCAAAGAGCCAGTGTACTGAACAGAATCACAAAGGGTGCATCTACACTTGTAAATTAAGTCAACTTAAGCTTGCTTAAGTTGATTTAATTTACTCTACATCTACACTACACTTTCCTTAAGTCGACTTAAGGAAAAATTAAGTCGACTTTACTAAACCTCATTTTAAGTTGACTTTCTGCTTAAGTCGACTTTCTAAAGTCGACTTAAGCCAGTGTAGACGTGGAGTACCCCTAAGTTGACTTTAAGTTGACTTAGAGAACGCCAGGGCTCCCCCACTGCCCTCCCTGCCAGGGTGGCTGGCACAGGGAGAGCCTGGCATGCCCCCGCACAGGGCAGGGCAGAACCCTGCCCACCCTGGCCCTATGGCCTGCCAGGGTCCCTGTTCCCCTTTGCCCCATTATACCCAGGTACAATGGGGCAAAGGCTGAGCCCCCTGGCACTTGGCTAGGGGTGCCCCCCCTGCCACTGTGGACCAGTCCCAGGTCCACCTAGCCCCTAGAAGTCGACCTAGGTGTCCAGTGTAGATGCTCTAGGTAGACTTTGTAGGCTTCCCCCTAAGTCGACTTAAAACTTAGGTGTGGACATACTAAGTTGACTTAACATCGATTTAAAGTCGACTTTGTTAAGTCGACTTAGCTAAATCGACCTAATTTAACAAGTATAGACATATCCAATGAGCCACAGACTCAGTGGGCCAGATTCTCGAGTTGTGTTAAAGTCTCTGCATCACTGAGGTTATGCAAAGGAATTCTAATCTGGTTGCTAATGCTGAAGGGACATTGGTACAGGGAAACCTGTGCCTCAGTATCTTGCCTTCTCAGTGTAAAGGTGTTATGTGTGTGCATTTTAAGTGGGAAACAATTATTCCTACAAGAATAAAAACAAAGGGAAAATATACATTTAACATGTGTATGAGAGAGAGAGTGCAAGAGTGACTTAAAATTTACTTTACAAATATTACAATATTTTTCAAAGGCGAGTTACAAATTATACGTGTGTCTCATGTTACCAACTAATGCAACAACACCCTCAGCAGATGTGGTTAATTGTGGGCAATGAATTGTGCTCAAAAGAGTGTGTAATAATTATATTATCTCAGGGTGATAATCAAATTGCAGCATTTTAGCACTGGATGGGGTTTGTGTCCTCATCATTGTGTTTCCCTTAAACAGAATTTGTACACAAAACCAAATCCTGAAACATTTAAATATAATCAAATGGAGTTTATCTGAGACAGTCCCACCTGAATACCACTTCTGATGTACATCTGCCACATGTAAAATTAAAAGATAAGTAACATGATTACAATCAGATTAGCGAACTGAGGCAAGTAAATGAGATTGCAGAATTCTATGAGTGAAAAACTGCACATCCTAGTGAGACCACTTTACCTCACATTAGTCTAAAATGAGTTTTCAATCTGCATATAAGATAGTGAATGACTAGAAATTCCAACCTTTGTGACTATAGTGTGTGAGTCAAGAGTGCTCTCCTTTTATTGCAGACTATTAAAGAATTATTTCCTGTCAGAACTTTTCACCTGGTACTTAGCTGTAACTGAGTCATTCACGGAGATTGATCTGTTGTTCATATCAGAAGAATTAAGTTTTTAATGAGTAGAATTAAAGTGAGGAAGAAACCCAAGAAGAGACACTGTTTTGTTTTCATTAGCAATTGTGAGATTGGACAAGGGATAAATAAAAATTCAAGAGAATTTCAGACATGTGTCATCAGTGTGCCCTATGTTTCATCAAAATTACCTGGATGAGGGCCAAGTGGCATTAACAATGAATTTACTAGCTAGAACTGGTTTTAGATTCCAAACATTACAGAAGCTAGAAGAATAGGTGAGGCTCGCATTCTTGGGAAGGAAGTTGGTGTGAACTTCAGAGGATTTGGTTTGTTAGTAAGAACACAAATATAGCTTTGTCTGTCTTCAAATGTTATTGGGAAACATTCATACACCACTAAAGTTAAATCTTGCAGTTTTAGAAATCCAAGTTAAACTCTGATTTGTGTCAGATGTAAAATTATTCTGTCTCCAATACCTATTTATCCATGTCACTGAAATGCCATACCACTTGGCATAATTTTATATGAATGAGGCTCTGCTCATGGCAGCAATGAAGGTTAGAAAAGACCTAAAGGCAAACACTCTACGAAATGCACTGTGTACTGCCAGATATTAGGTGCAATTGCTACGAGTCCCATTTACTTTTGCACAATAAAAAAAAAAACCCCAAAATCATTAGAAAATTTAATGAAGTCCATTTTAGATAAAAATGTCTTTAGACATTTGGGGCAATTCCTGCTAATGCAGATAAATATATTTATTCTAAGAAGCTGGCAAAGTAATTGCGGGTTTCAAGCTGCAGCTCCCCTGAACAGAATTCTATTATGCAATGGAGTGTCATTAGATACTCTGCTTCCTGCTAAACTTAGTATTAATCATAAGCTTTCACCTTGTCTTCAAACATAGGCCAAATCCCCTCAATTTTCACATATCACACCTCATTCCCAGGTAGATTATGTTCTTGGATTATTTTTTTAAAATGAGGTTTAAAAGTTATAGAGTGTCAAAAAACTCCTTGGCTTCTTGAAAAATGGATTCTCCATCACTTACAGTCTCTAAATTAACATTGAATATCTTTCTAAAAGTTATGTTCTAGCTCTCACGTAAGTCATGGGCTTAATGCAGAAGTTACTAGCTGAGGTGTTTGGAGCTGTGATCTTGCAAGAGATCAGACTAGATCAGTGGTGGGCAAACTTATTAGTCAACTGAGCCAAATATCAACAAAACAGCGATTGAAATTTCTTTTGAGAGCCAAATTTTTTAAACTTAAAATATATAGGAAGGCACATTGTTATTAACTTAATAAGGGTATTCTTAACCATCTCAACATACCTTTCTCAATTCTCAACACTACATCTTCTTTCACTCCACAACGTTTCCCGTATTTGTGTAAAAGACGAAGAGAAAAAGAAAAAAAAGAAAGGAAGGCAGGGAAGAGAAAAGAAAGGAAGGAAGGGAAGAGAAAGGAAAGGAAGGCAGGGAAGAGCAAGGAGGGCAAAGAAGGGAAAGGAAGGAAGAGAAGAGAAAGGAAGGCAGGGAAGAGAAAGGAAGGAAGAGAGAAAAAGAGAGAAGGAAGGGAGAGACAAAAGGAAGGAAGAGAAAAAGAGAGGAGGAAAGAAGGAAGAGAAAGAAGAAACAGGAAGGAAAGAAGAGAAAGAAAAAAGGAAAGAAAAAGGAAGACAAAGAAGGAAAAAAGAGAAAGGAAGAGAAAGAGAGGAAGAAAGAAAAAAAGAAGGCAAAGAAGAGAAAGAAGGAAAGAAAAAAGAAGGAAGAGAAAGGGAGAGAAAGAAGGAAGGAAGAGAAAGCAGGAAGAAAAAGAAGAAAAGAAGAAAGAGGAAGGAAAGAAGAGAAGGAAGAGGAAGGAAGGAAGGAAGCAAAGAACGAGAGAAAGAAGGAAAGAAGAGGAAACAGGAAGAGAAAGAAGGAGGAAGGAAGGAAGGAAGAGGAAAGAAAAAAGAAGGAAGAGAAGAAAGAGGAAGGAAAGAAGAGACAGAAAAAAAGGAAAGAAAAAGGAAAACCCCCTAAGGCCTAGGGGTTAACGAGAGGGCCCGGCAGGCCGGCCAGCACGTCAACCCGTTTCCCTGCAGGTTGACGAGATGGCCGGGCGGGCTGCGCCCCCCCTATGGGTTGACGTGGTGGCCGCCGGCCGGCCAGCACGTCAACTCCCTGTTGCCTAGGGGTTGATGAGATGGCCGGGCGGGCAGCCCATAACTCCCTATGGATTGACGAGAACCCTGGGAAGCCGCCGGTGGGGCGGAGAAGACCCCAGCCCCGGAGGCTGATCCCGGCCCCGTGCTGGGAGGCCGAGGATTAGCGCGGCCCCGGGAAGAAGGCAGACAGCCGGTGGGACCCTGGGAGCCCGCCGCGGCCGCAGCCACTCCCTGCCCTGGCCGCGTGGGGCAGGCAGGCAGACCCGCGCTCCTGAGCCGAGCCTGAGCCTGCCTGTCCCACCCTGGGGGCGTGGACGGCCAGCCCAGAGGCCGGGCGCAGGCCGGCTGTGCCGCGGCAGAGCCACTGCCCCGGGGGTTGGAGGGAGGGGCTGCCGGACTGCGCGGGGGTCCCTTACTGCTGCGTGGGGGGTGCGACGGCCGCTGTGCGGCCGCGCACCCGCGCAGCTTACCGGGAACACTGCCCACCAGTCTCCTTCTCCCCATGTCCCCCCCACCCCTCTCCAGGCCTCCCTCCAGCCCCTTCCCAGCCCCCTTACCTGGCCGGAGGCTCAGAGCTGCAGGGACAGCCGGCAGAGCTGCTTCTCAGCCAGGCCACTCCCACCCTGAGCACGCTCTGTCTGAGCATGCTCAGGGCGGGAGATTTGAATCTCCCCAGCCCGGCCACAGCAGGAGTCTACGCTAGAGGGAACAAAGCCGAAGGGAGCCACAACAGGGAGGCTGAAGAGCCGCATGCGGCTCGCCGACCCCTGGACTAGATGATCTTAATGATTCCTTCTGGCCTAAAAAAAAATATTAAAATGTTATCTGATTTTTGGAGGTCCTCAGAAGTCTACATAGCTTTACTTACTGAGAAGTGCCTTAATATAAAATGTTTATGATGAGTGTACATACTCCATACTAATGAGTCATCAATTCTATTTTTTTTCCTCCTTCTCTTTTAAGTCTTACAAGTTATATGATAAAAATGGGCAAAGTTATTAGAACAGAGGCCTTGAAGCCCTTAAGAGAACTATAGACATCAGATGGCCAACATCAGAGCTTTACATTGTTTTGTATTATTACTTTCTTGTCTTCTCTAGTTCAAGGGATCATTAATTCTGTGTTGAAACAGAAATTCTGTTCTCACTGTTTCTCTGTGTTTAGCAGGCAACTTATTACTTACTGAGGAGTCTATTTACCCTTGATTTTTTTTTTTTAATCCAAGGTAAAATGCTTTTGGGTAAAAATGTATTGCAGGTGTTTTTTTTAAAACCCACCTTTCAAATGAAAACAAAATGTTTTATTATCATCATCTAGTTTCTTTTTATATTTGTTCTTAGTTTATTATTCACTGGGGTATAGTATAGCCAGCAGCCTTTACTTTTTCTTTTTTTTTCCAAATCTTCACATGCAAGAAGAGAAATCTACATCAAAACATGTGCCTGTTACTTTTAGATATCTCATTGTTCAGATCTCCATATCCATTAAGGTTATAGATCTGAACAGAATCTGGATCTTTTTGAGTTGTGTGAGAGTGGGAAAAAGAGAAGGCCTACAAAGCGTATAACCCTTATAAACATCAAGGAAAACGTTAATGTAAAATCTTATAGTTGTTAAGCTAGAAGACTGGCTACGTCTCTTCAAAGATTACTATATGTCCTTACATCTTTATTTATATTTATATAGATTTTCTAAGTAAATCTCCCTGCTCTTAAAGTATTAAATTAAGTTTTTGGCACAGAAACATTTCAGGACCTCTAAAAATCAATGCAGTCCTAGGATAGCTTCAAAGCAGACTTAAGTAACATGGCTCTTATAAGAGAGCTCTTATCTTATGACTGAAGAGTTGATGATATCTATTTAAAAAAAAAAAATCAGTGTCTCTCAAGTATTTTGCAATAAGTTTACACGCTTAACATCAGGATATTCTGGCCACTTCATTCTGCAGTAACAGAAGGCCAGAATCTTTATACCACTTTATAGTGGCAGGAAAAGAACACTGAGTAAAAAAGCAATTATATTGCACACAACAATAGGAGTCAATTGTGGCCTCACATACAGGAGTACATCCTAACTTCAAGATCATATTAATTTACTGCTAGAAAAATACAACTTTTATGTTTAAAGATAAGATCTCATAAAGCAAGCAGGCTACTTCAAGCCTTCTACTACCTTTGTAGCACAGCAGATTTGTATATTTAGAGATTGGTGTAATTCTCCATATAGCCCACAATGGTATACAATACAACTCCTTTTTTTTACCATCCTTCATCATAACTTAGACATACGAAGGTTCATATGGTAAAGACAAAACAAGTGTTTATGTGAAATCATAAGAAGACTGGGGTTAAGGAGAGAAGTTAGGACATAGCCTTCAGAAATGTGGAAGGTATAAAAAAGTGGCAATAGCACTGTACTCCCGATAAGCCACTCAAAATCTGGTCCATGGCCCTCTGGAACAAAGCTGGGGCCGAAATAACCCAAAAGGCAAGCAACAGTATCTGTACAGTCCCTTATGCATTACAATAGTCAACAACTCTTGAGATTCTTCTTCGACATGCATCTGTAAATATGCTTGCCTCAAATCAATCTTGCTGAATTTTTGTCCCCAGCCAAACCTATGAAGAGGTCCTCGTTGCGGGGAAGGGGGTATTGTTCTGCACGTAACACTGGGTTAACGGTGACCTTAAAATCTCCACAAATCTGAATGGAGCCATCTTTCTTCACTATTGGGACGACTGGTGTCACCCACTGGCTGTGAGTAACTGGCACTAAGGCTCCCTCCTTGACAAATCGCTCCAAATCTGCTTCAGCATTGGACTTGATGGCAAATGGAACTGGTCTGGCCTTCAAACATTTCGGTTGGCAGTCAGATTTAATATTTAACTTCACAGTGATTCCCTATATGCTGCGTAAGTCCTCTCCAAAAACAGCAGCATGTTTCACTAGTATCATTGCCAAATTTATTTGTTCTTCAGTCAATTAATGCACTTATGCCCAATTGAGTAGGATCTTCCGAATCCAAGACCTTCCCATTAAGGCTGGATAATTCCCTTTCACCACAAACAATGGTAGCTTTGCTGTCTGTCCATTGAGCTCTACTTTCACATTAATAATACCCAACAGGGGTACAGCTTCTCCTGTGTACGTTTTCAAAACAACTGTCGTTGGTTTAAGTGGCAGATGTCTAAAGTCCTTCTCATACACAATGTTGGAAACTAATGAAACAGCTGCACCAGTGTCCAGTTCCATGCATACAGGTTTTCCATCCACCAGCAGTGTCACCCAGAATTTGCGGGGGCCAACTGTTATAGACAAAACATGAAGTGACTCTTCCTCTTCAGAATGGGTGTCGCCATAATCACCTTCAGCCTGTTTTACTGCATGTAGAATTTTCCTCTTCTTCCATCGGTCATTGTTCTCTAATCTGCCTTTTTTGCTTGGCTCAGTCCTCTTTTGTTTGCAGGCATGTTCAATGTGTCCTTTCTTGTCACGTCGTCGCCACAGTAGTTCCTTATACCAGCACTCTGATGCATGATGACCCATTTTTCCACACCAGTGACATTCCCGCTTTCCCAGGGGCCGAGTGGTAGGTTCTTTGGATACCTTATGCATCCCTGCATTCACCCTGGTTAGTTGCATCTCCTGCATGCCCGTTTCCATAGAGACTGCAATATCAATGGCTTTCTGCAAGGTAAGCTGAGCTTCAGTTAACAGGCATTTCATTGTTGATTCAGAGTGCAGGCCACACACTAGCAGCTAGCCTGTCATGTAGTATTTAATTTAACATGTTCTTGAAATTGCAGTGTTCCACCTGTTCCCTTAGAGCTGCTACAAATTGTGCAATGGATTCACCCTCACCTTGATTCCTGTGATAGAACCAGTATCTCTCTGCTATTACCAATGGTTTAGGGGAAAAATGTGCTCCTAGAACTTCCACAAGATCATCATACAATTTTGCCTTAGGTTTCTCTGGATAAAGCAAATTACATAGCAAATTATAGGTCTTAGCACCTATAATGGTCAAGAAATCAGGTACCTTCTTTTCATCGCGTATATCATTCACTACTACAAAGTTTTGAAAGTGTGTTATATAGAGTTTCCAAGTGGAGGTGGTAGAATCAAAGGCTTCTGGACAAGCTGTGAGTGAAGCCATGGTTGAACCAGTGAGTGGAACTATAGTTCCCTCATGCAGTTGTTTATCTCCCGTGGAGCTATGGTTCCCTCTTGTGGTTGTTTATCTCCTGTCCCTTGGCTTCACCAAACAATAGATCAGTTTTCAACTCCAATCATTCCCCTCCAGGCACATAGCACAGGCATGCAAACAGTAAGAAGAAAAAATTATTCTTACGTAGTTCAGGATTTCCTGGGTTCACAGATGTTATCTATCCTTTCACCTTCATCGTCAGTATCATGTATTAAGATTAAATAATGATCAATAGACATAGCAGGCTTGAGAGGTCCCATATTAAGCTTTATTTAGCATGTCTGGCAAGGACTGCCAGCAGACACACAGGTTTACCTGAGCCCTTAACAACCCTCCCATTTATCACTATGGCAATCCCCAATGGTCCCAGTAACCTGAGACACCACAATCCTCCCTGCCCAACACAGACCCATAGAACCTCACCTAATAGTTTCTGCTTCCAGCTCATATTCTTATGGTTGGATTTTGCGCCCCAAGCAGAAAACCAGTCTGGACTTAAACACTTCAGGAAATGGAAGCTGATGTATGAGATGGGAACAATCTTGAGATCACCATTTTTCAGTCTGTTTATAAAAGGTAAGCCTGATTACCTGAATGGCTTCAGGAAGACAAGATGATATCCCGAAAATGACAATGTCATTCGACTGTCTGGATTTCAGATAATATTAATTTCAAATAATTAGGTTTTGGATAACCAAAATTTCCCCTTAGTGACACATGCAGTCATTCAGACCTTTCCCTTTTGATCTTCCTACCCAATAATGCAAAAATGGCTTTATGTTATAGTTTAAATGTGCTTTCAAACTTTAATTAAGTTTTTTCAAAGAAGGGATTTTCACTTATGGAAGTGTTTTTTGGGGGTGAGTGCGGGGAGGAAAAGATATTTTCCTTTATTTTTTTTTCTTCAGATGCTCAGTGGAAGATTTGACAGTGGGGTCAATAGATCAGCCCTCAGTATGTTCCTCTCATAATGATGCTGATTCCTCTACTTACACTGACTAGCACCTAGCTTCACAAATAGCTCCATTTAAGTCAGTAGCATTACTCATGGGCTATGGTGCTAGTGAGTAAGGGAAGAGTATTTTGATCTTAGGTAGTAACTGCTGATGTTAGATTTACTAGAGGAAGTTGCTATTCACTTGCAACAATATTTAAACTGAACCAGGTAAAACTGCAGAAAACATACTTTTTCTTAACCTACTTTATATTCTTTTAAAAACTCAACTGACACAGGAGAAAACATAAGCCTCACTGGTTGTGCATTATTTACACAATTTATCATAACTCTATGGGAAGAATGATGGAATTAAAGACACTATAAACTCTCCAACCAGAATGCTGAGCTGACTAACCCTATTGTAAATATAATGAGCTAAAATGATATTACTGCTTCCTGCATTCATACTTGATTTATTTTGTGGTACATTCATGAAGTTAGCGAAATGAAGGTACACTTCTCAAGTAGCAGCACTAAAGAAAACATCCTCAGTTTTCTTATCAGAAGAATTCCTGTTCTGGTAGATTCTTGCTAGCTGGTAAAAGACCAGCTACGCACTCTGTGGTAGCAGGAAGACAATGACTGTCACAAAACTTGAAGCCACATCTACTTTTTTTCCCCCTGCTGTCCCCAGTTGTTGATGATGTAATTCTGTTCCCAGTTCTACGAATGAAACTAGTCCCTTCCCAATGATATCAATGAAAGCTGTTGCCTGTGTATAAGTGTGAGCAAAACTTGGTTCTTTTTGTTGTACTGACATCGTTTCTCCAAGCCCTGATGAACTGGCAAGTAGAGGGGTTGTCATACTTTTTTATTTTATATTTTATTGTACATTTTCCAACGGTAACAGAATATGTTTGTCCTATAGAAATTATTTCATTCTTTCAACTAGACTGAGCAAATCTACTCACTGAATTCTCAGAGGAAGCTTGTAATATATAAAATATCCCTAGAGGGAGGGAATAGATGCTATTTAAGATATTGAATTGTTGGAATAAAGCCAGTGATGCAATTGTTGTTGAGTTACATTTTTAGATGAATCATCAGATTTTGAGTTAATCTCTGGCTTGGGGCTCACGGAGTCTGTTTGTTTTAGTACTTCATACCCTGGGTATGGTGGGGGGGAGCCATTTTTAAAGAGTAGCATTCTCTATCCCCTTGGAAATATTATACAGACATTCTCCAACAGTGTGTGTTTCAAGATGTGGTGTCATAGCTTGTACCAATGATTAATCTAGAAAGAGGAGTAAATTCTGTAATTCTATTCCCTGTTTTTTGCTTGAGGAAGCAGACAGTTATTTGGCCTGACTGTATCATGAAAAATGAGAGAAAGGGCAACATAAAAACTAGTGCTTAGTTCTAATATTGCTAAAGAAAGTGGCCCCTAGAACCAATTTAAAGCAATTATGTTTGGGAAAAGGAAAGCCCAGCTGTAAAAAGAATTTATTAAAACATTTGGAACATACACCTTAATCCTTGAGAACATTTAATTGTTTGCTTGTGCCTTCTCAATTCTGTCCAGTTGCTATTTTGCAATAATACTTTGTCTTTATTTATGTGCCTACCAATTGTTTTTAAATCAAGCAATAGCTGCAAATCAAATAGCATCTTCTCATTCCCTGTCATATATATACCCAGCTCCTCAAGCACTAGACTAAACAGATCTGGCTTCACCAAAGTTGTTGTCAGCAATATCCTGCCTTCTGTGCCAATAAATTTATCCATTAGTGATGCAGATAATAGAATTGATCTTTTGCTCTTCCTCCCCTTCTTCTGTTTTTAAGGAAAAAGGCTGTTTAAACAGACACTTACTTAGTGTTAGGCTTAACGTGGAAAGAAATCAATCTAATCCATTCATGTTACACATTTTGCAAGGGAATGAAAAGTAAAAAGAATTCGCATCATTACTATAAGAAATGGAAAGGAAAAAGCACAAAAGAAAAGAACACAAATTGCCTATGAGAAAATGACTTGGTGTTATTTCAAAAATTACTGAAGTCCCCCCAAAAATATACAAGGCCTGTTAACTAACCAAGGGAGGGCCAAGATGGGAGAGAGCCCTAGGGTAGACTTCCATGATTTTAAGTAAAATGCTTTCTGCTTTTGTTAACCAGTGCAGTGCGTGGAAAGGAGGTATTTTAACTGCTTGTCACCTGCTCATAAAGTGCAGTGTTAGCACATATGCTATGGAGGTCTTGGGACAGCACAGTGAGTCCTTTGTCTTCACCTTCAGAGGCACAAAACAACATGCCACTTTCAACACTATAACACAGGGTCTAGTTAATGAGCCAAGCCTCAAAGGGTGTTGTTCATCCTGCTTGGGGCGTGGTCAAGTACCTGACTCCTTAATTATCAGCATGCACAGAGAGAATATATATATTTATTGCCTTTTAGAGTGGCAGGAAAGAGTATTTTTCCAGCTTCAATCCACCCCTTGGGCCCCTGAGACATCCTGCATTGACTCTAATTGTTGTGTGTCACTGTTACTTACATTCATGAAGCTAGAATTTTGTCCATAGAAGGACATCAAATTAAAAAGTTCTTTCCTTTTCTTATTCCCCACCTCCACCTCCAATTAAAAAAGAACAAAACCAAAACACTCCAACAACACTGGGTGTAATTTACATATCTATCCATTTAGATAGTACTCAGACAGCTTCCGGCACCATAGTGTATCTGAGCACATCACAGTCTGATCCTCACCACACCCCTGTCATGATGGTGGAGAATTATTATCCCCATTTTATAAATGGAGTGTGAAGACCTAGAAAGAATAAGTGATTTGCATAAGGAAGTCTGTGGTGGAAAAGAGAAATGAGCCCCATATGACAATTCTTTCCTTGGAGGTAAGTGGGGAAGTGAGATACCAGAAAGGAACACAAGAAGGAGGGTGCAGCAGGGGAGGCCTCCTGAATCCCACTGAGAAAGTAGAGCAATCAGTTAGTTATCTTAGGTGCCTTTACACAAATGCCAAAGCCTGGGAAACAAGCAAGAAGAATTGCAGTCAAAGATCTATGACGTTACTGGAATAACAGACATTTGGAGCACTGTCATGAACGGATATAAACTGTTCAGGAAAGAAAGGCATAGGAGAAAAGGTAGAACAGTTGCATTTTATGCAAGGGAGCAGTATGATTCCCAGTATGAAACTGGAGAAGAGCCTGTTGAAAGTATGTGTGTTAACTTTAGAGGTGACAGCAAGAAGTGTTATATCATGGTGGGCATCTGCTATAGACCACCAGACCAAGAGGACTGGGTACATGAGTCTTTTTTCAGACAAGAAACAATAGTTTCCCCATCACAGGCCCTTGTTCTCATGGCAGACCCATAAAGTCTGCTGGGAGAACAAAACAGCAGTGCACAGACAAATCAGGAAGTTTTTGGAGTGTGTTGGGGACAACGTCCTGGTGCAAGTGCTGGAGGAACCAACTAGGGGTCATGCTCCTCTTCACTTGCTGCTCACAAACAGAGAAGAATTGGGAGGAGAAATAGAAGTGGATGGCAACCTGGGCAGCAGTGACCATGAGATGGTAGAGTTCAGGATCTTGAGAAAAAAAGGAAAGGAGAGCAGCAGAATTCGGACTTCAGAAAAGCTGATTTTGATTCCCTCAGGGAGCTTGTGGGCAGGATTCCTGGGAGGTTAACATGAAGGGAAAAGCAATCCAGTTGTGCAGGCTATATTTAAGGAAACCTTACTGATGACTCAGGAACAAACCATCCTGATATGCAGAAAGAATAACACATATGGTTTGGCTTAAGAGAGAAATCTTCAGTCATCTTAAACAGAAAAGGAAGTTTACAAGAAGTGGAAGCATGGGGACATGACTAGGGAGGAGCATAAAAAAATTGCTGCAGCATGCATGGGTGAAATCAGGAAGGCCAAAGCACAATTGGAGTTGCTGCTAGCAAGGGACATGAAGGGTAAACAAGAAATGGTCAGGGAAAGTGTAAACCCCTTTGCAGTATGGAGGAAACAATCTAATCACAGATGATGTAGAAAAAGCTGATTTACTCAATACTTTTTTTGCCTGTATCTTCACAGACCTGTTCAGTTCCCAGACTAAAAAAAGCTTTGGACAGCAAGGTATGGGAAGGAGATGAGCAGCCCTCATGGTGAAAGATCAGGTCCAGACTATTTAGAAAAGTTGGATATACACAAATCCACGGGACCAGATGCAATGCACCCCAGGGTACTAAGGAAGATGGCTGATGTGCTTGCAGAACCATTGGCCATTATCTTTAAGAACTTGTGGCTATCAAGGTCCCACACAATTGGAAAAAGGCAAATATAGTGCTCATCTTTAAAAAAATGAAAGAAGGCAAATCTTGGGAACTTCAGTCAGCCTCATCTCCATCCCTGGAAAAATCATAGAGCAGGTCCTCAAGGTCCTTAAAGACCATTTTGAAGCACTTGGAGAAGAGGAAGGTGAGGAAGAAGGAACATTCAGCAGGAATTCATCAAAGAGAAGTCATGCCAGAGCAACCTGATTGTCTTCTATGACGAGATGACTGGTTCTGTGGATGTGAGGAAAATTGTTGATATGATATATTTTGAATTTAACAAAGGTTTTGATATGGTCTCCGATAGTATTCTTGCCAGGAATTTCAAGTAGTATGGGTTGGATGACTGGGCTGTAAGGTGGATAGAAAGCTGCCTAGATTTATCAGGCTGATCATGTAGTGATCAGTGGCTCAATGTCTAGCTGATAGCAAGTGGAGTGTGACAGAGGTTGGGGCTGGGACTGAGTTTGTTCATCATTTTACTTAATGGTCTGGGTAATGGGGTGGATTACACCTTCAGCAAGTTTGAGGATGACTCTAAAATGGGGGAAGTGGCAGAAATACTGGAGCATGGAGATGGGGTACAGAATTACCTAGACAAATTGGAGGGCTGAGCCAAAAGTAAATAAATAAATAAATAAATAAATAAAAATCTGATGCTATTCAACAAAGACAAGAACAGAGGAGTTCTGCAGAAAAAGGACCTGAGGATTATAGTTGACAAGAAGCTGGATATGAATCAACAGTACAAGATGGCAAATGGCATACTGGGCGGAAGATTGCCAGCAGAACGAGGGAAGTGATCATTACTCTATATGGCTATGTCTACACTTACAAAGTTAAGTCAACTTAACAGAAGAGATAGTCATTATATTAAGATACAGAGAATTTACCAGTAGATGAGCCATGCCCTGTGCTACAGAGGAAGGTGAGAAACCTCAGAGCCCAACCAATCTGAGAAAAGCTTTTTCACTAGGAGGTTAATAAAGCACTGGAATGTGTTACATAAGGAGGTGGTGGAACCTGCATCCTTGGTGGTTTTTAAACGGTGTCTTGACAAAGTCCTAACTGGGATGATTTAATTGGGGTTGGTCCTGCTTTAAACAGAAGGTTGGACTTGATGACCTCCTGAGTCCCCTTCCAACTCCAATCTTCTATGGTACTATATCTATTTACATCTATGTTTTATCACTGTGTCGTTTCCCTTGTTTATATTTTAAGTCATCCAGGGCATGTATTTTTCACTGTATTTTTTACAGCAGCCAGGACAGAGGTGGTCCACTCCGGATTTAGAACTTTGGGGACTATCATAATAAATAAAAAATTAGTTCTATAAGGTGTTTTTAGCTATATTTTGTGCTTACTTTTTTTTTTTTTTAAATTAATGCATTTTACAATCATCCCTATTGATGCTAAACCCCTTATAGCCTTATTGAGTCAACTGGGAAAGGGAGCACGTAGGACATTTGAGATATATCTAAACTTTACTTAGTCTATTAATACTACTTAGGACAGAACTAGGCTTATTTAGTCTACAGAAGAGAAGAGTGAGGGGAGATTTGATAGCAACCTTCAACTACTTGAAGGGTTGCTCCAAAGAGGAGGGAGCTAGGCTGTTCTTGAGGGTAACAGAGGACAGAACAAGGAACAATGGTTTCAAATTACAGCTGGGGAGGTCAAGGTTGAATATTAGGAAAAACTTTCTCACTAGGAGGGTGGTGAAGCATTGGAATGGGCTATCTAGGGAGGTGGTAGAATCTCCATATTTGGAGATTTTTAAGGCCCGGTTAGACAAAACCCTGGCTGGGGTGATTTAGTGGGAGTGGTCCTGCTTTTTAGCAGGGGGTTGGACTAGATGACCTCGTGAGGTCCCTTCCAACCCTATGATTCTATGGTTATATGATACTGTCTCAGGACCATATCATTCAACCATTGATTTTTTTATTTGTTTATTTGGGTTTTTTTGTGATGGTACTCAGAGGTGCTGAATACCAGCACCTTTTTTTCACAGTGATGTGGCCCCAGCTCCTGCTGCCACCAGTGGTGGCCTTTAGGCCCTGGCCAAGTACTGGCACTTAAAAAAACCAAAACACTGCCTGCAACAAGATCCATGATGTGAAATCCTTATGCTTAGGCACAGCAGGTATTTTATTTTTTGGGGGAGGGGCATTCAATAAAGAAGAATATTGGACTTTTTGGCAGTGAGTGGAGAAGGGAAAATAATATAGAAGAAAGTTAGTTTTATGAACACTGATGGGCAAGGATCTAAAATCAAGGTTTGTGTTCTCAGCAATCCCAGTTCCAGTACCAGTGTTTATTGGATAAACTTTTCGATGGGCCTTCAGGGCTCCATGTATTTACAAAAAAGATGTATTTAGCCACTCTCAAAGTTATAAAAGATGCAGCCATTGCTTTGACTTAGGAAACTCAATTTTACAGTATAAAGGAACGTTAAACAAGTTCAAAATCCCAACAAACTGTCCCAAGTTACAGGGCTCACAACATAAGGAAGGAATTAAAAAAAAAAAGAAAGAAAAAGAAAACCTGTGTTATAGCACATTCTCATACACATGCAGCAGCAGCATAGGTTATAATAGACTTGTTGCTCACCCTGGTTTCCAAATGCAGAGTTGTTAAAAAAAGAAACAGTGACTGGATGAATTAAACAGAATGATAATTAGTGCATAAACACATGCAAAAGAATATAATGAACCACTGTCACCCACCCAGGTGGAAATAAATCTTTTGTGTTTAAAAACCAACCAAATGCAAATCAAGTAAGATCACTGCAACACTTCCCATAAAAACTCATAGCTAAAGGTGCAAGGTGAAGTATTCAGAAGTCAGGAACTATCACACTAAAAGTTCACTGCACAACTTTAAATCAGCCTTCGTGAATATATGAATTATTATCTAGTTTAATTACATAACCATTAAGTATTTTTTTCCATTGGATTCCTTTCTCTTTCAGTAGATGCAGCTTTTCAGTGTTTTCTCTTTAACTTTGTAATTCAGTATGTAGCTCATTCCAGATTCACAGCACAGGTTTTTATCCTTGATAGTCTTGAACTAAAGGTGCAACTGAGAGCAGTAGTAAGCTGTAATCCTCTACCCCAGGGGTTCCCAACCCATGGCCCACAGAGCTTTTTAAATTGGCCCATACTCCCATCCCAGGAGCCAGGCTGCAGCTCATTTCTCCTGCCCGGTCCAGCGCATAGCCAGGAGCCGGGCTACAGCTGCCTCCTCCACTGGTCCCCATGGCTATATCTACACTTATTAATTTAGGTCAACTTAGGTAAGTCGACTTAACAAAGTTGATTTTAAGTCAACTTTGTTAAGTTGACTTAGCATGTACACATCTAAATTTTAAGTCAACTTAGGGGGGATCCTACAAAGTCGACCTAGAGCGTCCACACTGGATGCCTAGGGTGACTTCTAGGGGCTAGGTGGACCTGGGAATGGTCCATGGAGGCAGGGGGGCACCCGTTGACAAGTGCCAGGGGCCTCAGCCTTTGCCCCATTATACCAAGGTACAATGGGGCAAAGGGGGACAGGGACCCTGGCAGGGCATAGGGGCAAGGTGGGCAGGGATCTGTCATGCTCTGTGGGGGAACATGCCAGGCTCTCCCTGTTCCAGCACCCCTGGCAGGGAGGGCAGTGGGGAAGTCCTGGAGAGCCCTGAGTCGACTTAGGTCTACTCCACATCTACACTGGCTTAAGCAGAAAGTCGACTTAAAAGTAGGTTTAACAAAGTTGACTTAATTTTTCCTTAAGTCGATTTAATGGGCTGCTTATGTCGACTTAAGGAAAGTGTTGAATAGATGCAGAGTAAATTAAGTCAACTTAAGCAAGCTTAAGTTGACTTAATTTACAAGTGTAGATGCACCCCATGTGTTGTGAGTCATGCTGTAGCTGCAAGTCTGCAGCCAGGATGGGCACACAGACTGGAGGGGAAGTAGGGAAGGAGAACCCAGGCAGCACACAGCTGGGAGCCAGGCTGGATCCAGAAGCCTGCAGCCCAGTTAAATACACAGCAGGAGCTAACCTGCCAGCCTTCCTCAGATATCCTCCTCCCACCTGGTGTCTGCATTCAGTTCTCCCCATTAAGCCTAGTGACTGCACCCAGCTCTCCCAGCAACCAGGACCCACCATATCTGAGGAGCAGCAGGATTATGAAAATTAGACCCTTCCCTACATTTAATAGACTTCACCTGTAACCTATTTTCGGTTTGTACTACATTTAGCTGATTGCACCTGCACCCATCTTGACTTAGCTCTGGGGCTCGGTGCTCCTATATTAACAGTCACTCATCTACAGTGGAGTGAATGTTTCCAGTGACTGAATTTGGACATTGTGTTGTTTTGCTCAGTGATATGTTTTCTGCTTGGGAGTCCCTACTGGTGCAAGCAAGCATTTTCTGTCATGAAACTAAGAAAAAACAGAAATTGTGCCCATCTTAAAGACAAATTTGAGTGGTCTGATGTTACTGGTGAGCACTAATCTGAAGCCAGACATCAACAAGTTAGCTTCTGGTCTTCAGCTACAGAAATCACATTATATTTGAGTGGTGCAAAATAAACTGTTTTTAACAGTGCATTTTTTTTTTAAATTTTAAATTTTAAAACCCCTTTTTAAAAAAAAAAACTGATTTAACAGTTAAATTTTTTAATTATTTAAAATTTTAAATTTGCTTTGCACTGAATACATATTTACTTTTAAATATGTAGAGATCTATAGTTCTTAATGGTGTACTCTGTATACAGATACATTGGCACATTTTTTATGAGTTGATAGACTGTTGGCCCTTCAGGGTTGTGAAAATTATATTTGTGGCACTCCAGCCAAAAAGGTTGGGAACCGCTACTCTACTCAGACTGATCACTATAGGGAGATGAAACACACATTACCAGTGGGTTACATAACTGCTAGAGAAGCAGTAGTATGTTGGGAATCAGGATTCCTGGTTCTGGAGGGAGTGTATAGGCTGGTGTTTATGTCAGTGGATACAAACAACATAGCTAATTATATAGGTTTGGGACATCAATTCCACAAGGCAATATAGCTAGTGAATGACACTTGTATCTTCCATACTGGGGATTTGGGTTCCATTCAGCTCTACCAGTGAGGCCCTGAGCAACTTCTCTGTTACCTCATCTAAAAAATAGGGAAGGAGGGATGCATATTTCCTGACTCTTGGGATTAGTGTTTGAAGCCTCGTTCAATAATAAGAGCTGTGGAAAGCACAAAAATGTTGACTCCAGTCAGTGCAAGAGCTGTTGCCGGGACTCCAGTGCAGTATGCTATCCACTAGGCTAAACTGTATTTTGACAGATGAAGAAAAGAAGCTGGTTGGCATAGTCAGTTCATTGTGGCTTGGAAACATTCCTACTGCAATTAGAATGATGAAAAAATTAAGAAGGGTTGGGAAAGTTCTACTGGCATGTAAATGTGCCTCTTTTCTGTGATTTATAACTTTACCAGACCTCAACTGATTTTCCTGAGAAGAGCAAAATTCATCTGTATGACCTCAGGATTATCTCCTTGACAAACTTCAACATCCTAACCAAATCAGTGAAGCTCTACTGCTATTCAAAAACAACAACACTGCAAAACTACTTATTTTCCCACGAAATTATTTTCCAAAATGGTTTAACTGTTTATGCTGAAATATTAAAAAGAATTACAACCCAAGACACAGAGCAAACATAGACAATCTCAGCCTTAATGGTTAAAATTATAAGCAAATGAAAACACGGGCAATCTTAACTTTAGATGTACTATGCATGCCACTTAGTTTGAGGGATTTGAATAAAGGGAAAGAGAAAAAGAGAAGAAATTGGCCCGCTTTCTCTCTGGTTCTCATATTCCCTCTTAAGATAAAAATAATCACTAAGCATTTCATGTTCTGTAAAGTGAACTGATTGTTCTCTTGAGCAGTGATTCTCAATCTTTCCAGACTACTAGACCCTTTTCAAGAGTGTGATTTGTCTTACGTAGCCCCAGTTTTGCCTCACTTAAAAACTACTTGCTTACAAAATCAGACATAAAAATAATAATAATAAAAAAAAGTCAGGGCACATTATTACTGAAAAATTACTTACTTTCTTATTTTATCAATGTGAAATTTTAGTTTGTACTGACTTTGCTAGGGTTTTTTTTTTTTTTTTTTGTGGCCTGTTGTAAAAACAGGCAAATATGGAAGACCGCTGCATACTCTCAGGGGAACACATATCCCTAGTTGAGAAGTGTTGCTCTTGAATACTGTAATTTGTGCCTTCTACAGAGTTGATTACTGTCAGCTCTTAAATTAATAAATAATTATTATTATTTTGGGCAGATACCTCATGATTTCAGCCATCTGTTCACAGTGTCAGCCATGTATATAAGGTCACACAATGTAGCATGTATTGTTGACTCAAGCTGATGTGACAAGGTGCTACTTGATGTGGAAACTAAACTTCTCTCCAGAAGTGTGATGACTAGAAAATTAGGCCTTGAAAAAACACCGTATCAGTCACACTTAATAAATGGCTCTAATCACACCAATGGCAAGCCCTGGCCTGCAGGAGTCAACAGATCACCAATGCCTTCAGGATGCCTGTTTCATGTACTACTGACGACTGCGCTACCAGGGTATGTGACACTTTTACTTAGTGAGGGATGGAGTCTTTTGCAAAATCATTAAGAGTTCACTAAGAAGAAGTCACAATAGTTAATCCACTACAATGGGAAGTTAAAAAGGGTCTTCTAAGCAATAATAATTCTACAATGGAAGAGAGGATATTGCCAGTGTACAGACCTCTAGACAATATCATTGGCAGATATGGATTTTTTTCAATCTTTCCTACCCACAAATATAAGTTCAGTGACTTTTTCATTCATCTCTTCTTTCACTCTGTAGGGGAACATCTGTTAAAGTTCTTTGGATGTGTCTACACTTACAAATTAAGTCAACTTAAGCAGACTTAAATCGACCTAAACTACCTTGCCTCCACACTGGGCATTCCTTAAGTTGACTGAAGCAGTTCCTTAAAACAACTTAAGGAAAAATTAAGTCAACTTAATAACACCTCCATTTAGGTCGACTTAACTCTTAAGTCAACCTGATTAAGTTGACTTAAGCCAGTGTAGATGCAGAGAAGCCCTAAGTTGACCTCCATGGCCTCCAGACCTTCCTCCCTGACCTCCCTCCCAGAGTTCCTGGCACAGAAAGAGCCTGCCCCGGCCAACCACAGGGCAGGACTCACCCCTGACCACCCTGCTTCCCAGATCTGGCCAGACCTGCTGCTTGGGAGCAGGGCAGAGCAGAGCCAGCACCGCAGGTGGGCCCCATCCTGGAGCCACCAGGAAATCATGGATCTGCTGGCCATATGGTGGTGGGGGGGATGAGTCAGTCAGTTCTCAGCTGCAAGGCAGCCATCGCAGCCAGGAGGTGTATACCTCCATCTCCCAGGCCCTGGCTGCCAAAGGCCACAATCAGGACACCCAGCAGGTCTGGGTAAAGATCAAGGACCTCCGCCAGGGCTACCAAAAGGCCTGGGAAGAGATGCCCTAGACAGAGGCAGCCCACACCAGCTGCCAGAATTACAGCAGCTGGATGCTTTTCTGGGCTAGGAGAGCGGCAGCCTGCCAGCCCACACCATCGACTCTGCCGAGCACTCCTCCCTTGATGACAACCAGGAGGAGAGCTCGGGGGATGAGATTGTGGTGCTGGAGCAGAGGGAGTCCATCGCCCAGCAGGAGCAGGAGGACACCTCACCAGCCCCAGAGCCAGATGACAGCCTGGAGATAATTGCTGCCTGGATGGCAGACCCAGCCTCACAGAAGGAGGGAGAGGAGAAGGTTCCCCCTGCTGAAGAAGACCCAGGTGAGGGGACATTGCAGCAGACACCTGCTGCAGAGTGCGCCCTCCTTCCATCCATCCCTGAAGGCAGGGCTGGGCATCCCTGTGGGACAGGGACTGCAGGGGGACATGGCCTGGGGACAGGCAGGGTTGGGGAGGAAGGGGTCCCACAGAGGCAGAGAGGTTGGGGGCTGCGTGGCAGGGGTGGGGGTGGGGGGAAACCAGAGGCGAGCGGTGCAGTGGGGTGTCTGGAGTTGGGGTGGGGAGACCGTAGATGGGAGCACCAAGGCCAGACAGCATGCGCCCAACACCGATGGCATGTAGCCTCAGGAGAGACCCCCAAGGCAGGGCTCCCTGCAGCTCACCACCATGGGCACTGCACTCAACCTGGGAAGCACAGCACACCAGCAGGTAACAAGGGGTCCCTGTCTTGAAGGTCAGGGAGTGGGAAGTAATGGGATGGTCATGGGACAGCAGCTGCTCTAAAGTTGCACACCGCTCCAACTAATGGGAGCGACTCTCTTCTTTGCTTTTCCCAGTAGCCTCTGCGCCTTTGACATGTGGCACTCCCAGCACCCCACCAGGCCTGATCATGAGGAGAAGGAGGGCGCGTTGCTTGCAGGACGAGCTCCTTGAAGACCTGGTCTGCATCAGCGAGCGGACTGAGGCACGTCTGGTGGCACGGCAGGAGCAGGAGGATGCTCACCGGAGGGTCGAGCAGGGGCTGCGGAGGGACGAGCAACGACGGCTTGAGCACATGCTAGACCTCATGGAGTGGCAGACCCAGTCCCTGGAGAGCCTGGAGGAGTGCCCGTTCCTTCAGGGCCCTGCCCTGTGCCCCAGAGGCAGCACTCCTCGCCAGCCGGCCAGGACCCAGGGCAGACAGCTGCAAGCCCAGGACCCATCTTCCAGAGGCCATTAACACTGGCCCCTCCCCCTGACCCTCTTCACTCCCTCCAAACCTCCCAACCCCCCCAGCTCCCAACTGCCATTTCCTCCTTTGAAAAAACACCCTGGACACTGTTATACAGTGTGTCATGATTTTTATTGGTATGAGGACAGGGGAGAGATGGGTGCATGTGGGAGGCAGGCATGAATGGGTGGTGGAGGTGACAGGGCCTGGTAGCAGGCCCACCCCTCAGTGCTCCTCACTGTCAAAGTGGGCCTTCAGAGCATCCCGGATGAGCTGTGCTGGCCACTAGCCCCGCTGAGTCTGGGGCAGAGTGTCGTCAAGTACTCGTACTGCACAGCAATCCACTCAGTCTCAGCCTCCCAGATGTAGGGGAGCCTTTCCCCCTGCAGCTCGCAGAGGTTATGGAGGCAACAGCATACGCTGACAACCACCGGGAGGCTGCTCTTGCCGAGTTGCGGACGGGTCAGGAGGGCCCTCCAGCAGGCCTTGAGATGGCCAAAGGCATGCTCGATAATGTTGTGGCACTGGTTGACCCTCCGATTAAAGAGGTCCCTGCTGGCATCCATGCGGCGCTTGTATGGCTTCATCAGCCAGGGGAGCAAAGAATAGGCGGCATCCCTGAGGATCAGGACTAGCACCTGCATGTCCCCGATGGTGAAGGTGTGATTGGGGAAGAAGGTGCCCTCCTGCATGTGCCTGTACTGGGTGGAGTTGCGCAGGATTCATGCTTCGTGCGGCTTACCTGGCCAGCCCACATAGATGTTCTGGAAGATTCCGCAGTGGTCTGTGAGGACCTGAAGGACCATGAAGTAATACCCCTGGTGGTTGACATAGTCCCTGGCGTGGTGTTCCGGGGCTTGGATGGGGATGTGGGTGGCGTCCACAATGCCCCCACATTTGGGGAAGCCGAGGCCGTCGAGGAGTTCATGTAGGTTGCACAGAGTGATGGGGCAGGTTAGCAGGACCTGGTTGATTGCCCTGAAGACCTGCATGATGGCAGCCCCCATGGTGGCCTTCCTGATGCCAAATTGCTGGGCCATGGAGCAGTCGGAGTCCAGGGTTTCCAGCTTCCACATGGGTGATGGCCACTCGCTTGTCTACAGGCAGGGCAGGTTGGAGTCAAGTGTCCATGTGCTGCAGAACTGGGGTGAGCATGCAGACGAACTCGAGGAAGGTCCGCTTGCTCATCCTAAAGCTCTGCAACCACAGGTCATCATCCCAGATGGTGAAGACAATCCGCTCCCACCAGGCACTGTTGGACTCATGTGCCCAGAAGCAATGAGGCACGGAGCACAGTGCTGTGAGCATGGAGCTTGCTGGGGCAGCAAGCTGGGGGGCAGGCTGTCATCTTCCTCCTTGCTGGTGGGTTGCCAGACAGGACTGCTCCACAGCCAAAGAAGCTTTACCATTAGCTGGCAGGTGTCACACAGCTACCTGGCAAAGTGCATGACCTGCTCAGGCTCCAAGTTGCCAGGCACAATCGGAAGGGGCTGAGCTCACTTCCTCTTTTGAAGGTGTGGCTGGGGGAAGGGAGAACTTCTCTGCTGCCACACTGCCGTACTTCCCACAATGCACCCCTCCAACCCTCCCAAGTCGACTTAAGAATCTAGTGTTGACTCTCTACGTCGACTTGATAAAGACTGTCTTAAGATGACTTAGGAGTCTAGTGTAGACCCTCTACGTCAACTGAATAAGATCGACTTAAAGTTGAATTAATAAAGGCGACTTACTAAAGTCGACTTAACTTTCTAAGTGTAGACATAGTCTTTGATTTTACTATTAGCTATGTGGGATGAAATATAACAAGAAGTGCATGTCTTCCTCATCCATTATTTTAGTGTGTGTGTGTAACACACACAGGGCCTTATAAACAAGTTTAGCCATGGTCAGTTTTAATGAGTTTAGACATAGTTCCTTAACTCAGTTTAATTCAGCGTGGATGAGAGCCTAGCTTGCCTTGGTTTATCTATGAGATATGTAGCTATATTTCCTCATGGACAGGAATGGTTCCATAGGCCAATGACATAATTATTTGTATAATTTCTTTAAGAGATATGGTCCTGAGGTAAAGCACTAGCCTGAGACTGAAGATTTAGGATTAATTCTTGGCTCATACACAAACTTCTTGTGTGACATTGATAAATCATTTAGTTTCCCCATGTCTCAGCTCCCTCTCTGAGAAATGGGGTGTAGTGGTTTCCTCTCTTTTACTTGGCCTTGCATCCCCTGAAAATACACCAGCCTTTTATGAAGTTGCTCTTCTAGACTTCCAGTTGAATCTCAGCTGTCTTCAAATCCCTATGTCATTGTGGCTACATCTACACTTGCAAATTAAGGCGAATTAAGGAGGCTTAAATCAACTTAAAGAAAGCCGCGTCCACACCTGGCTTTCATTAAGTCAACTTAAACAGCTCCTTAAGTCAACTTAATAACTACTGGTCTTTAGGTCAATTTAACAATTAAGTTGATTTGTTAAGTCGACCCAAAGATGTTGTGGCCGCCCTGGGCCAACTTATTCCATAAGTCGACCGGCAAAAAGGGAGCACGGGGATCGTTTCTCCCCAGGACCCAAGCAGGTCCCGGCCAGAAGGGAGCCCCGCACTCCCTTCTCTCGGGGACCCGAGTGGGTCGCAGCCAGAAGGAAGCCCCGTGCTCCCTTCTCCCAGGGACCCACCAGGGTCCAGGCAAAAAGGGAGTGGCAGTCCCTGGACAGGGGATCCCTGGAGATTCCCCTGCTAGCTGGAGTGCCAGGTCAGCAGCTTCTAGAACTCCAGCTGACATGGGAGCCACCGGGGATCCTGTCAGCTGGAGCGCCCGCATCTTCCTTCTTGTCCGGACCCACAAGGGTCCAGGGAGAAGGGAGCGGGGTTCCTGGCAAGAAGTGATCCCCCGTTCCGACCCACAGCTCCCTTCTGCTGGGAAGCCACGGGTCCTGGAGAGAAAGGAGCCATGGCTCCCTTTTTGCTGGGGCATGCGCAGGTCCCGGGGAGAGAGGAGACTGGCTCTCTTCTCTCTGGGACCCTCAGGCTCCTGGCAAGAAGGAAGCCTCTGCTCCCTTCTTGGCGGGACCCCGGCTTCCTAAGGAAGGGACCAGGGTCCCTTCTTAGCGGAGAACCTCTTCCAATGAATGCCACATCTACACTTGAAATGTTAAGTCGACTTAACAGAGTTGACTTAACTTTTCAAGTGTAGACATAGCCTGTGACACTACCCGTTCATGGCAAGGGGCCCTCAGTCTCACTCAACATTGCACAAATGCTTAGTGTGGCTCACCAGAGAGTTAGTATTGTTAAAATAGGGGGAACACTTTATAAGAATATACTTAAACTTGATGAAATGCTTCTATGATACAGGATGTAGTAATCTCACTTTTAACATATGTATCCCTTCATAAAATGTTCTCATTGTAAACCTCTCTGTAACTATGTAATTCACCAAACAGGAAAGAAGTATTAATAATGTAAAATACTGCACACAAAAGGACACATTGAATCCAAGTGAGCCATGGAAAGGAGGCAGGTGCAAACATTTGTCCCATTAGTTTGGGCTCTGGGGAAAGGGAATAAAAACCCCTGACTAGAAGGAAGTGTATGACTATGCTCCTGCAACTTTGGAGAGGATAATATTTCTAAGATAAGGAATTCCCAAGCTACTTAATTTGGTGTCCCTCTAGAGGACATAGAAAGTTTGCATATCATAGCAGTTTCTATCTCTTTTTGAAACCTAAGACTAACTCATTTGTGTGTGTTTATTTCTCATAGTTAATAGATGTTTAGTAGGTTTATTAAATGATTGGCTATAAGCATTGTCTTTGGTTTGGGGTCTGAGGTGCAGTTGACAGGTGTTTGGAAACTGAAAGAACCTGACTGTTGTGATTTTTTTGATGTAAGGGACTATCTGTCGCAAAAGCAAGTTTGTCTGGCTGGCAAGATAAGCATGAGTTCCCTAGGGGACTGCCCGTGACTCCATAATAGATAGCTATAGTGCTTGAGGAGTTCACACTTGTTATTTGGTTAGTGAAATTAGAATATAGAACTCACAACCAATGTGGGATTTTTGCCGTGCTTCTTGATAGTCTGTTCTGAGGCTGGCACTCACAGTCATAAGCTGTCCCAGAGAGCTCATCAGTCACATTACTCCCAGGTTGAGTAGTAAGACCTTATGGAGCCCATTTCTCCTCTAGCTCCTAAACTATAAGGGGAGGAGTACCCTCTTAGGGTCTCTGCTCTGTCCCCAGCAGTCTCATTCCCATCTTTAGGAGGGTTTGATCCCATTGTTTGGGTGACTTTCTTCCAGCCTGCTGCGGATATAGAGTAGGGTTCAACCTCTTTAGCAACCATGGTCTTCAACCTGGGCTGCAGCCTCTTATCTCAACTGTTGTGATATCAATTAACTGCAGCTGAAGAGAAAGCTACTTTGTTCCTTAAGAGCGATGGCAGAGTAGGGTTTCTATGCTCCACCATATGGAGAAATTAATAGTTTCCTATCTCACAGGGCTGTAATGAGATAAATTAATCAGAGTTTAGATGTACAGAGATGCCATACTGGGGGGAGGAGGGGGCAAACATCTCTTCAAAAAAGTCTTAAAAGTGAAGAATGTGTAAAAACCAATTATGCAGAACAAAGTAGAGAAGAGCAGAATAAAACCTGCAATTTCATTTATTAGTTTTAGTAATAAGAATCTGTACATCCTGTGTCTTAGATTGGCTTACAAGTCAGCTAACACACTTACAGAGTTACCAAAGCCCGTTAGCCTTTCTCAATTGCCTAATAATTGAACAGAAGCAAGATGCCTGCCGAGATCTTACAAGCTGTTTCTGCCAGAAAGAAAGGTAGATCATATAAATCTTGAACAAACACAGTGCTACAAAGAAGGCTTTTGCAGGGAAATAGTACATGAAGAGTCATAGGTAGAATTAATGCACATTCCACTTTAATTGATAACTACAGAAAATAATGTTTCCATAATAAATATTTAGTCCATCAATTTCCCTCTCTCCATAGACCCAAAGTCACACTGCTAACATAAACCCACTTGCATGCCACCTTTCCCATATGACCCTGCATTCTACACCCACATACAAGATCCATACCCAGGGACCTCTACATTCCCCACATACACACAAGAGTTTCAGAGTAATACACTGACTATGTAATACACTAAGCAAGCTGTAATTCTTACTTGAAACACTTCTTTTAGAGAGATCTCATTTGAGTAATTTCATTGTCACCATGGGCAGCTTTTGTTTATGATGTACCCTGTGGTGTAGTAAGCATTGGTGGCCACAGTCCCTGGAGAGAGATCAAAAAACTATAAAGAAGCAATGAACACTTGTTGAAGTTATTATTGTTCAGACTAGAAAGATACTTTTATGTTTGGTTAGAGGGAGAAATGAGAGATGAGACAGTGATTAAAACCATCATGTTTCTTTGAGAGTGTGGCTTCTGTGAAAGTTATTACACCCTTTCTACAGGTGAAGAAGAAGGGAACCTTGTCTATTTAGTAACTAGCAGGATCTGTCTTACTACAAAGTAAAATCACAATTTGCAAGTTTCTGGTGTTACCAGAGAGGTTTCCCTATCGTGCAGCATGTTTCTTAATGCTATCAATAATGCGGCCATTTACCAGGTTTAACTTGAAACAAAATCTACTCTTTCAAATAACTAAAATGGGAAACAAGAGCACAAAAGAATCACACACCTTTTCAAATTACTTCAAATGTTTGCATGTTAAGCCAGTCTCTTCTAGGTCAATCGACTTACCTCTGTAAGTTAATAGGATGGAATTCAGTTTATTTACACCACTAGCTGTAGTTAAAAAGTTTTATCATGCCCAAGTAAAAATGTCCCTATCTTTTCTTTGCATTAATCCCTACAAGGAAGAAGGAAGCTTTATTCTCCCCTGCATTTTGCAAAACAGTATTAATTTTTCTATAGTATGTCTTAACTACAGCGTTAACCTGGCTCTTTTTCAGGTGTTGCTCCTAATTCATAACCTTTCGTCACACAAAATCTGCTCACCCAAATTTAGTGGAGCTTTTTACTTGGGCTAGGTGACTCATATAAGATAATAGGGTAAAGCCCCAATGCTTCTTTCACTCAGGCTGGCAATCTGTTGACTTTGCAGTGAGACTGCAGGGAAAAATCACTGGAGTGCTGATAGTCCTCCAGTGCCTTTCCACAATTCCCCTCATGTGCCCAGAAGAACAGACATGTTGTCTCTCAGTTCTCTGGGAAAGAATCACAGAGCTTACTGAAGCAGAGAATAATGGCATAGACTCCCAAAACTTCTAGCAACACACATGGGTAAGTGCTTCATCAGTGAGAAGGCATTAACTCATTTTGCAATAAGGCTGTTCACATCTGCATTAGGCTAACCATCCTCTCGATCACCTTAGTTAATTCTGCAGTGAAGGATCACCCCGACTCAACAGAATCTTAATTTAAGTATGATTAGTTTCAACCCAGGGATAAATCCATAGAGTTAAATGGAGTTTCACCAGGGTAAATTTGGCATATCATATTTTCTCTGTATCAAAGTACATAAGCATACAAATGCAATAATTCACTTTAATAACTTTGTTGAATTCTCTGAGATGAGATAATGGCCCATCTGCAGCAAACTCTAATCCCATACATTACTCCAAAAATTAATGAGAGATGGTGATATAGGTTGCTATTTAATATTTGAATGTTATTCAGGTTAGTCTGTCCTAGTATTCTTGAACTATTTGGAATGTTTGGATAAAAACATCTAACACCACTTATAATAGAGGCAAAATATAAATCATGATTAGTAGGGTTGAAGCAGGAACACAGTAATAAGGAGGCAGGAAAACTAAGATTTGTTTCTTTTCCTCTCTTCTTTAAAATCTGTGTTCTTCATGAAATAGCTATATCAGGAATGGTAGAGAGACAGGATCCTTCCTTGAAAAGGGGGTTGAACTAGTTGATCTCCTAAGGTCCCTTCCAACCCTAATCATCTATGATTCTAAGGCACTTTAGCTTAAGGGTGCAAAACTCAGCAACATCAAAAAGGAAAGCATAGAAGGCAGATGGCAATACTCTCTGTAGCTGAACAAGGAAGGGGGAACTGAGTGACAGATCAATCTGAAACATTTTTAGTAAACTATGCCACTTCAACTGAGCCTGGGTTTGAGTTTCGGAGTATTTTGTGATCTGAGGTGGATAAATGCTCAGTGGATAAATTAAGTTATATCAGTAGAACACTCTTCTTAAAGTTACATGGTCAACCTTTGCCCATATCTGTGTCCATCTTTAGTTTCCCCCAGACCATCAGCCCTTTTCCCATGAAGCCTTATGGATCTCACTTATTCCATATTCAAGGCAACATTTGGAAAATAAACCATTTTGCCCTTCTGGTCTGATCCCTATCATAACAGAACAAATGACATATACTCCAGGCAGAGAGCCCTAGAAACTAAAAGAGAGAAAAACAGAATACTATCTGGAGTCCTCTGTGGACATTGATATACTAATCTAATTTAGGGAAGGAGTTAGATATTATAGTGGTAGGCCACATAGAAAGCCCTAAGATAGGGCCCAGTGGCTAGATCATCATTCCAAATTCCCCGTAGACTCATTAGACTACTTCCTGGTATTCTTTTAAGGAGAGGGGTTTCCGCTAGATACATCTTTCATCAACCATCTTTGATGAGTTACCCCAGCAGTGGCATCTGTGAGTCATTTCTCCTGGCTACTCCACAGGACAGAGAGCGAAGATCTCCTTCTACAGCTGTACAAGCATATGCTGAATACATAAACTCCATAAAACCAAATGGTTATCCACGAGGTCCCAGAATTCCAAGCAACTCATTGTTAGAAAAACATGTGTGTTACAGTTCCATAATTACCTCACTAGCCCTTATGAGGCAGCAAGAAAGCCTATCCTGACCTATTCTGCTGCATTGTCTTAACATCAATCTTCGGAGATATATAGAAGTGCTCAAGTAGATTCTGTCATGTATTTTTCTTTTGCTAGGAACTGGAATAGTAAGATTATTTTCACTTCAGAGTTAAATTATCAGAAGTGCCTAAATGACTTGGGAGCAGAAATTCCTTTTCTTTTTTAAATCACCAATCTTCTCTAAAAAGCATCGACAGGAGAGCAGAAAAGTGCTTCAAGCCTGCAACCAAAAGTACTGAATAATAAATGCACATAACTATATGTCATTTGGCAGAGTGAAAATCCAGCCATTGAATAATTTCATCAGAAACACTAAAAGCTCCCTCTAACTTCTAGCCTGCTTTCAGGGCAAGTAGTCTTGACTCTTCAGGACAGAACAGTGTCCTATTGATATTTAGAAATATTTGCCTTGTTGCTTAGGGCCAGTGCTCATACATTTTGTTCTGTGAAAGTGTGTACCCTCCTT
Organism: Pelusios castaneus; assembly: GCA_007922175.1. Taxonomy (NCBI): domain Eukaryota; kingdom Metazoa; phylum Chordata; order Testudines; family Pelomedusidae; genus Pelusios; species Pelusios castaneus. The sequence continues at coordinate 34,349,490 of ML685769.1, read as the reverse complement.
GGCAGTAGTTGGAATGCATACATAATTTTCTGCTAGCCACAGAGCATTCTAAAAATTAAAAACAAATCAAAATATATCTTCAGAATGGACTCAGTTCTTCCATTACTTCAATGATATTACTCAGAATTTGGCCCAGTAAGAAACCCTCTACTCGCAAGTTCCATCATGTTGATTATGTTATACAGTTTAAATATAGAGTGGATGACACTAAACCCTTTTCAAACAATAGGATTGTAGGGGTACAAATCAAAGCAGCATCTGTCTCTTAATCTTAGGGCATAGAGAATTTCACTGTTCTTTCACGGTAAACATAGTAAAATATCTTTACTTCTCACAATAAAGTCAGTATCACAATACACTAAATATTTACTTTAATGTCTATTATTCTGTGTAAATATGTGACATAAGGGTACAAAAATATTGCTTAGTAGCTACTATTAATTATATGTAATAGCCAGACATTATGCTAACATTTTTTAAACATTGGCTTCATATTAATATCCTCTTTTCATAATTTCCATAAGCGTAAAACTAAGTGCCATTATTTGTGCAGAACCAAGTGCTAATTGCGAAGTATGTATCACAGGAAATAAATCCTCCTCCTATTGCTAATTACTTATCCTCCTGTAGGATTTACCTACATCTAAATGTTGTTTGATTAGAAACGTTCAAAACGCATATGTAATATTGGTCAGATCAGTATGAGCTCAGACAACAACAATAACAAAGCTGAACTGAGCCAGGGCCTAAATTTTAGGGCAAAAGTTTTTTAACAGGCAGTTGCCTGCCATATGGCTCACCTACGATGAAGTCTAATTAGGCTGACACAAGAGTGCTGTGCATGCTTATGCTTAAACTCAGGGCTGTGTGAACTGGCAATCAGAGATTAGAATAATTTTATATGAGATCACTTGTGAAAGTTCAAAAAATGTACAAAACAAAGGGAAAAAAAAACAGAACAAAAACTTGCTTCTGAGGTGCCTTAAAATTCAAATGACTGTGAATGCTGAAACCTGTGGGAACAACTGATGGAACTACACCATGATCTTGTTCTGAATGATACTGACAGAGTTCCTCTGCCTATACTATCCTTTGAATTGGGTTAGCAGCAATTATTCATCCATGATGGAAAATGACTTTCACTCGTGATTCTGTAATTGCCATTCGCTAGAGCAATTTATGTTTTGCAAGAACTAAGCCAGCTCATACTAGGCCATAGTCTACTGACCTAAAATTTATCTGGGCACTTTGACTGTCTATGTCACAGTTTCCATAAATGGTTCCTAATTGTGTTAGATATAGCTATTAAAAATCTAACAACCAGACTTGGAAATAACGAGGGGATCTACAACTATAAATCAGAGGAAAGAGAAAAGTAGCATGCAATTGTATAAAGTGATATTCTAATCTATGTAAAAATTATATTCACAAAAATGCAACCCACAAATGATATAACTGAAATATAGTTTGAAATGTTGTTTCAATATTTTAAGCATCTCAAAGCTTTCAAACAATCATTTTTGCTCTTAATAAAGTTATCTCTGACTTTAATATGAGCTGGATCTCATGCTATCGAAAGCAAATCGGACTTTAACCAAAACAAATATTTTTATTAAGTTACAGTTATAGTTTAAGGTTGCTAAATGTGAGTTTGCAATCCAAGATAAGATGTATCACTGAAAAAAAGCCTTCATTCTGCCTTTTAGGTGGGAAGACAGATGACAGCATATTATACCTGCTGTGTTCTGTACTCTACACTGGCTACCAATTCACTTCTGGGTGACTGGTTACTATCTATAAAATCCTAAGTGACATGTTATCTCAGAACCTGCCTATGCTGCTTTATGACACCTAAGCTCAGAATGAATGCTTCAGCTACCTGCCTCATAGGATATACAATTTCTCAGTAGTTTGCCATTAGAACTCCATCCTGCCTGATATACATCCAGGGACCAAATCTTTTCACTAGACCTGCTGAAAAGCAGAAAATACCCTTGCAAAGTTGTTGGGGTTTTTTTTTTTGTTTGTTTTGGTTTGGGGTTTTTTTGTTTGTTTTTTAATGTGTCCTCTTGTTTGTCAGTTTGACTTGTCACCTTTAGAATGAGAAGTAAGACATCTCTTTGTTCAGTCTTTTTGCTAACTATAGGCATTTGAGTCCCTTGACAATTAGCCTAGTGACTGCTGTTCACCCACTCTGTTCCTTTCAGGGAAACTGGTTTGATTGATTGCTGCAAAGGGTCATACAATACGTGTTCCTTATTTTGAGAAGATTATTGTTTTCATTGAATCATGAAATGTAGCTGTGCCAGGAAACCACAATGAGGAAAACCTTATAAATACCTGAATAATGCTAGATATTTAATTGCTTTCATTGCACTGTACAACAGTCCTAGGCAGCAAAAGCCTTTATGAAACTGTAGAGGATCAAGCAAAGTAAAACACATAGGTGAATTACATTTTCATTCCTAGAGATTTCCCATTGACTGTTTCCATGTTGCAGAATTTTTCATTATTTATTCCTGACCTCACATGTTTTCCACTTTTCAATTCTCCGTTATCTTTAATGAAGCTTTCTTGAGGCTTGTGAACTAACAGAACATTAAAAGTATTTTGCTTACCAGAGAGGTGCTTGCAATTTTTTACAGCTCAATGTGTGTATAGGTGAATGCTGATAGAAAAACATTTGAAACCACTTTGAGCAGGGGGTGGGACTCCATGATCTCCTGAAATCCCTTCCAACCCTAATCTTCTATGATTTTGATTTCACTGAAAATGAATGTCAGTTGATTGATCTTTCACAACATTGGCACATCTGCCACTTTAACAACCTGCATCATTTCTTTTAACAAAGCAGAACTAACCTCTAATAAAAAACTATTTATTGCCAGTTGGCCCAAGCAGTGAGTTAATATTTGGGGCCTTGAAGATTTGTTTCTGTAAGGATATGGAATTGGAGATGAGTCATGTATATTCTTGGTAGAATTGTGTTTATTTACAAAAATTTACAACGTCCAGTTTCCTTGGACACACATAACATTCCAGCAAGCTCTGTCTCTCTGCTTCTACTTAGAGTCGCACTCAAACACACACAGCCTATAGTCAATATCTTGGCCCTGCACTTGCCAATACAGAAAACTATCTTTTTCTATCTGGGGTAGTTCTTGTCTGTTTCCCTAGGCAGTCACCATGATCATGTAAAGTAGTCTTAACTTATATAAACAGGCTTGTTTGCCCTTCTATTGAGCCTATTTGGATATGCCAGGCTTTCTCCATTGGGTTTAATGAGCTCGGCAATTTTCTTTGACCTACTGGCAGCCGTTAGCAGTTTTCAGCATGACACTGAGAATTGTATGTGTATGGCATTTTCAGAGAAGCCCAGCTTCCAGGGGTGTCTTTAGTTATCTAACGTTTTGTACCTATATTTGAAAATTTCGATCGGTGCTTGTCTTCAGACTCCAAATGCATAACCAGGCTCCACAATTAAACAGGCATGTCTAACAACAGTTTTTATGAGGGCCAAATTCATCCCAGGTTTAAGTCGATGGAGAGATATTCAGTTCATATCATTTAACTACAAACACACAGACAGAAGTAAATATTTGCAAAGTTCTGTTTTAGAATGTTATCAGATGGCATATGATTCAGTGCAAAGTAGTCGTGCCCTCTGGAGTTTGGAATACTATAGGAGACTAATTTTTGATTTTCAATTTCATTTCTTTAATTAATCTATGGACTGTTTGGCAGACAGTGTTCCATTCATCTGTGTGAGTTTCTTTCCCTAGGTCACACTACTATTTCGCTATGATTTATCTAATGTTCTGGTTGAGTCATCCTGTAACACAAAATGAAACCTTGGGAATACTCTGGTGCTCCTACCCCAAATCTGAATCAGTTCTGTTGCTGAATCTCCTCATTATTCCTCCTACCTACTCTCATGTCACTGAGTATTTTCCTTTAAACCGGATATGAGGAAATCAAATTAAACCTCAATGATTATAAAAAGGACATGTATCTATAAAAACATTTATATTCAACACTTGTGTTAAGCGTAATGGTAAATAATCTTCCAAATGAAAATGCAATAGGTTGGCTTACCTGTAGGCTGGAGATTCTGTGGGTAAACCACCCTAATTATAAGAGCCCCACCTGAGGTATTTCAAATATAAAAGATGTCAGAAAGCTGCAGGGGTATGTCTACACTGGAGCCTTAATTCAACTTAAGGAGGGTTAAGTTGACCTAAAGAACCCCGTGTCCACATTGGGTGCTTAGTAAGTTGACTTAAGTGCTTCCTTAAGTCAACTTAATTACTCCACCTCTGAAGGTTGACTTAAGCCAGTGTAGATGGGAAATGGCCCTTGAGTCGACCAAATTGGACTCCAATATTAAGTTGTTAATAAATAAATAAATTAATTAATTAAATATTAATTTACTGTTGGTTGGGCTGGAGACAAGAAAAAGAGCTGTGGCCACCAGGGTGGCAAAAGCCACGGCCTAGGTGATCAGGCTGGCGAGAACCATGGGTGGGGACATCAGGCTGGGGAGAGCTGAAGCTGGGGAGATCGAGCTGGGGAGAAGGGGAAAGGCACAGCTGGGAGATCGGGCTGGGGAGAAGGAGAAATCAGGCTAGGAAGATTGTGCTGGGGAGAA
>ML685769.1:34316945-34344832 GCA_007922175.1 Pelusios castaneus | reverse complement strand
TGGGGAGAAGGAGAAATCAGGCTAGGAAGATTGTGCTGGGGAGAAGGGGAAAGCCAGGGCTGGGGAAAAGGGGAGAGCTGGGAGCTCTGCACTTTAGTCTGTAATTGGGCTTTAGTCTGCAGAAGAGAAGAATGAGGCGAGGGTTGATAGTGACTTTCAACTACCTGAAGGTTGGTTCCAAAGGCGATGGAGTTAGGTGGTTCTCAGTGTTGGAAGATGACAGAACAAGGAACAATGTTTTCAAGTTGCAGCAGAGTAGGTTTTGATTATATATTAGGAAATACTTTTTCTCTAGGAGGTTGGTGAAGCACTGGATTAGGTTACTTGAGAAAGTGGTGAAATCTGCATCCTTAGAGGTTTTTAAGGTGAGGCTTGAAAAAGCCCTCACTGAGATGATTTAATTGGGGTTGGTCTTGCTTTGAGCAAGGGGTTGGACTTGATGACCTGCTGAGGTCTCTTCAAACCCTAATATTCTATAATTCTATTGTGGTCTAAAAGTTGTCACCTTAGATCTGCTGTGACTTACATAGGAGAGTACCAACATAAGTTTTTGACAGAGCTGTTTCTGCAGTGAGCATAGCCCTGTGCAGTAGTCAGTAATTACAGGATCCAGTTGACTGGTGGCTGCACTGGGACACAAATTCTTTTGCACAAATAATGGACTTATTTGTTTTTGAGCAGTTCCTGCATGGTCTAAGTTGGGGAAAGGTGGCACAATCCTGAGTAAAATGATTTTGACCCTTGGTGGTGGCAGAGGCCAATTTTGAGGCAGAGGGGCTGGAGTGTATTGAGCAATGGGCTGGATCTGATGTGCCTAATATTGACATGAAGCCAGTATCTAGGATATCCTGAGGTCAGGAAGTCAACAGAGGGAAGAAGTGGGGGTTAACATGAACTATCATGCCCTGGATGATAAAAATCTTATTGTCACCAAGGGGCAAAGTTTCCTGGGGTACGAGGCGTGGTAGAGAGGCCCCACTAGTGAGCTTCTGTTGCAAGAAATGGTCATATTCAGAGAAACTGTTCCCTTATGGACTGTGACTTTGAGGGTTGCTGTTTAGCTAGGAGGCTATGTGCATTGGGAGCTAACATTTGCTCAGTCATTTACTTTTTCAGACCACATTTCTATTCTGTCAATTGTCCTTCCAGATGTTGTTTATTAAAGAAGTTACCCTTTTTGAGACTATATAAACAATACATAAGGATAATGGATACTGGATTAACTAAATTGGAAACATTCTAAGTAAAAAAAATATTTGGTTCATGAAGTGTATAAGGGGCTTATCTAAATGTAATATGTGTTACAAGAAAGAGTACATACATAGATTTCAGAATTAGGGAGATATAACATTGAATTGTTGGGAAATAAAGAGCTAAAGTGCCAGAGTAATAACCTGTTTATTAATTTAAAATACTGTATGATCTGCAGATATGTTTCATTGATAATATTGTGGTTGGCTGCTGAAAATCCCTCAATGTTGAGCTTCAGTATTCTCCAGGCTAGCTCAATGGCACAATTTTTTTTTGTGGGGAGGAGGTGAATGGAGGGTATGGAATTGTATTAGTGGTTGGGTTTTTTTTACTGCATACCAGCACCTATTTTTCCCTGACCAGACTGCTGGAGGCTGGGATCAGCAGGGGAAAGTAGTGTGTCTTCTTTCCCCTGCTGGCCCTGCCCTGGAGCTTGCTGCTCCTCTCCCGTTCTGGCCCCACTGCCCTGCTGGGGGCCAAGGTCAGAACGGGAAAGGAACGGGTCTCCTTTCCTCCGTTCCCCTCCCCACCCTGCCTTCCAGAGCACCATTCCTGTCAGCCATGAGTACCAGCATCTTTTTTCTTAGAAAAAAAGCACTGTGTATCAGAAATGTCAGCTGGCAAATGACAGAGATGCAGCCATAGAAAGGATTTTGAAAGCAGCCTGATGGATGACTGATCAATTTCCCAAGTATGAATTGAGTAGTCCACCCAAGGTACACAAGGAAATGCTGATCCATTGTCCCCATCCATTGGATACTTCCAGATGGAATGATGGGAAGAATTGACTTGGTATCTGGACAACTCTCACCGAAGGTGAAAATTCTGTAATTTGATTTGTCATCTTAGTGCAATTCAGCAGCCACCAAGTCTAAGCTGCCTAAGCTGACAAGTCCATGATGGATGGTATCAGTTCCATTGGAGAAATGCCATTTGGCAACATGTTAATAGCCACAGAGTTAGACAAAATTCAGTATAATATCAGAATTGCACTGCTATGGGCCATGACAACATATTGCTGGAGTTTTTGAAGTATCTCACTTGTGCTCATCAGTAGCTAGTGCAGCTTTTTCCATAAGTGGTCAACACAGAGAAACTTCTAAAGACATGGCAAAAATTCATTGCTCTCCTGAAACGGGGGGAAGATCCACATAATGTTACAAGCTGTTGACAAATATCTATGTAACTCATATGCCTAAAAAAAAGGCTATCTCTTTAAGAGACCTACTGAGGGTAGGTTATTGTTCCTGGGCTGATTAGCTACCCACAACGAGAAACTTCTAGAAGCTGGGAGTGGTAGCATTTTGAGCATGCTCCACAGGATGCCCTGCTGGTGTGATCATAGAATCATAGAATCATAGAATAATAGGGTTGGAAGGGACCTCACGAGGTCATTTAGTCCAACCCCCTGCTAAAAAGCAGGACCACTCCCCCTAAATTATCCCAGCCAGAGTTTTGTCTAACCGAGCCTTAAAAATCTCCAAAGATGAAGATTCTACCACCTCCCTAGATAGCCCATTCCAATGCTTCACCACCCTGTGTTGATGTGTTGTGGTCAGTCAGACCACATGAGAGCAGCAGTCTGTGCAGACAGCAGGCAGGAGCTGCTTTGAGAAGAGCACATGTGCTCAGTTTTCAGGAGCGAAGCTGAGCCAGGAGTGAACAAAATGTTTTCTCCCTCTAATGAAGTCATCTGCAACAGATTTTGCAGACATGCATATGGGACTGAGGGCTGGTTGCAAAGGAGAAGGAAAAGCCTGCATGGAATGCTACAGAAGATTCCTGCAAAGAAAGAAGAGGACAGCTATTTCTTGCCACTCAAGCCTCTACACTGGAACAAAGACTGTAGCTGAGAGTTGGGTGAACTCCACCTGTACTTTGGGACTCTTGGATATCTTTCATGTGGGGGTTTCTGTAGGGATTGTTCTTGGTTAATTGTATTTTGTGTTCTTAGGATAAGGTTATTTAGTTAGTAGTTAATAAAGTTCATTGTTATGTTTGTTTTTAGTGGTATTTTAATGTGGGGTGGTAACTGAGCAATCTTTGCTGAGTCCTATACAGACTGGATCCTGAGTCTCCAGCTGCTTTCTCCATAGGGAGTGAGGTTTATTTCTGTGAGGCACTGGAGAAGGGCAACTAAATGAATTTTAGCCCACCTGAAGGTTACATCTACATCCAGCTACACTAAGCTATGAGCCTTGTAATGGGGGGGGGGGGGGTGATTTGGCTGACACCAATACTGTGGATCCCCATATTAAGGAACATTATTCCCCCACACATTTGTTGTGAGGATTCTACAGCCAGAATGATTGAGACTATCTGGGCAAAACTGAGCCTACCGCTATATATATACCTCTTCAACCATCTAGGACCACACTGATCATCAGGACACCTTTTGTGAGTCAACTTCTTTCTCTGTGACGTCAGTGTGGGATGAAGAGTGGTCATATATCAGAAAACAGTGTTTTGTTTTTTGTTTTACAACCGACTAAAACATGCATGTTCCTGGCTTTGATTTCCCAGAATACTCATGGGCCTTTCTGAATTGATTATGAAAGGTTAGGTCAATGTACAATCAATCTTCACACCTGGGACCAATGAGAGTACCCCCAAAAGTGTCATAGCCAATGTCTCATGTCACTGATGACTACTCTTAGACCAGATTTGATGGTAGTCTGATGGTTCTGCACTGCGCTGATGGTGGTGTTGCAAATTGGCTTTATAAGTTCCACTAATGATCAGAAGAAGCAGCAGAGAAATACTGGTAATAAATCATTCACTACTAGGTCTTCTTCATAGATCTCCTCTTATCCTAACATTTGGCAGCTACGAGTCAGCTCCTGAACTGAGGTAAGTTGGCATAGCTATTTTGACTTCACAATAGAGCTATGTCAATTTACCACTTGGAGCTCTAGTGTTCAATCTCATAATGAATGAGGGATTGTGTAGAGAGGAGAGAGAATAATTCTATGCCAAATAATTTGAAAATAATGTCCTGTTATCATTTAGGAAAGGCATATCTTCATTTTTAGATGATTTCTTTTTTTGCAGTCATATATATGACTTAGTGCAAACAACATCTATTTTTATTTTAACTCCTTTTGTAGTTCAGGAACCTGAAACTTGGTACTCTCTGTGTTGAACAACTCTGTCACAATCGTGTAGGACTATAATTTGAGTCATAATGTTTGCTATATTTATTATGTGGAAAGAACATTCAATTAATTATTATTATTATGAACTTAACTTTACCAGTTTAGGGTCCAGTCTGTGTTGTGCCAAATATATTTTAAGAAGCACTGAACAGTCACAACTCAACTAGAAAGCAAATTATTTTTCCTCCAAGATATTTGGCATTTTTGTCTTTTGGATGGAGTAGAAGGCAAGTGAAAATGGGGTCTAACAAAGGATTTGTAACAAGCGGTGTGCAGTAGTCTCTGGCATGTGACTCACCAGCAGGGTGCCTCCTGGTGATGTTTCTGGGGAATGTAGCTCAAGTGGTCCCCCATCTGGTAGTCTGTGCTCTGCCTCTCCATGCCAGACTCTGGTTCCGAGTTCTCTTGTCAGGTCTTAGCCCTCCAGCTAAGTCCATAGTCCACCCCTTCCAGGGTACAGTCCATCTCTTCTCCCGTGTCCTGGCCTCTACCAACAATGGCCAGGGCAACCTGCTGGCCACTACATTAAAACTGTCAATGGTCTATGTCTGTGCCACACCTGGCATGCGTGTTGCTCCTGGCATACTGGGGGAGCAGGAAGGGACCTGGGCCCACCCTCCTTTTCAGGGACCCTAGATACCTCCACTGAGCTCCTCCTCCTACCAGTCACTCCACCACAGTTGGTGTCGATTCCCTGGGCCACTTCCCCACAGTACCCAATCGCAAACCACTTCTCATTGCCTCTGGAGTCCAGCCACTGTCCCTCTGGCTCCCTTGTCCCAGACCACTGCTCCAGCCACTTCCCACTGTTTGTTGCTTTCAGGAACTTCATCCCTGCTTGGCTCCTGCTGCTGTACCACACTCAGAGCTCTCCATGGGTCTGGCCCTACAGCCTGCCAGGGACCTTCTCCCTTCAGGCTCTCCCTGCAGACTGAAACCTCTTCCCTGCTGCTTCTCCTTTTATACAGACTGCTCACCCCTGATTGGCTCAGCAGCCCTCTGCAGCTGATTGGAGGCCCCTATCTGTCCACTTAACTCCTTGCTCTCCATAGTGGAGCCACTGCACCACTAAACAGCAAAGGAAAAGTTGTGATAACATACCCAAATAAAGGAAGAATTAGAGGCTATTGCCCCAAAGGGCAGTAGTATTAAAGATGGAATTAAAGATACTGGAAGCGTAAGGGAACTTGTCTACAGTGACAGTACATGATTCTTGCGGTGAGGTGTAAATATGGTATAGTTATTTTGTTATTTTAAATTGTCACTGGAGATCAAAATCATGACAAACTTAACATGTATTAAAACATTTGTAATGTGATGGGTAAATTCTCCAGGAGATAAATACTTTACTTTAAATCTAGTGATTTAGATTTAAATCTAGTGGACTCTCAGTTGCCAATAAATAAATTTAAAAAGCAGCAATATCAGAATTCCTTTTTTAGACCTTGTACACATTCAATGTTCTGTGCTCCCTCTACTGTCATTGGAGCTGATGTTAAATAAAAACAGACATTAGTCACAAAGTTTATACGAATCAATGACAGTGCTTTATAAATAACGGTTGTGGCAAACTGAGCACGCTCAGTCCCCGTAGTGTAGTGGCAGCCAGTCAGCTTCAGGTGAGGAGTATGTCAAGTCTGTGGCCTGCTGTCCGGTCTGACCATAGAGATCGTCTTCTATTTCCTCTGTCGGAGGTTGATGGGGTTGGTGTGCCATGAGCCAGAGCTGAGGCTGGTCCTGTCAGTGTATGTTGACAACGTGCTACTCATGGTCCAGGCCCAGGAGACCTGACATGGTTGGAGGCCTGCCTGGCCATCTATTCGGCAGCCTCCTCTGCCTTGGTCAACTAGGTCAAAAGCTCTGGCCTGATGGTAGGGGCCAGGTGGTGGGTGAGTTCCCTTCCACCCACTCTTCAAGCCATCCAGTGGAGCGTGGGTCTGCTGCTCTAACTTGGCATTTACCTTTCTGTCACCCATCCCACCGTGGATGAGAGCTGGAACGATTTAGAGGACAGGGTGTCTGAGCAGCTGCAGAGATGGATGGGACTGCTGCAGTGCCTCTCCCTTTCTGGGAGGGCACTGGTTATCAACCAGCTCATCCTGTCCATGCTCTGGCACCGGCTCAACACTCTGGTCCCTCCCCCGAAGTTCCTGGCCAACCTCCAGAGGACAATTCTGGAGTTCTTTTGGACATGACTGTACTGGGTCTCTCCAGGGATCTTCAGTCTTCTCCTGGAGGAAGGAGGGCAGGTCCTGTGTTGCATCCACAGCCAGGTTCATGCCTTCCGCCTCCAGGCCCTGCAGAGACTCCTCTATAGTGCAGGTAGTCCAGTGTGGAGCCACCTGGTGCACACCTTCCTCCACCGCTTCCGAGGGCTTTGATATGACTGGCAGCTCTTTTACATCCACCCAAGAGGTCTTCCGCGAGACTTTTTCGAGCTGCCCATCTTCTACCAGGACCTCCTCCAGATCTGGAGGCTCATCTCAGCCTCCAGGTCCCTTGTGGCCATCAAGGGGAAGACCTCCTTGCGGACCCCCTCCTACACAATCCATACCTTAGTGTGCAGGTGGCAGAGGCCCCCTCGGTGAAATGGAGACTGGTCCTGGCAGGCATCACCAGGGTCAGAGACCTCCTGGTCTACACCTGGGGAGACTGGGTGGATCCCCAGGTGCTGGCTCAGTGCATGGGGTTCTCCACCCTTTGAACTCCCCGTCACCTACTCCTAGAGGTGAAGGCAACTTTGCCCCCTGCTGCTCGAGCTTATCTTGAGCAGCTTCTGCGACAGGGTTCTCCCCACCTTTCCCTCAGTCCTGGCTCTCTGGAGCTCCTGATCGGGTCCCAGCCCTACAAACTCCCTCGACTGCCCCCACCCCATGCCCCTAGCTGGCTGCTGTACTTGCAACCGGCCCATTTTTGAACCATGCCTCACAAATATCTGTACATGCTCATGCTCATGCTCCATACCATCCATTTCTTGCCATCATGTTCCACCCAGATACAAAATGGCAGGACCAAATTCCACTGGTGGAGGCTGAGGACCCCCGGTGGGTCAGTGTGTATGCCACTTTGACCCTGCGGCTTGCTGGGGACATTAATTGGCGGCTCCTTCAAGGAACCATGAGCATGGGTGTGTACTTGGCACAGTTCACCCTTCACCCCGACATCTGCCCATCCTGCGATGTGAGGGAGACCCTGGCGCACACGTACCTGGAATATGCCAGGTTGGGGCTCCTTTTCCAGCTCCTCCAGAACCTCTTATTGAGGTTCTGGCTGCACTTTTCCCTGCACTTGTTTTTGTATGCACACCCTATCTGTGGCCCCATAAAGTCATGGTACCTCCTCATCAACCTCCTCCTGGCCCTTGCCAAAGCCACCATCTACAAAACCAGGGAAAGGAGGTTGACTGGGGGGAGAGGGGGAGAGAGGGTGACTCTGCAACTGTGGGGCCTATTTCCATTCTTTTGTCCGTTCCCGAATCTGGGCAGAGTTCTTCTGGGCAGCGTCCACTGGATCCCTCAACACCTTCCAGGAGCAGTGGTCCCTGTCAGTGGTTCCTGTCAGGAGTTATCTGCTAGGTGTCCCCTTCCGAATCCCTTGTTTTAACCCTTTGACCTTCACACCCGTTCCTGTTTTTCTCATTAGTTGTCCCCTGAATTTAATTGAAGCTGGTTCCAGTGCTTCCTCCCCTTAGACTGGGGGAGGGATTTTAGCAGAGGGTAGGCTTGCATCCACCCACTTCCCAGTCCCTCAAATAGGACCACCCTCTTGTAGCCATCAGGCCTGCCTCTGTTGTACGATATATTGGCAGGATGAAGATCTAAACAACATAGAGCTGAAGCTATCAAAGACAAAAACAAGACAAAACACCACCATTACTAATAAACTTATATAAATTGAAGATACTTTTGTGCTATTGGATAACACTAATGCAGATATAAGTTGTGCCTACAAGTCTTTCACCCACCATGGAATCACAAAAGAAAAATATGGAAAAAAAAATTAGATTAGTATCCTCATTTTATTCATGAACAGATTCTGCTCAGAATTACACTAGTCCATAACTGTGTTACTCCAAATACATACACTTGCACAAATGAAGGAAAAAGCTTGTGCTTAGTAGATACAAATTACATCTGAAAACAGGAAAGAAAAAATTAAAATATATTGTAGTAAAAATAAAAAGAGTTGATGCAAGACAATAAACAGTTTACAGCTAAGCACACTCACAAGTAGTTGTAGAACTTCATGAAGTAAAATAGGCTACAACATAATCCATAAAAGTTCTACTGCTTCAAGCACAATGTACCATGGAGAACCAATCAGGTTTCCATAACAAGCCTTTTCATTGATTCATCTTTTGGTTTCTGTTCATGCACTACTTTTGCAAATCAGAGGTTGATAAGCATGCTAATGTCCTCCTGATGGCCCATCCATTAATCTCATACTACTCCGAGGAAAGAGAGACAAATATTGTCAAATTAAATTTCACGTATTATTGCCAAATATTATGCATTGATTAAAGAACAAGGAACAAAGTAGGCTTTTTGTTTTGTTTTTAAAATATCTCATGGAACACAACTGAAGTCCAGCATCAGAAATGTGGAATGCTTGTTGTTTATTGCTCTGGGTCAGTATTCAGTGTTAAACTTTCAGTGGCACTTCTAAAACAACTCTCCCAGGATGCATTACATTGCAAAAATCATGAACTGAAAAGTTGATTGCTGTTTATTTCTGTAGCATTTTATGTAACACTTTCCTTTGTAACTTCAAAACTTTTGTTATATATGTTGGTTCCAAATCCCTAAACTAGCGTAATATACATACCTATATCATACCAACTTTTATAGGGTTAGTATGATCCAATCACCATTACTGGAAGTTCCTTTGTGTTTTCTCATGGCAGCCCTTAGTTTTAGTTTTTCCCCAAACTCTCCAAAGAACAAACCACATAGAAAGTGATTCATTTACAATGGTGTAAAATCAGAACTACAGCCACTGAAATCAGTGGAATGAAACCAATATAAAATAGGTATATCAAAATCAGTCCCTCAATTTAAAGCAGAATACAGCTACAATATTTTTATTTTACTGTAGCTGTTTAACATGTCACACAATATTTTTACTCTGTATAAAAATGTATTAGTCATTTATTTTTAAAATTCTTTCTCTTATTTGCCAATGGCTTCATGGGAGATATTCTGTATTTACACTGGTGTAAAGCAGATTTTGACCTTCAGTTCTTCACACAGCTGTAGTCTTTCCAATATACACTTCATCCATTTATGTGTCAAATGGTAGTACACATACTTTACAAATGCTGCTTCCCTACTTCTCATAGGAGGATAAAAACCGTAAATGCTTGGAAAGTGCTTAAAGTTTACTGAACTAGAGATTACATTAATACCAGGATAAAGAGATAGGCAAATTCTTCCTAAGGTCTCTCTGTAGTGATGTAGCTATCCAAACACCACAATTTGATTGCACATTTTGGGTGTTAGACTATGGTCAGCCCCTCTACAGGTATATAAGTTTGAGAGAACTCAGGGATCCTGCCCTGCCCAAGTTCCACTTGTGCTTTTTGTGCAGGAGAGACCTAACCAGATTTGCAGTCCTTGTTCTTCTAATGGCACTAACCCTTAGTAGAATAACCAAAAAGTGAAAAGTAGATGGCAGTGCCCATGGACCCACTTCCTTTATACCAACCAATAAAGCTTGCTTGCTTCAAAAGGAAGAAGAACACTCTGTTGAAGGGGACATCTCTCTTTGCACACAAGACCACTCACTGGGCAATGTAGTTCTGCACTACCTCCAAAGCAGAACTTTGGCTTATTACTGTCATTACATTTTATATGAGCTGTCCAGGAGCAGAAGCATAAAAGTGTATGTGGCTAGGAATCAAATCAGTTCAGGAGCTGCCAGGAAAATGAATTTACAGACCTGTAAACTAGTACTTCAGGTCTGAAACAACCAGCTCACTTTTTTTCAAAAATTGTAACCAAATATTACCAAAACTATTATTCCAGGGCTTAAAAATTGAATTGAATTTGTTTTTCATTTTATAGGCCTATCTGTAGCTGAAATAATAATCAATAAAATACCAAAAGTGACCACAGGATTGATTGGGAACGCTTTTCTCTAACTAGTCATCTTTACACACATGAGTAATCCTGAGAATGTTTATGTGAATACTAGTATTAAGAAGGTTTGCCGGGACTCATAGGATTGCTCTTGGATGATTTTCTATCTAACTGAAACCAGGAAATAAGTAGAAATCTCATGAGACAGCCTGATGTAAAGACCCAAGAGATTTGCATAAACATCAAAAAAGAATGTACATTTTTGAGTTTTAGCAGTCATTGTTTCCATGAAGCTGAATTGAATAGAACAGAATATACGATATTTCCAACTCAGTAAGTGAATGAGGTGTATTACCATTCCATGTTAGGCAACGCTTTATAGTGGTTGTTGTAGTTATTTACATCTGTGGTTTTTGGCAAAAGTGATCCAAAACAGATAGCCAAATGATAGGAAACAGTGACAATTCAAAAAGTGGAGTCCTCTGAGGTACACTCATCATCTCACCAGATAAGGCCCTAGAGGGATAAGAATCCTGTTGTCAGCAAGGTTGGAAATCATTACTTCACTTGATTAAGAACAATGGGACTGACACCATATCACACGCTCTGTTGTACTGTGATTCATTTTCTCATGCCTGCCACCTGGGAGCATTTTAACTGCAGCCAGAGCAGCAGGCAGTTTGAATTTTAAGGAATATATTAAAAAGACTCAATAAAATGGCATCTTTCATTCTCTTCATACTTTCTGACTATTTATAGGAATTAAAGCTGTGTAAAATTGTTTTGCAAAATGTTGCTGTTCTATCACAGATTATTTTGCATCACCAAAATGCTACTAAATTGTGAACATTTGGGAGACTTTTCTTTTACATTGAAAAAGCTTGGGGGAAATGCAAATTTAAAAGTCCACACTTGCTCAAAGTACCAGGCTATCAAAGGTCAACGGTTGCTGCTCAAGCTTCTTCACTATAAAGCTAATCCTTTCCTCAACGACTGGCCTGGGTAGCCGTGATAGGTACTGCATAGATAGATAGATCTACAGCCATGCTCCTGTTCTCCCATTACTCTGCCTCAATGCAATTAAGGACTGTGATATGTAGATGAAGCATACTATTCATCCCTTGTGCAGTCCCTTTTAGTCCTGGCTTCGTTTTTCATGCAATCAAAATGCACCGCTATGCTGCCAAGAAAGCGTCTGCAATTATGAATGTAGGGACAGGATTTATCCCTATGTAAAAAAAATGCCTCTAATGGCACAAAGATGAGAACTTTCTCTCCCCAGGAGCTGACTTTTCTCTATACAAAAGTATCCTGTTAATATGCAATAGATGAGGTTTAGTTCAAATCTCATATAATGAGGTGGAAAAAAAATCAGTTCCCAGAGTATAAAATAAATGGAATAAATGGGGCAAGTAGTCTCAAGGACTGCCTCAATAAATAGATTGACACAAAGTTGCTGATGGAATGACTCTTAGGGAGCTGTTCTCTCTTTTTAAAAATAATATACAGATATCTGAGCTCATGAGCAGCCAGGATAGTTTTGGCCTCTAAAACTGAATTATTATTTTTTTATTTGAGAAAGAAAAAAAGTGGGTATGAACCATTTCCTAGTCTATTACTAGTTTTATTTCTAACATCAATAAAATACCATTATTTTAATGGCAACAAGAATCAGAACGGCTAAAAAAAGAATGTAACTTCAACAATAAAACTGAATTACACTCCTTTCAGAAAAAAAAGCAAGAAAGTCAACTAGCTTGGTACTCAAATGTCCAGTACATTTTAATTTTCTTTGCATCTCTTAATTCTGCCCTGAACAGATTAAAATATTCTTGCTGGAAGATGTGTCGGGGCTGTCAATTAAAATCGCTATCCCACCAGACAGCTGGCAAGTGTCATTTACACAGCCTCCCTGAGTTTACAGTCAATATGCCTGCTGGTATCGGGCAAGCAGGTTCTTCTCTTTCATCTATTCTCTCTGAAGCAAAGGAATCACACTAGAATTCAATGATCATGTCTATTAAATAAAAGTCCTCAAGTTGCTGGTTTGTTATCCCATTAGTAAGCTAATAGCTGGGCCAGATTTTACGCTGTGGCGAAAGGGCACACAGTACAAACTGAGAGGTGGGGCTGCAGTGACTTACACAAGGTACACGAGTGACTTAAAGTTCAAGTTTGTAATTCCCTGGTGCTGGGACACCGTGTGCAGGGCTGATTACTTTTCAAGGGCCAAAAAAAACATCTAGCAGTCAGTCCAATACAAAGGCATGCCAGTTTCCCTTTTGCTTTCCTCTGCTCATGCCTACCATAGTGCCAGTATGTAAGAAGTGGCAGTGGAATCTTTAAACTGGTTTCAAATCAAAGTCAAATCTCCCTATACTGTGATAATCTTATTAGAGTCAGATTTGATGACTCTCTCATCAGAACACTTTCCATCACAGTGCCAATGTTCCAGAAACCTTGGCCCTGTATATATAGCTGAAGTAGCCATTAACCTCCCCTGCGAGTTCCTATGTCAAATATGTTTTTCCAATACCATTATTGATTGTCTAATTTTACTATTTTTGTTACATTATTAATCGTCTTGGAAGGATTTTTCTTTATTGATAAATGTCAGCAAATATCAGAGCAACACTCACACACATATATATCCATTTAAATTTTCACAGTTGTGCAAAATTATGGATTTCAAGTATTTATGGGGTTTAAGTATTTCCATTGATAACAACAGAAATGTACAGCTAGGTGAAGTTTTTTTTAAAAAAAATAGTTGCTTGAGAAATCATTAGAATTTGATTTAAGGACATTTATTTTGTGCTTTTTGACATGTGACATTGACAATTTGTGATTTGATGTTTATATTCCTTTAACAGTTTGAGTCTTAATGTCTAGTGTCATTAAATAATTACTCTCTGACTCCCACTCCCCCACAGTTTCTTGCAACTGTGAACATTTAAACAGATAAAGATGGAAAAAAATACTTAAAACCCGTAATTTTGCACAACTGTGAAAATTTAAATGGATAAAAATAAAAAAGCTTACAAATAATTATCAATGTTATCTGTCAAAATATACAGAAATAAAAAATTAAATTCTGCCAAACCAGACTATAAAATAAGTAGAATGCTTTAATCACAGATACTGGAGAATATGCATTGTAGACATTTCAATTACAGAATTATATAAGATATAACATAACATACACACAAACTAGATAGTTCCTTCAATCAAAACGGCACATGATCTAGGTTCGGCCAATAAACTGAAGAAATATTATATGACTTTGTCCATTATCAAGCAACCTACACAGCCTGAAATTAAAATGTAGAATAATAATATGCATTGAATTCTTCAGTGATATTCAGGTAGTACCAAAAATGGAATTTAATCTTCAGCAAAACTTTCACAGATGACAGCATTTTTAAAAAGAAACATTACATTTCTAAGGAAGTGCTGCAAATATGAAATATTGTGTCTGAACATTTCAAATTTTAAACTGGAAGTCTAGCAGATCTATAATAGAGCCCAAGTAGATATTCCATTGAAAAACTAAGTAACTCTTTTGGGGAGTTGTGGGGGGGTGGTTGTTTTGTTTTGTTTTGTTTCAAATCCATCCTGTTGATACACTGGTTTGTTATGTCTGTTGCTTGTGAATGTTGGGTTTCTGACATTGCAGTGTGCATGAAACAAATTGCATGAGACAAATCAAATTTAAAGTAATTAAGAAAGCATATACACAAATTGCTTGAACTTTGTACATGGTTAAAAGAAATGAGATATATGCTGATGTGTGGCCCTTCTAATAAGGCTACTAACCTTTGCACTAGGATTCATAATTTCCAGCATTCATATTATTATGTTTTGATGTATAGTGGATCTATCTTGACTTTGTTTTGTTTCTTTGCAGCATACTAAATGAAAGAGTTAATTCAAAGGAGGAAGAGACCCACAACTCCACTCCAACTATCACTTCAAGACCTTTTGAAGAACACAGAAGAGCAGAACAAAATCAAATCCTGCACTGCAGTGAAATTGAAACAGAACAGAGGGTTAATATAAATGGAGAATGGATGGTTTCTTGGATGTCCAAAAGACCAGCATACTGGCTGTTTTTTAAAAAGCTTGAAAAGAGAAGGTGTGGATGCTTGACATTTGGGCTGTTTGAGCCTATTACACTGAGAGCTTTGTTCAAGAATGTTCAACCATTTGAAAACATGATACTTATAATATTGCCAACATCTATGAAAGCAGTGCAGGTAAAAGATGTATAGATGCTGCTGATGCAATTTCTCCAAACTGTTCAGATTTCTGGAGCGTTTTGGAAAATTATTTGTATGACCGTCTCCTTCCTCTTTTTCTTTGTCCTCCATTACTCTGGGACATAAGATCTCTTTTTCATACATGTGGCAAGTTGCCAAGTTTCCTCAGATGCATACCAAATTTAAGAATTGGGAATGCTGAGGTTGGATATTTTAAAAGAAAAAGCTAACATGAAGAAGCACTAAAAGTTAGGTATACAATAGAAAAACATCCTGAAAAAGAACTAGAAGAATTAATGTTTTTCTATTCTATGACAATTATTTTAACCGTTCCAGTTTTTTCTGCTTATACACTCATAATGGTTCCTTCTGGCTTTCATAAAGTGTATGAAGAAGCAAACATTTCCAGTACAGCCAGCCCTTAGTGAAACGTATGGCTTGCATAACCTCTGAAAGTCCCTAACCATATTTATGCAAATAGTGAGGCTACTCATGTGACTACAACTTCTGAATTAATAATGATATTGCTGTCAGTTGGTAATGACAACAGAGGCTAATTGCTCTATGTGGTTTCACACATTCAGAATGCATGACATCAGCTACATTCACTGATCTAGGGCACTACTTAATATTACTTACCACAAACTATGTATAATGAGTGAACATTTACAATTTGGGAGCTAATAAATAGATGTCGCCAAATGCTGTTCATATAATACCAATTAAGGCCACTGTAAGGGTAATAAAGATGTCAATAACAAGTAGAGTATTAAATAAAGCTCTTGACTAATTCTAGAGATGGGATTTTCAAAAGCAGTATTGTCTGAACTCTACTCCTACTTCAGTGGGAGCAGAGCTCAGCCAATATTAACTGCTTTTGAAAATCTACCTCTAGAATAAGTATTATAAGTGCTTCATTTAAAACTCTACTTGTTTGTCAACACCAGTAAGATGAATCCACTTTTTTAAATAGTCATCTTGTAGACTAGGCATTATCACAGTTAAGAGAAAAGAATTGAAATTGTTATTTACCAATATTTGCATTTAACTGTTATATTCATCACTGTAGCACTCAAAAATAGAAAATCTTTTTTTTATTCTTACCTGTTGAATATGTGTAGCTTGAAGCTTAAGTAACCGATCAATCCAATAGCAAGATATTTGAAGAATAAAACTGTCTTGAGGATAGAGCTATCAAACATGTGATGCTTAACTCTGGATCTACTGCCAGAATTTCTATTTTATGATTAGCCACAAAATGAAAGTCTGTTTTTTAAATGGCAGCTTATTTATTGTACATTGCTGAAGTACCAGAGTGTGTATGGTACTCTTCAAGATTTCAGTGGGACGGCTGGTGCACAACTGTGCACTGATCCTCTAGCCATCAGGAAAATAATGTTATTCTTGTGTACTCCATCAGGATGCAATTTAATTAAAAACAACAACAATAAAAATGTTGGACCTGAAGGTGACATTAGAAAATGATAGCAAACTGTGCTGTGTATGAAGCCATTGTGGATGTGTGTGGCATTGTTGAATCAGAAGACAGCTCTGAGTATGTTTATCTAAGTAATCATTCACTGGTGGTGCACATTCAAGCATGAATCAGGAGCAGAATGCTTATATTCTTTGCAATGTTCAACAGGCAGCAGATGCTTGAATGTCCATGCTTTTGCCAGTGATAGCAAGGGGAAGGCTATGGGAAAAGATCAAAGTATGGGGAATATGGGGAAGAGTTTGGCTTTCTTTTCTCTGCCAAAAGCAAAGGAAGAACATTTTCTTCTCTCCTTGGTTTGGCTGAACAGCATTCCCACACAGGTCCCTCTCTTCTTTGCTGGTGAAGTGAGAGCTTTCCCTCTTGTTTGCATCTACTTTAATCATTGCCTGCCAGCAGTGTTAAGCTGACTACTCCCTCAATGCCTGGGATCCAGTACTCTGGTTTTTGTCTGTATATAAATATGAGTGAAGAAGCACAGATTTCCAAAGGGCATTTCCTGGTAAAATGTAGATCGCACACATCCGTGGAATCTTTGTTACCACATACCTTCTATACTGCAGACAACTTCAAAATGTCAACCCTGACCAGCCTTTCCCATAAATGACCCTGTTATACCCACCGATGTGTTGAAATGGCATCATTTCTTTGCTGTGATAGGGCTCCTACAGCAAGACCTTCGAAGAAATAATGGCTCTTTTATTTAAATCTGAGAAGATCCATTCCCAGTCCATTACCATGTCAAATGCTAATTAGCATTTATGGAAGGTATGTGGGAGGGATGCATTATGATTGAAGTCACACACAATAAGGCATTATTCGAATCCTGGGCATTCCATGAAGATGAAAGATGCTATGTAAATGTAAGTTATTTATTATAATCATTTATTTGAACTATTGTTGTCTTGTGATAGCTGCAGCATACTCCTGTGTTACAATTACCTAACAATTTGGAAGCTAAGGCATCAGGACGGATCACCAAGAAAATAAAAAAAGGAACATAGACAACTAAAATACACACCAAAATTAGCATTTTATATTTTATGTAGTAAAGTAAGTGCATTTTTAATTGATAAATAAATATCCATCCGCATTCTACTATTGGATTTTTTTTTTTTTTAGAACTCATGTAATGTAACATGTTAGATTGCTTTGGTAGTGCCATTGTAGTGTTGTTAGTACTAGGATATTAGAGAAATGAGGTGACTTTTTTATTGGAACAAATTTTGTTGGTGTAAGAGAACAGCTTTTGAGCTGCACAGAGCTCTTTTTCAGTCTGAGATATTACCTCACCCTCCTTTTCTCTCTAACATTAAGTTGTAGTCAGAGTCACAGTGAAAGAGAGAGACAATCTCCTATAGCAACCTTTCAGTGGCTAATAAGATTCAAGATTGTTTTATTCTGCTCTATCTATCAAGCAAAAGACCATCATTGGCCATCTTCTATTCCATCCATAGTTGTAGAAGAAAATATTCAAAGTGATTGGCTAATTAAAATAGTTTAGTTATAACAGTGGTTCCCAACATTTTTGATTCGAGGGCCACAAATATAATTTTTAAAACTCTGATGGGGCACCAGTTTATTTAATTAAATTTACATTAAAATTAAATTAATGAAATTGAAATGAAATGTTAATTAAAAAATAATTAAAACCAATTAATTAAATTTAAATACAATTTTAATTAAATAGACTAGTGGCCCTTCAGGGTTGTAAAACTTATATTTGTGGCCCTCGAGCCAAAAAGATTTTTTTTTTAATTTGAAAAAAAAATGAAAGGTTTTTTTTTTTTTTTTTTTTTAAAGAGGTGGGGCATGAGCTGGATACCCATGAACAGGGCCAGTTTGTGGGCAGACGTTTTTTGGGCCCCAGCAACAGCAAGGCCCATGTTCCCGCTCCCCCGCCTCCCCACTCATGACCATGCCAGCCCGTGGCCCTGGCCCCTGCCCTGCAGCCTGCCGCCCCCCCCCCCCCAGCAGCCAGCATGTCCACGGCTACGCCGGCCCACCTCCCCCTCCCAGCTGTGCTGTGACGCGCTGGCCAGTGCCCCCTCCATCTCCAAAGCATACTCCCCAGCTGTGCAGTGGCATGCCATGCCGGCCCGCACCCTCCTCCCCACCGCATGCCCCCCAGCCGCGCCAGCCTGCAGCCCCTGGAGCTGTGGCTAGGACCAGAGAGGAGACAGGCGGCTGCAGCAGGACTCCCAGCTGTGCACCGGGCCTGGGTCCCAGCCAGCGGCCAGGCAGCGTGGGCCATTTTAAAAAGCGCTGGCATGCGGGCCAGGCATTGAGAACCCATGAGTCATATATAGCCTCAGTGACATTGGTCACTGAAGTAAAATATAGGGACCCAAAAGTCATGAGTAAGTGAAATCATAAGAGAATTGCACCACATTTCCACACCTGGTCAGTTACCCAATCCCTCTCTCCAAATCAGGATATATGATCCAGTATATTAACACTGTCAGGACTCCTGAGGCCAGACATGGACTTGCAATGTGTCTGTTAGGATACAGAGGGATCTGATGAAATCATGTGTCTAATAAGTGGGAGGAGAGGTTTGGCTAGCTTATTTGCTTATTCCTCCTTGCATTTTGGTGTTGTAAGCAACCTCTCATCGCTTCTACTGATTCTCTTCTTTCTGGAAGATGATAGTTTTTTTTTAAAAGGCTATCCCTGTTGGGTAAAATGATCCGGATGATTCTACCCAACAAAAACTCCTAAGAAGGAAAAGGAATTGACTGCTGAGGCCATATGCCCCCCAAATCTTGGCTGTTCTATGGAAAAGAGCAGCCAGGATGCTGTCAAGAGGCAGCATAATTTCGTGGTTTTTTCTTTCTTCTCATATAATGAATCTGGCCTGGGAAGCAGACACTTTAATGAATTTGGGAATCAGGGTTCTTATCCCCATCAGAGAGAGAAAGCATTTGGTATCTAAACACAGCACAGTGCAAGACATCAAATGCTTCTTTAATCATTCAAAAGGTGATTTAAGGTTATCTTTCCGGAGTACTGATTTTATTGCAAGACATTAAAGTTAATTACTGACCATACAACATAGTGACTATGGTAGACCATGAATCAGTAACAACTTTGTAGCTTTGTAAGGTAATTACTAGGAAGAACATAAAGGTCCCCTAGCACAAGTATGCAGTTGGCCCATCGTTTTTTATAACAGTGGGTAATGTTCATTTACAAAATAATTTGCAGTCAACCAATTTGCAGTCAACCAAGAAAGTCTTAGGAGCATTCACAACCCCCACAACAATTTGAGAGGAATAATTTTTCTTATTCATGGATCTTAGCATCTTAATGTGAAACCCACTGGAATTCCCCTGGCTCTCAACATTTTTGGTCCCTTGAGTCACAGGCTGGTATTTTCCCTAATATAAATCCTAAAAATCAAGAACATGAACTGTTGAGCCTTAACCAGAGACACAACTATCTTCCTATGCATCATTGGCACTCCATCCAACATACATGGTCTGGTGTCAGGGATGAGCATTTTGCCATCCTTGCAAAAATTTGTCCCCGTTTGGACTGGTTAAGAACCTCTGAAGAATCTGAGTTGGCACATGCACATAAGATTCCTACTCCAATGTGGCCTCTAAACTCCACGAAGATAGTACCCGTATCAAACATTATCAGTTCACTCAAAGCTCTTAGTGCCAACTGGGCTGTGCATGTGCCATTCCCACAGTGTGACTATGCATGCTCTAGCCCAGGGCTACAGGGCCTGAACAGGGCTTTGCCTGCAATTTCTGTTCTTGGCTGCTGCAAACTGCTGTGGCACCAGCCACAGGAACTGAAAGCAAGGTGACTATCTTGTGCTGTCAGGACTCCCACTCTTGGTGCCCAGACAGAAGGTTTGTTTGTTTGTTTTTTCCTTGTTTTTTGTAGGAGAGGAGGGTGGAAGCTGCACTGCAGGATGGTCAAACTGGGAACAGGTTTGCTTGGGGGTGGGGATAACAACTGGTGCTTGATATGTGAGTGAGTGTAAGTGCATAAACAACTGGAGAGGGCCCTGTCATTGCGTAATGAGCTGGGGGTGGGGATAAACTGTGACTATAAGTGGTCTTAGCTGGTGGGCCGTGTGGGAAGCTGCCTATGCCCCCCGCTGGGGGACGGGCCCCCATACCGCTGCTGCTTTAAGTATTGCCCTTTTAAGGATCCCAGCTGCACACACATTCCACATGTGTGCCAGCTGGAAAGCTGGAGTGAGAAGCAGCAGCCAACCATAGGTAGCCAAAGTTGGGGGCGGGAGCAGGAGGCTGCAGGGGTGAGGGGGAGCAATGGGGAGTCCACAGGGGGAAAGGGGAGGCTGAGGGGGCCACAGGGATGGGGGCGACAGGGAGAAGGGGAGCAGGGGAAAGCCATGGGGTGGGGGAGTCATGGGAGGGAATTGGGGGAAGAGGGCAGGGAGGTCACAGCGGTAGGGAGGGGGGGTGGAGAGAGGCCACAGGGAGGAAGTGGTTGCTGGTGCGGGAGTTGGGAGGCCCCAGTGAGGGCCCCAGTGAGGCTGGGATGGGGGCAAAAGTCAAAGATGGAGCCCTACATGTGGGATGGGGGGGGTGCCCTTGACTTTTCCCCCAGGCCCCAGAATCCCTAAGGCTGCCCCTGACTGTGACAAACTGAACAAAGAGACTGGAAATGGAAAGAGCAATACAAAATGGGTGGGAACTTGAACAAAGAACTGGGAGGCCGGGGGGGTGGAGGGTCATAAAAACTGGGACTGGCTGGGTGAGGAGACTGGGAAGAGCATAAATTACTAGGATCAGGGAAGACTGGCATGAGGAGCTGAGGAAAAATTAAGATTTTGATTGGGACAATAACAGATTGAAGGGGACAGGGGCAGAAGGGTCTGTGGACAGTAGGCAGAATTAAATGCAAGATTTCTAAGTCTCAGCATTTGTCAGCTGTCAGCAAATATCTGTGAAACCAATTTTGGTGTTTATCTCATTCCCCTTCAGTAGCAACCACATAGCAGTGATAGGTTGTCATCTTCTATCAGTTATTCTGTTATCTTAAATGGCAGAAGTCTGTGCTGTGGTTTTACAGGTCCCACCCCTGCTGATGACTCATGTAGGGGTCAATATAATGCCACATGCCATGATTATTAATTATTATTCTCATTATTTATTATTATTTTTCTCCTTGGGTTTGTCTACACCAAAAAAGCTAAGTCAACTCTCTTAAGTCGACTTAACAAGTCGACTTAAGTTGACTTAAAGTCAACCTTGTTAAGTCAACTGAGAGAGTCTACACTAGAAATTTAAGTCGACTGCCTGCATCCACACAAGCAAGTGTTAAGTCGATGGAGAGCTGCTCCTTGTCCCAGGGAGCCGTGGCTCCCTGCTTGTCGGGGAGCTGCAGTTCCCTTTTCCCAGGAGGTGCCCCGGCTCCCTTGTGGCAGGGGGGAGCTGCGGCTCCCTTGTCCCCAGCCCTAGGTTGACTTAGGTACTTAAGTCGACTTAGGACATCCACACAGGTTTAGGTCCACTTAACGAATCAACTTAGGTGTTCAGTCGACCTAAAGAGTGGTAGTTATTAATTCGACTTAAGGAAGCACTTAATTCGACTTAATGGAAGCCAGGTGTGGACATAGCTTTGTTTAGGTCGATTTAAGCATTCTTAAGTTGATCTAACTTGCCAGTGTAGACATACCCCTTCAGCTTTTCAAAAAGTTAGGCATGAGACGGGGTCATTTGGGGGGAAAATGAGATCAGGTAATCAAAGACTGAATGTGCATGCATAAATGGGATGCACAGTCAGCCTACTTCTGGCATTTATTAACTTCTGACTGCTTGAGTTCACTACTTTATTATTCTTTAAATGTAATGTAGGGTGTGTAATTTAATTTATATTGAAAAGTTGTGCTGGCTAGGAGGGGGAGTTCTTTTTTTATTTTTAAAGCCAAGCTTTTAGGCCCTGTTGTTCAGCTCTGATTTCTTATTGTTTGTCCAAGATATGAAGTTTTTTCTAGATGTGCCCATTCCCTATCCATATACTAATATTTAATTTGTCTAAAATGCAAGTGGTATTATACCTATAATTATTATAGGAGAATGGTTGCCAATTTGAACATTCAATGTAAATCTTCCCCCTACCCGATACAAGGCCGAAAGAAAAGATGCAGGACCTGACATATGACAAGGTTTATTATTAAAGGCATTAAGCAGTGTCTTGACAATAACTATAATTAAAGTTGCCACTGCTTTGCCCAGATTAAACACTGAACAATACTACTGCCACTCTTTGACTACCTTAGGCGGGTGTGTATCTGATGATATCTAATATCTTTTGGCAGCCAAGTTAATTATAACATAGCTGAGTGCATTTCTTTAGAGGGAAAATATTTTTTTTAAAAATTAAGGGAGAGGGAACTGTAATGAAAGCTGTCAGAATAATTCTAAATATTGCTAACAAGCATATCTAATATCTCAGAAATGTTAACTTTTCTTGATTTTTTTCCCCATTACAATGTGCTCTTAACACATTTTTAGAGATTATGTGAAACATTTGTAGCCAGTAGATGAACGTTTACACATATTGCTACTCCTCTTTACAATGACATTACAAAGTCTATATCATTTCCCAAAAGGTTCACAGGAGCTGAAAGATGAGATTTGTAGATGCTCAGGGGATTTGGATGCCAAATTCTCATTAATCTGAACAAGAAAGTCTAATCTCTTAGGCAGTGTCAGGAATCGCAGCCAAACTAATGGTTGGAAATCTCTGTATCAAAATATAGAGATTGACATTATAAATCTATTTCTTACACTCAAACATTAGCAGGTGGATGGGTGAGGTGTGTACAAAGCCATTATACCTAGTTAGCAGTAATGAATGCCACTATTACACTGTAATTTTTTTCAGGTACTTTCATACATTTTGTCTGAAAAGGTTGAGATTTAGGAAACAGACATCACATGTAAGTAGCATAGATCACAGAGGTGTGTTTCTACATGCTGATGAACAGCAAATGAAGATGGATCCCTTCCTTATCATTGAATGTGTGACAGATAGATAGATACAGCAGTTGAAGAAATGTAAACTATTGCCATGTGGCTTTCATAAACGAAAGCTCTGCCTACAGCTTCAGGGTATCAAGTGTAAAGTCCCCTCTGGCAGACTGACAGTCTCTCGGTAATAATTATGAAAATAAGCTGGAGAAAGTTATACACAGATTTTATTAAACTATATTTGTTTGCATTTTGGTGACCAAAAGATTTTCCCTCTGCAATACACAGTCTGTATTTTCTAGTGGAACAATGAAAGGTAAAACATTATGACAAATAAATCTGCCCGTTTATTTCTCAAAAGGTTAAAAAATGCTTTTTGCTATGGTTCTTTAAAATGATTATGAAATAACATCCTCAGTCTGTCAAATTCCTTTCCAAAAGCTTATCCCCAATCATAATTAGTCATAATGGAGAATTCTCCATTGCCTTGCACTTTGTATAGTCATTTGTACCTGCACCATGTGTGTGTTCCTTTCTGATTGGGTAATATTCTATAACAACTTTGATGGGTTGTAAAGGCCTGCCCAAGCTGCAAGGCACTGAATCAGGCTCATTATTTCCACGTTTCCCTCCCAGGGTATTTGTTGCTCAAGACACACTTGAAAATGCCAGCATTCCTTATTGCATAACCATTTACGCAATGAAGAATCACCACACGCTTTTCTGATCCTAACATTTTGCAGCCCTAGGCAACTGCCTGATAAGCTTGGATGGAAGAGCCAACAACAGTGACTTTTGTCTTTTCTTCCTCTGACTGAAGGATTTCAGGAAAATAGCACCACCATGCAAGTAATTTGTTTCAAATGATTGATAAGTTTATATATAATTGACCTATTCTAGTTTTAAATGTTCCAATAACAAGGTTTCCCCAGTTTTTCTTGGGGAAATATATAATTATTGACATTACTGTTACGAAGCTTTTCCTGATATTCAACCTATATCTCTTCATTTTACTCCTAGTGCCAGCTTCAATAATCAATCATTTTTATTTAAATTATCAAATATTTGTAGACACATGTTGTTACAGGACACTAGCTACCAATTATAGCTCAGGTCCTAAGGTTTGATAGGTTCGTTAGGCACAACACTGGGAAACAAGATAAACGATAAAAGTAAACTGCATTTATTAAAAATACAGACAAGAAAGCAAAGAAATAGGAAAGCACCAATACTTAAGCCCCTTCAGCAGCCGGGAAACCCAGTAAAACAACTGCGGCCATGGAGGATGGGGAGCGATGATTCGTGGTGATGAACATAGCAGTTGCCCTGACGATGAGGTTCCAAAGTGGGAGGGGGAGGGGAGGCTTAGCCATTGGCTTTTATACCCTTGCTTGCTAAGTGGGTAAATGGCACACATATCTGGTTATTTTCCACACTTATTTACAACATTTCTGTGTACCAGTCTTATCTTGTTATTCTAGAGAGCTTGCAAGTTATGTCTGCTACTTGGTGGGAACAAGGTACATCCTTGGTCAGTACCAGCTCTGTTTTGCTTATAAACAGAGATAACTTTTGGTCAGGGCTAATTACTTGTGACACCACCTGCTATCATCTTATCACATCACAAGGCCTTCTGTTGGGTACTACTCATGTCTCTTACTTAATCATAGTAAATATTCCAGATAAAAACTACATTCAAATGAGATTAATGTACAGTTCATCAGTAATTTAAGGATAATATTATTATAAGGACATTACAATCATCCCAAAATTAGATTTACAAGTCTGGAAGTTGAGAATTAGTTACATTTAAAAGAACCACAAGTATGTATTCTAGCCACAAGGATAATAAAATTCTGGAAGTGGGATCCCAATATAAGAACTAGATGGATAGGTGGATAGAGTATGAGTAGGGTTAAGTAGCTGATAATAATAGCACAGAATGTGCATGTAGGCCCTCACAGAGGTCATTGGACATTAATTTATTGTTGAGGGCTGAAAAATAACCCATGCAGGAAAAAATGTAGAAAGGGCAAGGAAAGGTAAACAATTCTTGCAATCTTTTATCATTTTGGGGAGAAAAAATCACATTTGGCCAATAAGATTGAATGTAGAGTGAGAGAAGGCAACATTTGTATACTATTTTCCTTTATAGTTATAAGGTTGAAATCTTCTGTAGGTAGGGATATTTTTATATGTTTCTAGTCGGTTTAAAAAAATAAATAAATAACCCATGGCCTGGATTTATATAAAGCTGGTTTTATTACATAGAACTCAAGAGAGTTTTTGGCCTGATTCACCTAAGCAAATTTAAGGTAACCTTATTCTTCCTATTACATGAAAAACTTTAACAGGAAGAATCTGAGAATTCATTCTCAATACCTCTAATTTATATCTCTTTTGCCAAATTCCTCTTATTTACTTCAATAGTTATGCTCACTTCCACTAGGGCTCATTTTAGCTTTGAGGGTGATATTCTCTCCAGTTCAGCAGGCCCCTGCACGATCCTATTCATCACTTAATCCACACTTAAATCAACATTTAAGTGGGATATAAAGGATCTAAAATGACTTCTGCAGTCCTTCTGCACTTTTATATGGGTGGTATAGTAAAGGCAAACTGCAACTTGTTCATTTTGAATAACAAGAATGTATTGCAAAGTAAATACAATTCTATTGGATGGTAGTTTTCTATGAGAAACCAATGATGTGAAAACTCTGTAAACAGTTATACACGGCACATGCATGTATAAAATAGATTTTTACTTTGCTTATATCAATCAAGGGCATTTTTAATATTTTCCCCCACACAGAATACCTAGTATTAAGTTATATATATATGACATCTTTCATATGAAAGAAATTTCATAATGCTTTATAAATAGATAATTATATGCGGGCAAGGGGAGGGCTTGATAAGTAACTTAAAGCAGCGTACTACCAGAAATGGCTGAAAGAGGGGAAAGTGATGTTGTGCTCAGATCATATTAATATTTGGCAGCTAGGAGGATCATAACATGAACAAATACACTCCCCCCACATACAAGTATTCCTAGGTACCTGATCTGATACTCTACACTTTTATTTCTGTGCTATGGCAGTTAGTGCTGTTAATGAATTTATATATTTCTAAACAAGATGTTATTTGGTGTTTTCATTGTGATGTGTCATTGGAAAAAAAAATAACACTGTAAAAATGAACAGCCATTCCTACAAGTATTACGAAAAGACAACGAAAAGGACTCTACAAACAAAGAGCTTGCACCTGCTTTCATGGTAGTCAGTATCCACATTGACCTCAATGGGAGCAAAGCTATAATCATTTCACAAACATCTCCAATGATGGCTTGACACTGCCCAGAATATTGCAAGGAACTTCAGGCAATAGATAAGGAGTTACCACGATAGCATAAAAAAATCATTGTGTCTTGAACTTTATTATAAATTATCCAGCAATGTGAACTTAATAAGCATATTCAGTTTTCAAATCTTCATTACTATGTTGCAGTCCCAGCAGGTTTCTGTCATAGAAATTTGAAGACTCATTTGCAAGTCAAATATCAGCAACTAAGAAAGCTAAGTAGATTTAAAAAGGCCAACTGCATATATGTTGATAAAAGCAGCCGTCAATTTTTTTCATTTCCAGGCACTGCATGACACAAAGTTGGACCACTGAGTAGAATGTTTTATGCTGCCATTTCTGGTTTGGAAGACTTTTTCCTCCATGAACTCAAAATGGCAGCATGAAACTACTTTCAGCTAATAGTCAGTTGAGAAATTTTTGGGGGCCTGATTCTCCTCTCCCTTATGCCTGTATTAAAAAGCTAACTTCATTGAAGGGAACAGAGTCACAATGGTGGAAGACTGATGAGAAGGAAATGAGTTCCTGACTCCAGTTACACTTTTCTTGACATGGGTTAATAATAGCTACAGCCTGCTGATGGATTCTCCAATACACAGGATCAAACCCAGACTTTCACATCTTAAAATATGTGAAAGGAGAAGACAGACTGTGGATTACCACCAATTTAGAAGAATGTTATATTAGGTAAGGTGAACGATCGGGTGGTTAGAAGAAAGTAAGTGGTAAAAAAAAAAAAAAAAAAAAGATGTGGAGGCTGGGATTGGCAGAAGAGAAATTCATGGACTCTTCTCCTTCTGTCAGGCATTAATCAGCTGGTCTTTTGGGTCTTGTTTTGTAGATTGCCACATTAATCACCTGTGCCTCTCACCAAATGTATACCAAGAAAGGACACCTCTTTACACCCATCTCTCTTAGCTTTGTGAGAAAGAGTTTAATCACAGCATCTGTAGGAAGTGAAGGTAGAAGAAGGAATAACAGGAATAACATAATGTAGACAACTTTGATGACTGTATAGTCTCTTCACAACTCTCTTTTGTGAGATTTGGTTTTCTAGCTTCCTTCTGCACTGCACAAGGTCCATCCAACTAACAAGTATAATGTGAGGCTCAGGTTTAACAAAATGTTAAACCTTTGTCTTTTATTACAGACACTATGCTTCAAAAGAGATTAAGTCATGAGTGATCTCAGAATTTCTGAATGGTTGTACCACTCCCTGCCTAATAAAACCAGAATGGCAGCCTCAATAACAAGAAAGTGTTACATTTTATTAGTACTTCATTGCATCATCATCATCATCATCATCATCATCATCATCATCATCATCATCA
>ML685769.1:34294511-34316935 GCA_007922175.1 Pelusios castaneus | reverse complement strand
CATCATCATCATCATCATCATCATCATCATCATCATCATCATCATCATCAAAGCTACTGTGAAGGCATACCACCTCAGACTGATGGAATTTATTAATGGAAAGTATAAGGTCATGTGTTTAGGTACCAGGCCTTATCTACACTGAAAAAACTGGTGTAGATCTGCTCAATAGATCCCGGAAGCGCTCTCCAGTTGACTCAGTAACTCCACCCCTCCAAGTGTAGTAAGGCTGCGTCAACCAGAGGATACTTCAAGTCGATGGCACTGAGTGAAGACAACGTGGTAAGTAGATGTAACTAAGTCAATGGGAGATATGTATTCTGCAGCATCTCTTAGGCTATGTCTACACTTGCACTTTTAACTCGACTTTAAGTTGACTTAGTTAAGTTGACTTAGTGTGTCTACACATAAAATTAAAGTCGACTTAAAGGGGAACTTACAAAGTCGACCTAGAGCAGCCACGACTTTGTGGGGCTAGAGGGACCTTGGGCAGGTCCACGGTGGCAGGGGGGCACCCCTTGTGTGCAATGGGGCAAAGGGGGACAGGGGCCCTGGCAGGGCAGAGCCCTGTGTGTGATGCTGTCTGGATTTAGGGAAGCATTTATGATATTATTTTCAATGGATATCTCATAAATGCTATAATCCATAGGAACTATGTCATGTTTGTTATCAATAGAAAGGTAGTAATTTGCTGGGAATGATTATATAGTTTATGTCTAGGAATTCTAGTTTGATTAGAAGTTAGGAATTTGGTGTCCTATCTATACTTTAACTTATATTATTTTAATGAAATACCTGAGAGAGGCGGGTGTGTTAAACCATTGTGTCGTTAATGTTTAGGAATGTGCCAGGGACTAAACTGATGAGCCATTAAGGACATAAGGAATACACCCATTGTATCCTTAATGGCTCATCAGTTTAGTCCCTGGGACCATTGTGCCTGGCACACTTTGTGCTCTTGCACTTTAATTTATGCACTTTTGCACGATGCTTTGCCTGAGGAGGAGCATTTGTTTTGAGCTCTGCACTCCTCGTTAGGATGTTTAAAGTCCTTCGTCTTTTCAGCCTGGCTTGTACCCAAGGAACTTGAAGCCTTATGGGTACTTTGTTTAGGAGACCTCTTAGTTGGGGAGCATCCCCGCTGGGTGGTATTGGTTTCCAAGGGCGATGCAGCCCTTCTCTTGTGTCTGCTTGCTTGCTCCCGGCTAGGTGAATTTACAGGACCTGGGTCTGAAGTAGGTAGTAGTGATCGTTCCATTAGGAATAATTTCAACCTAAGGTCTCTGTCCTTTCTGGCTCTGGCACTAAGGCTGGCACAATGAGCGCATTTTTAAGGGACATGAGAATCTCCTAAACAGCGGACACTTTGAGAGTGTCCATCAGAGGCTGGCATGGAGTCATTGCAAGCAGAGCATTTCTTAAATCCCAGTGAGTTTGGCATTTTTTTTAATATTATTTTTTTAAATTAATTAGTGTATTTATTTATTGTTATTTAAAGAGGTAAGTATCTGTAAGGTTATTTATAAGGCTATCTATTAGTATCTATAAGGATCTAGTTTTGTTATTTAAAGTAAGTATGTAACTATGCTATCTATACCTATAGTAGGAGTATAGGGCAGGGTAGAGAGGGGAGGCTTTTCTCTCTCTCTCTCTCTCTCTCTCTCTCTCTCTCTCTCTCTCTATTCCCCCCCCCCCCCCATTGTGGAAGGAAAGGGTTAGTTAGGTAAAATTAGAAGAACTAACTAAAATATGTATTTGTTTTGAATTTTTGCAGAGACTAAGTGAAAGTGAAATTTGGTGCTGAGGAGACGCTCCGTCTTCAATCAAGGATAGTAGAAAAAGAACTGAGGGAGTGAGGGACTGTTCACACGCTCAGCTGCGCCACGGGTGGTGCAAGCCATTGCAGCATGAGTGGCTCCTCGAGTACTACTGCAAAGACCTCCGCTCGCCAGTGCTGGACGCGATGTCACCTGATGTGGAGCACACACAGGGACATCGCTCAAAGAAGAACTGCTTATGTTTCCCTTCATACTTCCCATACACGTTTAATCCTTTTCTGGAAAACCTGAGTATCCTGTCTAAAGCACTGTCAAATGCACAAAGCAAACAAAATTTAAATATAAAAGAATATAAATATTTTATGATGTGTCAATTATACTAACCTTTCATGATACTGGAACTACAAAATGTAGAATTTAATGACTTGCATTTGTCTGAGACAAATTCTGCTTCAAGTCAATAGGAGAAGTATTTCTGCATCCAAATGCAGAATTTGGCCTTTGGTGTTTCTCATATGATATAACTACTCTTCCCTGTATGCCACCTGCATAATAATAATCCTCAAAACTTTTATCTATTTGTTTTTGGAGTGATTTAACACAAGTCGCTAACAATAAATTTCTTCTTAAGCTATGTTCTTGTAAGACTCATAAAATGATATTTGTTGCATATGATCAGCATGAAAGAAACAGATTTTTTTTCACTTTTATTGTGTACTTGGTTAATCCATTCAAAAGGTATTATGCTAATTATAACAGTGCGCTTCACATTCAGCATCTGAATTGCTCATTTTCAAGTTTTTTTTTTTTTTTCTAAATTGTAATCTGTTAATTACTTGTTTAATGGAGTGTGTAATTACCTACTTTAAGTTAGGAAACTGTTTCCATTTCAAAGCGAGAAACCCATTCTAGGAATGAAAGTATGTAAATGCATTCCTTCCAGATACAGTATATAGCTTTAGTTTCCCTAATGGTTTCAATTGGGTATGAAAATAAATTGCTGCCTACCCTCACTCTATTGCTATAGTGTTCTAGTAGATTGCCTCATTACACAAGGAAGAACTGTTTATTAGAAAACATGTGAAGTGGGTCTATGTTGAGAAAGAACACCTTTTTAATTAGAACCAGGTAGGAAATGGTTTTCCTGTAGCATAAGAATTTGAAGTTTCTAACATTTTTGCCATATCAGATTGGGGAAAAGAAGTTACGATCAGTTCAATCAAAACATTTTGTTTTGCAAATTTCAGGTAGCCTCTTTTTTTAAAAATAACCAATTTTCTGTACTAAATATTAACTTGAATTTTGAAATAGTAATTTTGAAAGGAGCATCCAAAATGTTATATGCAGTCCTAACTTTACATTCTGTAGGGAGTGTCACAATGAAGTTAATTGGTGATATCTTGGCCTCACTGAAGTTAATAACAAAACTGCCACAAACTTCAATGGAATCCAAATGTCATCTAATGTGACTACTCATAGAGCATCAAGTTAAATATGCGCTTAAATCTCTCTTTGTTTCCTATTCTCCCCCAATGCCTCATGTCTACAACGAGAGTGGAAATGCATCAAGGAAGGAAATTTGTGTTGCAAATCTTAGTGGTCAAATCTTTTTGGTTGCTTCTTCATGTGGGAAAGTTTGATTTATGTATATCTTTGTCACCTGAATATTTTAATCTGTTAATTATATGACAGTCATTCATTTCTTGAGCTCTTTTGTTTCAGTTTGTGCTCCAAGGTAATTTTCTTTGTGATTCACTTTCCCTTTTAAAAGCTATTATTTTTAATCCTTTGTTAACCTCGGTGTCATGTTTCTCCCACACAGTAATAAGATATTTTGAGAGAAACAGCTCAAAGTCTAGTGTGAAAGGATGTTTCCTGCATTTACACAGAGTCATTAAAGTGTATACAGAGCTTGACAGTTGGAATGTGGCTAAATCTATTTATTTTGCTTTCTTGCCAGTGATATAAAAATATCTTTAAAAATCACCAATAGTTTAATGAACAAACCTTTCACCTCTGGAGACCCATGTCCAAATCCTATTAAGGTCACAGTTCAGTGAGTTTTGGTGGTCTCTTTCTAAATCTGAGTGAATATCTGTCTACATCACTGAGCCTTGCACATGATTTAGCATGATTGGCAGTTCTGTCCAGCAGAGACTTAGAATAGGATGGCATGAATGTTACAGATCAGGATGAAGGTCTGTAGTAGCTTTCACAAGATTTAGCTGTATTCTGCTAGGTTCTATTAAATCAAAAACATCTGAGCAACCAAAAAGTAACTTTTTTTCCCATATGTGACCATTACAGTCATGCAAAAATTAAAAGGGAGAGCATTCTGAAAGAGTAATTGGATAGAAAGTTAATATTAAAGGCTATGTCTACACTTACCAAGGTTACTTTGAATGAGTTAGTTCGAATTAACTAATTCAACTAATTTTAGTTAGTTCGAATTAACTTAATTCAAACTAGCATGGCCCCACTGAAATTTTAGTTCGAACTAAGCAAGTGCCATGCATGGCACTTGCTTAGTTCGAATTAGTCAGTTGCATTAAGCTCAATGTGCTGGTTAGTTCGAACTAAGCAGTTAGTTCGAACTAACATGGCCACATTGACTTTATTCGAACTAACTAGTTCTAATCAAGGGTTAGTTCGAAAGGTATAATCAAATTTATTAGTTCGAATTAAGGAAGCCCTTAATTCGAACTAATGAAAGCTAAGTGTGGCCAAGGCTTAAGTTAGTTCGAATTAAGCTTCCTTAATCCTAGGTCTGTTTATAGGGATTTGTACATACATTTCTTCTATCATACATCTCCACCAGCCAAAACTCAAATGTGGGAGGAAAATCAATACAAGAAACAAAAGAACAAAATTTTGTGTGCATTGACCTCTTCAGTTAACTATGGTAAATATGACATAAAGAAAAGGCAAGGAGGGACATTCTTGCACACACAGTTACAATACCATAAGCCTCAATTCAACATGTCACTTAAAATAAATGCTTAGTTTTAAACATGTAAGGAGTCCCATTGTGCTTAAGTGCTTTGCTGAACGGTGGACATACAATCCACCCACATACAACAAGTCAGGGAGGAGGAGAAAGGTCCAGAACGTAGGCACAGTAAGTCAATCTCTAAAAGAGGCAAGAGGATTTGTGCCAGGTACTTCCTCAACAACAGCCACATCACACTGGCGGCTCATAGTCATCCTGTGGTCAACCAATAAAGCCAGGTCCTTCTCCTACTGTGACTAATTGTTGCAAAACGGAATACTTTTCATGTTTCTTGAAGCTCTGCCTCAAGACTGTTATAGTAACTCTCCAGAAGAAAATTTATGACAGATCAGGGCAGCACGGCATAGCAGCCCCAGAGTCAATTCACAGCTCGTGGCCAGAAATTTCCACTACTGCTGTTATACTTAGCTGCCTGACAAGCAAAAAGAGTTAGGTTTGGCTGCTACCTAGCTCATTGAAGATGATATGGCTAGAGAATCTGCTGAGAAATAAAGTGGATCTCACTGTTTTGTTTGGATGATCTTTGTATCAACCCACTGACTCAATTTGTGGAGTTTTGCAGAGATTGTAATTCAAGTCTTGGAGCCATTTGAGGATCTAGTCCATAAACCAGCTTTAGCTAAGCCTATATTTCTGTGGTGAGCCCCTGGTATAAATACTGATGGACTGAATGAGAGTGGAATGAAAGTGTCAGAATAAAGCCTTTGGACTCTATTGCAGACTAATCCAGCTATGTTAAAACAAAGCAAGAAAATACTGTTGTCTATTGCTGGACCCTGATTTAAGATAATTTCTCAAACATATCATGCTGCTGTGAAGCTATTTGGAAAAAAAAAAAAAAACAGGAACAGAAATATTAAGAAATACAGAGTGTAGAGTAAAAAGTGGGAGTAGAAATAAGTCCTGAATCTAGCAGTGTTGTAGGTGTGGCAGCACCCCCTGGTTTGAAGTGGTTTCCATCATATACAGGCTTTACAGTTTGTTTCAATGGCTGTTAGAACTCTTCACTATATGCATTTTCAGAATCCTTATGGGTGGGACAGAGAATATTATAAAAGCTAGAGTACACTATCAGGGCCAGATTAACCAGCCCGGGGACCCCAGGCTGTCGCCCACCATGGGCCCACCCCTCCTCACCCTCCCCAAACATGCCCCCCCACCTGGGCCTCCCTAACCATGGGGTCCCCCATACCTGGGGAGGCTGGGAGGGCTGGGGCCAGAGGATGCTCCTGGGCCACCCCAGCCCTGCTCTGGCCAATCTGTGAGTTGGGGGGCTGGCTGGTGCGCACCACAGGCTGTGTGATGCAAAGTGGTGGAGGCCCTGCCAAGAGCCACCTGGCCCCCCGGGTGGAGTGAACAGGGGCTGGCCCACCCCACTCAACCCTTGGGGGCAGGCCAGTTGGCTTAGGGGCAGGTCAGGCACTCAGAGCCCAGCCTCTGGCTCTGGGGGCTACCCCTCCAGCCCTAATAGGAAGCAAGAGCTCATAGTGCTTGTGCCTTGCCACTGCTGAGCCAGGGAGGGCCAGATTATCCACAGGGGTTTTAGGGGCTTGAGCCTGGGGCCCCCTTTTTGGCTGGGGCCTGGGGCTTAAACCCGTAAAGCCCCTTTGATAATCTAGCCCTGTACACTACTAGTTGACACAGCAGTTCCGTAACTCTGCTTAATAATACTGTGGAGAGGGAGCTTTCTCTGTACATGTCATAGCCATCTGTGTTACAAAAAGTTCATGATGTAGACTGGTAAAAACAAAATACATTCACATTTCCTCATCTTTCTCCTTCTATGACACCTTTCCTGGGAGTTCTATCCAACTATATGCTGGCTGAGTGTCTGATCAGCAATAATGAATATATATCTGCTCTAGTCACAGATGCTAAACTTAGTCCTTTATCAAAAAAATCCTGCCCCGTGTCCGCAGTGGGTAAAGGATGGGAGAAGGAAGGCTCCTGGAACTTAAAGTGGTGGCCAAAAATAATAAACTTTATTAGTCCCCTCTTTGGGACGCAAAGGGTTAACAGTGGGGCTGCTTGCTGGACTAAACTCAGAAGTCAGCTTCACAGATAACAAGATAGCCCCAGGTGATTACCCACAGTTTAGCATATCATGAGTTACACAGAAATAAACCTTTAGAATAAACCCTCCTCTTGGACTCTTTTGATAATTCAGAGATAAAGTATAACAAGACAGAGTTCAATACATAAACAATAAACATAACAATAATCCCCAAACCTACACCAATTGTAATAATAATCCCCAAACCTACACCAATTGTAATATCTTGGGTTAAAATTGAGGTAGAAGAGTTATTCACATTCAATCATGAGGAGTAAACGTGGAGGGGTAATTCAGGTTCACATACGTACCATGATTATCAGGCAGGTGATTAACAACAGCATAACGTCTTAAGGCGGAGGTTGAAATCGACTCGGGCCGGCACTCTCGGGGAACTCCTACTGCAGGGTGATCAGGCCTAGCAGTTAACTCGAGGAGACTCTCACCTGCTCCATGCGGCATGGAAGCTTTTATTGCCCAGGCCATGGCTTCCTGCCGAGGGCTGTGATTGGCCAGATTTCGCTGCAGCAGGAATTTTGAGGTGAGGGTCTGCCCGGTTCCTCCTGTCCTTATTTGTGCAAAGGAATTTTCACCAGCTCTCTAGGTTCCGGGTCAGAGCCTTCTACACCCCTGGGGGGGGGGGGCAGAGCAGCCATGATTGACTTGCCCTCCAGCACATGGGCGAGGGGGATGACCCACCTCTTTGGGAGCTGGCTGAGAGCGAATCAGGGTCCGAATAAAGCATGTTGATAGTCACAAGCCTAGCAGTCATGAGTTCTTTACCTGACCTGGGGGGCAGTATCTGGTATGTGACCTGGGAAGAGTATCTGATAAACAGTTTCTGTACGTGACCTGAGGAGAAACAGTTTCTATGTCTGTATATCACAAGGGAGGTGGCGGCCAGTTTATGGGGTGCTCATAACAGCACCTTAACACCCCGCTCCTTGTATAGCCAAATATGATCCTGGACTTATTCTATTATTACATGGTCCAGTGGCATATATCACCCTAAAGGCATAATCAGGGTGAAGGGCACTGAAGTCTAGAGTCTGCAGTGACAGTCATAGAACATATCTGACACCATTATAAAGCTTAAGGATATGTCTACACTGCAATAAAAGACATATGATGTTTGGTCTCAGACCCCAGGTCAATTAAATTGAGTTTGCAGGGCTTGGACAGTGGGGCTAAAAAAGCAATCTAGATATTGGGTTTGGATTGGAGCCTAGGCTTTGAAATCTGGAGAGCAGATTGAGTCTCCATGCCTGGACTCCAGACTGAATTTCTACACAAATATTTTATCCTTGAAGTTCAAACCCTGAGCTTGAGTCAGTTAACCTAGGCTTTAAGAATTGGTGCCTTGGGTTTTTCTTTGCAGTATAGACTTATGAGATTCCTCACCTGATTCCCTTGCAGTTGGCTTAGTGAGGAGAACAGGATTTGCATCTCAGTATCTAAGAGCATTTGGCATGCTATGTTCCTTCCATAGCAATATCAGTAAGTTCTTACTTGCGTCAGACAATCCTCCAACTGGAAGTCTTTAAGTGCTGGACCTATAACTATATCTGTTTCCCTGGTTGACCAAGATTCATGGTAATCCTTGAATTTGATCTCCTGGTGGGATTCTCCATTTCTCCAGACTGCATACATACTGTAGCTGGATACTTACAGGGGACATGTCATGAACACTGATCCATTGTCTCCCACATAGTCACCACAGAGTTATCTACCCTCACAGTGCCCATTGTGAATACATTTCCTGGTTGAGAGATTTTCAGTAGAGGATGTGTGCTGAGTTTCATAGTTAACAGAAAAAGTGACAAATAATTAACTTGTTGTAGATTCCACTCAGTGTCAAACTGGGTTTGATTTACCATGAAGGCAGTGGAGCCTTTTGAAGCAGTTTCATATTGTACATGCAACTTCCTGAGGACTTTATGTCTTGAACATTGTTGGCAAGAACTCTGAGGCTTGGCCTGACCAGATTGCATGTGCCAAATAAATAATATCTAAAGGGAGATTTTCAAAGGTACCAAATGGATATTAAGCACCCAACTCCCATTGTCTTTCAATTGTTAAAAAGCTCCTATTTAGACTAAAACACTTCTCTCTAGTTTAACTCTATTGTTTTTTTGCTTTTAAAAGAGCACTGAGATAAATGAAATTATTTGGCATTTTCAAAATATGTGCAATGTGGTTTATAATATAATTGTTTTGTAAGTGCGATTCAGGAAATGTCAGCATTGCTGGCAAATATATTTTTTAAAAAAAAAAAAAAAGTCGATTCAGTATGTCCCTAGATATTCTTTTGCTACTTCTGCAACAAAACTTAAGTATTTTGGTTCAAAACACACCACCAGTGGCATGTCACTTTTAAAGATCAGCAGTCCAATGGAAACTGGATGCTCCAAAAGAAACATCACATTTTCAGCAGTGGAATGCAGCAGCAGAAAGGTTGTTTGCTGAGTATCTGTTGATCAGAGGCATAAACTAGAGATTTTTAGACTATTGTAAAAGAATTTGTTCACTAGAATTCATATCTCTGGAGGCAAGCTCAATATTTTTTGGATGCTAGCTGTTGCTGATGGCCATTTTCACTGTCAGGTTTTCTGTCAGAAAGTGCCTTTAAAGAAAGATTTATTTGGTGAAGAGAGATGGGTTTGCAAAACAGAGAAAAGTGAGATGTGCTTTCTTTTTCTCTGTCTGTTTCCTAGCTCAAGCTTTTCACTTTTTTAATGCAATCTAGCTACAATAACTCATCTCTGTAGATTTTCAAACTGTGTTTTTGGTTTAGTTTGTGTAATGAAAATTGTTGTGTTTGTGGAATTAGGGTTCTTATTTTTTTAAATTCTATTTGACTATGGAAGGCATTGCTTTAGATTAAGAATGTGTTTATTAGCAGCTATATCACTGAACATTCTGTTGTATAAAAATGATCTTTCTGTTAGAGAGTAGTACAGTCAAGAAGCTTTAGTCTTAAAATTAATTTAAAAGAGTTTACTCAAATATGGGCCCAGATCCTCAGCTGGCGTAAAGCCCCAGTGAAAATCAATGGAACTTTGGTCAGGTCTGTATAGGAACACTGCCAAATTATTCTTAGGGATGGTGAGCTTATATTGACAAAGCTGAACTTTTTTCTGGTATAACTACCACCTCCTTTCCAAGTAAAACAAGATATATTGATAAAAGTGCACTTTTGCTGTTTCTACTAGGGGTTTCTGTGGCACAGCTATGTCAGTCAGGGATCTGATTCCTGATCATCATAGCTAAAGCAGCAGAAGTCTGTACTATAGACATGGCTTTAGGCTGCTAAGTCATTTAGGTCCAGATTCTCATAAGTATGTAGGTGTCTAATTCCCATCCAACTGGAAATCAATGGTAGTTGTGCACCTAAATACTTTGAACAGTGCTTTTTTGGTGATGGTACACAGGGGTATGGAGTACTGGCACCTTTTTTGCCAGCCCCATTGCCCAGCTGTGGAGGCAGGGTCAGCAGGGGAAAAGAGACCACCACTAGAAGAAGAGAAATGGCCCAGGAAGAAGAGGGGCAAGGAGAGGCATTTTTCAAATTTAATATCAAGATATGAGTACCGGCCTCTTTAAAAAAAACAAAAAACAAAAAACAACCAAACAAAAAGCATTGCTTTTGAGGATCCAGACCTTAGGCAGTTTTGAAAATTTACTTACACAAGCTACTGCAGATTCATTAACTTGTGCCTGTTTTCTCAGTTACCTCTATCATGGGAGTCAAATTCCAAAGGGGTAGCCATGTTACTCTATTGTAGAAAGACAACAGAGTCCTGTGGCACTTTTAAAGACTAACAAATTTATTTATCGCATGAGCTTTCGTGGGAGAAAATCCCACTTCGTCAGATGCTTTGAAGATGGGAAACTTACAGAATGGGAGGAAATCAAATGCAGGGGAGTGTATGACATAGGATCAGATCAGGCTGTAACAGCAAATCTAAATAGGTATTTGGATTCAAACACTGGGGAAGAGCACATAGAGGAAGGTGAGGTCAAATCACCTGTTGTAATGAGAGAAAAATCCATAGTCCCTGTTTAACCCCAAGACAACTGAGTCAAATTTGCATATAAGTTCGAGTTCTGCAGTTTCTCTTTGAAGCTGTGATTTGTTATTCATCTGTTTCAACAAGCATGAATAAATCAGATTATGATCAGGAGGCTTATAAACAGCTGTCCAATAGAACATTCTACAAACCACTCCTCTCTGACCCGACTGAGGAATACCAAAAGGAACTACAACACCTACTCAAGAAACTCCCCAAAGCAGCACAAGAACAAATCAAGACAGACACACCGCCAGAATCCCATCCAGAGATATTCTATCTACTACCAAAAATACATAAAAGAGGAAACCCCGGACGCCCCATCATCTCAGGCATTGGCACGCTTACAGCAGGATTATCTGGCTATGTGGACTCTATCCTAAGACCCTATGCTATCAACACACCTAGCTATCTGAGAGACACTACAGATTTCCTGAGAAAAATCCAATCCATTGACGGTCTGCCAGAAAATACCATCCTGGCCACTATGGACTTAGAGGCGATTTACACTAACATCCCACACAAGGATGGATTACAAGCTATTAGAAGAACTATCCAAGATGATGACACAGCTAAACTTGTGGCTGACCTCTGTGACTTTGTACTCACCCACAACCATTTCAGATTTGAAGATAATTTATACCTTCAAGTCAGTGACACTGCTATGGGTACCCGCATGGCCCCACAATATGCCAACATCTTTATGGCCGATTTAGAACAATGTTTCCTCACGTCTCATCCCAAAGCACCTCTACTTTACTTACGCTATATTGATGACATCTTCATCATCTAGACCCATGGTAAAGATGCCCTTGAAGATTTCCATAGAGATTTCAACAATTTCCACAACACAATCAAACTTAGCCTGGAACACTCCACACAAGAGATCCACTTTCTGGACACTACAGTGCAAATTAGCGATGGGCACATAAAGACCTCCCTATACCGCAAACCTACTGATCGGTATAGTTACCTACATCCCTCGAGCTTTCATCCTCGACACACCACACGATCCATTGTGTACAGTCAAGCCCAAAGATATATGACCCTTTAGACAGAGACAGACACCTTCAGGATCTCTACTAAGAATTCTTAAAACTACAGTAC
The DNA here is from genome assembly GCA_007922175.1 of Pelusios castaneus. Classification (NCBI taxonomy): domain Eukaryota; kingdom Metazoa; phylum Chordata; order Testudines; family Pelomedusidae; genus Pelusios; species Pelusios castaneus. Next base: position 34,304,917 of record ML685769.1, on the reverse strand, counting down.
ACAACCACAGAAGTGAAGAAACAAATTGACAGAGCCAGACGGGTACCCAGAAGTCAACTACTACAGGGGAAGCCCATGAAAAACATCAACAGAACACCACTGGTCACCACCTACAACCCCCAAGCCAGACCTCTTCAACACATCATCAAAGATCTACAGCCTATTTTACAAGATGATCCCTCACTCTCTCAAGCCTTAGGAGACAGACCTCTCCTTGCTTTCAGACAGCCCCCTAACCTTAAAAGGATACTTACCAGCAACTACAGATCATACAATAGAAACAGGAACATATCCCTGCAACAGACCATGCTGCCAACTTTGCCATCATATCTACACTGAAGACACAATCACAGGACCAAATCAAGCCACCTACTCCATCAAGGGCTCATTCACCTGCTCATCCACCAATGTGATTTATGCCATCATGTGCCGGAAATGCCCCTCTGCCTTATATATTGGACAAACAGGACAATCTCTGCGCCAAAGAATAAATGGACACAAATCTGACATCAGAAATTGCAACACTACAAAACCAATAGGGGAACACTTCAATCTCCCTGCTCACTCCCTTGACGACTTGTTAATAGCTGTGTTGAAACAGAGGAATAACAAATCACAGCTTCAAAGAGAAACTGCAGAACTCGAACTTATATGCAAATTTGACTCAGTTGTTTTGGGGTTAAACAGGGACTGTGAATTCTTCTTTCATTACAACAGGTGATTTGACCTCACCTTCCTCTATGTGCTCTTCCCCAGTGTTTGAATCGTAACACCTATTTTGATTTGCTATTACAGCCTGACCTGATTCTATGTCATACACTCCCTCACATTTAATTTCCTCCCATTCTGTAAGTTTCCCATCTTCAAAGCATCTGATGAAGTGGGATTTTCTCCCACGAAAGCTCATGCAATAAATAAATCTGTTAGTCTTTAAAAGTGCCACTGGACTCTGTTGTCTCTCTATCATGGGACACAATCTTCACAGATGCTTCACATATTTGTTTACTAGTTTCTTCAGCTAACCCATTCCCCACCTACAGATGTATGTCCTGCAAGATTGAGGGAAAGTAAGGCATATGACTTGAAGTTTACTCCCTGCACTTCCTTATCACTCCTGTCTCAAAAATGTGGAGTTCAGGCTTCCACTCATAGGACATGTCTACACTTGGCCAAATAACTCGACTTTGCTATGTTGACTTAACAATATAAATTAGGTCGACTTAAAGTGGACCTTGCCAAATTGACTTAGAGTGTCCACACTGGACACCTAAGTCAACTTCTAGGGGCTAGGTGGACCTGGAACTGGTCCATTGTGGCGGGGGTGCACCCCTTTCAAAGTGCCAGGGGGCTCAGCATTTGCCCCATTGTACCAGAGTACAATGGGGGCTGAGCAGGACAGGGACAGTGGCAGGGCATAGGAGCAGGGTGGGGAGGGCTGTGCCCTGCCCTGTGGGTGGGCACACCAGGCTTTGTCTCTACAGGGAGGTCAGTAGGGGACCCCTGGGGGCCCTTTAAGTCAACTTAAGGTCGATTTAGGGCTAATTCGCATCTACACTGGCTTAGTTGATTTAATAAAGTCGGCTTAGCCAGTAAAGTCAACCTTAAAGTAGGTTTAATAAAGTCAACTTAAAATTTCCTTAAGTCGACTTAAGGAAATTATAGTGTAGAGGTAGAGTAAATTAAGTTGATTTAAGCAGGCTTAAGTCGACTTCATTTACAAGTGTAGACACACCTATAGAAATTAAGAGGAATTTGGGATTCTGTGTTTCAGTTTATTCTTCTGTAAATTAGTGATAATAACTCTTATGTAAAGGGTATTTGATTTATTTAGGGAATATTCGTTGATCAATTTGAATTCCCTGAATGACAGACCATATTAAAATGCAAAGTATCATTTTGTCACATTATTATTATATAAAAATTATATTTAGTAATGGAAAATGTTAGACTTCTTAATGTGGAAGTCATTATCAGTGTCTCTTTACACGTGATGAAGAGAAATACTTTTTTTCCGCTCTCAGTGGAAAAGGAGGAAGGTTTGTTTTTTTCCAGCTGTTTGTTTAACTTAAACATTCCCCAGCAATGTGAACCCAAACTCTGCTGACAATATTCCAGTGCATAACCAGAGAAAGGTACTGCAGAAAACAACTAACTATTTTCACTCAGTAGGATAAGAGACATTCAGAAATTAAATAAACAGCATAAATGATGAAATGTGAATCAAACTTTAAAAATTATTTCAGAGGCATTCTGCTATGATTCTAACTGTGTATTAACTCTAAAATCTAAGACTGACTAAGACCCTAATATGATTTTGATTACTTTTTCTGCTCCCTATAATCTGCTTACTTCCCTATTCCTTTGTTATATCTTACTGTTACCTGCTTCATTTTTGTGCACTTTCCTTTCTGTCTACCTGGGAAATGCTGCACCCAGCTCACTTTGTATAGTGTTATTTCTCAGTCTTAAAGCATTTTGTGCTGTTCTCAGGAAGGAAACTATCTAAAAAAATAAATTGTATTTTGATTCTCAAATGCTTATATGTATGTTGCTAATAGAGGTTACCACAGGGTTAGACAATGCATCAATGGGTGCATCTACACTGGCAAATTAAGTCGACCTAAGGACGCTAAACAAAGCTGCGTCCACATTGGGCTTTTCTTAAGTCGAATTAAGCATTTCCTTAAGTTGACTTAAGGAAAGCTTATGTTGACTTAATAACACCTCCTTTTAGGTCGACTTAAGCCTTAAGGACAGTGTAGATGGGAATTAACGCTAAATCAACTTAAATAGGTCAACTTAAAGCCTATCTGTTATTAAGCCAACTTACCAAAGTTGACTTTAAAGTGTAGCCAATTTAAGTTGACAATAGGTCGACTTTAAGTCGACTTAAAGTCGACCTTGTTAAGTTGACTAAACAAAGTCAAGTTAACTTTGTAAGTGTAGACATAGCCTTAGTTATTTGCTACCTTGGACCTGGATCTGTATACATTTTTAGGGTTCTATATCTGACTGTCAGAATGAAGACTGGAAGAAGGAGAAACTTGTGTTTACAAAGTAATTTTTTAAAGTAGCACCTCTCAAGGGTAAAAAATAAATGAAAATATACCATTTAACAAAATAGTAGAAGACAAGGTAACTGAAGTAAACCTAGAAAATGATTTAACTGAAAATTTCTCAACAAGCTTATGCCTAACAGAGTTTGTGAACAGTTGTTAATTTACGTTATTAAATGAATACCTGAGAAGGAAACCCGTAAAATAAGTTAACAGCAACTACTGTTTGCTCAGTCTTGAGTTGAGTTATTTGGAAAAAAGAATAGCAGATATCTTTGAATATAATAGGACATTACTTGATCCTTTGTATTTAAAGCAGAGGACATCACTGAAAACTGGCTTGAAGTGATATTACTTTGGTGTGTTGTGGGAGGAGTGGCTATAGGTCTGAACCAGAGCTTTTGTAGTGACATAATAATTGAAACTGTATTCAAGAGAAACACAGAGATACAGTTTAGCCAGAGAGGTTGACAGCGCTTTGAAAATGATCTACTTCTGTACATCACTGAGTTGTAAGCATCACTTTGATTTTGCTACCTAATATCACTGTTCAAGACTGTACATAATTGTAATAATAAGTCAGCTTTTGATATAGTATTTGATATCTGTGTCAACAAGATAACTCATTCAGAGTGAAATGAACAGTGGGTGTGGGTTGGGTGCGGTGGTGTATCTTGATATTCATTCTGCTCTAACAAGTAGCCTAAATGCTATTAACTATCAATATGATATAGGCTCCTAAATATCTCTGAAAATGAAAGTTAGGGTCCTAAATCAGTTAGGTGTTTGAAAAAATGAGCACAATTATATCAAAATACCTTTGAAAATCTGCTACTTGTTCATACAAATTTTTGGTGCAAAAAATTGACCAGTGTAGTATTTTTTTAATTCAACCCCAAAAATCTTGACTTCTTGGAAGCTACAGCTGTATTGTTGATCAGAAGCTGGGACATCTGTCAGAAATATTGGTTAGATGTCCCTTCTTTGTGAGACAGCTGCCAGAATCCTAAAAATTAATTGAACTGATATAGAAAAGCTTCTTATACACATTCTAGAATGTATATAAACAACTATTCATTTGTGAGATGGTATGAATGAAATAATTTTCTCTTTCAGAATTGAAGGACAGAACTACTATATGTCATTAAATAGTCAATTGGTTAGATGTCTTTGCCTTTACACACTATTGGTTCTTTTTGTGGCATCATTAGTTAGACAAAAAAGTGTGAAAACAAAATAAACCTATCTTCTTTCACTCATTTCTCTTCAGGCTATATAAACACTCTAAATGTGAAAGTTCTATTTCTAGATGTCTCAAGCACAATACAAGGAAGACTGGAAAGTGAAATCAAATGATGACTTGCTAATGAGTTAATGACAAACTAGTTACAGCAATATTCTAAACAGATTTTGCCAGACTGAGGAGGAAAAGGGAACATAGCTTGCTCTTAACAAATTTCCACACACTTGTTGTGATTATTCTTTTATACCTGCAAAGAACAGCACCATGATTTCAGATTGAACTACCTTTATTTTATGTAAAGGGCACCACAGAATAAGAATGAACAAATAGAGCCTGCACGAGAGAACACAGTTTGTGTATGCTGTCATTTTAAGAAGGCTGAATTTGATTACAAAATGGCAACTGGCACAGAAATGGGGAGAGAGAGCTTCTCTCCATGAAAAAGGTGAAGTACACTGAAAACAAGCCATATAACATACACCTTGCATACACCACACCTGTATCCTCAAACTGTCTTGATTCTGTGAGCATATTGCTAAATCTTAGTATCTATCCATTGAAAGGAGTGTGTTTTTGTGGTGCGAGATAGATTATCAAAATTATGATTATTATTTAATAATTAATATAACAATAAAAGAACTATTTCATTGAGCTAGAGAAATGACTTGCCAATATATGTGCATCTTTGTTTTGGAAATAATGTTCCATTGTTTCTACTTAAAAAAGAACATTTAGAATATTTCTCTCTCATTGAGGTTCACAAGCAGAATCTATTGGGTTCAATGATTTAATAAAGCTTTGTTCATTCACATTTCAGTAATTTGCATACGCTGTCATTCCCACTTATAAAAGAAAAGGCCTTTTCTCCAAAATTCTTAGCCAAGATTTTCAAGATCATGATGTAAGGAAGTCTAATATTATCTATAGAATTTAATTTTACAAACCATACTAGAGAATATAAATATTACACCAAATAATTAAAACTACTTATCAAGTAAAATAACAGGACCTGTTGTGATCAATTACCCTTGCTATTTTTATTGTTCATGTGCTTTGGGCTCAGTCAAATTCCACTGCAAATCCATAGGAGTTTTACTATTTATTTCAATTTGAGTTGAATTGGGTCCTCAACATCTATGAACAAACATCAATCATTTGCAATGGGTCTTCAAGTCGTTAGTGTGAATTAATAAGGTTCTATAGGATTGCATCAGAAATCACGAGTTTATGTCTTAAAGTATTACAGTTTATTGAGTAACCTTTCCCATCTTTTCTGTATCTCACATATTAACCACTGTTTTCTTTCTGTATTATCTTTTTTTATATAATGTGAATAACCTCAATATATAGACAAAACTCATTATAATTGTGACTGACCATCTGAATTTAATTAAACAATGAGTTTTAATTAATTATATTAGGGCTGGACTATTCATTTTGCCTGGAAAAAGAGCTAAAATAAAACCCTTTATATAAACTACTTTGCAAGACACATTTCCACCACTTGCTGCATGAACATCTAAAACAATTATAATTTTTGCTTAACCTAAACATAAATTAGGGTGTGTCTATACTTACAAGTTAGGTTGATTTAAGGAGGCTTAAGTCGACCTAAACTACTCTGCGTCCACACTGGGCTTTCCTTAAGTCGACTTAAGCATTTCCTTAAGTCGACTTGTGGAAAAGTTAAGTCGACTTAATAACACCTTATTTTAGGTCGACTTAAGCTAGTGTGGACAGAGATTAGTGCCTAAATTGACCTTATTAAGTCAACTTAAATTGTTAAGTCGACTTAATACGTTCAAAAAAGGGCTATGTCTATATTAGAAAAGTTAAGCCGACTTTTGTTAAGTTGACTTAATAAGGTTGACTTTAATTCGACTTAAAGTCGACCTTTTTAAGTCACCTTAATAAAGTCGACTTAACTTTTCTAGTGTAGACATAGCCTTAGTGTCTTATATTTAACCCATTTAAACAATGTGAAATTCATCAAAGGAGTTAACCTCAATGTCCTGGCCAAATTACATCTGGTATAGTAGCTGCCTACCTACATTGTCTCTACAATTTCATTGCAAACTAGTATTTTTCTTTACTTCATACTCTACTGTATCATGTAATGTCATTTTGCATGGTTAAACAGCTGCTGTAATCTAACCCAATGATGACAGCTATGACAAAGTGCTGGAAGCTTATTGGGGATATATAGCTAATGACCTGATCACACTGGAAGGGCTGATGAACCAATAAGCTGTCAGCTGCGGGGTATAAAAGAAGGCAATGAGGCGGGAGGCTTTGGATTGACTGAGTCCAGTATATCTGAGAATTGAAGGAAGAGAGAATTTTGCTCCTTCCTGACCCAGTTGGACAGGACTAAAGGGCACAAACTGCTTAAATACTCTATTGCCCAAGACTCTCTTAGTGTTGAATATAAATAAATTAGTGAATATAAATGCATTCACATGAAGTTGTCACTTACTAGTCTGAGAGTTTCTGGGGCATTAGAGGACAGGGATAGTGCATGCCCTGTTACAATAGGGAACTTGTCTGGGACTGACTCCACCAGTTTTGATGACTGAAACACAAATAAGGAAACTTCTGCAAAGATTTGGTGTCCAGACTATGGAGCAGAATAAGTAGTGGTTGCTAGAGCATCATAAAGAACTACAGCATGCTATTCAGTACTTCTAACAATCATACCAACTGGAGATACCAACCTTGCTGATGTGGCAGACAGAGCAATGGAAGAGCCTGCAGGAATTTATCAGGCAGCAAGCCCAAATGCAGCAGCAGTTTCTGAAGAAACTGGTGAGTACTGGTATAGAAAACAGCAAATGAGCCTGGGGTCAGCCTGTGAAAATGGAGCATGTGGATGACATGGATGAATTCCTAAGGGAAATTTGAAAGAATGTAATAAATGCTGGTTGACAAGGCAATGTGGGTCCTCTGGTTAGCACCCTGTTTGGCAGGGGAAGCTCAAGTGGCCTACAAGGATTAGAGAGATGAAGAGAACAAAGTGTTAAGTGATAGTCAACATGGATTTGTCATGAACAAATCATGTCAAACCAACCTGATAGCTTTCTATGATGGGGTAAAGTAAGCCTTGTGGAGGAAAGGGAAGTGGTAGAGGTGGTATATCTAGACTTTAATAAGGCATTTGATATGGTTTTGCATCACTTTCTTGTTAAAAAATATAGGGAAGTACAACCTGGATGGAACTGCTATAAGATGGCGTAGAGAAGAGCTGTGGCCTCCCTCGGAGCCCGGGCCTGAGGAAGGGCCTGGACACCCCCCTGGACAAACTTGGGAACTGCAGGGCTCCAGCCACGGAAGCAGAGGGGCGGAGCCCAGACAGGAAGGGGAACTATAAAGGCCCAGCCAGACAGCTCAGTGAGGGGAGAGCTGCTGAAGGGGAAGGATGTGGCTCCCCACTGGCGGCGAGCTGGAGAAAGCCAGGCCCCTCCTAGGAGGCCAACTCCATCCCCTCCAGCTAGATGGCCGGAGGGCCTGCCCAGTTTACCTGGGCCCAGTGACTGGGAAGGGATCCCCGAGGTGAGGGACTGGGGGGTTCGACCCCGGGTGCACCGCCCCCCAGATGCCGTGACACTCCCTGTGGAGGACCCCGAGGAGCTGCTGGAGCCCTGCAATCTGGAAGAGCTCCCCTCGGCTGAGGACCTCCGTCCACTGGAGGAACAACCGGTGGTGCTTGGCCCATACGACCTCGAGGAACTGCCTTCAGTAGAGGAGAATGAGGACCTGCCAGACCTGCCTATGGACATAGAGGGCTTGGTTGGGATCCCCAGAGCCATCTACCCCGAGGACCTGGAGGATGACTCTGTGGAACCAGGTACCCCAAAACCTGGGGTGGGAGGAAGTAGCCCAGGGATGGGTGGCTGCCGCCTAGTGAGTGGCAGAGCCGCCCAGGGTCAGCGCGTTTCGGCAGGAGCCCCGCTGACCGCAGTGGCAGACCCCTCTGCCACTGAATAGGGCGCTGTGCTGGGATGCAGTGGAGTGGGAGGACGTGCGTCCTCCTCCCTCACCCCTTTCCCTAACCACCTGGAGGATTCAAACCCCTAGCAACCCTCTACAGAGGTTTGTGTCTCCTGTGCCTGCCCCCCCCCCCATCTGGGGGGGGCAGGGGCAATTGACTCTCTGTGCCTGCCCTGCCCCGGCCTGGGGCAATTGACTCTCTGTGCTTGCCCGGCCCCGACCAGGGGGGCAGGGGCAACTGACTCTCTGTGCCTGCCCTGCCCTGCCTGGAGGCTGGGGGCAACTGACTCTCGGTGCCTGCCCCGCCCCGACCAGGGGCCGGGGGCAACTGACTCTGTGCCTGCCCCGCCCCGACCAGGGGCCGGGGCTATTGACGCTGTCGAGAAGGGCGCCTGCTGTGGCTAATTCCCCTGAGGCACCTGAAGGGGGTGCCCTCTCAGCCCACCGATGACACGGAAACCTACAGATGGGTGTAAAACTGGTTGGATAACCACTCGCAGAGAGTAGTTATCAATGGTTCACAGTCATGCTGTAAGGGCATAACGAGTGGGGTACTGTAGGGATCAGCTCTGGGTCAGATTCTATTCAATATTTTCATCAATGTTTTAGATGATGGCATAGAGAGTACACTTATAAAGTTTGCGGATGATACCAAACTGGGAGGGGTTGCTTTGGAGGATAGGATCATAATTCAAAATGATTTGGAAAAACTGGTGAAATGGTCTGAGGTTAATAGGATGAAATTCAATAAAGACAAGTGTAAAGTACTTCACTTGGGAAAGATCAAGCCACTGCACACATACAAAATGGGAAATGACTGCCTAGGAAGGGGTACTGTGGAAAGGAGCTGGTGTCATAATGGACCACAAACTAAATATGAGTCAACAGTGTAACACTGTTGCAAAAAAAAAAAAAAGAAAAAAAAAGAAAAGAAAAAAGCAAACACCATTTTGGGATGTATAACAGGAATATTGTAAATAAGACAAGGGAACTAATTCTTCTGCTGTACTTTGCCCTGCTTAGGCCTCAACTGGAGTATTGTGTTCTATTCTGGGCGCCTCATTTCAGTAAAGATGTGAACAAATTGAAGAAAGTCCAGAGAAGAGCAACACGAATGATTAAAGGTCTGGAACACTTGATTTATGAGGGAAGATTGAAAGAACTGCGTTTGTTTAGTCTGGAAAAGAGGAGACTGAGGGGACATGATAACAGTTTTCAAGTATCTAAAAGGTTGTCACAAGGAGGAAGGAGAAAAATCTACTTAACCGCCGATGATGGGATAATAAGCAATGGGTTGGAATTACCGCAAGGGAGGCTTAGGTTGGACAATAGGAAAAAAATTCTAACTGTCAGCGTGATTAACCACTGGAATAAGTTGCCTAGGAAGATTATGGAATCTCCATCATTGTAAGTTTTTAAGACCAGGTTAGATAAGCACCTGTCAGGAATGGTTTAAGAGGGTTTTTGGTCTTGCCATAAGTGCAGGGGACTTGACTCGTTGATCTCTCATGGTTCCTTCCAGTTTCTATGATTCTGTGAACAGGCCAGAGACTATGACATACCTAAGATAACCATATTCCAAACGGGTAGCCGTGTTAGTCTATTGTAGAAAGACAACAGAGTCCAGTGGCACTTTTAAAGACTAACAGATTTATTTATCGCATGAGCTTTCATGGGAGAAAATCCCACTTCGTCAGATGCTTTGAAGATGGGAAACTTACAGAATGGGAGGAAATTAAATGCGAGGGAGTGTATGACATAGGATCAGGTCAGGCTGTAATAGCAAATCAAAATAGGTGTTACGATTCAAACACTGGGGAAGAGCACATAGAGGAAGGTGAGGTCAAATCACCTGTTGTAATGAGAGAAAAATCCACAGTCCCTGTTTAACCCCAAAACAACTGAGTCAAATTTGCATATAAGTTCGAGTTCTGCAGTTTCTCTTTGAAGCTGTGATTTGTTATTCCTCTGTTTCAACACAGCTATTACCAAGTCGTCAAGGGAGTGAGCAGGGAGATTGAAGTGTTCCCCTATTGGTTTTGTAGTGTTGCAATTTCTGATGTCAGATTTGTGTCCATTTATTCTTTGGCGCAGAGACTGTCCTGTTTGTCCAATATATA
>ML685769.1:34268123-34279511 GCA_007922175.1 Pelusios castaneus | reverse complement strand
GTGTATGACATAGCATCAGGTCAGGCTGATTTGCTGTTACAGCCTGACCTGATGCTATGTCATACACTCCCCTGCATTTAATTTCCTACCACTCTGTAACTTTCCTATCTTCAAAGCGTCTGACGAAGTGGGATTTTCTCCCACGAAAACTCATGCGATTAATAAATCTGTTAGTCTTTAAAAGTGCCACAGGACTCTGTTGTCTTTCTACAATAGTTTCTACAATAGACTAACATGGCTACCCCTTTGGAATTTAGCTGTTAGTATGCTTTCTTCTTTTTCATATAGTGTACTTGAATGTGTTGAAATATTAACTTTAAATACTGGTTTTGTTATTTTCTCATGTGCACAAAGAAATAGGAGGACTGCATACGGTAACTGCTATGAAACATGGCAAATTATTCTTTGGCATGTGTGATTTTAGTTGTTTATCTCCCCAGACAAGAACTCTGGGGGACATGCATGCAGAATGTTGTTATGCAGAGGAAACTTGGAAATTTCAACGCTTAATAAAGAAGATACTTCTTAAGGACTTTGGGCCTGCAGTGATTACTGAACTCCATAGCAAGAAAGGCAAATTATTGTACAACAATAGAATCTGAATGACCAATAGAACATAAATAGACTCGTGTTCTTGGGAACATCAAAACTTGTAGAGAGCCCTCTTCTGACAAGGCATCTATATTGGATTTAAAAGGAATTACTTTAATCTATCCCATTAGACAACAGGTCCAGCAGAAAATTAAATGAAAGAGATACATTGCTAATAAGTTCTGTTGAATACCATGGAACAAACACTGCTGTGCATGCCAGTATATGGCTCTTCCCATGTTATTTGCCTTTTATATGTGTGGCAAATGGCTTGCAAAAATATTCTCATAATGAAAAATAACTTGAGAAGTAGATCTATCTATCTACAGCTATGAAGCAGTATGAGTGGTTCATGCAACAGGACACAGATAATCACTAGACAATAATTCCCTGAAGCAATGTACAGTACACAGTGTATAAGATTCATGGCTTGAACATAACAAGGATTCACTTTTGTTCTATGAGACAGGTTGCCAAGTAGTCTGACACTACCAAAAAGGGTTATTTAACATTGAAGTCATCCATAAATGCCATAATAGCTCTCTCACAGAGCTGAAAGATACTGCAAACCTTCCAACTGAATATAATGATGATGAACCCATTGACAGGATGACATTCACTTCAGCAGCAGGCAGTAGTAGATGGATAGATGAGTCAGACGGATTTCTTCAGCTGACAACAGGCAAAATAGGCAGTCATAATCACTATTTAGGAACAGACTCCCTAATTTGACACATGCAGCGAGGTTTCCATGCTGCTTTCTAAAAATGGACTTTGTTGTCACGTTGGCGCCTCTGTGAGTGTAAAACATCCTGACACACTTAAAACCTCTCTTGATGACTGTTGTTAGGGCTTCGTTTATTTGCAAGGCATTTTTGAACAGGAGAGAAAATCCAGAGCCCCTTTTGAGCCCCTTCCTCAAGTGAAGTGTCAAATTCAATGCATGTTGAACAGTCAGTTTCAGGAGCATGGAGAAGACAAATCAACCAGAAGAAACACTAATCCTTCTGATCCTGAGTACTAGAGAGAGAATATTTGCCTGCATGCTATTTCGTTTTCTTAGAGTACTTATAACTGAATGTCAGGGAAGATCTTAACATGCAGTTTAGGGGGCCAAGACTGACATTCCTTCTATTATTGAAGGATAGATATGGTCAGAAATGTTTCTATAAAACAAGAACCTTGTTACTGCAGGTAAAAGTTTTCTGAAGACCTGTAACATCCGAGTCATATCTGTTAAGTTTACTAAGGAGGAAAAAAGTTTTGTTCCTGCCACTATGGCAAAGCCGATATGTTGTAGAAAAGAAAGCAGCTGCACCATAGCTATATACCATTCATTCTAATGAACTGACAACTGTAATAGTCAACATTTTGCCTTGTAGAATCTTAACGCCTGCAGAACCTTGGTAAGAGGTGGTTGGATGGACGCTGATGGTCAGGACTTTGATACTAAGGAAAAAGATGACTTAAAAAAATCACACAGTGATAAGAGTAGAGGCTGAGTATTACATACTAAATTATGTAAATATGATTCATAGTTTTAAATGAATTCATTTTGACAGTCTTTGCATTCCTTTAGTGTTCACTTTCTATAAACATGCAGGCAAATGAATGTAGGGGCAGCAATATTCACTGAAGCAGTAAATTTTAAATGAATGTTGCAGGTTAGTCATGGAAAGCAAATTCTGAATTTGTGATCACAGTAATCACGCCATAAACCTTAATCTAAAACTATGTCTACACTGGCAAGTTAGTTCGAATTAAGGAAGCTTCCTTAATTCGAACTAATACATTTGATTATACTTTTTGAACTAACGGTTAATTCGAACTAGTTAGTTTGAATTAATCCAATGTGGCCATGTTAGTTTGAACTAAGTGCTTAGTTCGAACTAACCGGCACATTGACCTTAATGCAATTGACTAATTCGAACTAGCATTCAAGTGGGGCCATGCTAGTTCGAATTAAGTTAATTCGAACTAACTAAAATTAGTTTGAATTAGTTACTTCGAATTAACTAATTCAAACTAACTTTTGTAACTGGAGACATAGCCTAAGATACTTAATAAATCAGAAACAGACACATACATGAAATTCATGTGTTAAGTCAAACCCTGAATTTTAAATGCTATATAGTCAGAATAGCTCATCAACCATTGTTGTTGTTTTTTTGTTGTTTCTTTGTTTTTGTTTTTGTTTTTTCAGAAATGATGGCCCCAGGCCTGCAATTGTATTGACAGAATGTAGAAACCCACTGAAGTAAACAGGAGACAAGAGTCTGCCTGTATGCTTTTGATCTTGTCTGCCCTCAGAAACTAAGCAGTCCTTATGTTGGCTACAATTTGGAGGGAGATACCTGAGAATCCTAGGTGACATGCTAGTTTACAGGAATATATTCAGTGCAGAATTGGGGCCTAATTGCTGAATTGTTCAGAATGATGAAAACATATCTGTTTTCTGAGAAGTCATTTATAGAGAAAGAGATGCAATTAATCAAATAGATCATTTTGTATAAATTATTCACCCAATTGTAGTTATGCTGGATTTTCTGACACTAGACTGATCTTCAAAATTTAAAAAAAACAAAAAAACAACAAAAACCCCAAACCAAAAGCATTGTTTTCACTTGTTACTGAGTGAATCTAACATAGACAATGTTAATTCAGAATGTAGGTATCACTTCTATCTATAATTATATCTAAAAGTGACTTCAGAGTGTGGTTCATGGTGAGATGGAGAATGACATAATATAAGTGACTTGCTGATATGGAAATTCAAGGACCAGGGACAATCTGTCTCTATAGGATGAAGAGGTAAATTTTATTACCTGGCTTCCTTTTGAAATTGTACAAAAATGTGTAACAATTTTCAGGTGCAAATACTAGCTACTTATTGCTTGTACTCTGTTAAGGAGTCTAACATTTGGCTCCAATAGGTCAGCTATATACGGTATAACAGTTATGTGTAAACAGGTGTTAATTGCTTAAATGGCAGCATGTTAGCATCTGCTCTGAAGTTTTCACTCACAAAGTATAGATACAAATAGATGCACACACAATTTGACACATGTGCAAGATCAAGAACTGAAACTTCAGCCCTAAATATCCACAAAAAGCACTGTGAAAAAATTAGAGTGACTACAATTAAGGAAAATATGGGGGGAAAATGTGGTCATAGGTGTGAAAAAAAGCAATTTCTTGGAATCTTGCTAAAGAAGGTGAGATAGAAGCTATTCATAGAGGAAGGGAGAATTTCTTAAGGAATTGCTTAAGTTGACTTAATGAAAGCCTAGTGTGGACTTAAACTGCCTGGGTAGACATAGCCCTTGTGCATAGTTTTGGACTAGGAGGTCAGTTTAGATCAGGGGTCGGGAACCTTTTTGTCTGAGAGAGCCATGAACGCCACATATTTTAAAATGTAATTCCGTGAGAGCCATACAATATGTTTAAAACTAAATACAAGTAAATGTGTGCATTTTATGTTTTATTTAATTGAATTTGAATTACTTTTAATTGAAATTTAATTTTAGAAAGGTTTTTAAAAAACCTTTAAAAAAGGTTTTTAATTAAAATTAATTTTTAAAAGTTGGTTTTTTTTAAAAAAGGAAGGAAAAAAGAAGGGAGGAAGGAAGGAAGAGAGAGAGAAAGAGAGAAGAAAGGAAAAGAGAGAGAGAAAAAGGAAGGAAGAGAAAAAAGAAAGAAGGAAAGAAGTGGAAAGAAGGAAGAGGAAGGAAAGAAAGAAAAAAGAAGGAAAGAAAAAGAAGACAAAGAAGGAAAAAAGAGAAAGGAAGAGAAAGGAAGAAAGAAAAAAGAAGGAAGGCAAAGAAGAGAAAGAAAGAAAGAAAGAAAGAAAGAAAGAAAGAAAGAAAGAAAGCCAACGCCGCCGGCGGGGGAGGACCCTACCGCGGGCCTGGGAAGCCGCCAATGGGGGGGGGGAGCAGACCCCAGCCCCGGAGGCTGATCCTGGCCCTGTGCTGGGAGGCCGGGGCCGTGGATTAGCCCGGCCCTGGGAAGTCGGATTAGCCCGGCCCCGAGAAGTCGAGGTGGTCGGGGGGTTGGAGCTCAGGATCCCACCGCTGCCGCAGCCACCCCGCTGCCCCGGCTGCGTGGGGCAGGCAGGCAGGCCTGCGCTCCTGACCCGAGCCTGAGCCTGCCTGTCCCACCCTGGGGGCGGGGAAGGCCAGCCCAGAGGCCGGGCGCAGGCCGCGTGTGCCGCGGCAAAGCCACGGCCCCGGGGCTTGGAGGGAGCAGCGGGGGCTGCCGGGCTGCGCGGGGGGTGCGACAGCCGCTGCGCGGCCGCGTGCCCGCGCAGCTGAGAGGGAACACTGGCAGCGAGCCAGATGCAGCCATCAAAAGAGCCACATCTGGCTCTCGAGCCATAGGTTCCCTACCCCTGGTTTAGATAGAGATATTAGACAAGTATGCAGTTTATACCTTTCGTTTGATAGTGTTCACTCTTGATTCATTTATGATTCTGCCTTGATTGGCTATTTTCTCACTTGAAATCGTACTCTGATCAGTAAACTAGTATTTGTTTTATCTAAAGCTGTGTGGTCTTTAGATGGTGTGGATGTGGAAGGCTGGGCACAATCCACTTCTTTGTTAAGTAGACAGACATGAGACTATGGTGATTGGGAGAGGGTCCCAATCCCTGTAAGACCATGGCTCCCGGTGTGGTATCTGGGGTTGGGGGTGCTCACTTGGGCTATGTCTACACTAGAAAAGTTAAGATGACTTTGTTAAGTTGACTTAATAAGATCAACTTTAAGTCTACCTTATTAATTCAATTTAACAAAGTTGACTTAACTTTTCTAGTGTAGACATAGAACCTTGTTGACCTTATTAAGTTGACTTAACACTTTAAGTCGACTTAATAAAATCGATTTAGGCGCTAATCCCTGTCCACACTGGCTTTAAGTTGACTTAAGGAGTCGACTTAAGGCTTAAGTCGACCTAAAACAAGGTGTTAAATCAATTTAAGCTTTCCTTAAGTTGACTTAAGGAAATGCTTACATCAACTTAATAAAAGCCCAGTGTGGATGTGGCTTTGTTTAAGTCGATTTAAGCCTCCTTAAGTCAACCTAAGTAGCCAGTGTAGACGTACCCTTGGAGACCAACACCTGTGCGGCTAGTGGATTTATACCTCCTGCCTGGGACCAATTACACACTGGTGGCTGGGGTGGAATGACTCAGGAGTGAGTGGTCACCTGTCAGGGCAGGGTGAATTGGGGTTCAGGAGTGGGATTCAAGGGGTCATAGTGGCACACCAGACTGTATCTGGGGAGCAGCCTGTCACAACATGCAAATGAAAGTCACTCTCAATCTAATTATGACCTACTTGGATTCAGAAGTCAGGGTTCTTAACTGGAACAACAGAATCTTATCTTTCCACAAAATATAGTTTCAGGGTTAACAGTGATAAATTGCTGTAGAGATTACAAAACATTTACCAATAATGATGCAGTTGGTCTAGCAATGTAGAAGTTACTGCAACCTTTAATGAGCTCATATTTTTGGATTTATAACAGATTTATTTATAACTAAAAAAAGTTATGATTCTCCCTCTTCTGATTCAGTGCTTTGAATTGCACCTTCTTGTACATATCCAATAGAAGTCTTATTATAGAAAGACAAATGGGTATCTGGGGAAGTGTGTGTGGGGAAAACAGAGGGAAAAGTTAGAGATTATTCTAATTTGAAAGAACTCTAAGAGTGAGTTGGAAAGGATTTTTTGTTGTTGTTTTACTTTGTTTTTCTTCCTTAATAGTGTGGACAATTGCACAGTTGGAAGAGAAATAAGAAGGACAATAATATTCAATGATATTTTACTGAAGCACATGAAGGCATTTCCATTTAGCGGGACAAATTCGGATCAGGGGAAACAGGTCTAAATTGTCTTCAGTGGAGTTACACCTAGTCAGACTTTGGCCTGTAGTAGTTGATGTAGAACCACTAGTGACCACAAATGGAGATTTGATAGTCAATGAGGTAGACTTTCAAGGACCCTGACTCTCATTGACAGGTACCTAATTGTCATTTATACCCCTGAAAAATCTTTCCCAATGACTTATAAACAAATTTAAGAAGACCTGGAGAGAAAATCAGCACAGATGAGTTTCTCGAGATCCTTACAGTTTCAAATTGCAGTGCAGGAATGAGAAGACTAATACATGTGCTAATATGATATCAAGGAAAAGATCTGAATTCTTGACACATTATAGCATTTCCAAGTATCATGATTTGCTTGCACGTCTGGCACAGGCTGCTCCCCAGATCTGGTCTGGTGAGCCATTGTAACACCCCAAACTCCACTCCTAAACCCCAATTCACCTCGCCAGGTGATCGCTCACTCCTGAGTCAGTCCACATCAATATGTAAATTGGTCCCAGGCAGTGGGTGCAAATCTACTAGCCACACAGGTGTCAATCTCCAAGTGAGCACCCCTAGCCCCAGATACTACACTGGGAGCCATTGTCTTACAGGGATTGGAACCCACCCCCAATCATCATATTCTCAAATCCATCCAATTAACAAAGAAGTGGATCATGCCCAGCCTTCCACATCCACACCCTCTAAAGATCACACAGCTTTAGATCAAACAAATACTAGTTTATTGATCAGAGTATGATTTCAAGGGAGACAATGGCCAATCAATGAAGAATCATAATATAAATGAGTCAGATGTAACCACTATCAAATAAAAGGTTTAAACTGCATGCTAATCTATCATCTCTACCTAAACTGACCTCATAGTCCAAGATTATGTGCAAGGAGTTTTGGCTGTTTGGTCTTTTACAGCCGTTCTCTGCCTATTACAAGGCAGGTCCCAGATCTTGCTTGTAGTTGGAGAAAGTTGCAAGATGGAGTCTCTCAGGCAAAAGCCTGCAGCTTTTCTCTCAACTGTCTCGGTCTTTATTTTTTTAAAACTCCTCACAGTCCCTCCCCCTCTGCTGTTGTGTGATTCTCTTTACTTCTACCTGAGCCTGGGAGGACATTTGCGTTCCCTTTATCATGTAATTCTCCAGCCTCTATGCTAGAGATAATCCTTGAGGCTATGTCTACACGTACTAAAATTAGTTCAAATTAGTTAGTTCGAACTAACTAATTCAAACTAATTTTAGTTAGTTCGAATTAGTTTAATTCAAACTAGCATGGCCACACTGGAATGTTAGTTCAAATTAAGCCTCCTTAATTTGAACTAACTTGCCAGTGTAGACATAGCCTGAGTGTCTGAACCCTGTAACATGTGTGACAAAGTCAGGCCAGAGGGTTTTAAAAGGGTGCTTGAGGGTCGATATGTGAGCACCAGAATGATAAAGGCCCTTTTCCCTGCAGGTAGGGGAGAGGGAATTACAGCATAATTAATCACACTTGAGGCAAGGCAAGGGCTGATGCAGCCCTATTAAAAGCCCCACCTATACCAGAAACAGGTTGGTGGAACAGAGGGAAGCAAGCGGCCAAAGGTTTCTAGGAAGTAAGAGGTGCATCCCATGACCATGTCTTATTACATTCTTTTCTATTATGGCCCTAGCAGCTAGAATCAACAGTTTGCATAAGTTTCTCAGCTTTCATTTTTTAAAGATATATGATGTTCCTAGCTTTAATATTAGGGAACAAAGCTTGAAAACAGGAAGCAAGTACAAACTAATGGCTTAGAAACCAGAAGCTAAATAAAAAGAATCTAGCTTACAGATCATGATTTTTTTTTTAAGTCAGTCTTTTGATTCTGGGAGAGCCTGACTCATGATATTTGAATATCTAAAACTGACAATGCCACATTGGTATTACTTCTGGTGATAGGAACCATTTAGATTAGACTTTGCTCAAGTGGTTGGGCTGTTAATTAGCTAGAGTCAAAACTGGTATGGATTCTTAAAAAGGAATTAAAATAGGAATGAAAAACCATTTTTTCCCCAAAGTTGTGATCATGATCCATAAGAAGGTGCAATCAAATCTAAAGGTTGGCAGTTGCAACCTCTCACCCTCCCATTTTTTACACCTTCCATGAAAAGACTTATTTTCAAAATTCACCTATTTATTCTTGAAATTCTACCCTTTCCTGGGAGTTTCCTGAAGGTCAAGTGCACACAGTCCTCAGCTAAGGCTGAACTCCAAAATACACTGCTCCGAGTGTCCTCTCCCGACTCATAAAGCATCATTTCCCTTGTCACACTGCGCCCAGCGCCCCCATCTTATTCATAAAGGGTCAGCTCTCATTTCTCTTCATAAACAATGTATATAAATATTAACACAACTATACAAATAGTACTAATATAACACTAAGAAAATATTCAACCTAGATTCAAAATGACTATTAAATATAAACACTGATAATCAGTTTCTGAAAGTATCTGTCCCAGGGTCCTCACAATTTCTTTAGGGGCGGGGGAGCATTTGATCTATTATAATATAATCTGTTCTAAATGGAAAAGTAAGATAAATAAATAATTAAACTAGGTGAGCAATTGACCTCTGCTCATCCTACACATGCAGAAGGATAGAATTTCAACCTTCTGGTCAGAGAAGCATTCTGAAGAAGGACTAACTATAATTCCACATGGTATGGTATGACTCCAAAGAGGCATGGTCTTCTGGGTAGATGGGTACAATCAGCTGGCTGTTACAGATTTTTCACTGAGGGTGTTGCTGCCAATCAAGGGTCCTCTTGCTCTCTTCTAGCATGATTCTAACTCTCTGGGCACCTTTCCACTACCTGAAAATCAGTTTCTGTCAGCAAGGGAAGGATTTTACTTTAAATCTTGGAGTTCTTGAAAATGAAGTGGCATGCTGATTTGCAAAAATAAAACAGAGGAAGCAAAATAATACAAATCAACAATAACAAAAATTCAGTAAGAAACATTCTGTATAACAGTATTTAGCTGTAAGCCTTGTTTATTTATATGCCTATAGGAATCCTTATTTATGTTTGCAATGAAACACTTCAATCATTGTGGTCTGATTGAATAAATGTGGTGTCATTTAAACTTCCTTTTTCCTGTAGGTGTGTATGCTATCAGTGTTGACCAGGTATAATCTTTGGCTATGTCCACACTGGCAATTTAGGTCAACATAAGTAGCCTTAAGTCTACCTAAATTACTCCCTCTCCACACTGGGCTTTCATTAAGTTGACTTAAGAAATTCCTAAGTCGACTTAATGAAAGCTTAAGTTGACTTAGTAAGAGCCGCCAGGTAGGTCAACCTAACCCTTAAGTCGACTCCTTAGGTCCACTTAAGCACAGTGTGGACATGGATCAACCCTTAAGTCGACTTTATTAAGTTGACTTCAAGGCAGTTAGGTTGACTTACTAAGTCCCCATTTAGGGTAACCACTTAAAGTTGACCTTATTAAGTCGACTTAACAAAGTCGACCTAACTTTTTCTAGTATAGCCGTTGGTATTCAATAAGAATAACATCTAAGAAACTGCAAACACTTTACTCCTGAGACACAAGTTAATTGAGCAAAAGGTGGAGAAAACAGACTGTTTTACAAAAAGTTTTTAAAAAATGCTAATTTCATGTTTCCTATGCATAAATGTCTTTGCTCAAAAGCTGGCCTATTTAATTAATAAAATGCACATGTTGGGAGCAGTGTTCCCTCTAAGCTGCGCGGGTGCACGGCCGCACAGCGGCCGTCGCACCCCCCGTGCAGCACTAAGGGACCTCCGTGCAGCCCGGCAGCCCCCGCTGCTCCCTCCAGACCCGAAGGGCTGCGGCTTTGCCGCAGCAGACCCGGCCTGTGCCCGACCTCTGGGCTGGCCCTCCCCGCCCCCAGGGTGGGACAGGCAGGCTCAGGCTTGGCTCAGGTGCGTGGGCCTGCCTGTCCCATGTGGCCGGGGTAGCAGGGTGGCTGCGGCTGCGGTGGGCTCCCGGGCTCCCACCCGCCGACCGCCTCGACTTCCCGGCCCGGGGCCGGGCTCATCCGACGGCCTCGGCCTCCCAGCACGGGGCCGGGATCAGCCTCCGGGGCTGGGGTCTGCTCCGTCACACTGGCAGCTTCCCAGGGCCACGGTAGGGTCCTCCCCCACCAGCGGCCTTGGCTTCTCTCTTTCTTTCTCTTTTTTGCTTTTCTTTTTCTTTCCTTCTTTCTCTTCTTTGCCTTCCTTCTTTTTTCTTTCTTCCTCTCTTTCTCTTCCTTCTTTCTCTTTTTTCCTTATTTGTCTTCCTTTTTCTTTCCTTCTTTTTTTCTTTCTCTTCTTTCCTCTTCCTTCTTTCCTCCTTTCTCTTCCTGTTTCATCTTCTTTCCTTCTTTCTCTCTTTCTTTGCTTCCTTTCTTCCTTTCTCTTCCTTCTCTTTTTTCTTTCTCTCTTCCTTCTCTTTTTTCTTTCTCTCTTCCTTCCTTCTTTTTTCTTTCTTTCTCTCTTTCTTTCCTTCTTTCTCTCTTTCTTTGGTTCCGTCCTTTCTCTTCCTTCTCTTCTTTCCTTCCTCTTTCTTCTTTCTCTTCCTTCTTTTTTCTTTCTCTTCTTTTCTTCTTTTTCTTCCTTCTTTCTCTCCCTTTCTCTTCCTTCCTTCTCTCTTTTTTCTTTCTCCCTTCCTTTTTCTTTCCTTCTTTCTCTCCTTTGCCTTCCTTTTTTCTTTCTTCCTCTCTTTCTCTTTTTTCTTTCTCTTTTTTCCTTCTTTGTCTTCCTTTTTCTTTCCTTTTTTCTTTTTCTCTTCTTTCCTTCCTCTTTTTTCTTTCTCTTCCTTCTTTCTTTCTCTTTTCTTCTTTCTCTTCCTTCTTTCCTCTTCTTTCCTTCTCTCTTTCTTTTCTCTTCCTTCCTTCCTTCCTTCCTTCCTTCCTTCCTTCCTTCCTTCCTTCCTT
>ML685769.1:34248595-34268113 GCA_007922175.1 Pelusios castaneus | reverse complement strand
CTTCCTTCCTTCCTTCCTTCCTTCCTTCCTTCCTTCCTTCCTTCCTTTTTAAAAAAAAACTTTTAAAAAATTAATTTTAAATAAAAACCTTTCTAAAAATTAAATTTCAATTCAAAATTCATTCAAATTCAGTTAAACACAATTAATTAATTCTATTTACAATTACTTTAACTTCAATTAATGCCTATAATTTCTGTCATGTGAGTTTACACAAAAATTTTATTCAGAAAAAGTTTTGCACATGGCTTGAAAATTTTGCACACAAGCCTCCAAACCTTAGAGGAAACATTGGTTGGGAAGGAGAAGGAATTTGATTGATGAGAATTTCTTGGAAAGAGTCTTTAAAAGTGGGTTACGGGTTATTGGTCTGGTGCTCTTGGATTTAGAATTGTTCTATGCAGCGTGGAACAAAGCAAGAAAATGGAAGAAGGCAATAGAAGCTGAAGTGAGGATGGCATTGCTGATGGAACAAAAGAAAGCAGTGTGAAATATGGCCCATGAAATAGGTGGAAGG
This sequence comes from Pelusios castaneus, assembly GCA_007922175.1. NCBI lineage: Eukaryota > Metazoa > Chordata > Testudines > Pelomedusidae > Pelusios > Pelusios castaneus. Next base: position 34,267,599 of record ML685769.1, on the reverse strand, counting down.
GAGGTACAAAGGTCACTGAGACAATGAAAAGAAGTTCATTATGACAAGGAGTAGTAAGCAAGTAAGAATTCTAAATAGTCAATAATATAGTCTGACAGACAATGAGGTTCAATATAATGTCTGTATTTTGGAAACTGGATAGTAGGAAGAAGAGAATTGGGGAAACAGTAAGATGGAAGGGTTCAGAAAAAGGTTGTGTATGTTGAGAGAGAAAGCAAGGGTCAGATTTTCCATATGGTGTTGAGGAGGAATTGGCAAGATTTAGGGATGGCTGTAAGAGGAGGAAAAGTCTTTTACACTTTTCTTAGTTTCTACTTTTTCTTCTGCGGAGTGATTATTAAACAGAGGTGCCTGTGTTTGATTAAAACATTCTGTCACACAGGAAATTGATTTATTGATTTTGTTTAAAATTATTTCCCCTAAAATACCCAATTATTTAAAAATCTGGAACTGATTGTACTACCAGTTTCTCACCGTTCCATCTTTCAGTGGTTGGATCCAGTACAGAGCACAATTTGGGCAGCCCTTAGAACCAGGTCCCATAAATTCAAAAGCCCTTTTCTTATTTTCTTCAAACCTCTCAGGATAGTTCTACCTTGAGGTGAAATGTAGCATGTGAAATCTGAGGAGAATATGTTTTCTGAGGGGAGGATTTAATGTATATGCAATTGATAGAAAACATACATATGTCCTTTAATATATTTAACTTTAACCATACATACTGTGTCAATTGAGTTCAGTGTTACTTTGATAATTCGATCTGCCCTAAAGTGGCAAGAGTGTTCAGTAACACATGGCATCATGACTGGCTCCTTTGTTACCAATGGCAAAATCCTCCTAATTTTAATAGAAGTAGAAGTAGACTACATAATTAGCTCTTAAATATCACAAACTTGATATCAGGTGATAATGTTAAGAGCAAGATTAAAGAAAAATATGATTCAGATGGTTTTGAGAGAGATTGTCAGATTACAATTTTTCTTGTTTACAGTTTAGACAATGCATTTAGTATTACAAAAACAACAATAAGGACAAAGCTTCACAAGTACTGTCCGTCACTAGTACTTCAACTAATTTGAAAATCTTTTAACTGTTCCATTATTCTGTCAGTGTGGCCAAATGCTATGAAAGTGTTTGATTTTAGTGAACATAGTGAGAATGCTGTAAAAAGACCCAGTTATAATAAGTGTTCTACTTTACACTAAATCAAAAGGTCACAAGGGTCTTTTGTTACTAAACAAACCTCTTTGGCATAGTTCATTAGTATAATTAGACAAAGTGCACTCTCCAATTTCAGATATCTATTTACTCTAAGGCACTTTCTGCCTTACTTAATCAAATTTATCTTGGGAGATTTTTTTTTCCCAGCTACATAATCAACATGTAAATTAAATTGTGAGGGAATTTAAAAAAAAAAAGATAGTTATTTCATCGGTTACTTTTTCTGTATGGTCTAACTCAAGCAATGTTTAACTAAAAAAAGAAAAAAAAAAACACTCAATATAATATAAATATATTTTACCACTGTTTTCTTCCTCTCTCTCCTTTTTCCTGAGTGCTGCTTCCATTAATGTAAGAATGACAACCCCGACAATTGGTATTTTCTTTTCATTTTAAGAAAAGGGACTTAAACTTATTATGGGATGCCAGCATTTTAACTGAAAAAGATGGTTTGATGCAGATCATTTAGTGCTGCTAATGCTTTGCATTATATGCTTCATTAATTGTATGTGCTATGTAGCTTACATTTAAACGTACACAATTATGTGAAGCTCATTTATTTAGCAATATGCACTGGCATACTGAAGAGCTGTTATTTGTCTAATCTAAAATCTGCAGACCACTTAGTACACTGTTTAGCTCTGGATTTATAAACAACTCTAGCAGCTACTGTATTGTATAGGCATTTGAAACAATAAAAATGAGAGCTCATATGGCATTTCAACAAGGAAGTTCAAGAACAGTTCATTTGGCATTTAGTCCTTTATTTGAAGGCCAGTGATGAACACAGGAAATGAACTATTGATGTAACAGCCACCAATCTCTAAAAGAAAGTTGTGAGTAACTTCTTTTACTAATATGAAAAGATGTCACATTGCTGGCTCTGACCATATAATACATGGCACCTTTTTTTCACAGTGATGCAGCCCCGGCTGCTGAATACTGGCATCTCTCTCTCTCTTTTTTTTTTTTAATACAAAAAAGCAGTGCTTAGAAGCATCACTTATTCAAAACGGTATCATTCAGTTCGCCATGGTTTTATGTCAGGTTCTGACATGGACTCATTACGGAAACACAGTTAAGTCAGTTAGCTTGTTTTTTGTCTCAACTTATAATATGGTTATAGAGTAAAAACATTACACCTGGAGTCCCACTGATTTCAACAAGTGTTCATATAGGTGTATGGATCCGTCCCTGTAATCAAGGGTGCTGTGCACTAATAAATCTATCCCTAATTAATGGAGGAGGGTAAATATAATTGGGTATTGCCCATTTCCATATTTCTAAAAAAAAATTAAAAAGGCTTTTTATGTCTACAATCAGGTAGTTCAATGCATATGTAATAGATAAATGCATAAAGAGTTTATAGATATAGATAGATATAGATATAGATATATCTCCTTCTGTCAGCATACTCAGCATCTACATTGGGGTCTGCTGATACAGCGATACCATCCAGTTTTATCCGCAAATCCCATGCAGTGTAGACTAGCCCTTACAGGGAGAGACTTAAGGAGCTCAAATGGTTTAGCTTATCAGAAAGAAGCTCAAGTGGAGAGTTGATTACACTGTGTAAGTACTTGATGGGGAGAAGATAACAAGTACTAATGGGTCTTGTAACTACAACCAATGGCTAGAATTTAAAACTAGACAAATTAAGTTTAGAAAGAAGATACATATTGTTAAAAGGTGGATGAGTAATCATTAGGGAAAAAAAACTGCTAAGGGAAGAGATGGATTCCCAATCTCTTGAAATCTTTATATCAAGGCTGGATGACTTTCTGACAGATATACTTTAGGGCAAACACAAGCTATTAGGCCCAGTACAGAGTAACTTGATGAAATTGTATGTCCTGCGTTATACTGTAGGTCAGATTGCAAAATCTAAGGCCATGTACACACGATCACTTTATCACACATTAACGGTCATTACCGCGTGATAACAACAACGGTGTACACACGTGCAATAGGGCTCTTGCACATCAACAGCCCATACATTAATCGCCTGGGTCTGCAAAGCAATCATGCTCTTGAGCAGTTCTGTTTGCTCCTTCATGACGCTTATCAGTTCGTCCCTGTGTTTCTGCCTCTTTTAGTGCACAGAGTGGGTGCCAAATAAGACTGTTATTTGTCTGTGAAGTTGTTTGCTCTCACAAAAACCTGAAAAAAATTTGAACCTAAGGTTTTAATTTTGGACCAACTGTAATAAAGCCTGTATTTTTTCATTAACTTGCCCCCTTATATTCTGTCCTTATATTCTCATTGTTTTTGTTTTTCGCACATACTTTCCATTGTCCGTTCTATTTTTTATGCTATTCTTTCCTTGGCTGTTTTCTTTTTCTCTTTTCTCTATCCCTTTTTCACAGTTTCTTGTAAACAGAAATGCTCTATGATATTCAAGTGGGTTTGAAATTCAGCCAGACAAATTCACCCAACCTAAGGAATATATTTGCATGATGACTTACTATGAATTACTTTTGCAGTTAATCAACTGAGACAGACATCAAGACATGTATATGGCAGATTATTATTTGTTGACCCTTATTTGTTATGGATTAAAGAATGATTGAATTAGCCCTATGCTTGAAACAGGACATTCTCACCTCTTATGGTTGTTTTATCTGCCTTCCATTCAACCAGTGCTTCTCTTCCAGTAGCATTGTTGCTCTGTTTAGCCTTAATCCATTTGTCCCCTAATATTAGTGACTTTGTTCAAAGATTAAAATAAATTCAGTAACTACTCTTACATCCTTTGAGAACACTTCTCAGAACTAGAGATGTGATAAGCATTGCAGGTGTTTTGTATCTGAATCCAAGTTAAATAATTGCCTCTAAATATGAAAAGAAGGCAATATTTTCTCGAATACATGAAAGTAGGACATATCTGCAATCAAACTGGCTGGGTACTAGATGACATTTCTGATTTGCAGAAGAGGCAGTTGTAAAGCAACTGATAGCATCTAATGATGTTATTTTGAAACAAACAATTTAGAAATGGCATGTTTTGGCATTTAAAAATAAAGTTTCTTAAAGAAGCAAATGTAAGCAGATAATTTCATGTTCCAGAAAAAATGGGGAATTTCATACGAGTATTTGTGATTTTCTTTTCTATCTATTTATCATTTATCCTCATAAATATTCATTTGCTTCTGAAGCAATGCTCATGGCTGGGAAGCAACATGAAAAAGTCTTTGTTTGCAATTGTGGTTAGTTGAGTAAGTCTACAAGTGCATTGGTAGATGTACGAGACATTAATCAGTAAAACATTTGTACAGCAGGGTCTTATGGATATAATTCAATTTTACAATGCACAGACTGCCCCTTTCATTACAAGTATCTTATTTTCAAAGATATCATGCTGGGACAATGGCATTCATAGGGTTAAACAGTGACCTTTTTCAGGAGCAAAGGATCAGATTTTTTTTTTAAAAAAGCTTTTGTATTTTTTCCCAAAGAAAAACACATTTTAACAGAGAAAATAGACAGATTTTTCTAATGAAAAATGTAAATTCTCACTTCATGGATTATTCATGATTGCCACCATTGTTATTTTTGAGTATTTAGCTGTAATGAAAAGAATTTTCAATATTTATTGATGCTAGATGTTGACTGCTAAATGGGACAAATAATGATCTGGCTGCACTTCGTATCTGCATGTGGCCTATTTTGCTTTAGATTTACAAGAATATTTGTGTGGCAGAGGAGGATTTAAAAATAATTCTATCTATAGCTGTGTTAGTTTTTCATAAAGAAAAAAAAATGTAATTTCCCCAAAAGAACAGGATAATAGACCTAACTCCCCATTGAGTAGATACTTTTTCATTTCATCAGTTCACTGACCCACCTGGTCTAAGACTTGGTATGGTGATCAATTTTTCTGTATGACCACTGAATACTGGGCAAGAAATACTCAGTTTAACATCACTAAATGAGATTTAGGCTAAATATTAGGAAAATTTTCTAACTACATGGATAGTTAAACTCTGGAATCAGTTCACAATGGTATTTTGGAATCCCCATCACTGGAAGATTTAAAGACTAAGTTACAAAAATACACAACAAGGATGATATAAATATACTTGATTCTACTTTAGTGGAGAGAGATGAACTAGATGACATCTCATGGTTCTTTCCAGTGGTATATTTTTGTGATTCTATGATTAATCCTTCCACGAACTGGGTGATTGTAGAATTTATCTGTCCCATCATACTCTTCTATTTCAATATGGGTCTGTGAACCCATCTGCAAGTGCTACCTTTTATCTCCTTCCTAAGAGATAATACCAGCATTTTAATGTGCTCAACCATCAATGGCAGTAGCCTCTTCCATGACCTTCTGGGCACCCTACTGTCTATGAGGGACTGAACGGATGCATCTACACTTACAAATTACGTCGACTTAAGGAGGCTTAAGTCAATTTAAACTACTCGGTGTCTACACTGGGCTTTACTTAAGTCAACTTAAAGCAGTTCTTTAAGTCAACTTAGGGAAAAGTTGTCGACTTAATAACACCTCCTTTTAGGTCGACTTAATGCTTAAGTCAACCTTATTAAGTTGACTTAAGCCAGTGTAGGCACAAAGTAGCCCTAAGTCAACCTCCATGGCCTCCAGACCCTCCTCCCTGACCTCCCTCCCAGAGTTCCTGGCAGAGGAACAGCCTACCCCAGCCAACCACAGGGTAGGACTCACCCTGCTTCCCAGAGCTGGCCAGACCTGCTGCTTGGGAGCACGGCAGAGCAGAGCTAGCGTTGCAGGTGATCCCCATCCTGGAGCCACCAGAAAAATCCTCAACCTGATGGCCATATAGGGGGATGAGGCAGTTACTTCCCAGTTGCAGGGCAGCCAAAGCAATGAGGAGGTGTGTGCCTCCATCTCCTGGGCCTTGGCTGCCAAGAGCCACACCTGGGACACCCAGCATGTCCGGGTCAAGATCAAGGACCTCCACCAGGGCTACCAAAAGCCCGGGAGGAGACGCTTCAGACAGGGCAGCCCCCACCAGCTGCCAGTATTACTAGCAACTGGATGCCTTTCTGGGCCAGGAAAGCAGCACTCTGCTGAGTCCCAATCCCTCGACCATGACCAGGTGGAAGACTTGGGGGACGAGACTGTGGTGCTGGAGCAGGGGGAGGCCAGCACCCAGCAGGAACAGGAGGGTACCTCACCAGCCCTGGAGCTAGTTGCTAGGCCGGAGCTCATCCCTGCCCCGACAGCAGACCCAGCCTTACAGGAGGAGGGAGTGGAGCAGGTCCCCCTCCCCCGAAGATGACCTAGGCGAGGGGACATCGTGCCAGACAACCTGCTGCACCTACTGGTGAATGCTCCCTCCCTCTCTCCCACCCTCCCTCCCTGCGGGCAGGGCTGAGCATGCCTGTGGGACAGGGGCAGGGAGGGTTGAGGGGGAAGGGGGCTGCATGGTGGGGATGGGCTGAACCCGGAGGCAAGCGGTGCTGTGGTGTGTCTGGAGTTGGGGTGGGGAGACCGTAGGCGGGAGCACCAAGGCCAGACAGCATGCGCCTGACACTGATGACACCTGGCTTCAGGAGAGACACCCGAGGCAGGGCTGCCTGCAGCTCACCACAGTGTGCACTGCCTCCAACCTAGGTAGCACAGCACACTGGCATGTACCAAGGGGTCCCTTCCCCGAAAGACAGAAAGTGGGAAGCAGGGGGATGGTCAGGGGCAGAAGCTGCTGTCAGGCTGCACACTGCACCAGCTAATGGGAGGGACTCTTTTCTTTGCTTCTCCCCAGCAGCTCCTGAGCCCTTGACATGTGGCACTCCTGGTGCCCCACCAGGCCTGATCATGAGGAGAAGGAGGGTGCATTGCTTGCATGATGAGCTCCTCGAAGACCTGGTCTGCATCAGTGAGCAGACAGAGGCAAGCCTGGCAGTGCAGCAGGAGCAGGAGGATGCCCACCAGAGGGTTGAGCAGAGGCTGCTTGAGTGCATGCTCAACCTCATGGAGCAGCAGACCCAGTTCCTGGAGCGCCTGCAGGAGTTCCTGTTCCCTCGGGGCCCCACCCTGTACCCCAGAAGCAGCCCTCCTTGCTGGCAAGCCAGGACCTGTGGTGGACATCTGCAAGCCCGGGACCTGCCTTTCAGAGGCCACTAGCACCCTCCCCGCCCCTCCCCTTTTATTGGTGTGGGAACAGGGGGGAGATGGGTGCATGGGTGGGGGCAGGCATGGGTGGGTGGTGGAGGTGACCTGGCCCACCCCTCAATGCTGTTGAAGTGGGCTCTCAGTGCATCCCGGATGAGCTGTGCTTGCCACTGGACCCGCTGAGTCCAGGGCAGGGTGTCGTCAGGCTGCTCGTACTGCAAAGCAAACCACTTGTCCTCGACCTCCCAGATGCAGAGGACCCTTGCCCCCTGCAGCTCACAGAAGTTGTACAGGCAACAGCATGCGCTGATGACCTCCAGGGGTTTGCTTTTGCTGAGCTGCAGGTGGATCAGGAGGGCCCTCCAGTGAGTCTTCAGGCATCCGAATGGATGCTCGACAATGCTGCGGCACTGGTTGAGCCTCAGATTGAAGAGGTCCCTGCTGTCATTCATGTGGCCTGTGTATGGCTTCATCAGCCAGGGGAGCACGGGGTAGGTGGCATCCCTGAGGATCAGGACTGGCACCTGCACATCCCCGATGGTGATGGTGTGGTTGGGGAATAAGGGGCCCGCCTACATGCGCCTGTATAGGATGGAGTTGCACAGGATCCATGCGTCATGAGCCTTCCCCGGCCAGCCCACATAAATTTTCTGGAAGATTCTGCAGTGGTCCACGAGGGCCTGCAGGCCCACAGAGTAGTACCCCTTGCAGTTGACATAGTCCCTGGCGTGGTGTTCTGGGACTCGGATGGGGATGTGGGTGGTGTCCACAATGCCCCCACGGTAGGGGAAGCCGAGTCCAGTGTGGCCATTGAGGAGTTCGTCCAGGTTGCCCAGGATGACAAGGCGGGCTATCAGCACCTGGTTGATTACCTTGCAGACATTGGACTAACATGCTAATGATACTAAAAACTTGCTTCTGTTTAGAGAGATATTAGTTGTCCTAATAACTCTATCATTTTTAAGTAAATGGAATACCTGTTCCACCAATAGACACTAATAATAATAATAACAACAAAAAGATGGTTGTGGGGGGCAATGAAATTTTCCTTTAAAGAAAGAGGAAGTGGGGAAGTAAAAACTTGGGTTTGTAATCAGGAACAGGAATATGCCAGACTCTTTCCACACTTTTGGTCTCTTGCCTCTCTAACCACATTACTATAGATTTCTGTTTTTTTTTTTTTTTTTGTTTGTTTGTTTTAAATTGTTTTGGCCCTCATTTCAACTCTACACTGTCCCTTACGCTGAAGCACCTAATTGCCCAAGAACTGTAGTCTCCTTTAACTTTAAACTTTAAAGTGTTTTTTTTTTTAATAGTCTCCTTATTTAGGATCAAATTGCATGCTTGTCAACTGTGGAAATGGCATTTTGGTGACACAGAGCCCATAACTTTGAAGTTCCTTCTCATTTACACTGATTTAGTCCTGACTTCTATTTACTTGCATTGCTATTAAAAGGTCAGCATAATAATTACAAATCAGTATAACAAAGCTAAAATTTAGCATACAGTTCATCATAATCCCATGGATTTTACTTTTAAAGCTGTTTTATGAAAACTTTTTGAATGCTACCTTAGTTTCACCTCCATCTCTTGGTGTTTGAACATTAGCTGCTTGTGTAATAGTCTGTTTTTGTCATCTGTAGAGTAAAAATGATGTTTGTCAGATTAATGGTAACTGCCATAAATAGAAAAGTAAGAAGGAGGAGAGAGTCCTATGGAAATTGTTTTCAGTATGCTGCTGCTGCTGAGATTCTATTGAAATCAAAGTGAGAGTCATACCTTTTGACTGTATGGAAGTGTGAGAGATCTGAGGCAAATAGCATTTGCCTAGGCATTTCTTAGTAATAGAGTACATGAAAGGACAATTTATGGAAGAAATTTTGAGTTTGAAAAAAACCTATTCAGAGCATACAGAAGTAAAATAAGAAAGAAGGCTTTAATATACTGATGTATCTGAATTATTGTAGAGATTCCTTCAAGCCATTACTGTTAAGATTGTGTCAGTTCTTACATTAATAACCTGACATTTTGTAAAGTTTTCATATCTCAGCTGCAAAAGACTGCATGGAATGTCCCAGCCCAGGAATAAATATGTTTTTCCAAGTTTGAAAAAACAAAATCATTTATGAACTTCTTGGCAGAGTGGAAAACAAAATGAAAACAGAACACTTTTTTGTATTTCTGCAACTCAAAACCAAGTTTAAATTAAAGGTACAAAATCAGATAGTCTTACTGTAAAATGGAAGTCAGAAGGAGCAAGGGAGGGATATAGAACATTTACAATATTCTGGCAATGCAATACAACCAGAAAAGATGGGGGAGAGGGGGAGGAGTACCATCTACATGATAATTTGGTGAGTAGCAATCCACAGCTCTACAGCGCACTGGCATGCCACACACTAACTTCCTGTGTGCCCCCTCTATTGAACACTCAAAATTCCATAGTGTGCTTTGACATACCCTTGGAAATTTTAGTGCATATTAGCAGCGCCTACTTCGTGAGTTAATAAGCAGCATACTAATGCACTGTAGATTCACGCCATGCACTATGTCTCTAAGTAGACAAGCCTTTTGCTATTGTTCTCTTCTTTAATGTAACATGACCCTTTAAGGTAAACATATTTTAAAATAAGCAAATGAGTATATGATATCTTACTGGTCCATGTCTTTATGCTATTAAATATGACACATAAATAATATCTTGTATAATTACAGCCATTGTTTTGAATATTTAAAAATCAAATATTTACTTATTTATTCACGTTGATTAAAAACGAAAATTGTCATTAATGTCTAGAAAATTCTACCATAAATTGTAAAAACAAACATAACTTATCAGATGGCAAAACGAAAAATGGGCACAATCCATTAAAGTTAAGATCACTTCTTTGAGCCAGGTTTCAGCTGGTATAAATTAACATACCTCTGCTAAGTCAATGGAACTATGTCCACTTACACCAGCTAAGAAATTGTTTTGTGACTAACATGTAAGTTTGTGTAACTTTTAATCTCTTTCAGTAATGATCTGAATTAAGGGGAAAAGGCTCAGTTCTCAAGAATTAAAAATATATTGTCTCCCAAATCTTCTATCTGAAATTTTATTACATTATTTGAAAATTCAATGAAATGGATGATAGTTACTTACATGTCACGTTAGCACCAAATGTAATATTTGGGTGCACAAAGCTGTTCCAAATTGTCCATCTTAACTGACTTTTCAGGCTATACAATTCAAGTCTAAGTATGCTAACCTGAAGCACATGAGGAAATCCATCTTTATTCAACAAAATAGTTAAGTACATGGTTAACATTAAGCAAATAAGTAGGCCCATAAAAGTGAAAAAGTGTGCTAATGTGCCTATAATTAATCATATGCCTAAGTGCTTCATTGGAGAGAATATGCAAAGTTCTGAGATTCCAAGTTCCCTAGCTGAAAGCCAGAGCACAAAATTTTATTTGTATTAATATCCATATGTAATTTCCTGCTACTATTTTATTATTGTCAGATAAAGGCCTACCTATGGGGTACATTAAACTAGCTATCAAGCTTTGATTCTTTAAGGATAAACATGTGTTTCTAACTACTTAGCCTATAGTCTGGAGTAGTGGCATTTTATTTTATGCACACCAGGGCTTTACTCACACACACATTAGAGTTGAACGGGTATTTAAAGAATATCAAACACATTCCACAAGTAATGGGAACACCTCATAACTCAATTTGAGTCAGCACCATAAGTGAATTATAAATGTCCTTGTTCTCAGGTGAAATCGATTCTACACAGTGCTACAAATGCTTATTATGTATTCTGTTTATTCCATAAGGAGGAAAAGAAGAGTCATTTTTCTGTTCTTTTAAAATGCCAGAGTGCAATATATCTTATTTTGTTTCAGATTAACTGTTCCAGTTTCACTTCAGATCAGCTTCTTTGTGATGTCTGCAATAATCTGCAAGCTGCTGCTGGATACTAATAAGTAATATTAACAAAATTTTAAAAAAAACAGGGGTTAAAGTAAGGGGGAACGCACTGGAACGCAGTTCCAGGGCCCACAAATTTGAGGGGACAGAGTTCTGGATCCCCTAAAAATAGAAGAATCCAGCGGAACACATGTTCTGCCCTGCCGTGGCTGCTGGTAGGTCCTACACCCCCACCCTTGTTAATCACAATTATTATTGTGTTATGCAGTGTTTGCTAGTTTGTGACAATAATTGCTATAGACATAAATGCCATATAAAATTATAAATATTTTTATAGAGCGATAACTGATGCATGTGATACTGAAAAGTGTTTATAAATGCCTACCTAGGTTGGGGTCTGCACGTGCATGAAGGGGGCCCAAACAATATGGGAAGGGGGCCCAGAATTAGGAGGGTTCCTGGGCCCGTCAAATTATACTTTAACCACTGAAAAAAAGAATTAATGTTAGAAACACGTTGATATGATACAATGTTATGCCATGATCACCATTTTATTATGCAGGCATTCTCACTCCATAAGAAGTGTAATTATACATTGGTCATGAGAATACAAGTTAGATAATGTGATATCTATTATTGGATACAGCTCACCAGCATTTAGAGATCTAAGTGCAATAAATTGTTGGTTTCAACACAGCTTGTAGTTGACAAGTGTCCCTGGCACAAAGATATCAACAAAAATTATGCTAATTGTACTTTTGTTGGGAGTCTCATCAGATGCTAAAATAATGAATGGGCTATAGAGATTGATTGTCCACCTAAAGCCTTGAATAATAATATTTAAAAAAAAAATTAAAACAACTAAACAAACAAAAACCTTAACCAACCAACCAAAACAAACAAAAACACCCCCCCCCCCAGAAAAACAAACAAACAAATTAATGCTGTTTCTCCAAGGTGGTGTGGATAAATAAAAAAAGTGTCATTGTTTCTGTGTGTACCTGTTCTGAGGGTTAACGCAATACTGCAAATTTCACAGCTATCAAAGAAAAAACTCCATGAGAAATTTTTAAAGATGGCCACTTGGTTGTCCTGAACCATGGTCAGATACGAATTAAAAGATACATACCCCATTTCTAATGCAGGTAGAATCCAAACAATCAGTTACATTGCATGCTTGTTAGCAAGTGTCATAGGGAATATTTAATAAATGCATTATATATCATGGTGAAGATTACCTCATATGTGTGAACCTAAGGACAATCTGAAAGTTTACATGCAGACAGAAAGATGATGACCAAAATAAATATTCAGACTCTAAGGATACATTCACACTGGAACCTTAGGTCGACTTAAGGATGGTTAAGTAAACCTACAGACCACCGCGTCCACATTGGGCACTTATTAAGTCAACTTAAGCACTTCCATAAGTCGACTTAATAACACCACCTCTGAAGGCTAACTTAATGCTTAAGTTGACCTTATTAAGTCAACTTAAGCTAGTGTGGATGGGGAGTGCCCTTAGGTCGACCTAACTGGCCTCCAGGCCCCAATGCAATATGGGACAACCACCCACAATGCACCACTCCTCCATCGACCTAGCACCTGCCAGTGTGGACTCTGGTAGTCAACTGGAGTTTTCAGTTTGGGATCTCTAAGGGGGCATCTACACTTACAAATTAAGTCAATTTAAGCTTGCTTAAATTGACTTAATTTAATCTGTGTTTACACTACATTTTCCTTTTTGACTTTATAAAACCTCATTTAAAGTCGACTTTACTTTATTAAGTCGACTTAGCCAGTGTAGATGCAGATTAGCCCTAAATCAACTTTAAATTGACTTAAATGTCAAATGCTGAGCCCCCTGGCACTTGGCAAGGGGTGCCCCCCTTGCCAACGTGGACCAGTCCCAGGTCCACCTAGTCCCTACAAGTCAACTTAGGCATCCAGTGTGGACGCTCTAAATCGATTTGGCAGGGTCCCCTTTAAATCGACTTAATTTTTGAGTGTAGACATGCTAAGTCGACTTAGGTAAGTCAACTTAAAGTCAACTTTATTAAGTTGACTTAGCTAAGTCGACTTAAATTAACAAGTGTAGACATAGCCATAGTTGACTTGACTTGACCTTGTTAAGTTGACTTAACAGAGCCTCCAATGTAGACGTACCCTAAGGGAGAAGAGGGGAGAAACCAGAACCAGGAGTGGGCCCTCCACAGGATCCCCTGGTGGTGGTAGGGAGCCCGGAGCCTGGCATAGGCTGCCCACAGGATCCTCTGGTGGCAATGGGAGGGGCCTGGAGCTGCATGTGGCTCTGGAGCTGCAGGTTGCAGACTCCTGGGCTAAACCTTCATTGTTCAGTTTAAAGGACTGGTCAAATGTGGGTCTGGCAAGAGCCTGCAGAAAGGGACTGGCTGAGCCCCCAGCCGAGAGGTGGATACTGCAAACCACTTTCTATGACCCCTTCAGTAATGAGTAAATACAGTTTCACTGTTGCAAAAGTAACAAATATAATCTTTCTGCCAGACAGAGTTTGCAGCAGCAAGGACTGAGTTCTGTATCTGGGGTCCCTGTCAATGATACAACACTAAATCAACCTGAGCCCCACTCAGTAACCTGGGAAAGCACACACTGTCCTCCGAGCATCCTAAAAGACAATACGTCCCCTATAACATGCACAGAGTCTGAGGGTAGAAAGTAAACCTATTAATAGCAGGAAGAAAGTAACATGGCACTGGTATGAGAAACAATGCAAATAGAATTCATAAACTCAATGGCTATGTCTACACTACAAAAAGTTAGTTTGACTTTGTTAAGTCAACCTAATAAGGTCGACTTTAAGTTGACCTAAAGTCAACCTTATTAGGTAAACTTAACAAAGTGCTTTCAGTGAATGGGGACTTAGTAAGTAAGTCGACAGGGACTAAGTTAGGTCGACTTAAGACTCCTTAAGTCGACCTAACTTGCAAGTGTAGACATAGCCAACTAGCGGAACCCACCCTAATGTACGTGGGGGTCTGTTCTTTCCCTTTCCCTTCTTGCTTTCCCCTGTGCCAACATCATAATTGCAGTATCCACCTCTCAGTTGGGGGCTCAGCCAGTCCCTTTTTGCAGGCTCTTGCTGAACCCAGGCTTAACCAGTCCTGTCTACTACTCTCTCCCACCATCTGCAGGTCCTGTTAAGGTCTCTCTGCTGGTTATTAGTCAAGGCTTCCCACTTCTGTTAGTGATTCCTGCTCATGGGAAAGCCTTCTACTGACACAGGAACAATGTTTCTGCTTTTAACAAAATGGAAGACTCCAAGAGCGATCATTAATTCTTTCTTTTAAGAGTGACAGAAGATAGTCAATCCATTCATGAGGGTAACCCTTTGCTGGGACTAGTTCAGTGTAACAGAAGATGCCACAGTCCCTCCCAGAAAAGGAAGAGGTCCCTTCCAGAAAAGGAAGAGGTTCTTTATCTACATTGTTTTCCACAGCCACATTATCGAGCTAAAGATTTGATTGAATACATAGGGGGAAATGAATGAGACACTGTAAGCCTTATTTTAACAATTAAGGGCCTTAACAATAAACAGTTCTGAATATACTAATAAGCTTATAATATTCTAGAAGAATGATAGAGATTTAGAACGTACTGCTTAAACTACAAAGCTCTGTAGACACTCAGACAAGCCCTACTCTATAGCTGAGTTAGTGGGCTAATCTTTCCCTCCATTAAAATATCACTGATATTTACCTCGATATATTTGCAAACAAGTTTATAAGGTACAAATATCATCTCAAATGCCAGCCAGCCAGCCAGCCAGCCAATCGATCGATTGATCGATCGATCAGTCAGTCAGTCAGTCAGTCAGTCAGTCAAAATAGACCTCAGCTACTGGCTAATCAAGGGCTTCTTTAGCACATATAGCATCTGCCATACTAACTACATTAGCAGGATTCTTGACATACTGGGTCAGATGGAGTTAAGTCGACTTAAGGAAATGCTGGCTTTAAGTCGACTTAAGGAGTCAATGTAAGGCTTAAGTCAATATAAACAAGATGTTATTATGTCGACTTAAGCTTTCCTTAAGTTAACTTAAGGAAATGCTTACATTGACTTAATAAAAGCCCAGTGTGGATGTGGCTTTGTTTAGGTTGACTTAAGCCACCTTAAGTTGACCTAAGTTGACAGTGTAGACACTCCCATTGACATTGAGTTATTAGGTATAATTGTTTTTGAAATTGTATATGGCACTACAAAAGCTATATATATATACAGAGAGAGAGAGAGAGAGAGAGAGAGAGAGAGAGAGATGCATTTTATCTCAGGGTCAGGGGTAGAAGAATGGACAGTAAGATATTAGATCATCCCCAAAAGAGATGCATGGAATTCCAAGTCACCTTATTCTCAAAACAGAAATATTCACACCGAAAACAATTCTGGGAGAATGGAGGGAGCCAACAATTAATATATGCTCCCCCGCCCTCCGTCGTTAAGAATAAATAAATGCTGTCAAGCTCATGACAGAATGAGATGTTAGCCACTGCATAAATGAATTAACTCAAAATGGCTGCATTCACATATGAAGCCTGTGTCATAAGTCGCAAAACTGAGGAATATAAAGCCCAACCACTATTGTTAATAAAGTGGCAAACAACCATTTGACAAAGCTGTGAACTCTGAATCAGTCCTGAGAAGGTCATATACTGCCTGCGCTGCAAGCTCATTGTCCATTGAAAACTTGAATGGGCTCAGTTGGAAAGTGAATTGATGCTTGTACTGAAAAATCATGCAAATGAAACAAGTAAGAAAACTTATAAACTCTCATTTGCTACAAAGTCTACAAAAAATGACAGTAGTTAGGCAGCTGGTGTACTGAGATTGCTGCTTCTTATGCTGTTGAGTACTGTCTCATTGGCTATGTCTACACTTGAAAAGTTAGGTCGACTTTATGAAGTTGACTTAATAAGGTCAACTTTAAATCAACTTAAAGTGGACCATATTAAGTCGACTTAACAGAAGTGGATTTAACTTTTCAAGTGTAGACGTGGCCCCTTTTCGATCTTATTAAGTCGATTTAACGTTTTAATTGATTTAATAAGCTCCACAAAGGCCCTAATCCCCATCTCCACTGGCTTAAGTCAATTTAATAAAGTCAATTTAAGTGCTATTTTGAATTAAAACGAGGTGTTATTAATTCAAACTAACTTTTCCTTAATTCAACTTAAGGAGCAGTTTAAGTGTTTTAAGTCAACTTAATATTATAAGCAATACTATAATAACGCTGGCCTCTGAAAAAAAAGACCTCTCCATTTACTTACACTTTTGAGACAGAAACAACATGATCAAAGTGCGGTTCAAACACCTCTTGTCCATGAATAAGTTCTGGCCCATGGATAGTTGATCCTCTTCACAGGAATGAGGTACAATATGCATCAAATAGTTGCCAGGATGATAGTGGTTTTGTTTGTGCCTGAGTGTCACCTTATGTCATGGAATTGATATCTTAATTTCTTCTTTTAGCACAAGTTACTGAGCTCTCAGGGCCAAATCCAGCAAAGGATTTAATCTTAGGATTTCAATAGGATTTTCTATGGCCTTAAAATTAAACATTTGCTTAACTGATTTATTAAATAGGGACCTTTGTGCTTGCAGGATCAATCCCATATACATTGCTTTCAAAGGCCCTGATCCAACAAAGCACATGCTTAACTTTGTGAATGTGAACAATCCTATGAGTCTTCTCAGGTGCTTAAAGCTAAGCACATATTTTAAGATCTTTGTTGGATTTGGGCCCATGTTTTCAGAGTTTTTATGACACTTATGGCACTTGTTGCAATGCGTATTTTTAGTCATTTAAAAAAGGGGTGGGGGGGGCGCATTGATTCTCACTTTCCCCAAATGGTTATTTGTTCATTGCTTTATTTTGGCACATGAAAATTCTGGGTCTGAAATATGGGTCATAGGGTAGATTTCCTGCTGGAGAAATAGCTAGTAGAATGAAAATACTTTAAGAAAATGATATGCTTGGGATTTGGGGAGACAATGTGTGTGAATGAAACTAACTCTGGATGCTTGGAAGGTGAAGTGCTACTGTGAAGGGGAAAAAAACAACAACCGCTTGTAGTGATCCTTGGTCCTTTGACCCTAGAGAAATAGACTAATCTTTTGATGTGTACCTAATAGATTGGGTTGAAGACAGGCGATTAAGTTGCTATGTACATGCAGTGTGTAGGACTGGATGCAGCAGAGAATGTTCACAGAACTCTTTTTCCTGAATTAATGCTCTGCTGGACATGAGATATTTTAATGGCACTTTGTTGCATTATCTTTATCAGTAAAGAGGATCTGAAGGTATTTCTTTGCTGCAATTTCATTATACAGGCAATCTGCAATGATAAGGATTCTTCTTTTTTTTATAAATATTCATTACTTTTGTTTTGTTTATATGCAGTGCGAAGACTAGTGTTATAAGCTTTGTCAAAGTGCTAACTGTATGAGGAGCTCACTTTCTGTCAGAATCATTATGTTGTGTAGGTAATGCACATTTAAACTATAATCACTATTACTTGCTAAGAACAGGTACAGCTATTAAGAGTTTCAGAACACCACTTTCAAAGCATTCAAGCAATAACACAGTTTATAGTAGTGTTTACAAGATTTTAGCACTCATGACTTTATTTCTTCCTTTAAATAAAAGTCTCTATCTTTTTTATACCTTGCTTGTAATTCTGGCATGAAGCACCTTCTTATTAGAAGCAGTGCTCAGTCTTCAGCTGCAGCTGAAGAATCCATGATATAGGCCATCTATGTGTGTATGTGCTTCTACATGCAAAGGTAGCTTTAAACAATTTTTTATGCTTGCCCACTCCTGATCCCCAGCATAGTGCCATAATTTACTCTGCTTGCTAATGACACCAAAGGGGTGTTGCATGAGTTGGGGTTTTCCAAGACAAGAACATTTATGGACCACATCTCCTTTTCCTTTAGCCACATTACTTATGCTGGCTGCAAGGAGTAAAATGGTGTGTCGACTACGACACTGTGCTGTCAGGAGACCCCTCACCACCGATTCAGCAGGGGTGGGTCTTCCCCTGGATGCACTGATTTATGCATGCAAAGCAACCCAGTGAAGTCCCAATTCTACTCCAAATACATGACCTGAATATGTTAACCAGTGCCATAGCTGCCTTACTCCTGTAGTCATACCAGTTTGCTCTGTGATTGCTTAGTGTTCTAACTGCTCAGGATGAATGTGATGTATTCAATTACCGGAGTCTTTAAGAAAAGAAATTGTGATTGAGGATTCAATAGATGGCCACTGAGTCAATGCAACAGCATGGTACCAGGGGAACAGTACCACTGGAAATGCAGCCTTCTGTATGATTATCATGTTCTGGCCACATGTAGCCATTAAAGTTCTTATCAGACTTTTTGCAAGAGTAAAATAATTAGTAGCAGCATTGTATACTGCTGGATACATTTTAATTGAGTGATTATATTCTGCTTCCCTACATTCCTCCTTCTGTTTCAATTGAAAAACGATTACTTATTTTTGATCATGTGGAATGTCATAAAATTGCAGATGTTCTACACAAAACAGGTAACTGCATTTTACTAGTGGGTAAAAGTGATCTAGTTCGAATTAAGCTAATATGAACTAACTAAAATTAGTTGGAATTAGTTAGTTGGAACTAACTAATTCGAACTAATTTTAGTAAGTGTAGACATAGCTTTATAGCGCACCTTTGAATCGTTGGATAAAAAACACTCTGGTCAAGG
>ML685769.1:34224835-34248585 GCA_007922175.1 Pelusios castaneus | reverse complement strand
TTATAGCGCACCTTTGAATCGTTGGATAAAAAACACTCTGGTCAAGGTTTTTTTGTTTTGTTTTGTTTTTAATATGGATATTTTATATGATCTATTTAAGTAAATCCTGTTCAAGCTTATCATTATTATCTTTTTTAAAATGTGAATGAAATGATTTAATAGCCCCAAAATGAACATATGAAAGGACAGTTTCAGGTTTAGTGCTTGTACTATTGAGTTGAAGGCCAAAGGGGACCACTAGATCATCCAGTCTGACCTCCTGCATCTCACAGGCTATCAGTACCACCTAGCACCTGCACACTACCAAAATTAGTCCAAACAGTACAGCTCACAATTTCTGGCAGAATTTCTTAGATTTTTGAGTATAGTTGAAAAAAAAGAGATTTAATAACTATTCATTTCAGTTAGTGCTAATGAAAAATGAGTGATTAACAGTCATGGCAAATGAAGTTCTATTTATTCATAGAACAGAGATGTAAAGGGGAATGGCAGCTTTTGCTCACATTTACTTATTAATATGCCTGATCCCTGACTAGAGGATACACCCCTATGAATGACTGAGTAATGTATTTCAATATACACATCTGTTCAACTTTTGGTAAATCTACCAATACATTTAATAAAGGTAGAAATTAATGTCATTTTTGGTATACCTGCATACCTAACAATTACACCAAATCATTAAGAGGATTGTATAAATGCTCACTCAATTAGTGATCTAATTAGTAGAAAGTGTTTATTAAATATTTAGAAGAAGAGACTGTATTCCAAGTAACCTAATTCAGGAAGACGGTTTTAATGGAAGTGATCAGTTTCATAGTGATAGTGTTTAGCACTACAAGAGGTTCAAAAACAAATAGAAGAGGTAACAAAGTAGTAATAAGAAAAAATCTAAAAAACTAAAAGTAATTGAAAAGTCACATTTGAGAATCTAATGATACCAGAGTTGTTATATTAAAGATTAAAATTTCTACATAATTCTGGGTTTTTTTGCATGCATTTCAAAGGATATCATTCATTATACAGTTCCACGGTATAGATGGGGCCATATTGTCAGATGATGCAAATCAATGTGCTCCTATGAATATCAATAGGTTTATGCCAATTTACACCAGATGACTGTCTGACTCATGGTCTGCATTAATACATAAATAGAGGCAGAACAATCCACTCTGTTGCTGCTTTCAAGTAGTCATCAATATCCCCCTGCTTCTCTCAGAGTATTCAATTATGTCTGTAATATAATGTTATTTGATTCCTAGTGTGTTGTTTTGAATTCATTCAGGACATGTCCACACTACAAAGTTAAGCTAATTTAATTAAAGTAGTCATTCAGATGCTGCAGTAATTAAGTCAGCTGGGCGTGTCCACACTTTGCTCATTGTGTCATCTAAGCGCATCCTCACTAGCAGCGCTTGCTTTGATGCACAGAGCAGTGGGATACCCACAGTCCAACTAGCCACAGGAAGTTTCAGAAACTGATTAAAAAGCTTCATGGGGCCAAAATAATGTGTCGGTGGGAATGGGAACATGGCATCGGCCTCCCATGATTCAGTTTCTCCTTCCCCTGATATGAATGGTATGATATGATATGAACCCATACTTTTTTGTACCCTTTTCTGAAAGCATGACATAGCTTACACATACACCATAACCCGAGAAGCATGGACTGTGCTCAGCTGCGAGCGCACCTCATGCCTTACCCTGCAATGTTTCTAGATCTGAGATTGGAGTCACTGTGTGAAACATTACAGTGACATTCAAGCAGCCCTGATGTAAGCCATAGAATGCAACAATTTATGGCTGCTGCTGGCTATTGTGCAGCAGCTGAAAATGGTGGGGTTCTGTTTCTGGTCTTGGAAAACAAGCACTGGCGGGTGGAATTGTAGTATTATACAGCTGTGGGATGACAAAAAGTGGCTTCAGAATTTTAAAATACAGAAGGCTGTTTTGTGTAGAGCTTTCCCCAGCTCTGAAGCACAGCAACACTAAAATGGTACCTGCTCTGACGGTGGAGAAGCAAATAGTAATTATTCTGTGAAAGCTTGCAATGCCAAACTTCTACGGGTCAGTGGAGAATGAATTCAGGGTTGGTAAATACACTCTGGGAGCTGTTGGGATCCAAGGCCCATTAATTAATTTCTACTTAAGAAGGGTAATGACTCCAGGCTATGTGAAGGACATATTTGATTTTTTTTTTCCATTGTGAGGAGTCCTTGCTATAGCGGAGTAATAGGTGTCATACATATCCTTAACTTGGCACCAGACCAGCTTGCGAAAAGGTACATAAAAGAAAGGGATATTTTTCAATGGTGTTGCAAGCATTGATGGATCACAGGCCGTGTTTCACTCACATTAACCTGGGATGGTCATGAGAGGTGCAAGATATGCACATCTTTAGGAATAGAGGCCTGGTCAAAGAGCTGTAATCATGGACTTTCTTTCCAGATTGCAAAATAACCATTGATAATGTTGAAATGCCAATAGTGATCCTGGGAGATCCAAAGTACCCCTTGCTCCCATGCAGCCATACACCAGCCAATGGAGAGCAATAAAGAGCGATTCAACAATAGGCTGAACAAGTCCAGAAGAGTAATGGAATGTGCCTTTGACATTTAAAGAGTCACTGGTGCGGTTTTCTTTTACTAAGTTAGACCTCAGTGAAAGCAATCATAGAATCATAGAATAATAGGGTTGGAAGGGACCTCACGAGGTCATCTAGTCCAACCCCCTGCTAAAAAGCAGGACCACTCCCCCTAAATTATCTCAGCCAGGGTTTTGTCTAACCGAGCCTTAAAAATCTCCAAAGATGAAGATTCTACCACCTCCCTAGATAGCCCATTCCAATGCTTCACCACCCTCCTAGTGAGAAAGTTTTTCCTAATATCCAACCTTGACCTCCCCAGCTGTAATTTGAAACCATTGCTCCTTGTTCTGTCCTCTGTTACCCTCGAGAACAGCCTAGCTCCCTCCTCTTTGGAGCAACCCTTCAAGTAGTTGAAGGTTGCTATCAAATCTCCCCTCAGTCTTCTCTTCTGTAGACTAAATAAGCCTAGTTCCTTCAGTCTCTCCTCATAAGTCATGTGCCCCAGCTCCCTAATCATTTTTGTTGCCCTCCGCTGGACTCTTTCTAATTTGTCCACATCCTTTCTGTAGTGGGGAGCCCAAAACTGGACACAGTACTCCAGATGCGGCCTGACCAGTGTCGAATAGAGGGGAATTATCACATCCCTCGATCTGCTGGCAATACTCCTACTGATGCAGCCTAATATGCCATTGGCCTTTTTGGCAACAAGGGCACACTGTTGGCTCATATTCATCTTCCCGTCCACCATAACTCCCAGGTCCTTTTCTACAGCGCTGCTACTTAGCTGATCGGTCCCCAGCCTGTAGCAGTGCATGGGATTTTTCCGTCCTAAGTGCAGGACTTTGCACTTCTCTTTGTTGAACCTCATGAGGTTTCTTTCGGCCCAGTGTTCCAATTTGTCCAAGTCTCTCTGGATCCTGTCCCTACCCTCCAGAGTATCTACCATTCCCCCCAACTTGGTGTCATCCGCAAACTTACTAAGCACGCAGTCTATTCCATCATCAAGATCATTAATGAAGATGTTGAATAGAACCGGCCCCAGGACCGACCCCTGGGGCACTCCACTCGTTACCGGTTGCCAACCAGACATCGAGCCATTGATTCCTACCCGCTGAGCCCGTTGATCTAACCAGTTTTCGATCCACCTTACGGTCCACTCGTCCAACTCATACTTCCTTAACTTGCCAACGAGAATGCTGTGGGAAACCGTATCAAAAGCCTTGCTAAAGTAAAGGTATATCACGTCAACGGCTCTTCCCGCATCCACAAATCCAGTCATCTCATCATAGAAGGAAATCAGGTTGGTCAGTTCTCATTGTTATTGCTAAATGCTGTGTGCTCCATAATATCTGTGAGGCAAAGAGAGAGAAGGTTCCACAGTTGTGTGGTATTGAGGCGTATAGGTTGACAGCTAATTGTGAGCAGCCAAATATCATAACAAGGAACTTTGTGTGTCTGGGAAGTTTGAAAATCCATTTCATTAATCAACCACAGTAAAGTGCACTAGTTATCTGCCTTGTGCTTTCTGATACCTTCCCCCCATTGCATCTGTTTCTCTTGACATCCCCTTTCCATCCAGCTCCTCGTGATTGGAATAAATAAAGAGTATTTCATTCACAAAACATTGACTTTTATTGCACAAACATAAAGATTCTGAAAAAAACAGTAAAATAATTTAAACTTGGACAAACGAAGTGATAATATTGGGAGGAGAGAAACAAATGCAGCTTTGGCTGTGGAAGCAAAGAATACATTTCCACCAAAGGTCTTCAGAAGGCCACCTTTTGTTCTTATTATCCTCTCCTGGTGTTGAGTTGAAAAGATACTGCAGCTGTCCCTCCCTTTCCCCCAGCATCCTGAAATGTTTGCGGGAGGGGAACTGGGAACAGGCAGATATCTGCAGGCAATTCTTCAAGGGCAGCAGAGGGAGTCTAGCTTCAAGCTGTTTTTCCTGAAGGTCAGCCAGATGAATTAATATGTCTGACTGTTCCTTCGTAACCTACAACATCTCATCTTGCATGGCATGCTCATTCTCTCCTACACTCCATATCCATGGCCAGTTTTTCAGACAATGAAATCCTTGAGGCTCTTAGCTCAGCTAAGAGCCAAGTCAGCTGTCCCAGAGGCATTCATTATCTCATTGAACATGTCATCACTCAGTTGCAGGGTCAAGAGAGATGAGATACACACCGGGTGGAGTGATAAGCAGAAATGTATTCGGTTATAGCATCTCATCCACTCATTTCCCTTTGCCTTGCAACCAACAAAGTGAGCCCCAAGTTAACTATTTCACATCTTCTTATACAAAATAATATATAAATGCACACTCTATCTACAGAACCCCTAAAAACCTCTATTTGGTAACATAATGATTATAAAATAAATATTCATGGTTATAGAAGGAATATAATTATACCCACCAGTGATGGGTATGCTTGGTAGGCTTACCCACACTGCAGGAGTTCAGCCAAGTCTGATGGGCAGCAGATGTCCTGCCCCCTCTTCCCCTCCCCCCAAATCAAACCCGGCTGGACTTGCTCCAACTGCTGTCCTAGTATAAAAAGGAGCATCTCAGCTCATACTGACCAGTGAGGAGGAATGATGTAAACTGGAGGCTCCAAGTGCAGAAGCTATGGGGAATGACCACCCTTTATCAGTAGCCCAGAGTCAGAATCCCAGGGAATCACCTCAGACAACCAACTCCAGGACCTGCAGAGGAGGTAGACAGTGACTGCTCTGAATGGGGAGTTTGGATGACCCAGGTACCTGTGAGACAACCTCAGCAATGACTGGGTTGGAAGTATTCCTGGGAGCCCAAATGGTTTAATGGGGGATTCACAGGATAAGGGTCAGCATATTTTGGATGGATTCCAACTGACCAAATGCTAGACACCCTTTGCCCCCTCCCTCTGGTACTACTAGGGCCCTGGGTTGAGGCTCAGTGGAGCAGGAGGGCCTGAGTCCCACTACCTTTGGTGGCCATGCCCCCATAGCAGATGCTCCTGTTACTGACTCTGGCCACTGGGCCATGTTGCCCTGTACCCAGGGCCTGTTACTGACTCTAGCCTGTTATTAGCTCTGACCACTAGGTCAGACTCCCCTGACCCAAGGGACAGCTAACTGGGTTGTACTGGTGATACAACAGCCCATGAAAACCCCAAGTGATTAACGAAAACCGCAGAAGTGCTTGTTTCCCTTTTGCCCGCTTTGAATCTCCCAACCAGGTGGCAACAGGCTGGTCTTACCCCACAACAGGGTCCCCATTATTTACAGTTCTATCTTACAGAGTGCAGGTGCTTTATCTTGAAATATGTTACCTGGGCAACAAAAATAACTATAAATTCCTTAGCAAGCAGTTTGCAAGGAAAAGGAGGCAATGTTACAACTCTCTTTAATAAGTATGGGAAACCAAAACAGAGTACTCTCTTCTGACCACATACTTAGTCCAGGTGTTCATATGAGGAATTACCTACCCCTGCTGTAATCCTATCACAATGGTGACACATGCTGATTAGGCCTTTTGCTTTATTTTAACTTTGTTCCCCCCACAACCTTCTTCTGAACTTTAAGGCTAGAAAGTTGCTCTATAAGTGTAGGATTGCTGCTTGTGCTTGTGTTGTATGTGGCCTTTTATCCCAAACCAGGGTCCCGTAAAGGACAATTCATGCCCAAAGCCTGGACCCATACCTTAGCATCCAGGAATCTGGCCCAGTGCCAGTCTCCTTTCTCCCTGCTTCTGCACATTCATTGGCTAGGTCTACACTTGAAAAGTTAAGTCAACTTTATTAAATTGACTTAACTTTTCTAGTGTAGACATACCCCATTTTCGACCTTTATTAAGTCAACTTAACACTTTAAGTTGACTTAATACGGTGGATTTAGGTCTAATCCCCGTCCATACTGGCTTAAGTCAACCTAAAAAGGGTGACTCAAGCGTCAAGTCGACTTCAATTGAGGTGTTATGAAGTCAACTTAACTTTTCCTTAAGTCAACTTAAGGAAGTGCTTAAGTTGACTTAAGGAAAGCCCAGCATGGACACGGAGTAGTTTGAGTCGACTTAAGCCTCCTTAAGTCGACTTAATTTGTAAGTGTAGACACTACCCATTCTCTTTTTCCACCTTCGAATCTTTGAAAGCCTCTCCACCAGTGTGAAGGATATGCTGAAGACCAAGTTTTCCACCATAAAGCATGGAAAGAGCAAGGCAACCATTTTCAGTGCATGCCCTGAGTCTAATGTAAGGTTGGTATTTAAAAAAAACAAAACACTCCCCTTATTACACTCAAGTGCAAGCCAGAACATAAACAGCATCTCTAGTTATTCAATGTTGATCCAACCATGATAAGTATGGTGACATGGGCGATGGAACTTATGCTACAACTTGTGGGAAACCCTCATCGGGAGCACAGGTGGATAATGCCACCTCCACTCCAAAGTAACATGGATGTTGCTCTGAGACCAAAGACCAGTGTTAAGTCTCCCAAATTGCAATCTTTGTCCACGATGGCTCTGGGTTGGGTTGGTAGGGAGTTTGCAACCACGAGAAAACAGATGAAGTTGAACCTCCTTCCCCTAACACTGCTGGTAGTAGTTGTTCTGGACTTTCAGATTCTCAGGTTGACTCTGGTCTCTGTCACCCAAACTATTGGCATGATAGGGAAACTGTAGTTGAGGGCCCTAGAAATCACTATGGGTATACCTTAAATGCTAAAGTATTCATACTATGAGCACTTGTAATGAAAACTTTCACCATCTTCCCTAGGTGACCCTATGTGACATTTGTCTCCTGAGGGTAACTGAGGCAGAAAGAGAACAGAAGCTGCAAGTGTTCGTGTATAGACTTGGATGTTATGTTGTGTATCACAATGATGCAAGCAGAGTTAATACTGGAGTGGCATAGGAAAGCTTCCTACCATGGTGGAAGAAATAATGCAGCCTTTCTCAGAAATACCTCCATCAAAGTTTCCTGCAGGTGTCACTGGAGGAGTCCCAGGCCATCTCTGTGCATATAAACAGTCTTTCCTGAAGAAAACCCTCTGTGTAGCTGAAGCAGCCACTCAGAAGCAGACACCCACTGCATCTCACTTTTTCTTCATATTACACATAAAATATAGGAGCATGTAACTCCTACAAGTTGACTGGAATTTCATGCTCAATGGAGTATGGTCTGCCACCATGCTATCCTGCAACTGGTAGGATTGTTCCAAAAATAGCCCTTAGCTCTCCAGGAGAATGGATCTTCCACATGTCTGTCTTCCATTCTCCTCCTCTTCCTCTTCCTTATCCAGAATGTCTACTTTGTTGGCTGAGGTGGCTTGGGACTCAGACTCCTGGGAAATATTCTTGCTGCATTTGGGAGTAGTGTTTGGGTCACGCTGAGAATGGCATACAGCTCACTGTAGAAAAGGTATGCCTGTGCTGCAGGACCAGAATGACTGGTCATCTGCCTTGTCTTTCGGTAAATCTGCCAAAATTCTTTGATTTTCACGCAGCTCTGATACATGTCCCAGGTATATCATTTCTCACCCATACTCCATGTGATCTTTTCATAGACATCTACTTTTCTTTGGCTGATTGGAGCTGTGCCTGCAGAGGCTGTTTTCCCCACTGCCTGGTAAGATCTAACACCTCCTCTGTACTCCATTCTGGAGCACATTTAGGGCACTGAGTCACCATAATCAGCTTCGCTGGCGAGCTCTCCATGCTGATCAAACAGGAAATGGGAATTCAAAATTTTCCAGAGTTTTAACAGGGGATGGGCTGTTTCTTATGTAAGATGGAACAGGAGGCTATTTCAGAGACAGAGAAGTGGGGGAAGAAGGACAGGACAGGGAGGAAATGAAGGGGAGATGAACACTGGAAGAGAGATAGTTACAAGGGGAGAATGAAAATGAAATAATTTGAACAAAATTGTTTCCTATGAGAAGTGTGAGATGAGAACTTGTGTGAGAAATGTCAAGCCAAATGATAATTTTTGAAAAAGTTAAAAGCAACTGAAAATAAGAACATAAGAACATAAGAAAGGCCGTACTGGGTCAGACCAGAGGTCCATCTAGCCCAGTATCTGTCTACCGACAGTGGCCAGTGCCCAGGTGCCCCAGAGGGAGTGAACCTAACAGGCAATGATCAAGTGATCACTCTCCTGCCATCCGTCTCCATCCTCTGATAAACAGAGGCTAGGGACACCATTCTTAACCCCTTTCTGGCTAATAGCCATTTATGGACTTAGCCACCATGAACTTATCCAGTTCCCTTTTAAATATTGTTATAGTCCCAGCCTTCACAACCTCCTCAGGTAAGGAGTTCCACAAGTTGACTGTGCGTTGTGTGAAGAAGAACTTCCTTTTATTTGTTTTGAACCTGCTACCTATCAGTTTCATTTGGTGACCCCTGGTTCTTGTATTATGGGAGTATTTAAACAACTTTTCCTTGTCCACTTTTTCCACATCCGTCATAATTTTATATACTTCTATCATGTCCCCCCTCAGTCTCCTCTTTTCCAAGCTGAAGAGGCCCAGCCTTTTCAATCGTTCCTCATACGAGGCACTCTCCAAACCCCTAATCATTTTAGTTGCCCTTTTCTGAACCTTTTCTAGTGCTAGAATATCTTTTTTGAGATGAGGAGACCACATCTGTACACAGTATTCGAGATGTGGGCGTACCATGGATTTATATAAGGGCAATAATACATTTGCAGTCTTATTTTCTATCCCCTTTTTAATGATCCCTAACATCCTGTTTGCTTTTTTGACCGCCTCCGCACACTGTACGGACATCTTCAGAGAACTATCCACAATGACTCCAAGATCTTTTTCTTGACTCGTTGTAGCCAAATTAACCCCCATCATATTATAGGTATAGTTGGGGTTATTTTTTCCAATGTGCATTACTTTACACTTATCCACATTAAATTTCATTTGCCATTTGGATGCCCAATCTCTTAGTTTTGTGAGATCTTTTTGAAGTTCTTCACAATCTGCTTTGGTCTTGACTATCTTGAGTAGTTTAGTATCGTCTGCAAACTTAGCTACCTCACTATTTACCCCTTTCTCCAGATCATTTATGAATAAATTGAATAGGACTGGTCCTAGGACCGACCCTTGGGGAACACCACTAGCTACCCTTTTCCAATCTGAGAATTTACCATTTACTCCTACCCTTTGTTCCCTGTCTTTTAACCAGTTCTCAGTCCATGAAAGGACCTTCCCTTTTATCCCATGACAACTTAACTTACATAACAGCCTTTGGTGAGGGACCTTGTCAAATGCTTTCTGGAAATCTAAGTACACTATGTCCACTGGATCCCCCCTGTCCACATGTTTGTTAACCCCTTCAAAGAACTCTAATAGATTAGTAAGACACGATTTCCCCTTACAGAAACCATGTTGGCTATTGCTCAACAGTTTATGTTTTTCTATGTGACTGACAATTTTATTCTTAACTATTGTTTCAACTAATTTGCCCGGTACCGACGTTAGACTTACCGGTCTGTAATTGCTGGGATCCCCTCTAGGGCCCTTTTTAAATATTGGCGTTACATTAGCCGACTTCCAGTCTTTGGGTACCGAAGCCATTTTAAGGGACAGGTTACAAATCTTAGTTAACAGTTCCGCGACTTCACATTTGAGTTCTTTCAGAACTCTTGGGTGAATGCCATCTGGTCCCGGTGACTTGTTAATGTTGAGTTTATCAATTAATTCCAAAACTTCCTCTAGTGACACTTCAATCTGTGACAGTTCCTCAGATCTGTCACCTACAAAAGCCTAAGGGGGATGGGCTGGGGAGAAGGGAGCTGTGGCCTTTTTCCGGAGAACCGCAGGTCCCTTCTTCTGGGGGAGCCGCGGCTCCCTTTTGCTGGAGAGTTGCGGCCTCCGGGGAGCTGCAGCTCCCTTGTCCCAGGGAGCCGCAGCTCCCTTTTCCCCGGGGGGGAGCCGCGGCTCCCTTCTGCTGGGGAGAAGAAGGGATACAAGGCTCCCTTGTCCCTGGTAGCCATGGCTCCCTTCCTTCGAACCGCGGCTCCCTTGAGTCGCGGCTCCCCCAAGCCGCTGCTCTCCATCAACTTAGCACTTGCGTGTGTGGAGGCAGATAGTCAACTTAAGTTTTTAATGTAGATGCTGTTAAGTAGACTTAACAGAGTCGACTTATCTTTTCTAGTGTAGACATACCCTTCAGAGGTGGTGAGAACTTATAGCCGCCCACTAGCTTCAGCTGGAGTTGTAGAATTGTCAGTGTTCAAGGGCTTCTGAAAATTGGGGGTGAACTCCTGGCCCATTAAAGTCAATGGCAAAACTCCCCCTGATTTCAAGTATGCCAGGAGAATTTCACCATGGGCCCTTAATCTCACCATTTTAGATTTTCAAAGATTTTTGGGTACCTAAATACCTTTCAGGATGTGGGCTTTTGTGCCTCAGAGCCCCATCTGTAGAAGGGGATGATACTTCCTTTCTCCCACTTTGTTTCTGTGTCATGTACTGAAAGTGTAAGCCACTTCTGCACACGCCCCTGCCATTTGCAGTTAATTCGTTGCACCATTGGCACAATGATTTCTGCCAATATTCAAGACCAAGCTCTTTTTATAATATATAACACAGATCTTTCCCACATTCTGTTCTCTCTCCAGGCAAAAGAGATGGTTGTTATAGTTAAAAGATCTTCAGTGTGAGAGGAAAGGTGACCTTTACCCTTCATTTAATACTTAACATGGAGGATACTTTGCTATGAAAATACAAACAGCTTCAGAACATAAACTTAAAATCTACAGGTTTTGGTTGGACCTATAAGGCACAGCCCTTTTGGGGGGGTGTTGCAAAGGGAACACTATTCCAGTGGGAACTTGGGTGATAGAACTTCTAGCAGCCACAATGCACAGTGAGGTGCACAGGAAGACTATGGTCAATATGTTCATCTGTTACAAGAACGGGTATGCTCTCCTCCTTGCACATCCCCTTCCCTGACCTCTTTGGAGAAGCTAACAGTGTGGTGGGTACCAGACTCTCTCTCTCTCTGTCTCAGAAAGAAGGGATTCTGTATGTTGTGGATGGGTCAGGGGTGGAGCGGGAGGAAGAGAGAGACTGTAGTGGGTGCTGTATTCTCATTCTCCTGAGA
This sequence comes from Pelusios castaneus, assembly GCA_007922175.1. Lineage (NCBI taxonomy): Eukaryota > Metazoa > Chordata > Testudines > Pelomedusidae > Pelusios > Pelusios castaneus. The sequence continues at coordinate 34,236,895 of ML685769.1, read as the reverse complement.
GGTTATAGGGTAATATTTCTTTCCTGCTAGTTAAACCAAACATGTTAAATAGTATGGACTGCCTGATAAGAGAAATGTATCCTCACTTGTTATGCTTAATATCTCCATAAATCTTCCATTGTGGCTTAGCTCTCATTACTGAGTGAGAGAGATAACAATATATTGCTCTGGGAGGTTTTAAGAGCATTTCTCTGCTGCTCCATCTAATTTAGAATGACTTTCTGCTAGAAGCAGTATGTAAGCAAATCCCTTCTGTTACACTAAGCGCTCTAACTTCAGTGCATGATAACAGGTATAATAATCAAACCACAGATTTAAAAAGTCAACAGTTCCCAACAGTGGTCTCTAAGGTAGTTCTAGACTGAAGTGTAAGTCTAAAGGTAATGGAACCTGAGACTGGGGACGAGGGATTTGTAAGCTTCCATACTGCATAGGGGCTTGAGAGTCCACAATGCAAATTGAGCCTAGGTTTAGAATTTCTGGACATGGGCCCCAGCCCGAGGCTCCGGTGCCCAGTGTGTTGCTATCACCATCTGGAAGCTGGCTGCCCCAAACCACTACAGGTCCATGGCTAATCACTTCAGCATTGGAAAGTCAACCATGGGTAAACTGGTTCTGGAGGTTCTGGAGGCAATCAGGTGTGAGATTTACGCAAAGACAGTGGGCACAAACAAACCAAATCCCTGAAGTAATTGCTGGTTTTGAGAAAATGGGGTTTCCATCTGCACATGAGTACCCAAACTGCAATTTTATGTATTCCATCAATATTTCTTATACACTATTATGTAGGCCCTTGCGGACCACAGAGGCTGATTTATGGAGCCAATGTGGGCTGAGAAGGAAGAGATAATGATGCCAGAGTTTTCTGCTGATCAGGAGTCAACATTCAGCTGGGAAACTAGTCCCACAAATCGTTATTGTCATAGGTGATTTACTGTGCCCACTGTTAAACCAAGACTAAAGGAGGTATCTGGGTCTTCTAGGTTATGAGATCATATCCTGATCTCAGAGGGTCTGTCAAAGAAAGTTCAATTACACTTTCAGCTAGTGCAGCATGGAGGATGAATGTGCTTTTGGCAGACTGAAATCCCACCCGTATTGTTTGCAGACAAGTTTGGATGCCTGTGCCATCGATTCTGTCTGCATTACTGTGCACTTCATAATCTTTTTGAAGCCAAAGGTGAACTGTCTGAACCTAATTTGAGCAATGAAAATAATGGATTGCTGAACCAGTGCAATCAACCAAAAAGTACATCTATCATAGCTGGGGTAGCACACACCTGGGCAAGACCAATCGGGGATGGTCAGTGCCCCCCACATCCTGGACTTGCATGAGCCAATGAAGTAAGGAGAGTAGTATATTTAGGAATGAGCTTGTGGAACTTTAGTGTGGCATCATACAATGGAATATGTATGTACGGAGGGAAGATCGTCATGCATTGTAGTTGTGAATGACATGACCAATTATGAAATGGAGGTGGAGGCAAGTGGCAAGATCTACGGATTGATTTATTGTGTAGCTTGACAGAGAAATGTATGTAAATGCTTTCTCAATACAACTTCCCAGTTGTCCGTTATTATGCACTGACCTGTCTTATTGGAAATACCTATGAGATGGTGATACCAATACAGTTTGTTAATAGAATCAAAACTTTTATTATGAACATATATTAAAAAGGACAACATTAAACCATTGGCAGGCAGGATAGCTACCATTAGCACACCAAACTATAAGCAATAAAGTAACAACAAAACATTTAACATTTAAAAATATAGAGTGTATGAACAATATTAACACTGAAATCAATTACAAATCATAACTCCCCTACTGTTGCATGTTCCTGGCCTCCCATTTGCCTTTCCCTTCCTTCCATGTTTAGGGTGCACTTGATGCTGGTGAGGAGAAGTGGGGATGGAGATGTTCGCAGGGGCAGAGATCTGCACTGGGTAAATTTACACTGACCAGTTTTTATTAAATCCCAGTGGCAAGGGCAACTCAGGCACAAAATTTTTCAAAGTGCACCAGTCTATGGCTATGTATACACTTGTTAAATTAAGTTGATTTTGTTAAGTCGACTTAGCATGTCTACACTTAAATTTTAAGTCGACTTGGGGGGGACCCTACAAAGTCGACCTAGAGCGTACACACAATGCCTAGGTCGACTTGTAGGGGCTATGTGAACTTGGGACAGGTCCACAGTGGCAGGGGGGGCACCTCTTGCCAAGTGCCAGGAGGCTCAGGCTTTGCCCCATTGTACCTGGGTACAATGGGGCAAAGGGAGACAGGGACCCTGGCAGGGCATAGGGTCAGGGTGGGCAGGGCTCTGCCCTGCCCTGTGGGGGGGGGCATGCAGGCTCTCTCTATGCCAGCCACCCTGGCAGGGAGGGCAGTGGGGAAGTCCTGGAGAGTCCTAAGTTGATTTAGAGTCGACTTCAGGGTACTCCACGTCTAGACTGGCTTAAGTCGACTTTCTAAAGTCAATTTAAGCCAAAAGTAAACTTAAAACTAAGTTTTATAAAGTTGACTTAACTTTTCCTTAAGTCGACTTAAACAGCTGCTTAAGTTGACTTAAGGAAAGTGTAGTGTAGACGCAGAGTAAATTAAGTTGACTTAAGCAAGCTTAAATCAAGTTATTTTACAAGTATAGATGCACCATATAGCACGTGGAATTGTGGAAGGGACTCAGGATGTGATGTGGGTGCAACGAGAGCCTGGGCTCTGCTAACTATGGCTATGTCTACACTTGTTAATTTAAGTCGACTTAGTGTGTCTACACTTAAAATTAAAGTTGACTTAAAGGGGAACTTACAAAGTCGACCTAGAGCGTCCACACTGGATGCTCTAGGTCGACTTTGTGGAGCTAGAGGGACCTTGAGCAGGTCCACAATGGCAGGGGGGCACCCCTTTTGTGCAATGGGGCAAAGAGGGACAGGGACCCTGACAGGGCATGTGGGCAGGGTGTGAAGCTGTCTGGATTTAGGGAAGCATTTATGATATCATTTTCTATGGATATCTCATAAATGCTATAACCCATAGGAACTATGTCATGTTTGGTATCAATAGAAAGGTAGTAATTTGCTGGGAATGATTATATAGTTTATGTCTAGGCATTGTATTTGGATTAGAAGTTAGTTTAGTTAGGAATTTGGTGTTATATCTATACATTAACTTGTGTCATTAGACAGGAGGGTGTGAACAACCATTGTCTCATTAATGGCTCATCAGGTTTCTCCCTTTGGCCCATTGTAGGTGGGAGCTTCCTTAACAGGGCAGGACACAACCCTGCCCACCCTGTTCTTATATCCTGCCCCTGTCCCTGTACTGCTCATCCCCCATGTATTTTGGTACAATGGGGAAAATGCTGAGCTCCCTGGCACTTTTGAAGGGGTGCCTGGGGAAGGGGGGCACCTCTCAAGTGCCCCCCTTCCCACCATACACCACTCCTAGGTCCACCTAGCCCCTACAAGTCAACATAGGCATCCAGTGTGGACGCTCTAAGTTGATCTGAAAAGGTTGACTTTCAGTCGACCTAATTTTACAGTGTAGACATGCTAAGTCGACTTCACAAAGTTGTAAAGTCAACTTTGTTAAGCCGACTTAGCAAAATCAACTTACTTGAACAAGTGTAGACATAGCCTCTGTGCCTTCCATCTTGCCATGAATCGTTCTCCCTCTGTTGCACCTGCTTATTGGCACAGTCCAGAATGTCCATCGTAAATTCATCACAGAAATGTATCCACTTGGACCAGTCCGCAATGGTTCTTCATTCCAACAACTGATATGATGGACCAGCACTGCAGAGGTGGACAGAACACAAGAGATGGAAAGTTTATTGCTCAAATAATGGCCTAAAAGCAGACACTAAACAACGCTCTGTTATTTCAGTGCTCACAGCAAATTCAGTGCATACCCATGCAAAAGTGTCTTGTGGAATCTCAAGGTAAAACAATTATAATTTCTAAAACAGATTGAGCCAGCTGGCGCATGGCTGGCTCTGTTGGGACCAGCCGCTTGTGGTTTCTTGGTCCCAGGACAGCCAGCTGGCGCGCCAGGACCAGCGAGCCGCCAGCCTTTTCTCGGTCCCAGGACAGCCAGCCATGCACCAGCTGGCTCTGCCGGGATGAGCCGCCAGCAGCTTCTCAGTCCCGTGGAGAGCCAGCTTTGCAGGGCTGGCACTCCCGGGATGAGCCGCCCGGCTTCTTGTCTCAGGGACAGGAAGCTGGCTCTCGCCAAGGCAAGCTGGCCCTGCGAGGTTGGCTCTCCCTCCACCTGTCAAGTCTCTAGTGTAGACTCTCTAAGTCGACTTAATAGGAGCACCTTTAAGTCGACTTAAGAGTACTGTGTGGAGTCTCTAAGTCAACTTAATAAGGTCAACTTAAAGTCGACTTAGTGAAGTCAACTTAGTAAAGTCGATCTAAATTCCTAAGTGTAGACACAGCCTGAGTCTTCTGTATACTGAGTCTTATGATCCTCGTGCTTCCAGAAATCAAAGGAAGACTTTATTCCAAGCCAAGTCAGCCATGTGTGCCATAGAAGTTTTCACAGTTATGGTGACAAAGCAGCATATTTATGAGCTGAGGATGCTGGTGACCTACAAAAGAGAGCCTGGGAAATCTGACTGCCTAAATGGAGTTCCTGCTAAAGGAAACATTTGCTATCAGAGCCAAGGATTGGTTCAGAATTCATAGGATGGGGGTGGCAGCAGAAGGGAGAAAAGGATACTGCATTAGCATCCACATGGATGACAATCCAAGGACCACATGCAAACATACAGGATAATGTAGATTCTCAAAGAACTAACAGCCAACTCCCCCTTCTCTGGTACGTTTTTGGACTGCATACAATCCTGAGACATACTCTGGACACTGATTTCATCACCCATGTAATAATTTAATCTTCCATTCATCCTCAACAATTTTCTGTATGCAGGTAGATTATTAAATTGAGGAACACCTGTCTTGTATAGCATGACATACTAAAAGGAAATTTAATATAGGATTCTTACTTTAAACACCCTAGGAAATCTGTCAGATTGTGAGGTCCTAGTGACAAAATAATAATTTTAAATGTTCTTTTCACAGTGTTTGCCAGTCTCCATTTTGAATTTCAGAGTGTTGGTGGAAGATGTCAGACTGCTGGCATTCAATCTGCGATTAGTGACCACAAACTGCTTTCTGTGGCTTTCCATCAATTTTGTGGTATACAATAACCAAAAATCCCTCCATTCCTATATTAATAAAAAAAACATGGAGCTAGTAACTTACCAGGCTGAAGGGTTATTTTTGTTTCTTGTCTTTCTGGTTTTGTTGTGGGCTGCTCCTCCAGGAGAAGCATAAAAATGGCCCCTTTAATATGAATACAGAATGTTACACAGCTGCACTGGTGAAAAAGCTACCTCAAGATCCAGTCTGAAAAAGAATAGTCATTTCAACAGCCTGATACAAAACTTGCTGGCTCCCCTCCAGTCCTATAGAGGGTTCAGGGGTGAGAAGATCACTAACTCTGATGATGAGGCTATCATGACAGAATGTTGGATCAGTACGGTACCTAGCATCTTGGCATCAGGACTTCCTTGTAAAAGGGGCAGGATGATAGTGAGTCCCCAGAGGTTTGGTTCTCATCTCTAGCTTTCAAGGAGTCAGTCATGAGTAGCTTAACTGACTCCCTGTGTAGGTCACTGACTTGGTGAATCCCCAATGCTGCCAGCTTCTTTATCATTAGTAGGTACTCATGGTAGTCCTGGTATTGTTGTTGAAGTCAAACAGTTAAATCTGACTATGCCCCCATGACAGCTAGCAGCCCACTTGGCCAAGGCCTTTTTCATGTCAGTGGCCATTACAAATATACAGGAAGGGTCACTGTACTTGCAGTTCATCAGTCAAAAAGAAATGGAAGGATTAAACACCAAGCAGCTGTACATGAACTGGAGACACGGTTTTCTTTCTTTTCTTGGGAGTCGATCAGCCAGTCTTAGGATAAAGGGCACTGTCCCATGTGATTGAGGGTTAGCTCTAGTGGACTTAGGCTATGTCTACACTTAGGAATTTAGGTCAACTTTACTAAATTGACTTCACTAAGTCGACCTTATTAAGTCAACTTAGAGAGTCCACACAGGACTCTGAAGTCAATTTAGAGGTGCTTAAGTCGACTTAATTTATAAGTATAGATGCACCCTTAGATACTGAGTCTGGTGGGACTTGGGCCCAAACTGAGTCCACACAGCAAAATGATGGCGTTTGGGCCTGAGCCTTTCTAGGACTCTGATTCTAAACCTCCACCAATAGATAGAGAGTTTGGACTTCAGCCCGACTCTGAGGACAGGCTTGCATTGCAGTGTGGGCATATTTTTGTAATTAACTATAAAGTACAAAATAACTGTTTTTTTCAGATACAGTAGAGTGGTAATTGTTGATATTTTAGGGGGAACCACAGTATCTTCAATATCGGCTCTTCAAGTGTTAATACAATGGGCTGCTTCTTCACTCGTGTACCTTGTGTCACTATTCACAGCTATGCAGAGTGAGCATAATAGTTATAAATGCAGTCACATCAGAATGGTAGTATTTTATATCCTCTTTGAACTTAAATTGTCTATAAGCAGATGCAGGGTGTTCTTATAACTTATCCCATTATAATGGAAGCTTTCATGAATGATCCAAAATTACAAGATTGGCTCTTGAACCTGAGGTCTATCCAAAAAAAAAAAAAAATGTAATTGTTTGATATACTTTTGACTTTTGGGATCTTTAAAAAGGAAATATGCTTTAGTAATTTAATATTCTAGGAGTACAGTTTGACTCACTTTTTAATAATTGTTCCATACATTTCTTGTCTTCCTGTGAAGGTCTTATAGGCATCAAGTGCACCTGAACTAATGCCACAGAAAAACAGTAGTCTGAGTATCCTACATGCCCTCTCTTGAAATAGCTGAAAGATACAGATCAAACTTCTAAGTCTTCTCCAATTATATACAGTCTTTCTTTTACATTTATGTTCTGTAGACAGCTTGATTTTATCTCCCATTTCAATGCACTGCTCACTTTGCCCTTCCAAGTTAGGACCAGTGATGGATAAAATAATAATTTCTGCTGTTATGCTATGCTACTTCCGTGACTTGCTTTTATAACCTATGTTAAATATTGATAAGTACTCTGGTTAGAAAAGAACAACATAAAATGTTTGACGTGTATTAACAAACAGACCTTTGTACTGATAAACATACCTATGTACCCCACGTCTTCATACCCTGGAAAATCTGCTGTATCATTGTGGTCTAATATGACGTCAATAATAATATATATATCTGCTATCTGCTAGGCCTCGGTGTGTCACTCCTCTGGCATTAGTCGTGGAGGGCACCCGTCCAGCTGGTCGACTAATAAAGGTCTGTATAAAACTCAATCTTGATCTCTGTGCCTCCTTGGGGTAATTGACCCCGCTCCGGGGAGAACGAGCCCATTTGGCTAACAACTGGCGACTCCGCCGGGACCCTCCCTGTAGAGGGCGCTCATGCTACCGGTGGCTAGTGAGCTGGTACTGAGAGGAGTGGCCACCTCGAGCTGATTGTGTGGCTCGTGCTGTCGGACCACCTCGGCCTATGGGGCAGCGGTGTCCTCTTTAGAGAGGGTCCCACAGGACACAGAGACATTGAGTTCATCGGTTCATCGGTTCCCGAGTCCCCAGAGCCGGACGCGGCCACTCCGGGTGGTAAGTGCGTTTACCTCTAGGGTTTGAGGATTAACGCCCCCGAAGTGTGGGTTGGATAACGGAACTTTGTAGGTGATCTGTATGAATGTGATGTATTGAATGGTTTGTTATAATATATGACTGTTACATATATATGAGACTCTGCCAATATGTGTAGGTGTTGTATGGAGCGGTTCTTATGTTTGGTGGGCATATTAATTGTGTTTCTCTTAGTTGATGATCTCATCTTTTGTTTACTTTTATGCTGCTAACAGGCCTGCTTCTTCCTTCCTTTGATTTATAGAGTATAGATTGCATTTATAAGATTGTTGTTTAACTGTGAGGGGATATTGAAGGCTTAAGCTGACTCCAGCCGTTCCAGGACTCCTGCAAGGGGAAACCCGATGGCCAGGATATCTTGATCGCAAGGGAGGTCAGCCAACTGCCTGATAATCCCTTCTTTCTATACTTCTTTCTGTCTATATATATAGAATTTGGTTACTGTGTATGTTTAAAAGTATCTGATATTATGGGGTCTACTCAAAGTTTTTATGCAGGGACACCCTTAGGTTGTATGTTAGATAATTGGAAGGCGTTTAGACGACAGGCGGATTATGGTATGGTGTTGTGCAAGGAAGATCTTATAAAATTCTGTACAATTGAATGGCCCACATTCGGAGTAGCTTGGCCAGATGGGGGTACATTAAAGCCAGATATTATACAAGCAGTGCATAGCGTTGTAACCAGGGATGGACATTGGGACCAGTATCCCTATATTGACATTTGGCAGGATCTGGTGGCTAATTCCCCTCCATGGTTACAAACATGTAGATGAAAAACAATTCAAATGCTAATGGCCCGTGTCTCAATTACAAGACCCGGTACCCCTGTCAAAAAGCCATACCCACCTCCTGTACTCCCACAAGCCCCGGAGTATGTGTTGCCCCCTCCTCCGCTGTACCCCAGCCTGAGGAACCTAGAGGGGGGGACGGCAAGAGATGCCAGCTCTCCCCCGTAACCATAAAACAGACAAGCCCACCTGACCCATTACCTCCGACCCGCCCAGGCCCATCAACACAGGGGGGTGTGTATCAATATACAAGGAGTGCATTGCACACTAAGGACCAGGACGACATACACCATGAGATGCCCCTACGCGAAACAATAGGGCAGGATGGAGCACCTACTATGGTTTATGTTCCATTCACAACAAGCGATCTGTATAACTGGAAACAACAGAATCCCCCCTTTTCCGAAGATCCAGCCCCCCTAGCGGCAATTTTTGAAATGTTAATAACAGCGCATAACCCAACATGGGGGGACATGCAAGTTGCTTTAAATGTCTTATTGATGGCCGATGAAAAACGCATGGTTTTGGCAAAGGCCCGTGAGTGGGCAACACAGGCATATCCACACACTCCAGTGTCCTCGGTATTGCCCGAGCAGGACCCGGAGTGGTCACATAAAGAAGAGGGGCTCCGGGGGCATCAAAAATATGCCACTGCAATAGTGCAGGGTATGAAACGCTGCATTCTAAAAACCCCAAATTGGGCCAAATTGTATAATATAAGACAAGAAAAGACGAAAAATCCAGCAGCCTTTTATGAACGCCTGTGTGAAACCTGTAGAAGGTACACTGACTTGGATCCAGAGGATCAAAATGGGAAACAAGTATTGATCCCCCTTTTCATCGGCCAATCTTATGATGACATTCGGAGGAAATTGCAGAAGGTGGAGGAAGCATCAGGAAAGAACTATTGAAAATTGCTTTAAAGGTGTATAATAAACGAAATGAGGAGGACAGGAAAAAGGAAGCACGGGCCCTTGCAATGGCTCTAAGAACAGGGAACAAAGAAAGTAAAAAGCAAAAGGGACTAAGGAAGTACAAAAATACAGGAAATAAAGGAAAGGCACGGGGTCCCTGTTTAGGACGGAACCAGTATGCCCTCTGTAAGCAAGAAGGACACTGGAAAAATGAATGTCCCAATCGGGACATGATAAGACAAAGACACAGAAGTAAGGCAGTACTACCCCCGATTCTTTACACTACAGGGGGATTGAACGGGTCTCCCCAATGAGGAGGCCGGGGGACCCAGCGGCCCCTCTTAGCTGCGCAAGCTGCTAGACTGGATCCCACGGTACAAATTAAGGTAGGGGACCACCGAGTTGAAGCCCTGATTAATACCGGGGCTGCCCTAAGTTTACTCCCCCTTAAGACAGCACCACCCGGTAGGGCTCCAGGTCATACTATTGTTCAAGGGATTAAAGGACAAAATGTGGTATTAACAAAAACCCTTCCCCTTTTAGTAAATGTAGGAGACCATCAAATTTCCCACCAGTTTGTCTGTCACCCCTCATGCCCCATTGCATTGTTGGGACGAGATATCCTTACCAAATTGCAGGCGGAGATCTCATTTCACAATGGAAATATTGAAGTAAGGCTGCCTAAACAACAAGCCCTTAATTATGTAATGGCTCTAATGGGTGAGGGAGCCTTTTATTCTGACAGACAGGATACAAACCAGAATGTAGTGTCAAGGGTTAATCCCGAGGTGTGGGCAGAGACAGGGGGTGTTGCACGAGCACGGAATGCTTCCCCAGTACAAATTAAGCTTAAAGAAGGAAGCAGCCCGGTTCGCATTCGTCAATACCCCCTCAAATTAGCAACACAGATTGGGCTAAAACCTGTCATTTTAAAGTTTCTACAGTGTGGGTGGCTTAGGGAAGGTACATCCCCGTACAATACCCCTATCATAGGGATACCCAAACCTAATGGACAATACCGTTTAGTACAGGATCTAAGACAAGTCAATAAACTCATAGAGGCCCCCTATCCAGTTGTCCCAAACCCCCATACCATTCTGAGCCAGGTACCCAAACATCATGGCTGGTTTTCTGTTATAGATTTGAAGGACGCCTTCTTTTCTATACCCCTTGATGCGGACTCTCAAAAGCTGTTTGCCTTTGAATGGGAAGATCCGGACACGCACTACAAAGCTCAGTATCTCTGGAATGTAATTCCACAGGGACTGACCTGTGCCCCCAAGATTTTTGGTAGCCAGTTAAAGAAAGATTTGGCTCCATTCCTAGTTGAACACCCCTTATGTAACATAGTGCAGTACTGTAATGATTTGCTTTTAAGTACCGAAACAGAGGCGGCCTGCAAGGACCATACCGTGGAGCTCCTGAATTACCTTGGCAAACAGGGGTATAAAGTTTCCAAAGACAAGATCCAATTGGTTAAACAACAAGTTACCTTCCTCGGGTATCAGTTAATGCGGGAAAGTCGAAGCTTGGGTAAGAAACGAATCCAGGCTATACTCGATAGCCCTCAGCCACGAAACCCACGAGAACTGAGATCATTCTTAGGCCTGACTGGATTTTGTCGGCTCTGGATCCCTAATTATGAAAAAAAAGCAAAACCCTTATATGAGTCATTAACCAAAGAAGGCCTCCTCCATTGGGTATGGACTAGGGAGATGAAGAAAGCATTTCAAGAGCTTAAAGCAGCACTAATTCAGCCACCTGCCCTAGCTCTCTCAGATCCACGGAAGCCCTTTACTCTATATGTCCATGAACGAAAAGGGGTGGCAACTGGACTCCTATGCCAACGATCAGGCCCAACCTGGCGGCCTATTGGCTATTACCCAAAAGTGTTGGACCCTGTCGCCAGGGGATGGCCTGCTTGTTTACGTACTGTTGCTGCCACAGCTCTTTTAGTACAAGAAACTGAAAAGCTAACCCTGGGTGGAGACACTGAGGTTGTGGTCCCACATGGAGTACCTCAAATATTGGGAACAGGGGCCGGGGACAAACATTTAAACCCCAACCGACATTCAAAATATGAGGTAGAACTTTTCTATTGGGCCCCATTGCCCCATGTAAAGACAATAAATATTTACTTGTTTTTGTGGATCAACTCACTGGGTGGGTAGAGTGTTTCCCCACCAGACATTGTCAGGCCCAAGCTGTGACTAAGGCCTTAATTCAGGAAATAATTCCCCAATACCATGTACCAGAGGTTATTAATTCCAATCAGGGAAGTCACTTCATTTCAAAAATAACGCAGGAAGTGTCTAAAGCCTTAGGCATACAATGGAACTTCCATACCGCCTGGCGACCTCAAAGTTCAGGACAAGTAAAAAGAATGAATCGAACACTGAAGGAAACCCTTACCAAATTGTGCATGGAATCAGGATTAAAATGGCTAGACGCCTTGCCCCTAGTTTTAACCAGGCTACGAAGGGCTCCAAGAAAAGGGTTAAAACTCTCCCCTTTTGAATTGGTGTTCGGGTTCCTCCCCCCCCCCCCCCCGCCCCGGGCGCCCTCTCGGGGGGGGGTGACCTGGGAAGTAGGCAATGATACCTTATGGA
>ML685769.1:34191294-34224735 GCA_007922175.1 Pelusios castaneus | reverse complement strand
CCCCCCCCCCCCCGAATCCCTGCTCCAAACTTTCGGGAGAATGTAACCTGGGAAGTAGGCAATGATACCTTATGGAAACAAGTTTCTCTCCTACAGACTGTTTTATCCCAGCTACATCGATACGCAGCCTCTTTTCAGTCTCTGCCTCTTGACCAGCCTGTGCATCCATTCCAAATTGGTGATCAAGTCCTTGTCAAGAAGTGGAAGCGTGACCCCCTTACACCCCGGTGGGACGGCTCACACACAGTTTCACTCATCAGCCACGCTGCAGTTAAACTCCTTGGGAGCGACAAGTGAACACACCACACGCGGGTAAAACGGTTCATCGTTCCTGACGAGGGGACACTAGAAGCGGACACCAGCCCTCTGTCCACCCCGGCACCGGAAGCCCCGGGAGGCACAGGCGAAACTATAAGCAACTGGATCGACCCTTTGCCCACCCCGGCACCGGAAGCCCAAGGTGGCACAAAAGAAGCTGCGGACTGGACATACGAACCGCTAGATGAATTGAAGGGTTTGTTTAAGAAACAACCATGCAAGTAGTATTTCTCCTGTTCAGCCTATATTTTCATTACTGTTATGGCTGGGAAAATACCTTTATAGCACTAGGGGAAGCAATAGCAGACTCCTTCAACCTCAGTAATTGTTGGGTCTGTGGGGGACCAGGGAACTTAAATAAATGGCCATGGGTAGCCCAACCCGTACAGCCCAGATGGAGGGTTAGTAATTTAAGTGTGGTCCGTAATAAAACGGAAATATGGGCCCAAAATAGTAGTCCATGGCGACTCTATTCATCTGGAATGGGTGTTCTTTGTCTTAATCGAACAAGACAGGACGGAGTGCATGTCGGACAAAGTAAGTGTGAATGGACCTTATCCCCGGGATTTGATTGTTGGGATGCTGATTGTTTACCATACAATTGTTCTAAATATCAGGGGCAATGGAACCACACCCATGTAAAACTGACTAATGATACCTGGGTGGCTTGTACCTACCGGCTATATAAACTTCATGACAGGGACGGGTGTGAAGCCGTACAACAAGACAAATTATTTAATGACTACCATGTCATACGGTTCTATAAATGGGCATGGCAACATAAAAATGGGACCCGAACGACACACTTTAGACAATTTTGGTCTAGTACCAATCAGCCACAGTGGGGTTGTAATTGTGTATGAAAGGCAGGAGCAGGGGCATAAAAATGCAAGCATTGTAATTCCGCCGGTGAATCAGTTATTCTACCCGGACTTATGGGGGGACCATTAGAACCTGGTAATCATCTGTATTTTGAATACCCAAAATACTTTTGTTAGCCCCTAATTTGACTTTTCGACCTGTCAGTTCCCTTAACCCAGCAACCTTGTTGCCTGACCCTCGGGACCCCAATAAGTCCAAACCCACTCACAATTGTATTAAAGTCTTACAACAGCATGTAAAGGCCCCATGTAAAGGCAATAAATTAAATAAATCTAATTGCTGCTTACAAATAAATAATAATAAGAAAGCAGTCAAACAGTTAACAAAAAAAATAAAAAAGTTAACCCATGTCCCAGTTCAAACATGGCAGGAATAAAATACCGATTGGCTAACCTCCTGGTTGCCGCAACAAAAGTGGATTCGGCAGGGCTTTCTCTTTGCTCTGTATATCATTCTGGCTTTATTAGCTTTCGCTTGCCTTGCCCCCTGCTTCATAGCCTCGATTCAACGAATGGCTACTCAAATAGCAAACCAACGACTAATAGTGCTCTTCCGCCCTCTCAAAGCTGAAGATTGGGGATATTAAGCTTTTAAAATGCTTTCATAAAAAGGGGGGATTGATGGATAAAATAATAATTCCTGCTGTTATGAAGGGCACCCGTCCAGCTGGTCGACTAATAAAGGTCTGTATAAAACTCAATCTCAATCTTAATCTCTGTGCCTCCTTGGGGTAATTAACCCCGCTCCGGGAAGAACGAGCCCATTTGGCTAACACCAGAGGACCATGGACTGTCCATTAGCTGCTGTGCAGGAGCTTATGCCCATCATGGGGGAGCCCTATACTTACCAGCACTGGCAATTCTTGGCTGGCAAAAAGTCCAGATTTCTTTAATCTATGGCTGGAGCCTGGCAAAGAATGAGGGAGCCATAACTAGCTGCATAACAGTGGCAGCTTTACACATCAGAGGATCTGGTGCTATCATTCACACTTCATTTCTGATACTGCATGGTTATAAGAATGGACAACGTGTGCAAATTTCTCAAAAAAATAATAATCTGTGTTTGCAAGATTAGTTGAATAAGTTACACATACTTTCTGAAATTTAAATCAATTTCATAAGGGAGTTTCAGTTAAAGGACACAAACATTCTTCCAACTATGGAAAAGTCTGTACTGTGTGAGAGAGGGGGACACAGAGAAAGAAAGACAATAGTCTCTTAAATTTGGCCCTTTTAATATTGTTGCTGCTTCTTGCTGACACCAGTTTCCCATGCTGACATCAGTGTTGCTCCTCTGTCAAGCTCCAGCTGGCGGTCAAGGCCTTACAGGGCACTTCTCCACAGAGGAGACATTAGTAATGGTGGGTGCGTCTACACTTACAAATTAAGTCGACTTAAGGAGGCTTAAGTCAATTTTATTTACTCCACGTCTACAGTGGACTTTCCTTAATTCAACTTAAGCTGCTCCTTAAGTCGAATTAAGGAAAAGTTAATTTGAATTAATAACACCTAGTTTTAATTCAAACTAGCACTTAAGTCGACTTTATTAAGTCAACTTAAGCCAGTGGAGACGTGGAGTAGTGCCTAGATGGACCTTTTTAAGTCGACTTAAAACATTAAGTTGACTTAATAAGGTTGAAAAGGGGACACATCTACACTTGAAAAGTTAAGTCCATTTCTGTTAAGTCGATTTAAAAAGGTCCACTTTAAGTCAACATAAAGTCGCCCTTATTAAGTCTACTTGAAAAAGTCAACTTATTTTTTTAAGTGTAGACATAGCCATAAAGTGTTTTATTTCAACATCCATATCAGCTCTGGATCAGAGATTGTCACACTGCATGGCTGGGCAAACCCTTCTTCCAGGAATCTCAGCCCAACACCAACGTATGAGTCCCAAACAACAACTCTGGCTTAAGAACTGATTCTAATCTGAGAACAAGGAAGAAAGCAAACTCTTCTGCTGCTCACAGAGCTGCCTCACTCCTGAAGCTGCCCCTACCTTTGTATAACCCTGGAAAACCCATAGCATTCATAGCTTCCAACATGTCAAAACTTGCTTGTGCCTGCAGAAAAAAAAGAACCTGGAAGACTCTTAACACCAGCTGTTGTGGTGGCTATCACCAATATGTTATACATAATGGTTTTATTGGTTTTTGATTGTGTGTTCTCTTCATCTACCTGTTTCTCTGTATTTTGTTTTCTTCCTACTTCCTCTAAGAGGGTATCCTCAACCATAGACTACCTTTCCCCTCTTGGTTTATCAAAGCAAAAAACTGATGCTCAGTTGACACACTTCAAGGCTTGTTTGATTTTCTAGAAGGGCATTGAGGTAAAGAGAAAAAATACTGTTTGTTTCAGTGGCTGAAGGGTCTTTTTTTTAGGGTTCACTGTGGAATTGTATGTTTTGTGAGGATTATTAATTGTGGTGCCATAGCACGTAAAAGCCCCAAAGTCATGGATTAGAGCCAGTTATGCTAGGCACTGTAAATGCACAACGGGAAAATGGTCCAAAAAGACTAACAGGATTTATGTATAAAGTAAGACACTAGGGCTATGTCTATACTGGCAAAGTTAAGTCCATTTTGTTAAGTCGATTTAACAAGGTCAACTTTAGGTCGACTTAAATTCGATCTTGTTAAGTCGACCTAATGTAGTGACGATACTTTAAGTCGACCTTGTTAAGTCAGCTTAATAAGGTCGACTTAGCACTAATGCCCATCCACACTGGCTTTAAGTTGACTTAAGAAGTCGACTTAGGGCTTAAGTCGACCTCAGAGGAGGTGTTATTAATTCGACTTAAGCTGTTATTAAGTTGACTTAAGCTCTTATTAAGTTGAGTTAAGGAAGGGCTTAAATTGACTTAATAAAAGCCGAGTCTGGATGCGGCTTTGTTTAGGTAGGCGTAAGTCTCCTTGAGTTGATCTATCTTGCCAGTGTAAATGCACCCTAGCAGGCTATAACAGACAAGGGGAGCACAAGGCAACAAGAGAATGAGGAAGGAAGGAACGAGAGGAGAAGAATAAGGACAATGGGCTTTAAAAAATATCAGGCAAGTAGTGGGTAAGACACATTTAATCACATGATGCCATTTTTTCAGGGCCACTTTTCAGACCAGCATCAAAGTGAGGGCAGCATTATTATGCATATATAACTATTGCCTCATGTATATTCAGGGAACCAATTCAATTGTATGTACATTTAGGGAATGTCTGAAAATACATTAAGATGGATTTTCTCCTGTGCCATTATTCTGTTTGGTTCCTGTTCCCTAATTCTCACAGCCATGTTAGCCATAATGATGGTAGAACTGTTCGTGAGTGGCTTTATATTCTGCCACTGTCTTAGGGTCCTTTGGGAACCCTATACCAGAGGAGATTCAGCATGCCAGATTTCTCTTTTATCACCCAACCTGTGGTGCTAACACATTCCCTCTTCATCTCCTATGCTAGAAAAGGGGGAAGTGAGTGGGGTGCAGGGTCAATCTATGAAGAGATGTACCAGCAAGAAATGTTCTAATCGAGGAATCTCTCCTACACATTTGTATCTCATGAGAGGTGCAAAATGGTCATAACTCAGTTTGAGAGTCTGACCCATTAACTTCAGTGAAGAAACTATAAATAATATATTCTAAAATATATTTAATATTTTTTGTAATTGTTTAAACTGATTTTACATATTCCCTCTCCAACTACCATTCTTACTCAAAAGAAAAATGAGCAAATAGGCAGGCCCTTCTAAAGTTTATGTGAAGTAATATAAACATACTCAATGAAAAGGGTCTGGCTTAATTCAAAATAAGCTGACACATTCAAACCTCAGATTGCAAATCTGTTTTATTTTGATTGGACCTAATAACTGCAACTCAGATGGAATGCAAAGCCCTTTGCTCAAAGTGAGTCCTTGAATCTCCCATTTTACTTTGAAGAACATCCATGACTTAAAATTAATTCTATTAGAATAATGCTTAGAGGGCTGACCAACATCAATGTCCTATTCTGCTATGCACTGAAGAATTGAGTTGAAATAGACAGATAGATAAAGCATGGGAAAGCTTTTTATAGGAATTTCAGTACAACTGTTCACCTGTGGCAGATTTCTGTACAGATAACTGCAGAATTGATTATTGTCTATTTGAATGCATACTCATACACAACCCCTACTAGTGAGGAAACAAAAACAAAAGAAATGTACACATGGATGATGGGACTTCTCAAGATAAACTCTGCAAATTGGGAATCAAAGCATTTCCTATTTTTTACTGTATATAATATACTCTGATACTGGTAAAATAATTTTTGTTCTCGGATGCCTATGAGGCATTTTAAATATTGAATCATTAATTGCTGTTTTGAAATTTTGTAGTCAACTGCAGTGATTGTTTTAAAGATGCATATTTAAAAGTGGAAGTCTAGATTGTATTCTCTTAGCTCAGCAGTTTTCAAGCTTTTTTATATCGTGACATGGTTGGTAGCATGCATAAATGTGTGCGACACAGTGCCCCTGCTGCCAAATAAAACCCTGCCATCACTGAACAAAACCCTGCCGCAGGAAACTGCAGCTGCCAAAAAGCTGCCACCATGCTTTGGCTGACTCCTGGCTTCTACTTCCCTGCTCCTTGCAACACAGAAGTGTGTTGCAACACAGCTGTTGAGACCTCCCGCTCTAGTTGACCAGAATAAGTCAGGTTTAGAAACAAGATTTTGACTAAGATTAGGTTCATGTGTTCTATTGGATTCATACACTTAATGGGACACTAATAATATACTAGGATACAAAATTATACTATTCAGCAAGGAGCCTGCCTCCCTGCTCACTGATCTCCTGTTACCCTGACTGCAACAGAGAAACCACATGCATCCTGTAGCCCTGTCCTCTGAGCCCTAGGCAGTGGCTCCTTTCTGCAGCTGGGTGCAGCGTGGAAGATTAGTGCTCCCTTCCTCTGGCTCTGGCAAGGACCCCAGAACCTACAGATCCAGGCAGATCTCTGCTGGAGCTGGAGAGCACTGATCTCCCTTCACTCTGGCTCCAGCAGGGACCCCAGTGCTATGGACCTATGCAAAGCACTTTGCCATCCTCCCTGCTAAAGCCAGGGGTTAGGGGACCATAATCTCCTACCCCTGTGGCTGCAGCAAGGACCCTGCACCAGTATTTTAGCCTTGAGGAAACATTCTCAACCTGGTTCTTTATGCCATGTTTCCCTTCTGCAGCCAGCAGGAGGGGAACCCCAAGCCACTTTGAAAGCTCTCGCAGGCCACTTTTGGACCCCAGCCTACAGATTGTGAACCATCACTATAATGCAAATAAGCAAATAGAGCCGGTCAGAACATTGTTCTCTAAATACGTTTTTATCAGAAAGGGTTTTTGTCACAGATTAAATGTTTCAAGGAAATGGATGGATTTTGGTGGAGAAAGAATTGAATCAAAACCTGTTCTCTTCAATCAGATATCAGATGTTTCCAGACAGTTCTCTTTTGTGAAAGTATTTAAAAGCTTTTGGCTTTGTTCTAAGGTAGAACAAAAACAAATTTTAAATCATGGAAGTTGGTTAGAAACAGTTGTTATTCTCTGGCCAGTTCTATAAATAGATGAAAATCTATCAGGTAAAAAAGAACTTACTTACCGATAGCAAGGTGCTAAAGTGAGGGAGGAGAGCATGCACTGAACTCAGTTACAGACATCCAAGTAATAGTGGTCAAGGCTCCAATTCAGGCTAGCATTCAAGCCTGTGCTAAAGTCCATCTCTATTCAGGACTGCACTTAAGCATGTATTAAACGTTAAACATCAGTTCAAGTCACATTGATGTTCCTAACTGGGCCAAGTATACAAAATAGATATGAGCAAACAATAGAATGAGAACAGAAGAAAAAAAAAATCCACACAGTGAAATCAGCTGCATGAAGAGAGAGATAATGAAATGCATTAAAAGAACAAAGAAGGACATGAACTGAAAGAAGGGCAATGTCATGTCATCCTTAAATATATCATCTCCAGTGTTTGATTTGATTAACATATTACATAATTTATCTATTTAACTTGGTTAAGTTTTAATGTTAGGGAGACAAGATGGACCAACTTCTTTTGGTGAGAGGGACAAGATTTTGAGCCACACAAAGCTCTTGATCCAATAAGAGAAATATTACATCATTCATCTTGTCTCTCTAATATCCTGGGGCAAACACTATTATTATACTGCATACACATTCTGATATTGTCAGTTATAATGACAACAAAAGAACCAAATTAAAGGTTGTAGGAATTGGGTATTATCCCTTTAAATAGCTCCTGATTTCTCGAGTGGCCTTCACTGTCATAGATGTTTCAGAAGCACCCAGACCAACACACACACACACAGCTAGGCAGGGTTGGGTCACATAAGGAGAAACCTGGTGGGTCAACCACAGTAGACCTGGTGCTGCCCCTCTTGTGCCTCCCCCCACCCACCACAGTGATGCTGAGACTCGGGGCAGGGCAGGATGCCCAACCAGTGCTTGGGGGCTGGCTCTGGGCTCAGCTGGGAATGTATGTCTAGGAATGAGGGGTGTCCAGGGCCCATGGCCCAGCTGGCGCTACTGTGCTGGGGGAAGGGAGTCTGGGGTCCATGGCCCAGCTGGTGCTGGAGGGGACTCAGAGCTGATGGGGCACTGGGTCCTGGGGTCCTGTTTGCACTGTGGGGGTGCCCACAGCCTGACTGACAGTGGGGAGTGGTCCAGGGCTGAGGGGGCCCACGGCCCAGCTGGTGCTGGGGAAGGTCTGGGTTGGAGGGGTGCCCATGGCCCATAGCCCAACTAGCACTACTGCAGTGGGAGATGGTCTGGGGCCTGCAGCCTGGCCAGTGCTGGGAAGGGGAGGTCAGAAGTCCATGGCTGTGGTCCATGATGTTCCTGCTCCGCCCTTGGGCTGGAGGGTCTGAAGCAGACAAGCCAGCACAGGGGCGGGATGGGCAGGCCAATAGTGATCAGTGACAGCATGCCACTCAGGCTTGCCATGGCCAGATATTTGCTGGGTAGAGGGGGACCCCTTTAGGCCATGGCCTGGGTCTGCAGACTCTAAAGCCCCTGTCTTAATCTGGCCCTGCAGCTAGGTATGTTGAGATTTTTTTAGACTGTGGCTCCTTTATATTGAACTTGCTCTGTAAAGTATAAGAGACACAAGGGCCATATTTTCTTTGGCATTCTTTTCAAGCATTTCATTTGCACATGCAAATGGCTTCTGAACGCATTTATTTGGTTCCATGCACAAGAGCTTGCTTACAGATGTAATTACAGGATTTTCATATACAGATTAACTGACCATTCTGAATATTTGCCTCAAATGGTAGACTGTAGCTGAAAGAATTTAAAACTTTGGGGGTTGCATTCCATCAGTTACATCAAAATGTGCGTAGCCCATTAAGGCAATGGAGAGAGTTCAAGGTGAAGTTTCCAATATTATGGTGAAGGAATCCTAAACAAGTTTTGCCAATTCTGGTGGTATCTAATGGTTTTTAAACCAGTGACATGATTTTGGCTGAGATGGGATCTGATTATGGGGGAAGTTCCAGTGAATCTCAGTCCTGTTTCTGGCTGCCTGCCCCACTTGTCCATCTCCTGGGGCAGAATAACCACTCAGAACTGGTGCAGGCAGAACTCTCCTTCTTCCCCACAGCAACCTAAAAACATTCTCATTGAAGGGGAGCAGCTAAAGAGCCCAGCAGTTTAAGGCAGCCCTTCTCACTCTTTCCTTCTTCTCTCTTGTGAGTTCCAGGCACAGGAAGATGCCACTGATCTCTCCATCCTTGCAGTATCTGGCTTGGGAAGGAGTATGGGACAGGGGTGAAGAGCTTCCTCCACACTGTTGCCCTCCTAAGCCCAGGTGATGGGGATGAAGAAACCTAGGAGGAGCAGATCTGAGGCTGATGGGGCAAAGGGAGCTGAACTGATAGGAATGGTTTGATCTTATATGGTTGATCTATGAGTGGGAACAGAATGAATTGATGGGTAGATGTGGGGTTGAGGGCTTCTTCAGCAAGAGTAAAAACAAAACAAAACTACATTTAAAAATCACCACCTTTCCCAATAAATTTAAGAGAATGAGTGAGCAACATTAGTTGTCATCCCTATGATGGGGACAGATGGGAGTTTAATAAAACTCAAGAGACCAAAACCCACAATAAAGTGTTTTATTTTTTTTTAATAAATGGAACCTATTTTGGGCCAGACTTCCATTTTTTATCTCATAAGGTTGGCATTATTGCCTTAACATACTTTAATAAAGAATACAGATCGTTTCCATTTTTCTGAAATAAATTTATTAAATTCTGAAATATTTAAGGGAATTTTTTATATTTTTTAAGTAACTTAAATGATGCATAAAAAGGGTACCTTTGATGAAAGAAAGTGAGAAGAGAAAAACCTGGAGATTTTACAATTAGCTATACTTACTGGTACGGTAAGTACTATCCAGTTCTCCAATGATATTCATTTGGTACTCATCCTCCAAAATCTCTGATTGCAAATAAATCCAAATAACTGGAGGAATACACTGGAATTGCATGAAATGGTAATATTCCAGGTTAAGTTACCAAGATAAAAAGTTAAACTTATTTTCTATTGTTTTCTAAAGCAGTGGTTCTCAACCATTGTGTTGGAACACATTACTATTTCACCACACAACGGAAAGTGTGTCATGGAGAGCCTGGGTGGTGGCTGGAATCGGTCTTGGGGTGTGGACTGGTGTGTCCTGTAGGGTCGTAACATGCCACCAAGCATTTTTGCAACCCAAGAAAGGTTGATAACCACTGTCAGAGTGCTTCTATGGCCCCTAACTCAGAACAGCACTTAAGAATGTGCTTAACCAAATATGGATGTTTTCCTTAATTAGGGCCAGAAGCTGTTTTTTTCTGAGGAATGCAATCAGTGAAGTAACCTGGATTTCTATTTTCAGAAGAAAACATTGAGTTTATAGCACCAAATAACATTTCAAAAGCCTTTTTCTTCTGTTTTTAAGTATTGGAGAACATGCATTCGCACTGAAGCCTCATATAGTTCACCCTCCTCCAACTTGAATCTGGTCACAATGGGTCTCTTAAAATTGTGGGGTTTGTGGCTTGTTTTTTTTTTGGTCAAGATGATCATATAAACAGTGTTTCAACATGAGTCCAATTTTGCAGGTGAATTGTGAGCTTCTAAAGTCCATAATGGAAACTTATAATTCCTGCTATTGCCAAAATGACACATGTGCTGCAGCAATGTATAATGTGCTTGGTAGATAAACAGAGTGGCACCGTACAAGCTTTTTTTCAGTCCGAGAGTCCTTTGTTCTTTATCAACTTACCAATGGAAGAAAGTGTTCAGGATCAAGTAAAGGCTGCTTAGCTCATCAAGTATCATTTCCTTTTCAGTACTTCAATCCTTCTGGATGCCAGCTGTTTCCTGAAAAAAAAGAAAAGAAAAGAAAAAAATGGCTTTTTCTCTATAACCTTCTCTAGTAGGCCACTCTGTACATTTATAATTTGGTTGCAAGCATCTTTACTGATCCTTCTTTTAATATATGTTTATCACTCCCTTTTCCTTTTTTTTTTTTTAAAATGTAGTTGCGTAGGATGCAGTGTCACTAAAAACAGCTGACTACTGTCATATAGAATTTAGTTAGTAAAATCTTTGTGGATCTCTCTTTCAATATATTTTTATTATCCCCTTTTACTTAACTGTTAAAAGAATGTAGTTATTTGGAATTTACTGTCACTAAATAACATCGGACTTTTGCTGTATAAAAGTATGATGAAGCATCATATAGTTTGTTTTTGGTTTGTTATACAGCAGACCCAAAAGTTAAGCATATTTTGAAATAAAAATAATTGCCACCTATGTTATATTAATGCACTGTGACACAGAACAACTAGTTTCTTTTCACCTCTGGTAGTCTCTGTACAACGTTCAACTCATCTAAGCTTTATGTCTCATGCAAATTTCCCCCCTTTCCCAGCACCTATTTTGTTTTGCTCTGTACCTGTTGTAATAATAAACTATGTACACAATAGGTGTGTATATATACATATACACATATAACACTGAACAGAATTCATTGGATCAGAGAATGATATAAGTATCTAATTTCCATAGGCTTATATGTTGTTTTCAGATTATATAATGGCATATATATCTTGGCTTTTTAAGTTACTCCTCCATTTGGCATGTTAGGAAAGAATCGTCATAACTCTGTGGTCCTTCCAAAGGACTCATTTTGTTTAGTTTATTTAGTATTTATTTTGGTTATTAAAGCTAATATATGGGTAGGCTTCAGAGCTAGAAGGCTTACGGTGCATCTACATGAACAGTTAGTTTATAGGAAACTGGGGGGTAAATCTACCCTGAACTATGTAGTTTAATAAAAATAAAAAGGATAATGCATAATTTAATGTACTGCAAACACTAAACAAAATACTGTCTCCACAATTCCTTTTCTAACAAGGTTCCCATAGAAGCCTTTATTTATTATGACTTTCCCCACAAAATATCTAATAAATCAATACTCTTGCAAGGAAGTTTTAGTGGCCTAATTATCCTCTAACCTTTTCAGAGACTACACTGCTTTGGTATTTTTGGCTGCACAAACAGACTCATAATTTAAGGTCAGAAGGGACCTTCATGATCATCTAGTCTGACCTCTTATACAACACAGACCACAGAACCTCACTCATACGCTTCTATAATAGATCCCAACTTATGACTGAGTTATGGGAATCTTCAAAGAATGGTTAAAGACTTTGAAGTACAGAGAATCCCCCAGCGGATGATGCTGTCAAAGGAAGGTAGGGCCCACTGTTGCCTCAATTGCTGAAGGGCTTTAGGGTGAAAAGTCTTAATCTGCAGCAGGAAGCAGCAAAGAGTCGCTCTCCGGTCATTCTGCCTCCATTAAAGTACGTAGAAATGAGGCCACTGATGATAGTTTTTGCAAGATCAATATGTGTTCTGCTATTGCTTCACAGGGAACTAGGGTATAGATATGCCCCATATAAGTCTTTATAAGTGGTTGTCAGGGAATTCTCATGAGGAGGCCAGCTCCAGGCTGGGAAGGGGCATCTTGGTAGCTCTTATTACTGTTCCTCAGTGGCTGATGCCCCATGCTCCTTCTGTGCCAGTGCCCTGTCCCCCATCGCACCCTGGTGGTTGGTGCACATTCTCTTGCCCCTATCCTGTATGGGTGTCTGTGCCAAGTCCTGAGGTGACTGGAAGACAGAAATGGAAATATGTTCCTACCTACTCCCTGGTGGTCAGCCTGATCTCATGTGCCATAATGGCCTCTCTGGCCCCTCCTCTGGATTCCTGTCTTACTTCCTTCTCCTACTCCCATGTTAGTTTGCACAGAGGAAGAAGAAGACCAGGTCCTGCTTTCACCTCTGAAATATTGTGAGAGTGGAAAACATACATTACCCCACCTAGTAATTCTATTCAAGGAGTGTTAGCCTTCCTTTCCTCATCCACCTCCTCCTCCCCATCCCACCCCAAAATTTCATCATCCCTGGCTTAGGCACCTCAGGGGCTAGATCCTGAGCACTCTAAAATACCCAAGGTTGTGGCTGTTCAGCACCACCCAGGGCTGAATAGAGAGTGTAAACTAAATGCAGCCACTCTGTGAGAAAGAGCTGAAATGACTTTTACTAACACTCCTGGCAAAAGCCAATATCATAAGACTTCAGTCAAAATCAACTAACTTAAACTAGAATTAAAAAGATAATAATAATAACTTGCCACAATAGTTTCACTGTCATCTCAGTGTCATATGTGTGTGTCTGATATATATGTATCACCCTGCTTCTTCTCTCCTAACAGTGGTCCTGCTCATAAGCTCCCACAAATAGGTCAAGAAATACTGTTACATAGCATCCCTTTAAAGATTGCTATTGCTTTGCTATTGTCTTGCTTCCATGGCTAAGTTTGAAATTGAAATTGTTGTGGTTTAATTTCCTGCTGTAGGTATACTGAATTTCAACTTATGAAGTAAACATGAGATAAACTGGCAGATAGACTCAGTACCTCTAACAGTTTCAGAACGACAAATTATTATGTATTTTCAGACCAATTATTCCATGCAAGAACATTATCCAGTTACCAGACTTATACGCTTGCTTTTTTGATTTTCTCAAGAGCGCTCAAGTGAGACAACTGTGATGGAGACAGACAAGTTCAGTGGACTAATTAGCAATTGTTAATGAAAATAAAATATTGTTGAGGGCCCTCTTGACTGCAAGCTCATAAATTGAAAGGTTAAAAGATCCACTTTCCTCTCTACTATATATTTGTTTCTGTACAGAAAAAAAAGTTTACCAATATATTAGAAGTTAAATTAATAGGCAGTTTAGAATTTCAGCAAGCTTCTTGCTAAATTTGGCAAAACTTATTCATAATGAATATTCAGTGATTTTGAATTTAATAGCATTTGCTATTCTGAAATTTGTAATAAAAATATAAAGAACCAGTCTAATGTGGTAATAATAGCCAGAACCAGTGGAAAAATGTAAAGAGATGTTTAAACTGGGAAAAAGCAAAACATTTTCTGATATTTTGTGGAAAATTCTTGGCATTCTGTCCTTTTGCCAGGGTCACTGAGGAAGGACTTGACTTTCAGAATAACTCTGTGTTTCGCAAACTGTTACATAACTTTTTATTTTTAACATAATGTAACTAGCTGTTGGACAAACCAAAAACTGTAAAAGTGCTAGAAAAATTCTGCTGTGAGTTTTGCCTTGATCATATAGAACTTAACACTACATTTCTGTTATGAAAACTTTTAAGAGACCTATTGTTGAAATTGTATCTGTTGAGTTTTATATACAATGGCTGCCCCTTCTTACAACTGATAGTCATGGTATCCCCAACATTTCTGCTGGCAAATCCTCATAATGATGTTCCATGATGCCTACTATACCCTGTCCAAATCACGCAAACTATGTCTACACTACAAAAATTAAGTCAACTTTATTAAATTTATTTAATAAGGTTGACTTTAAGTCAACTTAAAGTCAACCTTACTAAGTCAACTGAACAAAAGCTGACTTAACTTTTCTAGTGTAGACATAGCCCCTTTTAGAACTCATTAGGTCGACTTAACACTTTAAGTCGACTTAATAAGGTGGATTTAGGCGCTAATCCACGTCCACACTGGCTTAAGTCAACCTAATAAGGTCGACTTAAGCATTAAATCTACCTAAAATGAGGTGTTATTAAGTCAACTTAACTTTTCCTTAAGTCGTCTTAAGGAAATGCTCAAGTCAACTTCAGGAAAGCCCAATGTGGAAGCGAAGTAGTTTTGGTCGACTTAACACTCCTTATATTGACCTTACTTGTAAGTGGAGATGCACCCTTACAGTAGCTAGCACCCTATCATTATAGAGAGGATTAGAGAAGTAGCAGGGAAATCCCTGGCCACCACAACTGGATTTCACTGTTCTGGAATATCTCCCATTTACCAAGCAAGGTAAATGGCATCTCTCTGAAAGATTAGATGCCAGTTGGCTTGAATTTTCTCCTGTAAGAAGTCCCTTGCCATTAGACACCGCTATCAGCTTCTTGGCTGGCATCCCACCAAATCATTCAGCTGAAGCACCCCATCTAGGAAGGTCTGGTTATCCAAGATAAACATGTTGAATACAATGTTTGAACAATGCATCCTCCTGGGACAGAACAATACAGGATAATTACAAGCAATACCAGCATACATCAGGGTCTCACCAATTAAAGCCAGGGTAAACATTTCCATCTCATGGTTTATTTTTTCCAGGACTTATTCTAGGTGAGTTGGCTCTCTTACACATGCATTGTGATGACATATCTGACCATCCACCAGAGGAAACTGAGACCATAAGCTTATTCGGGCTTTTGTTTAAACCATGCCTCACTAACCAAATAATTTCCATCTAAATATATTATCACCACACCAGATGGCACAAAACACCAACAATACCAGGGACATAGGTTGGTCCCACCTCATATTACACATGCTGCAGCGCTTAAAAAAAAGTACAGGCACAAAATATGTTTTGTATAAACAAGCACCTATCCGACATCCTCAATTACTCCTTTGGTCTTCCATGCACAAATCAGACACTGTTTTTTGTTTTTTTTTAAATTTGGACCTTACTTACTTCTTACACAGGAAGAGAAAACACTTGAACAGTGGAGGGAAGTGAAAAAGAAAAAAAAAAGTAAGTTACAGGTAGTTCTGATCTTCCAGTAAAACAAGTTGTATTTAATTTGAGTGAGGGGGATGTCTACAACAGACAATGACAATCTGTGTCAAACAATATGTATATTGAAAGTAGAGCCACAGGCAAGCATCTGTGAGGAATGGCACCTGGGGACCTTCTGAGACACAAATAAATGAATTTGAAAAGATCCAAACTGTATACTTGCTGCTTAAAAACAGCAGTTAGACAACAGGAGAAAGCCCAATTATTTTGCACATAGGGCAAAAGAAAATAAAAGCCTTTGTTCTCTCTGCCTAGAAACAACCCTGGTTAAACAGAGAATAAGCAAAGAAGAAGACAGACACAGATTAATTATTTCTGTTCTTTCTACTATTGCCATTGAACTGAAGTAGATTAATACTGTGGGCTGAGCCATCCTTGTCCCATCTATGGATTTTTGTTTTTAAGCACAGTACTGTCCAGCATAAAGGAACCTGTGCATTTCACTTTCAGGATGTGTTATAGTGATGTAATAAGTCAGCTTCTAAGGGTGCATCTACACTTACAAATTAAGTCAATCTAAAGAGGCCTAAGTCAACTCAAATTACTCCGCACCCACACTGGGCTTTCCAGAAGTCGACTTAAGCAGTTCCTTAAGCCGATTTAAGGAAAAGTTAAGGCGACATAATAACACCTACTTTTAGGTCAACCTAACGCTTAAGGTGACCTAATTAAGTTGACCTAAGCCAGTTTAGATGCATAGTAGCTCTAAGTCGACCTCCAGACCTTCCTTCTTGACCTCCCTCCCAGACTTCCTGGCACAAGAAGAGCCTGCCCTGGCCAACCCCAGGGCAGGACTCCCCTGACCATGCTGCTGCTTGGGAACAGGCAGAGCACAGCTAGCGATGCAGGTGGGCCCCATCCTGGAGCCACCTGGACATTCTCGACCTGCTGGCCATTTGTGGGGACAAGGCAGTCAGCTCTCAATTGTGAGGCAACCATCACAATTGGGAGGTATATGCCTCCATCTCTCAGGCCCTGGTTGCCAAGGGCCACACCCGGGACACCCAGATCAAGATCAAGGACCTCCGCCAGGGCTACCAAAAGGCCCAGGAGGAGATGCTTCTGATGGGGCAGCTCCCACCAGCTGCCGGTATTACCAGCAGCCAGATGCCTGTCTGGGCCAGGAGAGTGGCAGCCTGCCAGCCCACACCATCGACTCTGCTAAGCACCCCTCCCTTGACAATAATCAGGAGGAGGGCTTGTGGGACAAGACTGTGGTGCTGGATCAGGAGGAGGCCAGCGCCCAGCAGGAGTAGGAGGATGCTCACCAGAGGGTTGAGCAGGGGCTGTGGAGGGGTGAGAATAGGTTGCTTGAGCTCATGCTCGATCTCATGGAGTGGCAGATCCAGTCCCTGGAGCACCTGGAGGAGCACCTGTTCTCTTGGGGCCCCGACCTGCGCCCCAGAGGAAGCCCGGGACCCGCCTTCCAGAGGCCACTAACACCAGCCCCTCCCCTCGACCCTCTTCACTTCCTCCAACCCTCTTCACTCCCCCCGACCCTCTTCACTCCCCCAACCCTCTTCACTCCCCCCAACCGCCCCTCCCTCCCTTCCTTCCCCCTCACCCTCTTTACTCCTCCCAAACCTTCCAACCCCCATTTCTCCCTCTCAATAAACACCCTGAACACTTTTATACAGTGTGTTGTGCATTTTAATGGGGTGGGGGGAGATGGATTCATGGGGGTGGGGGGCAGAGATGGTAGAGAAGACAGGGTCTGGTACCAGGCCCACTCCTCAGTGCTCCTCACTGTCCAAGTGGTTCCTCAGCACATCCTGGATGAGCTGTACTTGCCACTGGCCCCGCTGAGCCTGGGGCAGGATGTCGTTGGGCTGCTCATACTGCACATTGAGCCACTCGGCTTTGGCTTCCCAGATGCGGGGGAACTTTTCCCCCTGCAGCTCGCAGAGGTTGTGCAGGCAACAGCATGCACTGACGACCTCCAGGAGGTTGTTCTCGCCAAGTTGAAGGCGGATCAGGAGGGCCCTCCAGGGAGCCTTAAGACGGCCAAAGGCATGCTCAATGACGCTGCAGCACCAGATGAGCCTCCAACTGAAGAGGTCCCTGCTGGCATCCATGCGGCCCGTGTATGGCATCATCAACCAGGGGAGAAAGGGGTAGGCAGCATCCCCAAGAATCAGGACTGGCACCTGCTCATCCCCAATGGTGATGGTGTGGTTGGGCAAGAAGGTGCCCGCCTGCATAAGCCTGTACAGAGGGGAATTGCGCAGGATCCATGAGTCATGCCCTTTCCCCGGACAGCTCACATAGATTTTCTGGAAGATTCCACAGTGGTCCACAAGGGTGTGCAGGACCACGGAGTAATACCCCTGGTGGTTGACATAGTCACTGGCATGGTGTTCCAAGGCTCGGATGGGGATGTGGGTGGCATCCACAATGCCCCCACAGTTGGGGAAGCTGAGTCGGGCAAGGCCATGGAGGAATGTGTGCAAGTTGCTCAGGGTGACGAGGTGGGCTAGCAGGACCCAGTTGATTGTCCTGTAGACTTGTATGAGGGCGGTCCCCATAGTGGTCTTTCCAAAGCCAAATTGCTGGGCCACAGAGCGGTCATAATCTGGGGTTGCCAGCTTCCACTTGACGATGGCCACTCGCTTGTCTATGGGCAAGGTGGGTCGGAATCAGTTGTCCATGCGCTGCAGGACTGGGGTGAGCTCACGGACGAGCTCGAGGAAGGTCTGCTTGCTCATCCTAAAGCTCTGCAGCCACAGGTGGTGAGGATGATCTGCTCCCATCAGTCGCTGTGGGCCTCCCGTGCCCAGAGGCAACGAGTCATGGAGCGCAGTGCAGTCCCACGGCAGGTTTCTGGGGTAGCTGGGCAGGAGGCAGACTGTTCCACAGCTGAAGAAGCCTTACCACTAGCTGGCATGTGTGACTCACCTGGCTGACAAAGTGCAGGAACAGAGGCAGATCCATGATCTGCCCAGGCTCCGAGTTTCCAGGCACAATGGGAAGGGGCTGAGCCCACTTCCTGTTTTGAGGGCGTGGCTGAGGGAGGGGAGACCGTCACTGCTGCCAGGCTGCCACACTTCCCACAATGCATCCCTCCAACCCGCTCCCTCCCCCACCACAAGTCTAATGATTTGGGTCTTTTTGCCTGGGACTCTCCATCTTGAAACAACTTCAAGCAAGATCGGTGCTCTGCCTAGTTTCAGGCAGAGACAGGCTGTACAAACATCTGACAGCTGAACACCTTGAACATAAAGTTCTACTGTGAGGTCAGTTTAGGTAGAGAAGGGAAGGAGAAGAGACAGATCCATGACCTACTCAGGCTCTGAGTTGCCAGACACAGTGGGAAGGGGCTGAGCCCACTTCCTGTTTTGAAAGTGTGGCCGGGGAAGGGGAGACCTTCTCTGCTGCCATGCTGCCACACTTCCCATGATGCACCGCTCCAACCCTCCCAAGTCAACTTAAGAGTTTAGTGTAGACTCTCTATGTCGACTTGATAAAGTGTACCTTAAGTCGACTCGGGAGTCTAGGGTGGATTCTCTACATCGACTTGGTAAGGTCGACTTAAAGTCAACTTAATAAAGGCCACTTACTACAGTCCACTTAGCTTTCTAATTGTAGACATAGCCTAAGAGCCTTTCTGCATTAGTGGATATCACTAATCTTGTTCAGTATGCTACATTCAAAGTGATAAGTCAGAGACTTCACCATATGTATCTACGTATGAAAGAAGGCATAGATTTTATTTCTGTATTAGTCAAAGACCTGTTGTTAAAACCCTTAGCAATGTACCTTGAATAAGAGGAATAGATTCTGTGCTTTTTGAGCCACTATTATATTATCTGGATCTGAGTTTCTACTGACAAAAAAATTGTTAAATAGCTGAAGATGGTCAATCTTAGCTTATCAGGATAATTATTGAATCAAAGATGCATTCTCTTTCTTGGAGTGCCAGAACTTTCTCGGTTTGTTCCCCTTTGAAATAAATATTTCATGAGAATGGCAATAAAAATAAGTAGTTTGAGTACAGGACAATGGTTTTTAAACAGAGGAGAAAGAAAAAAAAATGTTAATAGGATAAATACCAGAAAGGATTAACTATGGCTAAAAAGCAGAGAGGATTAGCTATTATCCTGTCTATACAGATACCTACATTTCATGTGGCCAAGTAGATAGTATGCACAAAGTCAACACTGCAAAATTAGGGCTTTTTTATTATTATTATTCCCAAGCCTATATTAAAATCAGGTTTAGTAAAGCACATAGCTAAACAGATCTCATAGCCCATAAACTCTAACCTGGATAATGTATAAGAAAAAGATGTTAACTTCTTACACCAGATAGGATTATTAGGAAAAACTTAAATAAATATTTTTCCCAAAAATACATATTTATACATGCAACTAAAGTGGAGGTCAATGAGTAATAAAGCTTACACCACTCTTAAACACCTGTTGCAATGTGCCAAGCTGTGTCACTGCTTAGCTGGTTGAAGAGCTTTTGTTTCCTTTAATTGTGGGTTGAAGCTGGTAGTTTATCCTGCCATCAGCAAATTCTTCATTGCAGGACAGTGGCAGCTCTGACAGCATCCTGTTACCAAAAGCAGTCCATATCAAAGACTTCAGGTGAATGTATAACAAATATATGGTATAATTTTACAATGAACTTCAATATAAAAAGGTGGGTTTTTTTTGTTTTTCCCCCCCTAAATCCTAAGCTCTCATCATGACACTTTAAATAGGGTAAAAACATTCTAAGGCTTATTACACATCTATTTCCATTACTGTGTCTGCCTTCCTACTGAAAAAAGTAAGTGGCTTTTGAGGGGAGTGAACCTTTGTTTAATCCCAAGTACTTTGGATATTTAATGAAAGAAGAGACTGAATGTTTAATTAGGAGTGGTTTACCTATACTAATATATTAAAAATCAATTTAATAGATGTTTTATACAAGCAAAGTTTAAAGAGACACATATTGTGAACTTCATATACCTGAATATCTTTTACAATTGTATACACATATCATTTCAAAACTTGAACTTGGCAGATCTCATCATCTAAAGTGGATTAAGCCTATGCACATATACCTACAATTTAGGTATTATTTTTATACTCCAAACATTTTATAGCCAGTCAATATTTTATTATTTTTCCTTAATTTTTCATGCAATATTATTCATACATTAAAAATGAAATCTTAATATTTTCCTCTTGGAAATCTTCCACAGCAAATCAGCATGCACTGACGACCTCCAGGAGGTTGCTCTCGCCAAGTTGAAGGCAGATCAGGAGGGCATGGATAATTCAATAGTAGAGCTGGGCAAACAGATTTTTCAGTTCACAGATAATTCTGCAATTTTTTTAAAAAAGAGAGATTGCTTCAAGTTGAACCAAAACAAACAAAAACAAAAAAAAATACAAAAAAAATCAGTGAATCAAAAAGTTAATAGTTTGAATCAAAATGGAACATTGTTTGACTCAAAACACCACAATTCAGAGTGAATTTTTTTTTGATAAAAATGAAGAACATTTCAAGAAGAGAAGTCATTTTGAATTTTTTTTTAAAGTGTTTCATTTTGAAAATGGTGAAATAAAATGTCTAATTTTCCCAGATTTTTTTAAAGTTCTTTTTTTACTTCCTTTGACCAAACAAAAACAGGGTAAACAGATATAACTTTGATAAATGTTTCAGTTTCACCAACCCTGCATTTTTCATGGAAAAAAAGTTAATTGAAAAATGTAACCCAACTCTAATCAACGGCTTCCACTCTTCCATCTTTGTAGTACTGAACCAATGTTCTTGCAAAACAACAGAGGCACTCTTCTGTCAGAGCTGTTATCTGATGACAAACATGCTAAAATTCTGATCACTTGCAGCCATAGGACTTTTTTGTCAGAGTTGGTGCATTAACCCAGGTGTCCTGACCAAACTGAAGTTTGGAAATTGCCTATCTTCAACTTCCATGCAGTTTAAATGTGACACACAGCATCTATCATGATTTCCTGCCCTAAAATTATGTGTAGTATTGTGGGGATTCTAAAGGATGCCACAGGCTGTGTAGTTCCTTTGAGCTCAGATGGATTTCAAATATTTCAACATTTCAAAATGTTTCCATCAGCTTTAATTCTGAATATAGATTAAGAGTAAGTCTGGAACTGAATGCATCACAGGATTGAAAATCAAGAGTTCGGGATTCTAGAGCTAAAATAATTTCATCTTCTTCCTGTTCATGATTTTTTGTGAATTATTTAAAATTTTGTGACAAAAACTGTAAAGAAGACTTGCTAATGAACAGTGAGGAGGGATATTGAAAAGCACTCAACATTGGTGTAATTCTTCTCCTAACGAGGTCAATAGAAGTTGACCTCATTGGGAGCACTATAGCTAATACTGAAAGCAAATGAAAAATCACACACTTAAGTGTCTGCTTTTCTTAGCCCTTGGTTCCCAACCTTTTTCAGTAACACAGCACACTTCAATGAGACAAACAATTCTACAGCACACCCACTTTTTCAGTTGAACTGATTGCTCATAAACATCACATTTTCTTACATTTACTATGGTTATGGTCTTAGCAAAGTGGTTTGCAACATAGTGCATAGAACAAGCTAAATAAGGATCAAATGCATTCATGTTTCAAATCCACCAGAAAAAATACACTTCACCTCAATTTTGCCCTTTGACCACCTGCATTTAGAATGTTCATGTTTTAGAATCCGAAGACCAATACCTCACTTTTAATCTGATGATAAATTTTCAAGGGTTTTATGAGTTGTAATTTTGGTTGGATAGAATATTGTTTAAGATGAAACAACGTTTGTTTTGCATTACCTTTGTACAAATTTTCACGGCACATTCGGACAGTTCTCACGGCACATCAGTGTGCCACGGCACACGGGTTGAAAACTCACTGCCCTAAACATTCAACTGGCAATTCACAGAAAATGAATACAGACAGTGATAAACACATGAGAGCTTTAAAACCTATAAGGCATTTACTGAGTTCTGTTCTTGACTCCCATGTTGTCTTACTGACAAATAACTTCTCTACATATTAGCTTCCTAACCTGTAAATGAAGAAAACTTCCTCTCTGACTGTGTTTTGTTAGGTGTAACTGTTAGAAACACTTAATTCTCACATAGGTGTTACAAATATATATTATGCAATACAGCATTAAATACCAATCTTAAGAATGCCGTAGTTCTGTAGTGTATAATAAAAACCCAAATCATCTCATAGTCCACCCCTGTGCATCCATATATAGGATATATTATAGGTTAATGGTGGGTCACATGCCCATAAGTGATATTTCAAAATAGGAAGGAGCTATCACTGGGAGCGTAGAAGCAGTTTCAAATTGTAATTTCCCTGCTTCTTTAAAAGTTTCTGGAGACTCTGCACTGAGATCCTAAATGAAACTCCTAGCACATGGCCACAAACCAACTTTTAGGTTTAAATCTGCTTTTTCAGCACCCCCAACTAGAACTGGGATAGTGTCAGGTGGTGGATTTCTTGTCAAAGCCCTGGTTTTAGTGCCCCATTCATCATTAACACTCTCATCTCTGTTTCCTTCCTCATCCTATCCCCATTGGAAAGGTTCTTCTATAGCCTGGACTCTGCTTCCTTCCTCAGGAACTTCTTCAGCCAGCTCTCCACTCCTCTACACCCAGTGCTCCCTGGAATGGCCTTGACCTCCACATCTCTCTGTCCTTTCTTCCTATCCATCCCATGCTCCCCCACTTCTAAAATTCCCTCCCCTCTGTATCTGTTTTCCCCAGATCTAGCCACTTTCAAAAATCAGTTTTCCTCTTCCTCAAACCACTTCCCCAACCACCCCCCAATCCAAAGTCAAATCAAATTTCCTCTTCCCCAGACCACTCCATACAATAACAGAGGATTCAGAATGCTCCCACATTTAAAAACATTTTTTTTTGCTCTAGCTTCATCCTGGTCTTTATGGTTCCCCTGTTGCCACTCTTCCCAGAGATCTTATTCCTAGATGTCCCACCTCCTCCTGTACCAGTTGCTTGCAAGCACCCACTCCTGCCCACATCCCGATCTCCTTATGTTAAAGCTACACAAAGCCTCATCTACCTAAGGTACTTGGCTTAGCGCTTGCTACCATTGTATTTAAAGTTACAGTCATTGAAGTATTTATCACCACAGGTAGGGAGGTAGGGAACTGCTGTTATCCCCATTATACACATAAGAAACTGAGAGAGAGATTAAGGGACATATTTTAGATGTATTTAGGCACCTAAAGACACAGATAGGTGCCTTGTCAGATTTTCAAGAGCACCTAACTTACATAGATTTCCAGTATGACTGAGTGAATTGCTCACCCTCACATGGCAGACCAGTGCATTGAACCTGGGTTTCTTCTGTTCCAGGCTATCGTAGTGTGTTTTGAGGAGACCTCACTGAGAGACATCATTTTAGGCATATTTTATTCCATTGCTTACTAATATAATTGTTTCCACAATATATGTGTATACACACTAATTAATGAAGTATTTGGGGGGATTAGTTTACCTAAGTGTTTTTAAATGGATTTTTGAAATATAAATTTAAAGCATGAGCTTATGGGAAGCAACCTTAGTGGAAATAGGTACCCTTGTTCAATAAAATTGTAGAAATGTAAGTGGCACAAAACCATCAGTTCTTGCATTCTTTTAATTCTCAGCTAGTTTTCATATTTCAACATATTCTGCGTATGACAGAGCCTTCAATAAGACTCATAATTGTGAATGCTGTCACAGAGGTAATAAAATATAACAGAATACAAAACACTGTTCTTATCACATCAACTCCATTTTAACCTTATCAGGAAGAGTCAGATCAAGACAACTATTCAATTATTTGAAACACATGTAGCATACCATCCAAATACAAATTTCCTTTCAGTGACCTAGATGAATAGTACAAGGATCAGTATCTTGAGTTAGAAGTAACAGCATTAAAGCAGTGGAAATAATATGCTGCTGACTTCAAAGGAGTAGGAACTATAATATTATGATTTTTGTTCTGATATTTCATAGCACAAGGTTCATACTGAACTGTACAACAACCTTTATTGATAGTACGACTCTTTGAAAGACACTCTGGGACCACTCCGCTGTCTCAATCACACTGTGCAAGGAAAACAGAAGTGATACAATACAATCTGATTCTGAAACCAGAATATGCCATTTACTTCAAAAGCACTGCTCTCAAATGCTCTGCCATAGTTCCATGCAAAGAAAACACTTATATCCAGTAGCATAAGACAAGTTCAACCCTGCTAAAGGATGTTAAGCAAGGGCAACAAAGAAAAGATGGAATGTGTCAGGCTGTCATCCTTTCCTTAACTACTGGTGGCCTATAGATTCATGCAGTCCATACGATATGCACCTAGAGGATCCAATCCTACATTCAAAGATAAAGATACCAGTAACTTTTTTGGCTGAGTTATCTGGACAATGGGGGTAAACACAGGTTGTGACAGGGATGAAGCATTAATGTTATTTCTTTATGCTTTTTTCTATTTGCAAATTGTCAACAAGTAGCCCAACTTCCTTGAATGTATGTTTACTAACTGAACTAATCTGCCAGTGGCAAAATTTGTCACTAGCTATTTGCCACAAATAGTTGTTGACCTGTATATTTTTTCATAAAGAGCTAATTGCAAACATTTGATAGTCAAAATTCCACATTTGAGTTGTGATTATTAGTTTTAATGGAGACCTTGATCACTAAGTAGGTGTTTATTACTTGAATGGTTAAACACACCTCTTAAAATAAGCTTTCTGGTGCAAATATTTATTTATGAATTAAAAAATTACTTTGAGTATTCTGCCATATTCACTATAATTGAGTTCCCCTGACTACTGTTCTTAGTATACTTTGCTAGAATACAAACATGAAAAGCATTTGAGCTAAAGCAGTCCATTTACTCATTCACAGGAATATTTGAGACATTCTGTGTAATATCTGGCCATTTTTTCAATGAGATGCTCCACCTGTGAACATAATTAGTGTCTTTGTCTTCTTTGGCTGTGAATTAGGAGATCTGTTTTACATGATTTTCAAAGTGATTGTCAATTCATTCCATATATTACA
The DNA here is from genome assembly GCA_007922175.1 of Pelusios castaneus. Classification (NCBI taxonomy): domain Eukaryota; kingdom Metazoa; phylum Chordata; order Testudines; family Pelomedusidae; genus Pelusios; species Pelusios castaneus. The sequence continues at coordinate 34,199,245 of ML685769.1, read as the reverse complement.
GATTTCTCTGATATTATTGGCAGTTATTGACAATATTAGCTATTTTCCTTTTTTGTTGTAATTAAAGTATAAAGAAGCTAAATAGTTTAACATTTATAATGACTGAGATTTGTTCTTATCTGATTTTATCTGTATGAATAGTTAAGGTTAACTGCTCTGAACAATCCAGTAAATGGATGAGTGCTTTGCAACCTACCGTTTGCACATTGCCTGTGAAAACCTTTTCAAATAACCACATCTGTGAGGTCTGGGATTTCCTGACATGAGACCATATGAATCTCAGAAGGGCTCTTTCATCATCCTGTCTATATTGTAGAGAGCACTGAAGCAATATGACCCAACTTCTCATTGTTCCATTCCAAATTGAATGGAGGAAAGGTATGATTGAGTGCTCCCTTTTGAACTTTGCCAATTTAGACATGGCTTTCAGAGGGGTTTATGACTTGGTTCTTTCTTTAACCTTATTTGGAAAGTGGCACATCTCATTAATAACTTTTCAGTCTCTCCTACAGTCAGCATTTGGAAAGAAATTCAACTGCTATAGGCCTAAATTCATCCCTGTTTCTGTAATCAGTCCAAGGCAGAGAACATGAAGCCCTTGATGGCTTCTTTAACTTGCATCCCTTCTGCAATGACCCTTGAGGAATGCTGTAACACTGCAGAAGAGATTGAATCTAGATGTGACTTTTGCGCCCCAAATTCCCATGGAACAACTTCAGAGGGTTCTAAAAGGGGTTGCATTGAGCTCGCTAGACTATATCTGTGCAAAGGGACCACAGGGCAGAATAACTTTTAGAGACTGATGTCAAAATACAAGGATAAGACATTTGGAAGGTAATATTTTTTTTTTTCTTTCTCATGTGGTCCTGTCAGAGAAGTGAGGATTCCTCATACTTGTCCACTGTACCTCTTTTCTCGAGAGCCCACATTAAAACTAAAGAAGTTTGGTTGAAGCTCCTCTCAAAAGCCATAATGTCTCTTTTCATTTCACAGAGTTAAGAGATGAAAGGCAATTTCTGAACCCAGGGGTGAATCAATCACCGTGAGCAAGAGACCAGAAAGAGGATTATACATACCACCTACCTCATTTATTTAGCAGCAGGGCTTGGTGCTGTCAATTGTCCAGCCTACCTGAACAAGAGTGAACATTCATTGTATTTTCCCTGGTTTTGCTGGATAGCTTCTCATAAATGAGCTTTTACACCCTGTGAGCTGATCAGTTACATCAGTGTAAATCCTGAGTAATTCTGTTGACTTCATTAATCTAAGTCTGGAGCTAGTCCACATTGTAACTGAGATCAGAATCTGACCCTCTGTATACACCCATAGCAGATACTCTAAATACTTCATTAGTTCTCCATCTAAACTGAATTTGTTATTTTGTTACTGAGTGAGATAGAATTTCTCCACCATTCTAAAAGAACTGTTTCTTCACAGTTATAGCATTACTGAGAGGAGAACAGCTTGATACTCCCCTTCATCTTAAGTAGATTTCATTGCTCTCTTTTAGAGACATTTTTCACTCAATCCTAAATTGGTACTGTGTTTCAGTTTCAGATCGAAGTGACTGCTGACTAAAATGCTTGAAAATGATATCCTGTCATAACTCTAATGAATATGGGTAAATTTACAGTGCAATCATGGTCTTTTTTATACCTGAACTTGTGGCAATGACGTTTTCATTTTTGAAGAAACTGAAAATGCAGACTTTTGTGGGAAAGTTGCTTCATATTGTGCCTGTTTATGTAGCAAATTTAAGGACAACTTCTGCTCTTAGTAGAATGGGTGACAACTCTTGTTGAACCATTGTTTTGCTGTCATGGCCTGGTGAGGCTTGACCACATTGGTGGGGAATTGCAACAACTGGTGTCAGTCAGACTACCTTCTGGTGAGAACATGCTCTGCTGTTACTTACCTACCTGAAAGAGGATACAGCAGCCACACCCTACCATTTCAGTCAGTTCCTCTTGTTTCTTTAGTTCTGGGAATGGCACTGTAATTCCACCTTCACCTCCTACATGTTGTGCAGGCACAATTCACTATACATTATTCCTGTACTCTCCGCACTGAGTCATAGCAGGTGCTTTCACAGAAGGCAAATTCCTTCCTTTTCCTCCTCCCTTTCCACATCCATTCAGCTGTGTTCATCTGTGCAATGCCAGCCAGACTCTAAAACTCTTTTCATATACGCTTTTGGGGACTTCACATTCCAATCCAAAGCCACTTAATATTAAAGCATTTTGATTGGTGGTTTTCCTTTCTTTTCTCATCTGTGGTGTTTGAAATTGCAGTAATTAGGAAATAAGGAATTTGAAGGTAAGCTAGAAAAATAGTGATTGATTTTTTTTTTTAGAGAGCAGATAGTTACACTGAGTGTGGATGAAACTGCATGAGTAAAGTGGAGAGGGAGAATGCCAGTCTAACTCCATGAAACTTTACACTCCAGATCTCCCCTGCAGGATATCTAGCTACAGTCAAAGCCTCATTGGCTAATAAGTCAGCATGACATTGTTGCTACCTGCTAGTAGCCTTATAGGCAAGAAGCCTTCCATAGATGTTGTTATATATAATACAACTGTATTTAGAACTATCTATTCATCCATGATTGATTAGACTTTACCTCAGAGAATTTGACTGATGAGTAGGTTACTTAGGCTATTTCCCTACAATTGTACTTAGCAGTGTATAATGTTCCCCAACATCTAGTTTTTCACTTTTAAGATAATACTGACTTCAATGTTCAATGCTATTTTGACATGCAGTCGTGAAGACTAAATGCATTTTCTGTAGCTACTGATATGCTTAGCCCTGACAGACTACAAATCATTTAGCTGCTTGTACTTTGTTTTTGTTTTGTACTTCATTAGTCTAAGCTTTGGTTGTACATGCCAGTCTGATACTGTCTTGGGACACTTTGAAAAGGCTTTCCTACACATCTTGACATAATGACCAGAGAAAGAGAGGCTGGTCCTTCCGTTTTCAGATAAAATATGGGGGGCTTGGTTTCTTGGTGCAATGGTTTTCCCAGTCAGTTACAGACATTGTTTGTGTCCCTATCCACCGTTCTTGTCTGATTATTTGTTTCCCTGCATGTACCTGTTATTAATCTATTTCAGTATGTCTAGTCCTGTTTTCTTATGGTTAAAATGTGATCATCACTTTGCTCTATTTCCCTTATTGAATTAAACGTAATATACTCTGCCATCTTAAAAGTAAATATTCCTCCTGTATAATATCCATTTTTGATGGGATATAATGATTGATAGGCAATTGTCATCCCAGGCTACTTTGCTTTGACAACTGCAAAATGTTGAAAAAAGAAAAGAATCTTTTAAAATACTCATCCATGCATGCATGAATCCTTTTAATTATTAAAAGTTAAATTCTCTCCTCAAATAAATACATATTTCTCACACATACATCTAAAGTTAGAATTTGACTAAAACCAGGTAATTCCCACTGCCTTCCACAGTTCTATAGTTCAAGAGAATTTAAAGGAATGATTTCAAGCAACAGTCATAAGTTTTTTAGGGGTGCTGATTTCTGACTTTTCAGAAAGGACAAGTGTTGGGAATTCTGCAACTCTAATGGTTCTTGGAGAGACTGGTATAAGGGCTATAGTGTAGGTGGTAATTATTCAAAGAATATGTTAAACTAGCAGTTCCATACATATCTGCAGAAGGAAGAAATATTGCTGTGGGTCCAATGGAGGGGCAATTACTTGTAACATTTTTCTAATTACATTTGATACATGGAGGATCATTCCTCTTATTAAGTGAGTGGAGTTACTTTTCTAGACCCATACATTGGATTATCTTTCAGAGCTGTATTTGGTTTCCTAAACTCTCTTGCAGAACATTTTATCTTGTTATATAATGGCTTTTGCCATTTCAGACCCAATGCAACTTCATTGGCTTTACTCTTCATATCTCAATCCCATTATCCACTACTGTATGGGTATAACTTCAAACCATGAAAAGATCCAGATAATAAGTTACAAAGCATGTATAGAATTCAAGGTTTTTCCATGAACAAAATCACAGATGCTGTCTAATTTTGGGGAGGTCTAAAAGGGAAACTAATACTAAGCACTGTCATAGGCTATGCCTCTGCACCATTTGGGCACAAATGTACACTTACTCTGTCTCTTCACCTCTTTGGTTGCCAGGGTTACTACAGAGTCATTCAGTGGTAGATAGATGTACCTCTAAGGAACAAGTTTCAGAAGCACTTTCCACTCTTTCTGGTGTTTTTCAGTAGTCCAAATTGAAAGGACAATACTATTACTACCCCTCTTGTCCCTTAATCATTCTGCCTTCAGCCCAGTAGGTTTATGGAACAATAATCTCAGAGCAAAGGATGGATCCCTAATGATTTTCTATGCTGAGTGTGCCCAGTTCAAAGAGAAAAGGAACAACATAAAAAAGGTCCCATTACTTATATAGAGAGGCCAAGCACCAGATGATCCTGCTGCTGTTTTCCTAGTCAGTCATTGTCACACTGTAGCTTTTAAAAACTCTACTCTATATCTCTGCTTTCCTCAACATGCTGTTTCTCATTATGTTTTCATCCTCCCTTATAAGAATATCCTCTCTATAGGTGGAACACACATCATCAAAGCACCCACTTTGAGCTGATTGCACTCAAAGGAGCTTGTTAACCTGTTCCTGGCTGGGGTGGAGTCTTGTCCCATCACAAATACATACTACTAGTCTTTGTGGTATATTCCTTAAAGGAATGTGAGTAAGTAATTGAGGAATTAGAGGCAAAATTCAAATCCTATGTTCTGCTATGACCACGAAAGGACAGATAACCAAAGCAAAATTAGGTTTCAATTATTTATTTAATAAAAAGCAAAATGTAGCAACTTTGTTTTAAGTCATGCTGGTAGTATGTGCGGAGCAAGCAGATGGAAAACTACAGTACTTGCTGTTAAATTTGTTTCTTTATAACCTCTTAGGTCAGAACAATCCACAATCGGAAAGTCTCAAAGGTAGATGTGTCTGTCCTAAGTAATTGCATATTTCAGTTCATTCTGTGATTTTTTATTTTGCCTCAATAGTTTTGTCTAGTACACCTCCTGAAGCAGTAAATTATGTAACTTTCATAATTGCCCTTCTTGTCACTTGAGAATTTAGACAGGAATATTTAGAAACACCCACCTCTTTTAAGCAGATCAAAGGATCTCTTAAAAGCTTAGATTCTGGTAAATCATCAGGGAAAGATATTTCCCCCCCCCATGTTTTATAAATTATGTGGTTCTCAAACTTGCTCTGTATTTCAGAAGACTTCTTCCATACATATTGAAGATAGTTTTTCTTAACATTTACTGAGATCTGTATTTTATTTAAAGTGGCTTAAAGACCTTGATCTGCAAGCATGTCTCGCCTATTTCATTGATTAATCCAGAATTAAAGATTTATTGAAAAATAAATAAACTAAACTGATATCTTTAAAAAAAAACTAATCCACTGTAGATTAATTTCTGTCAATCCAGCATTGTGAATGGAAAGTCTGAAATTAAATTATGCTAGGCTTCTGTTGATTCCTGAGTAAAAAAATTTGATCCCAGATATCTTAATGACTACCTTTCTCTTTATGTAATGCCATAAGATAACAGCCCTCTTATTTAAGTGAGAGGGGAAGGTGTCAGGGTATTTTCAAGTGAGGAGTCCTCCACACTGAACATATTATTATATGGATCATTAAAATTGGCAGACATAACAGTCAGCCTTACTTTAGGGAAAATGTAAGGAGTAGTAAAGCCTACTGAAATAAGAAAACTGAAACAATAAGAGAGGGACACATGCAATGTCAATCAAGAATTGATCTAAGTGGGTGGAAACATTGCACTGGGAACTAAATGCAAATTCAGATGGCTGGGTATTTTTAGATGGAGAGGTGTGTGGGCACGTATGTATATGTAAGCAACAACAAAGAAGGAGGCCAAAATGGCAGCAGACTTTGCCAAGGAGAGTCAAAAAAGCACTTGTAGAGTAACTCTGAAAGACAGCTAAGAGCTACATCTTTTTTGCATAGAACATTGGATGAAAAAAGAGGATTTGAAAATTGAGCAATACAATTACCTTTAACTGTTGATTCCTATGGAGTTCAAGGAAATAGGATTTTGTGTAGCATATAGGGACAAGACCTGGAAAAACAAGTCACAAAGGGTTCATCTACACTGGTAAATTAAGTCGATTTAAGCAGGCTTAGTCAGAAAAGAAGGATGAGGGGGACTTGATAGCAATATTCAAATATGTTAAGGGCTGTTATAAAGAGGACTGTGTTCATTTTTTCTCCATGTTTATTGAATGTAAGGCAAGAAGTAATGGGCTTAATCTGCAGGAAAGGAGATTTTGGTTAGATATTAGAAAAAAAAGCTTTTTCACTGTAAGGATAACTAAGTAGCAGAGTAAGCTTCCAATTGAGTTTGTGGAATTCCCATCACTGAAGATTTTTAAAAAACAGGTTGGAGAAACTCTTGTCAGTGATAGTGTAAGTATACTTGGTCTTGTCTCAGCGTTGGGAGCTGGACTAGATGAAATCTTGAGGTATCTTCGAGCAGTAATTTTTTATTAATTTATTACTTCTTGCAAACAAACAATATTACCTCAAAGAAATACCTGACCCTATCATTTATTTCTCCTTCTAATATAATGGAAACAACTTTCCAGACCTAAAATATTAGCTAACCACATGGGACAAAAGGAGTGATAATTGTTTAATGGAAAATGAAATTATATAAGTATAAAACTGTAAAAACAGCTTATGTTTTTCAGTTAGGAGTTACTAAGGTAAATTATGAATTTATCGCTGTTAGCTCCCCAATTCTTTGACAGTAAAGTATCTGTAATATTATAAGAAATTCTGAGAACATTGAAGTAATTGTCATGAGAAGATGTGAATAAATGCATCTGCTCATTAGGTTGTTATTTTTATAAAAAGAATGATGTTTGCTGTGAAGGGGCAACCAGATCTGCATCCAGTATTAAAGATATGGCTGTACCATGGATTAATAAAGAGTCAATATGATATTTTCTGTCTTATTGTCTATCCCTTTCCTAATGATTCCAGACATTCTGTTAGCTTTTTTGACTGCTGCCACCCACTCAGTGGATGTTTACAGAGAACTATCCACAGTAACGTAGAGATCTCTTTTTTCAATGTTAACAGCTAATTTAGACCCCATTATTTTATATGTATGGTTGGGATTGTGTTTTTCAATGTGCATTACTTTGCAACCAAAAGCTGTGAGCCATTTCCAATCACAAAGTCCTAATACAAGAATCAGCAATTACTACAAAATTGGCTCCTGTTTAAATTTTCCACTGCATGGTCAACAAAATTCCGTTCATGTCAACCTCATAATTGGATTTAATTGCATTCTGTATTGATTTTGTAATTGGATATTTTGAACCTACTGATTTATTGTTTCATTTTAATTGTGACTTTGATTTCATCATCGTATTTTTTTTCTTTCTAATTCACTGAGTGATAAGTTCATTTAGGTCTATATTTGCTTACTTACCCTCATGAATAAAATCTGTAAAAATACCACAGAGCTGCTTTATTTTGTCAAAATTGCAATGGAGTCACAAAATTCTTCCTTAAAGACACAGACACATTCAAAAGGCATTTCAGAGTCCTTTGGCTCTTTCCTTGGTATCTATATCCCTTACACAGTACTTTGCACCATTATTTGTGTAACTTCATTCTGGTTAGTGATATTCAGAATACACAGGAAGTGCCTTCCCTGAATAAGTGAGATGAACAGTTTCCAAGGGCAAACAAGTCCCGCATTAAAGGAAGTGTATATGATTATTGTTCCAGTGTAAGATTTTAGTAGATGTTATTATAAATAATATAGAAGTACCTAGAGTTTGTAATATTGATGTGTGAAGAAGAAAGAAAGAAAGAAAGAAAGAAAGAAAGAAAGAAAGAAAGAAAG
>ML685769.1:34147210-34191284 GCA_007922175.1 Pelusios castaneus | reverse complement strand
AAGAAAGAAAGAAAGAAAGAAAGAAAGAAAGAAAGAAAGAAAGAAAGAATTGAAACTCGACTGCTCAAGACACAGAGGCTATGTCTACACTTGTTAATTTAAGTCAACTTAGCTAAGTCAACTTAAAATCGACTTTATTAAGTCGACTTAGCATGTCCACACCTAAATTTTAAGTTGACTTGGGGGGACCTTACAAAGTCGACCTAGAGAGTCCACACTGGATGCCTAGGTCGACTTCTAGGGGCTAGGTGGACCTGGGAGAGGTCCACGGTGGCAGGAGGGGCACCCCTTGCCAAGTGCCAGGGGGCTCAGCTTTTTCCCCATTGTACCTTGGTACAATGGGGCAAAGGGGGACAGGGACCCTGGCAGGGCATAGGGGCAGGGTGGGCAGGGCTCTGCCCTGCCCTGTGGGGAGGCATGCTAGGCTCCCCCGTGCCATCCCCCCTGGCAGGGAGGGCAGTGGGGGAGTCCTGGAGAGCCCTAAGTCGATTTAGAGTCATCTTAGGGCTACTCTGCGTCCACACTGGTTTAAGTCGACTTTAGAAAGTTGATTTAAGCCTACAGTCAACTTTAAACGAGGTTTAACAAAGTCGACTTAATTTTCCTTAAGTCATCTTAAGCAGCTTGCTTAAGTCAACTTAAGGAAAGTGTAGTGTAGACGCAGAGTAAATTAAGTCAACTTAAGCAAGTTTAAGTCGACTTAATTTACAAGTGTAGACGCACCCAGAGTGTTTCCCCAAACTAAAAGAAACTTAAGATATTTAATTTAATTTAGAGCTTTTATTTTTGTCCATTTTCCATAGAGAAGATTAGCCATTGATATTCTAATCTCTCTGCAACAATCCTTCTGTAACTGGTGAGTATTATTTTTTTCTTATTTGTCACAGATTGTCCTCTCTTTCATATTTAATCCTCTGAACTATTGTCTGTGACAGTGCAAAGTCCTCAATCCTATGTGGGTGGGTAACAAAAATGAATAGTCAGGTGAAGCTTGTAGCAATGATGTGGTACTACAGGTTATAACTTGGTGAAAATCTAGCAATTCAAAGGAAACCAAAGTAAGAGATTCAAACAAACACATGAAAATCTTGATCAGAAAAGGTCACATAGGAAAACCAAAATAATGGAGATATGTCCACACAGAAAAATCACCAAAGCATAATTAAATAAAAGAGGGACAGAATTTCATCAGAAAATGCTGATTCATAGAATATAAAATATGTGACAGAAACATCTTGGTTTCTACAAACATTTGTCAAATCAAAGGTGGGGTTCCATTGCACAATTGCTGACTTATTATAGAACAATACAAATATAAAATGAAATTATTAAAATTTGATAAATAAAAAAATAAATTTCAAAATATAGTTTTGATATTTTTTATGATGAAATTTGTCTAGACACATTTAAAAAAAAATCTGTTTCATAAAAAAAAATTCTATTCCATTTTGGAATAGAACCAAAATTCCAAAATATCAGAATTTCCAACAAAACAAACAAATAAACCAAATCCCCTGCGTTTAAGCAGTTCAGGTAATAATAATAACTGACTTATTATAACATTTGTATGGAAATTAATTTATGGTTTTACTAAGGTTTGCTTTTTAAAAACTGGCTTTCAATAGTTTTTGTTTAAAATTTCTTTCAATGATTCCTTGTAAGACTGGAAGATGTCTCTGCTTGGGAATTGTTATATACAACAAAACCGATCTGTGATCAGAAAAATAATAGCACAGGAACCTCCTTTCCCTCTCATTCTCGTATTCCCCAGTTTATTTTTTATCATTTGTTTTTTTTCCATGCTGGATTTGAATGAACATTCCCAGATATAAAAAGCCAGTTTGCATTCTGCAATGGCAGACTCCAAAGGGAGTCTGTCCATATCATCTATATTTTGTTTAGCTATGCTGTATATTCTTTGTGCTATGTATGACAGAGGGCATGCATAGCAGCTTACTACCAGTTGACAAACATTTCAGTGGTAACATCTTGAATACCTATAGGTTTTATTTTTGTTAGTCTGTGATTTTAAAAGAAAAAAAAGGCTTAATTTTTAGTTTTTAAAAAATCCCAGCTGTTGGAATATTTTTTTTCAATGAATTGATCCCTTTTATGTTCTCATCCTTCTTCTGTTAGAGAAAGACTTGCCTCCACTTTTCAATAAATAAATTTACTGCAGACAACTTTCTCTCAGACACAGTTGATTTCACAGATGATCATAAAATGGCCAGGAGAGGCTGGAGTAATGGAAAATATGACTGCCTGACAGAACACTATTGCTGTTCTCGTTCATAAATAATAGTATATGATTAAAATGCTGTGGAGGAGATGACCACCATTACATTCAACTAGCGGTGAGCGAGTGTTACCAGAACTCATCTATATCTTTCATCTCTCATTTCTCAGAAATATCCTCTGTTTCTATAACTCTTACCTTTCTATGTTACTTTTATTTCAGCTACACATTATAAGCATCTCTTCCTTTCAAAATGAAAGTACTCAGTTTTTTATTTTTTTAAAAAAATTCTATATAGTGATATTGTAGAAGCCAGCTTTATGTTAGAAAAAATTAAGAGAAGCCTTGTAGTGAGCTGAAATAAAGAATAAATTTCCATTAACCCTTTGAAAGAAGTATATAATAAGTTCATTGCACATGTTTGTACTTCCCTTTGGAATTTTCACTGCTCAGTGAAAGAAGGGTTTGTGTTAAATCATTAGATCTGTTGCTGCAAAAATAGCAACTTACAATATGAGCTATTCTGTTTAAATAAAAATTGGACAAATCAAGAGGTGTCTTTCTGTGTCCTTAACATTCAAAGAAATAGTAATTTTGTTCAGCATTTTGAAACTCAGCATTTACCTATATTTAGTAAACATATATTTAGGTTTGTTTGAATTCACATTGTATAAGTATATACACTGAACATCCATTGAACTAAATTAATAACTGATGAACTAAATATACTTATCTTGAGTTTATTGCCTGTTTCTTTGGAACTTTTAGAAACACTAACATCTAATATGTTAGCTTTGTGTAAAGAGAATAGATGAGGTGACAATCAACAAAAATGGAGCACCTGGTCTCTCACTATTTACCACCTCCTCCGAATCTATTTAATGTGCATTGTTGTGAAAAAAAAATTGCTGTTCTGGGTCACATGTTAAATATATCTGTCTATAGATATAAGATAACAATGCTGCCCAAGACATGGCATTCTATTCTCAGTGAACTTCAGTTAACTTAATTAACTTCATTCAGAGAATGAATGATTTTTAAAAACTATATTTTGTGAATGTGAGTGAATTAATTTTGGTGATTCAGTGACATTGTGAATATTTTAAAAATAGTAATGATTAATTTGGTATCACAGATAATAACGTCATAAGAGGAAAAATGTATTATGTTCTGTACAGCATTGAACTTTAGAGGTTAAATTTTCTTAAAATAAAAACTAGGTCAAAAAGAAAGCAAATCAGACCCAGATTATGTGCTTGAAAAAAATTCTGTGAAGGCCAAAACAAAGCTGAAAATTCTTACCTCTTAGACTTCTAAGATTCCATCATATCAACTACTGAGGAGGACACGTTTAGATATCCACAGAACAGACAGACCATGGCCCACCTATTCTGCAGGGGTATATCTACACTTGTTAAGCTAAGTCGACTTTGCTAAGTCAATTTAACAAGGTCGACTTAATGTTGACTTAAAGTCAACCTGGTTAAGTCAACTTAACAGAGCCTGTAGTGTAGACATAGCCATCCACAACGGCTTTAAGTCGACTTAAGTTGACTTAATAAGGCAACTTTAGCCTTAAGTTGATCTAAAGAGGTGGAGTTATTAAGTCGACTTAAGGAAGTGCTTAAGTCAACTTAATAAAAGCCCAGTGTGGACGCAGAGTTCTGTAGGTTGACTAAAGCATCCTTAAGTCAACCTAAGTTGCAAGTATAGACATAGCCCAGATGTCCTTATAGTTGAGTGGAAGTTCTGCAGATATCCTTGAAGAACATTTAGGTAACCAGTCATACTTCATGGGCTATTATATGACTTGTTCTTCAGTGCACCCTTGGAGAATGTGTTCTCCAATCAGGTTTCTGAAGCCATGGAATGATAGTTCATGCCAAAGAAAGCTGCCACTGAAAACAATTGATTTATTCAGGAGAACCTCTTTGTTTTTCCAAGGGGATAGTGCTGTGGAAAATAGCTCTCTTAGCTCACCTTCAGCCCTAAGGTTCCAAAAGCCATGGTTGCTTGGCTATTCAGAATTAAATGGCAGATTTCTACCAAGTTGGAAGAATAGAATAGAAGAGTTCAGGATCCTGATCAAAGGAAGAAAGGAAAGAAGCAGAACACAGACCCTGGACTTCAGAAAAGCAGATTTTAACCCCCTCAGGGAACTGATGGGCAGGATCCCTTGAGAGGCTAATCTGAAGGGGAAAGACATCCAAGAAGGATGGCTGTATTTTAAAGAAACCCTACTAAGGGCACCGGAAGATATCATTCCAATGTTCAGAAACAACAGCAAATATGGAAGGTGCACAGTGTGGCTTACAGAGAACTCTGCGGTGAACTGGAACACAAAAGGGAAGTTTACAAGAAGTGGAAGCTTGGACAGATGACTAGGGAGGCGTATAAAGATATTGCTCGGGCCTGCAGGGACAAAATCAGAAAGGACAAAGTTGCAGCTAGCAAGGGATGTGAAGGATAACAGTAAGGGGTTCTACAAGTATGTCAGTAATAAGAAGAGGATAAGGGATGGTGTAGGTCCCTTACTGTATGGGGCAGGTATCCTCATGGTGGATGATGCAGAAAAGGCTGAAGTAGTCAATGCTTTTTTTACCTCAGTCTTCACAGGCAGAGTCAGCTCCTAGGCTTCTACAGTGGGTAACAAAGAATGGAGAGAAGAGCAGCCCTCGGTGATGGAAGGAGAGGTTAGGGACTACTTAGAGAAGTTGCATGTGCACAAGTCTATGGGGCCGGATTAACTGCATCCAAGGGTGCTGAGGGAGCTGGCTGATGTGATTGCAAAGCCGCTGGCCATTATCTTTGAAAACTCATGGCGAATGGAGGAGGTCCTGGTTGACTGGAAAAGGGCAAATATAGTACCTATCTTCAAGAATGGGAGAAAAAGAGGATCTGGGGAACTACAGACCAATCAGCCTCACCTCAATCCCTAGAAAAATCATGGAGTGGGTCCTCAAAGAATCCATTCTGAGACACTTGAAGGAAAATAGAGTGATCAGGAACAGTCAGCATGGATTCACAAAGGGCAAATCGTGCCTGACCAACCTGATTGCCTTCTATGATGAAATGACTGGATTTGTGGATGCGGGAATAGCTGTTGACATGATATGGTTTGATATGGTTTCCCATGGTATTCTTATCAGCAAGTTATGGAAGTATGGGTTGGTTGGATGAATGGACCATAAGGTGGATAGAAAACTGGCTAGATCATCAGGCTCAGTGGGTAGAGATCAATGGCCCAATGTCTAGTTGGCAATCAGTAACGAGTGGAGTGCCCCAGGGATCTGTCCTGGGGTTGGTTCTGTTCAACATCTTCATTAATGGTCTGGATGAAGGCTAGATTGCATGCTCAATAAATTCGTAGATGACACCAAGCTTGGGGGAATGGTAGGCACTCTGGAGGGCAGGGATAGGATTCAGGAAGATCTAGACAAATTGGAGTATTGGGCCAAAAGAAATCTACTGAGGTTCAACAAGGACAAGTGCAAAATCCTGCACGTAAAATGGAAAAATCCCAGGTACTGCTACAGGCTGGGGACTGATCGGCTAAGTAGCAGCACTGTAGAAAAGGACCTGGGGGTCATGGTGGATGGGAAGCTGGATATGAGTCAACAGTATGCTCTTGTTGCCAAAAAGCCAATGGCATATTGGGCTCCATCAGTATGAGTGTTGCCAGCAGATCGAGGGATGTGATTATTCCCCTCTACTTGGCACTGGTGAGGCCATCTGGAATATTGTATCCAGTTTTGGGCTCCCCTCTTCAGAAAGGATGTTGACAAATCAAAAAGAGGCCAGTGGAAGGCAACAAAAATTATTAGGGGGTTGGTGCACATGACTTACGAGGAGAGACTGAAGGAATTAGGCTTATTTAGTCTGCAGAAGAAAGATTGAGGGTGGATTTCATAGTAACCTTCAATTACTTGAAAGGGTGCTCCAAAGAGGAGGGAGCTAGGCACTTCTCGGTAGTAACAGAGGACAGAGCAAGGAGCAATGTTTTCAAGTTTCAGCTGGGGAGGTCTAGGTTAGATATTAGGAAAACTTTCTCACTAGGAGTGTGGTGAAGCATTAGAATGGGTTACCTATGGAGGTGGTGGAATCTTCATCTTTGGAAACAGTTGAGGCCTGGTTAGACAAAACCCTTGTTGGGATGATTTAGTGGGATTGGTCCTGCTTTTAGCAGGGAGTTGGACTAGATGATCTCATGAGGTCCCTTCCAACCCTAATATTCTATGATTCTATGAATAATGAAATAAGACTTTAATTTTTTCTTTCTCCCACAGGTTTTGGTCTAAAGGAATATGTTTTCTACTACTCCCATCCTCTGCAGGCTATCTCAGAAAAAATATTAAAATAATATAATATTTGAAATTTCTATACCAACGTTTTACTACATTAATCCAAAGTATTCTTTCGAATGATAAACATAGATTGTATGTTATTTTTAACACCTAATCCCCTATGTTAATGGAGTTTTACATAAAACTCAGAACCTTAAAACTGCCTTCCCTTTCAGTTAACTATCATTGTTTCAAAACAGCTTTGGCTTAAAGAGAAAGAAAAATAATCTTTCAAACTTACAGGTAAGCTATAAGAGAAAAGAAATATACAGTTATATCCAAGGATACATTTGTGCTTTGACCAAAACGACACTGTCTGTTGAGGAAAGATGAGCTATTAGACTTTGACAGAAATACACACACTAAGAGAGAGTAGAAAAGAAAGTGTATTTGGAGACTAGGTCTGAAGAAACACTGAAAATGCAACAACTGTGTATATATGAGTGCATGATGCAAAGAGACATGTTTAGCTACTTCAGTTTAGCTGTGCATGAGAGGAATGCCTGTGTTTCATTCCCCAGTAAATCATTCTCATTCTCTGTGCATTTTGTCTTTTAACAGTTTCCCAATTGCAAAAAATGTAAACATACATAAGGTTAGAAGAAAACAGTCCTTTAAGGCTAAACGATTTTGATCCCAATGCCAACTATATATTAGCAAGAGACACTTTTTACCCAACAGCATAGATGATGAACCTGATTATATAACTAGTTTGGAAAGAGTTACTTTGCAGTTACTGGATGGTTTTTGTTTTTTGTTTTTGCTTTCACTTTTAACGCTGACTATTCAGTGCATGAAATGAAAAGAGCTACCCTTTCAGGTCTGTTACCTGATAGCTCATTAGAAACAAATATATACAACAGCAAGTTCATCTTTTTAATAGTGCAGCTATAGGGTTTGCTGTACAAGGATATCCAAAGTCAAGCCCACTTAAAAGTTTGTCTAAATTGCATGAAGTTTTTTTGAATGCAAGGGGATTTCTATTGAATTCCATTTAATTCCTGAAAAAAGAAGTTCCCTTCCTGACGGAAAGATGGTCATTTAAATGGAATAGAAAGTACACTGTCTTAACAAAAACTTCTTTTCTAAATCATAATAATTGGGCATGCAGTTATTATCATAGAATCAGAGAATATGAGGGCTGGAAGGGACCTCATGAGGTCATCTAGTCCAACCCCCTGATAAAAGCAGGATTATTCCCACTAAATCATCCCAGTCAGGGTTTTGTCTAACCAGGCCTTAAAAGTTCCCAAAGATGGAAATTCCACCACCTTCCTCGGTAACCCATTCTAGTTCTTCACCACCCTCCTAGTGAGAACGTTTTTCCTAATATCCAACCTAGACTTCCCCACTGCAACTTGAAACCATTGGTCCTTGTTCTGTCCTCTGTCACCACTGAAAATAGCCTAGCTCCCTTCTCTTTGGAGCACCTGTAGTTATCTTGGGTTGGAAATGGTTAACACCATAGATAGTGAGTCCTAGAGATGTCCCGGAAGAGCCAGTAGAAACAGAGTGCAGGTTTTGGAATAGGAGCAGCAGCCCTTCCTGTTTTCTGTTTGGTGGAAGCAGAGCTCGTGAAAGGAGGAGGCCAGGTAGCCAGGTATGGAAGATCCAGAGACATCCATGCTTAAGGCTTAATTCTGTAACCAACTATGCATGAGTAGAAAAGAGAAAGTGTATCTATATGCATTCAGGGTATTTCTTTGTTTGGGTTCTTTTTTTTTTTTTTTTTTTGATTCCTCTGTGCTAAGCACATGTACCTCTCCCCTCGTAACTACCCAAGTTAAATCCCAGAGAAAACAGCTCTCTGTGATCCTTAGCTGTTCTTTTAATTAAAGAACATTTATCCTTTAAGCATAAGCTCTGTTTCTATGTCCTAAAAGGCAAGAGGTTTTGTGTGCAAATGCCTCAGACTACATAGCCAGCTACTAAAGGGAAATCAGTTCCATTTTCATCTGGTATCATAGCTGGGGTTCAATCACTCTTCAAAGGGAGGAATAGAAGCAATTGAGTGTACCTCACAGGAAGGAATTCCAAGTGCGCCTTTTTCCCGGGTTTTCCGGGTTTTCAAGAGGCTTTTGCATATGGGTCATGGCAGCAATACCACTCCAAGACCAGGAGATTGATTGCCTTGGAGAGTTTTAAACAAGGATTTAGGACCAGTGGTTTTTAAGGCCTTTTGCAGGCCCCCACCTTCTGCACTCAAAGTGCCAGAGTGGGGAAGCATCCTTCACAGAACCTCTTCAAGTGGTAAAAGGTTGCTATCAAATCCCCCCTCACTCTTCTCTTCTGCAGACTAAATAAACCTAGTTCCTTCAGTCTCTCCTCTTAAGTCATCTGTCCCAGTCTCCTAATCATTTTTGTTGCTAGACTGTTTTTGATTTGTCCACATCCTTTCTGCAGTGGGGAGCCCAAAACTGGACACAATGTTCCTGATGTGTCCTCACAGTGCCGAATAGAGGGGAATAATCACATCCCTCAATCTGCTGGCAACACTCCTACTGATGCAGTTCAATATGCCGTTGGCCTTTTTGGCAACAAGGGCACACTGTTGACTCATATCCAGTTTCCTGTCCACCATAACCCTCAGGTCCTTTTCTGTAGAGCTGCTACCAATTTCAGGATTCTCCAAATGAAAACAAATATACTGTCAATATACCGTAGCCATGTTATCCACATACTTTAGTCATGCAAAAATCTGGTGGTTCAAGCAAATAAAGGTAAGAAGATAAGTGAAATGTTTGAAATTGATAGTTATCAAATAGAATCATTGGTATCCAGCAGCTGAAACAGTTTGCTTTTTGTGTCCCTGAGAAAGTGGTAATTAATGCACCTGCTTTATTCATCTGGTCCAGCATTACTTAAGCCATAGCTTTGCACATGGTCAAACTCATTCAGTGCTATAACTAAATTCCTCAATTTAAAAAGAGGGGTCATTTTAGCATCAACATTCTAATTCTCTATAAAATTTTAGAAAACCTCAATTGAAGCAAAAACATTAAACAGATTTCAAGTTTCAGAATGTAACCATTGCTCTGTAAAATTCTGAAGTCAAACATTGTGCTATTTGTATGAGAATTAGAAAGTGATTAGAAAGTTCATAAACAAAAGTGAAAATCACTAATTTATGTTCATTAACCAAGTTGAATCTATTCAGCCTAATCAGATCTAACAAATGTACTCAATGTTCCTCATCCTCGTATCTGACACAAACAGTT
Source organism: Pelusios castaneus (assembly GCA_007922175.1). Lineage (NCBI taxonomy): Eukaryota > Metazoa > Chordata > Testudines > Pelomedusidae > Pelusios > Pelusios castaneus. The sequence continues at coordinate 34,181,487 of ML685769.1, read as the reverse complement.
AAGCAGTATAAATGGTGAAATGTAAATTGTATATTTTTCATTATTCAAAATAATCTAAGGAGTTAATAGTAAAAGATCTGAAAATTTAATTTAAAAATAGAGTTTTATGGCAATGGAATTCATTTTAATCATTAGGCTTTATTGTCTTCACAATTTTTCCAGTGCTTCAAAACAAGGCTTTTAATTCCTAATCTAAATCAGCCCAGACCTGAAAGTTAACTTCTTTAATGGTATAGACCACTTTAAATAAATACCCTGACCTGTATCTGAGGCATGATGTGCTTTACCTAGAACAATCTGAACTAATTGTGCTGACAATTATGTGAAATTAATGGTAAGGCTTTAGATGCTTTTGCTTAGCTGGCTCCCATGTTTGTATCTCATGCTCTTAACGCTTTCTTGGCATCAGAGATACACCTATGATTTAGGGAAGCCTTGGGATACATGAAGTTTGAAACAGCTGTTGGCTTTAACCCAAATCTTGCTGCAATCTGTCAGTGGAAATATTAACAATTATTTGAGAGCCAGAGTAAGGAAGGAAAATGGTTACTAACTTTTTGAAACTGTTCTTGGAGATGTGTTGTTCATGTCCAGTCCAGTAAGGTATGTGCACCGGGGCCAAAGATTTTTTTCCTCGGTGTTATCTGTAGAGCTGGTTCTAGTGCCCTCTGGTGTCACATGTATGTGTAACCTTTGGGTGGACTAGAATTCATTTAATTGCCCTTCTCCACTGCCTAAATAAATAAATAAATGACACCAACTCCCACAGAAAAGCAGTTGGATACCCAGGATTCAGTCTTCAAGGGACTCAGAGTAAAGACTATTTAGAGTTACCCTCCCACATTAAAATATTATTAAGAACAAACATGACAATGAGCTTTATTAACTACCAACTTAATAAATCTTTTCATAAAAAAACAGAATCAATTTAAACAGAAACACTATGAGATTCAATTGAAGTGGTCCCAAAGTTTAGGTGGAGTTCACCTGAATCTCAGTTATAGTCTGTGTTCACCAAGTCCAGAGGCTTGAGTTGAAAGAAGCAGCTCCTTTTTCCTTGGATGCAGGAATCTTCAATAGAAATCCCTGTAGGGTTCTTTTTTTTCCTCTTCTGGAACACGCATCCTCCAGCCAGCTCACTGATTAACCGGCACTCAGTCACATATGTATATGAGAAAACTCTGCTCCAGAGTAGGGAGAAAACATCTTGCTGTCCACTTCTGGTTCAGCCTCTCCCAGTCACACACTGAATACATGCTTCTCAGTGCAGCTCTTAGCTGCTGCTCTCATGGCATCTGAGCCTGACCACAGCAGCAAAAATCCTTGTGGAGCATGTTCACAGCTACCACACCCTATTCCATAAATTTCTGGCTCTGGACAGCTAAATCTGCCCAATAACAGTCACCCAACCAGTAAATCTTTCACATCCATCTGAGAGGTCTTCCACAAGATCTCTCTGAGCTGCAGGTCTTCTACCAGGACTTCCTCTAAACCCAGAGGCTCGTCTGGGCCTCCAGGTCCCTTGTGCCCACCCAGGCGGAGGATCTCCTCGCGGAGCCCCTGCTACATAATCTTCATCTTAGTGTGTAAGTGGCAGAGGCCCCCTCTGTGAGGCAGAAGTTGGTTCTGGCAGGCATCAACAGTGTTGGAGACCTCCTACACTGTGCCCATGAGGACTGGGTGGATCCCCTCATGTTGGCTCAGCGCATGGGGTTCTCCACCCTTCAAACCCCCCAACACCTACTTCCAGAGGTAAAGGCAACCTTGCCCCCTGCAGCTCAAGTCTACCTTAAGCGAGTCCTGCAAGAGGGTGCTCCTGCATCCCACTCAGCCCCGGCCCTCAGGAGCTTTTCATTGGGCCCCAGGCTTGCGAGCTGCCCCTTCCACCTCTGGCTGCCCCCACCCCATGCTCCCAGCCATCTGCTAGATTTGCAGCTGATCTGCTTTCTAACTGCACCTCAAAACTATCTGTACATGCTCGTGCTCCACAATATCCATTTCCTCACCCTTGTGTCCCACCCAGACATAAAATGGCCAGACCTACTACTACCAATGGAGGGCAAGGACCCCCGGTGGGCCAGTCTGTATGCCACCTTGACCCCGCAGCCCTCTAAAGACCTCAGTTGGCAGCTCTTTGACGGAGCCATGAGCATGGACGTGTACTTGGCATAGTTCACCCCTCATCCTGGCACCTGCACATTCTGTGGCATGAGGTAGACCCTGGCGCATGAATATCTGAAATGCACCAGTTTACAACCCCTCTTCTGGCTCCTCCAGAACCTTTTATTGAGGTTCTGACTGCACTTCTCCCCACACTTGTTTTTATATGCACTCCCCATCCGTGACCCCACAAAGCCATGAGACCTCCTCGGAAACCTACTCCTGGCCCTTGCTAAAGCTGCCATCTACAAAATCAGGGAGAGGAGGTTGGCTGAGGGAGGTCTCTGTGACTGTGGGGTATATTTCCAGTCCCTCGTCCGATCACATCTCCAGGCAGAGTTCCTCTGGGCAGTGTCTGCTGGCTCCTTTGACACCTTATGGGAGCAGTGGTCATTGTCTGGGTTTCTCTGCTCAGTGTCCCCTTCAGAGTCCTTTTAAACCTTTAACCTCCATGTTCATCCCTGTTCATCATTAATTGCTCCCCATATTCAATTGAGGCTGGGCCCATTGCTTCCTCCCCTTAGCCTGGGGGAGGGGTTTTAGCAATGGGGGGGGCTTGCATCCCCCCACCACCTGTGAATTCAAATAGGAACAGTAACCTAGCCCCAAGAGATCCCTTAAGAGATACTTTTTATTTAGGCACATGTGTTACATATGCACAGGTATAAAGAGTGCTATCCTCGGTTCCTTTTTGCAGAAAACTCTGCCAGAGGGATAGGTGAGTGGGTCATGGAATAGACATAAGCAACACTTCCAAAGAAGAACAGCTGTGAAAGGTTAGTAACTATTTTTTCTTCTTTGATTGTTTGATTATTTTCATTCATGTTAGGTGACCCACAAGTAGTGCCCCTGGAAGTGGGTTAGAAGATCATTGCAACTCCTGAAGCTGGTATCATCCCAGGCCTACTGAGTGATGGCATATGAAGGAATTGATTGATGACCACATCACAACCGTTAATTTGGATTGTATCTGCACAAGGAATGCTGATGATGATGCCTTAACTCTTGTAGAGTGGGGTATCCTGATAGCTGGAGGTGGAATTTCTGCCTGCTTCTAACAAGTTCATATATAGGTGGTAATCTAGGATGAGATTCTCTGGGATGAATCTGGGAGTCCTTTCATTCCATTCTCCACAATGAGAAAGAGTATTGAAGACCTATGGAAGTGTAAGCACCCTATACTTAAGGGGCCTCGGAATTTAATTGGGAGTTTTACAGTTGAGAATATCCTGTGTGCTGCAAATACTAGCTGGGATACTACAGCTCCCATAATGTCTCGGGAAAGGGGAGAGAGACCCTCCTTCCTCCAAGCATGATGGACTCAATTTTGGGAGTGAGAGTGTGGCCCATGTTGGAAACTGTTACTGACTGCTGCTGGGGGTTCTGAGGCTGCTGCTGATAGCCTACTAGAGTTTTGATCAATCAAAGAGCTTCAGAGATTGGTGGCATTGGTCAAACTAGAACCGGGACTAAGCTTGGAACTGATTGAAATGGGCCTGCAGTGAGTGATGTGAGTGTCCCCATCTTGTTTTGGAGCAGGGCTTGCCAAGGAAAGGGCACAGCAGAGAGGTCTTGACTGGGCCTGAGAAGAGGCAGAGTGGTATCCTCTTCAAGTGAGGGCCAGGGTTGCTGAAATTAGGTTGGTCCAGTCCAAATCTTCAGCTTGATACCTTGGTTGAACTGAAATGATGAACCAACAGAGTGCTGTCTCCTTTATCTCTTCAAGCATGCCCACGCAAGCAAGGGGTTAGGTTCCTGAACTCTAAGGGAATACATACTCCAGAGGTGGGGAAATAGTGGCAGAGTAAATGCCAGTTCATAGAATCTTAGGCTATCTCCACACAGGACTTTTAAGTTGACTTAAACCTGGCCTTACTAAGTCGACTTAGAGAGTCTATACTAGGCACGAAGCCCCGGAGCGGTCCAGGGGAGAGTGGAGTTCCCTTCTGGCCCAGACTGCTCGGCTCCCTTCGGGCCAGAACCACACAGGTCCCAGGCAGAAGGGAGCACCACGCTCCCTTCTAGCTGGGACCGAGCAGTCCCAGGGAGCTCCCTTCTAGCAGTCCCAGGAAGAAGGGACCCCCACCCTCCCTTTTGGCCGGGACTAAGCGGTCCCTGCGGTGCTGGCCAGAAGGGATCATGGGGCTCCCCTCTGCCCTGGACCCCCGTGGGTCCTGACAAAAAGGGAGCCGCAGCTTTCTTGTTCCAGGGACCCGCAGGTCTCAGCAAGAAAGAAGCTGTAGCTCCCTTTTTGACAGGACCCGCAGGCATCCCGGCTAGAAGGGAGTGCGAGGTTCCCTTTTTGCCAGGAACCCAGAAGTCCCAGTCAGAACGGAGCCCTGCAGCTCCTTTCTGGCTGGGACCATGATCCAGCTTCTGGGGAGACCCCAGGGGCTCCCAGGCAGCTGGAGCACCACCGTGCCAGCAATTGCTGGCGCTCCAGCAGCTGGGGAGCCCCCGGAGGTTTCCCAGCACCTGGAGCAGTGCCGTACCAGCAATTGCTGGCACGCCAACTGCTGGGAAGCCTCCAGGGGCCTCCCCAGCTGCTGGAGTGCCGGCAATTGCCAGCAGGCAGAAAGGAGTTGCAGGGCTCCATTCTGGCTGGGACTGCTGGGGTCTCGGCAGAAAGGAGTTCTGCGTTCCTTTCTAGCTGGGACCGTTTGGTCCTGGGCCGAAAGGAGCTCCGCGATCCCTTCTCCCCAGGACCACTAGGGTCCCAGCCAGAAGAGAGCCCCGCTGTCCCTTCTCCCCAGGATGTGAGTGGTCCCAGGGAGAAGGGAGACAGGACGAGTCACTAGCGGCTTGTTCTGGGGAGAGCCAGTCCTGCGCGGGACTGGTTCTCCCCAGGACAAGCCGCTAGCAGCTTCCTGGGAAGAAGGGAGCAGGGGCTCCCTTTTACCCCTGCCCTAAGTTGATTAAGTCGACCTAGGGCATCCAGACTACTTAAGTCAACTTAATAAGTCGACTTAAGCATTAAATGCGACTTAAAAGCAGATCTTATTAAGTCAACTTTAAATTTCCTTAAGTTGACTTAAGCAGCAGCTTACGTCGACTTAAGGAAGCTCCAGTGTGGATGCAGAGTAAATTAAGTTGAATTAAGCCATCTTAAGTAGACCTAATTTACTAGTATAGATGCACCCTTAGGGCTGCAAGGGACCTCACGAGGTCATCTAGTTCAACTCTCTGCTAAAATCAGGACCACTCCCACTATATCATCCCAGTCAGAGTTTTTTCTAATTAGACCTTAAATATTTCCAAAGATGGAGATTCCACCTCCTCCCTAGGCAGCCCCTTCCAGTGCTTCACCACCCTCATAGTGAGAAAGTTTTTCCTAATATCCAACCTCGACCTCCCCAGCTGTAACTTGAAACCATTGCCATAACCATAACCGAGAACAGCCTCGCTCCCTCCTCTTTGGAGCACCCCTTCAAGTAGTTGAAGGTTGTATCAAATGTATCAAATCCCCCCTCAGCCTTCTCTTCTGAAGACTAAATAAGCCTAGTTCCTTCAGTCTCTCCTCGTAAATTATGCACCCCAGCTCCCTAATCATTTTCGTTGCCCTCCGCTGGACTCTTTCTAATTTGTCCACACACTTTCTGTAGTGGGGAGCCCAAAACTGGACACAGTATTCCAGATGTGGCCTCACCAGTGCTGAATAGAGGGGAATAATCACATCCCTTGATCTGCGGGCAACACTCCTACTGATGGAGTCCAATATCTTTTTGGCAACAAGAGCACACTGTTGGCTCATGTCCAGCTTCCCATCCACCATGACCCTCAGGTCCTTTTCTACAGTACTGCTACTTAGCCAATCGGTCCCCAGCCTGTAGCAGTGCATGGGATTTTTCCATCCTAAGTGAAGGACTTTGCTCTTGTCCTTGTTGAACCTCATGAGATTTCTTTTGGCCCAGTGTTCCAATTTTTCTACGTCTCCCTGAACCCTGTCACTGCCCTCTAGAATGTCTACCATTCCCCCCAGCTTGGTGTCATCCTCAACTTACTAAGCATGCAATCTATCCCATCATCAAGATCACTAATGAAGATATTGCACAGAACCCGGCCCTAGGATCGACCCCTGGGGCACTCCACTTGTTACTGATTGCCAACTAAACATTGAGTCATTGATTCCTACCCACTGAGCCCACTGATCTAGCCAGTTTTCTATCCACCTTATGGTCCACTCATCCAACCCATACTTCCTTAACTTGCCAATGAGAATGCTGTGGGAAACTGTATCAAAAGCCTTGCTAAAGTCGAGGTATATCAGGTCAATGGCTATTCTCACATCCACAAATCCAGTCATCTCATCATAGAAGGCAATCAGGTTGGTCAGGCATGATTTGCCCTTGGTGAATTCATTCTGACTGTTTCTGATCACTCTATTTTCCTCCAAGTGTTTCAGGATGGATTCTTTGAGAACCTGCTCCATGATTTTTCCAGGAATTGAGGTGAGGCTGATGGGTCTGTAGTTCCCCGGATCTTCCTGGCCCTGGTTCTTATGGGGGACTTCAATTATCCTGATGTCTGCTGGGAAGATAATACAGCAGTGCACAGGCAATCCAGGAAGTTTTTGGAGAATATTGAGGACAACTTCCTAGTACAAATGCTGGAGGAACCAACTAGGGGCCTTGCACCTCTAGACCTATTGCTCACAAACAGAGAAGAATTGATCGGGTAAGTAGAAGTAAATGGCAACCTGGGCAGCAGCGACCATGAGATGGCAGAGTTCAGGATCCTGATCAATGGAAGGAAGGAAAGAAGCAGAACACACACCCTGGACTTCAGAAAAGCAGATTTTGGCTCCCTTAGGGAGCTGATGGGCAGGGTCCCATGGGAGGCTGATCTGAAGGGGAAAGGTGTCTAAGACAGCTGGCTGTATTTTAAAGAAACCCTGTTAAAGGCACAGGAAGATAACATTCCGATGTGCAGAAAGAACAGCAAATGTGGAGAGCGACCAGCGTGGCTTAGCAGGGAACTCTGCAGGGAGCTGAAACATAAAAGGGAAGCTTACAAGAAGTGGAAGCTTGGACAGATGACAAGGGAGGCATATAAAGATATTACTCGGGACTGCAGGGATAAAATCAGAAAGGCCAAAGGACAATTGGAGTTGCAGCTAGCAAGAGATGTGAAGGATAACAGAAAGGGGTTCTATAAGTATATCAGCAACAAGAAAAGGATCAGAGGTGGTGTAGGTCCCTTACTGAATGGGGCAGGCATCCTCGTGGAGGATGATGCGGAAAAGGCTGAAGTACTCAATGCTTTTTTTACTTCAGTCTTCACAGGGCGGGCCAGCTCCCAGGCTACTACACGGGGTAACGCTGACTGGAGAGAAGAGTGGCCCTCGGTGATGGAAAGTCAGGTTAGGGAACACTTAATGAAATTGGATGTGCACAAGTCCATGGGGCCAGATGAACTGCATCCGAGGGTGCTGAGGGAGTTGGGGGAAGTGATTGCAGAGCCGCTGGCCATTATCTTTGAGAACTCGTGGCGGACGGGGGTGGTCCCGGAGGATTGGAAAAAGGCAAATATAGTACCTATCTTTAAGAAAGGGAAAAAGGAGGATCCGGGGAACTACAGACCGGTCAGCCTCACCTCAATCCCTGGGAAAATCATGGAGCAGGTCCTCAAGGAATCCATCCTGAAACACTTGGAGGAAAATAGAGTGATCAGGAACAGTCAACATGGATTCACCAAGGGAAAATCGTGCCTGACCAACCTGATTTCCTTCTATGATGAGATGACTAGATTTGTGGATGCGTGAAGAGCCGTTGACGTGATATACCTTGACTTTAGCAAGGCTTTTGATACGGTTTCCCACAGCATTCTCGTCGGCAAGTTAAGGAAGTATGGGTTGGACGAGTGGACCGTAAGGTGGATCGAAAACTAGTTAGATCAACAGGCTCAGTGGGTAGGAATCAATGGCTCGGTGTCTGGTTGGCAACTGGTAACGAGTGGAGTGCCCCAGGGGTCGGTCCTGGGGCCGGTTCTATTCAACATCTTCATTAATGATCTTGATGATGGAATAGACTGCGTGCTTAGTAAGTTTGCGGATGACACCAAGTTGGGGGGAATGGTAGATACTCTGGAGGGTAGGGACAGGATCCAGAGAGACTTGGACAAATTGGAACACTGGGCTGAAAGAAACCTCATGAGGTTCAACAAAGACAAGTGCAAAGTCCCGCACTTATGACGGAAAAATCCCATGCATTGCTACAGGCTGGGGACCGATCAGCTAAGTAGCAGCGCTGTAGAAAAGGACCTGGGAGTTATGGTGGACGGGAAGATGAATATGAGCCAACAGTGTGCCCTTGTTGCCAAAAAGGCCAATGGCATATTAGGCTGCATCAGTAGGAGTATTGCCAGCAGATCGAGGGATGTGATAATTCCCCTCTATTCGACCCTGGTCAGGCTGCATCTGGAGTACTGTGTCCAGTTTTGGGCTCCCCACTACAGAAAGGATGTGGACAAATTAGAAAGAGTCCAGCGGAGGGCAACAAAAATGATTAGGGAGCTGGGGCACATGACTTATGAGGAGAGACTGAAGGAACTAGGCTTATTTAGTCTACAGAAGAGAAGACTGAGGGGAGATTTGATAGCAACCTTCAACTACTTGAAGGGTTGCTCCAAAGAGGAGGGAGCTAGGCTGTTCTCGAGGGTAACAGAGGACAGAACAAGGAGCAATGGTTTAAATTACAGCTGGGGAGGTCAAGGTTGGATATTAGGAAAAACTTTCTCACTAGGAGGGTGGTGAAGCATTGGAATGGGCTATCTAGGGAGGTGGTAGAATCTTCATCTTTGGAGATTTTTAAGGCTCGGTTAGACAAAATCCTGGCTGGGATAATTTAGGGGGAGCGGTCCTGCTTTTTAGCAGGGGGTTGGACTAGATGACCTCGTGAGGTCCCTTCCAACCCTATTATTCTATGATTCTATGATTCCTTCTTCTCTTTCTTGAAGATAGGTACTATATTTGCCTTTTTCCAATCGTCTGGGACCTCCCCCATTTGCCATGAGTTTTCAAGGATAATGGCCAGCAGCTCTGAAATCATATCAGCCAACTCCCTCAGCACCCTCGGATGCAGTTCATCCTCCCCCATAGACTTGTGCACAACCAACTTCTTTAAGTAGTCCCTAACCTGACCTTCCATCATCGAGGGCCACTCTTCTTCTCTTCATTCTGTGTTACCCAGTGTAGTAGCTTGGGAGCTGGCCCTGCCTGTGAAGTCTCAGGTAAATAAGCATTGAGTACTTCAGCCTTTTCCGCATCATCCACCACAAGGATACCTGCCCCATTCTGTAAGGGACCTACACCATCCCTGATCCTCTTCTTGTTCCTGACATACTTGTAGAGCCCCTTTCTGTTATCCTTCACATTCCTTACATCATTGGTTTTGAATGTTTGCTAAGGCAAGAAGAAGTTCCAGCAACAGTCATAGACAGTAAGAAGGAACTGAGTGGGAGGTGGAAGCGTACCTTATACTGGTCCATATATGTACGATCCCAGGGAACACTAGAGCCAGCCCTATGAATACCACTGAAAGAAAAATCTCCAGCATGTGATGCACACACATTTAGCATGGGATGTACATGAACAAGTGTAACCTTCAGGTGGGCTAGAGTTCACCATGCTTTGCCTTTCTCCAGTGCCACATAGAAAATTTAACCCAATTCCTAAGGAGAAGCAGCTGGAGACCCAGGATCCAGTCTGTATGGGACTCACAGCAAAGATTGTTCAGAGTTACCACCCCACATTAAAATACTACTAAAAACAAACAGAACAATGAACTTTATTAACTACTAGCTAAATGAATCTTATCCTAAGAAAACAAAATACAATTAACCAAGCACAATCCCTACAGAAACCCCCACATGAAAGATACCCAAGAGTCCCAAAGTCCAGGTGGAGTTCACCCAACTCTCAGCTACAGTCTTTGTTTGAGTGTAGATGCTTGAGTGGCAAGAAATAGCTGTCCTCTTCTTCTTTCATTGCAGGAATCTTCTATAGCATTCCATGCAGGCTTTTCCTTCTCCTTTGCAACCAGCCCTCAGTCCCATATGCATGTCTGCAAAGTCTGTTGCAGATGACTCCATTAGAGGGAGAAAACATCTTGTTCACTCCTGGCTCAGCTTGTCTCCTTAAAACTGAGCACATCGGCTATTCTCAAAGCAGTTCTACCCTGTACAGACTGCTGCTCTCATATCATGTGACTGACCACACCCATCACACCAGCAGAGTACCCTGTGGAGCATGCTCAAAATGCTGCCACTCCCTGCTTCTAGAAGTTTCTGGTTGTGGGTAGCTAATCTGACCAGCAACAGTAACCCACCCTCAGTAGGTCTCTTAAAGAGATAGCCCTTTTTAGGCATATGGGTTACACAAGCACTCAAAGAGGAAGAATGGGAATCATTGAAATTAAAACAGGGTGATAGTTCAGAGAGTTGCTTTTACAGTGTGTGGTGAGGAGGAAAACAGTTCAAGTGGTGATGAAAATGTTGGAAAATAGATCTAGTTGCTGTCTGATGAATCTGTGTATCTGGGAAGTGTCACATATAGAGGCTGTAATGTAGGAAGAAATCAGGCCTTATTTGTACACTCAATCAGAAGGCATTTTCAGAATGTATTCTCCTCTTCATTTGTGTTTTGTATAGCACCAAGCCAACCATCAGGGCTTAATAAATTAATTCATAATTATAGTGGGGCAAACTATATTATGTAGAAAATTTTGCAAGGTAGGGGAAGAAATCAAAGTGGAATCTTAGCCTAGGGTAAGTCTATACTTGGGCATCATCTAAAGTCAACATTGATACGACTACATATTAAAACCAGAGGAGAATGTCCACACCACACTCCATGCTCCGGCTTCTTGTGTCCCCATTGCCAGCTGTTACTTCAATTTTAAAAGCATTGCATTGTGGGTAGGTGTCCCACAGTGCAACGAAGCTGGTCTACACTTGGCTCATTACAGTACTTGCAGCCCGCTGCTGGCCTCCCATTCCCCCCCCCCCTGTCAGGTCCCCTGTCCCCTCCAAAAGACTTCCAACTCCCCCACAAGCCTCCCAGGCCCCTGCTGAGGCCAATGCCGTCCTCCCTGTGTCTCCCTGGCAGATCTGCAGCTCCCGCACCTGGGCTGTCACCAGCCTCCCAGGGATAGATCCCGGTAGCCATTAACTTCTCATTGTACTGCTCTCTGTACACACTGATGTTAAAGCACATTATTAAAATCACACTAAATGCTATGCCTACTGCGGGGGTGGAATTACAACACTGACCTGCAGCAGCACTTAATTCGACCTTGCAGTTGTATGAGTATGTACTCAGGCTGCAGAAGGTTGACTTAAGCAGTGTTACATTGACCTAAGCCATCAGTGTAGACCAGGCCATAGAGAGCTTTCTCTAGATTCTATCATGTATTTATGGGGAAGGCAAAAGGGTTATCATCTCCCTTGTGGAAGAAGAAGGGAATCTGTGTAGATTTGCACATGCTCTGCAGTGTGCAAGTTTTCTGAATTCTATGTGGGTGTAGCCAGGGATCCACTGGAGGCTATACCAGCTGTACTATCTCTGGGAACCCTGCCCTACTTGAACATCAAGGCAGTTTGGCTCCAAGAGGACTGCATACTTAGGGAATGCAACTCAGGTGGTTGTGGCAGGGCTTTTCCCCTTTTCACTTGGGCTTCATGCAAGTGTATGGCTATGTACACACGATAAACTTGTCCCGCAATAAGTTATTGTGGGACAAGGAAAGCGCTATAAATATAGTGCTTTCTCGTGTACACACGTGCTGTTTCTATCGCAAAGGAGCATTCACTGTGTGAATGCTCCTTTGCGATAGAAGAGCAGTGCATGGTGGGCACCTGTCCCACCATGCACTGCTCACATCCAGTCCTCTAGCTCAGCTGCAGGGCTTCCGGTGGCAGCGGGGGCTGTGATGCCAGCCCCCAGTGTCACCCGAAGCCCTGGGGCTGAGCTAAGGGGCTGGCCCGAACCGGCTGCCCTCGCCAGTTTGGGCCAGCCCCCTAGTCCATCTGCAGGGCTTCTGGTGGTGGCGGTGGCTGCGATGCCAGCCCCCGCTGTCACCTGAAGCCCCGAGGCTGAGCTGGGGGCTGGCCCGAACCGGCGAGGGTTCGAGCCAGCCCCCTAGCTCAGCTCCCAGGCTTCGGGTGGTGGAAGGCGCTGCTGCGCTTAAGCGCCGGAGCATCTGCTGCCACCCGAACTAGCTCTGGGTTTGGGTGGCGGCAGAGACTCCGGCGTAACCTCTGCCACCACCCGAACCCCTGGACTGAGCGAGGGGGCTGGCTCAGTTCGGTAAGGAGCTTTACCGCGCAATAAAGTGATCGTGTCTACATAACCTTAGAGTATAAATGTATATTGCCTCAATACCTGCAATCTTCAACATTATTTTATGTTACCCACATGCTTTGGGTCTCATGAAGGGGAAATATAGTTCAAAGGATGTAAGAGATTCTTCCCACTTTAAACAACACTAAGTGAAAAAAGTTTCCATGGTTCCCATCCATGTCCTGATTAAGTGGTCAAGAGTCACTGGCTGACTTTGTAATCAATTTCTTCCTTGATTTTAAAGAGAGAGAGAGAGAGAGAGAGAGAGAGAGAGAGAGAGAGCGAGAGCTCTAACCTGCATTATAAGAATACCAATCAAAGTACAAACAGAAACTGACTGTTTTGATATTGTAATAGATATTGCTTCAAATTGTAATAGATTGGAGGCATGATTTTCTTCTGCAGGTGTTAATATAAGTGGAGTAAGTATAAATAGACAATACATTCAGGAATTAAGATTAAATTTATATGCAAAATTATTGAGTGCAGAATGTGGAAGTGTGATCTTACATGACAATGTTAAATCAATTTGATTTACATTATGAATGCCGATTTGTACCTCAAATTACTAGCCTCTTTAATGCAGGTTTCTGATAAAAATTTGATTCATATCAGTAGTTGTAAGTCTATTTTTCTGTACGTACTTCTAACATAGATTTTATAGGTCTTAATTGGATTTTATGAAATTTGTTCTTTCAAAAGAGTAAAGAATGATCATATGATTAGTATATGTAGAAGCATGGAAAAGCTTTTGTAGGGGATGGTACTGAAGAGACTGGATATGAAACACTGTTCCCACTGAAATCTATGAGAGATTTGCCATTGACCTCCAGAAGGCTAAGATTTCATCTCAAACTATATAATTTAGAGTGAGAGCAAATAAAAGGCTTATGATCTAGATAAATAAAATGAATAGTAGGAAAGGTCAATAGGCAGCTTGTTATTTTCCCCTTCCTAGCTTTCCTCAAGGGGCTTCCACTGCCATGTAGTCCCCTGACAAACCAAGCTGAGGTTTAAAAGCTACAAAAATAGTTCTTAACAAGCTTGATTAACAGACAAATCCATCTCCTACTACTGACACAATATAATTTAATCACAGCAAATTGAATTAACAGTCACATTGTTTTAATATTTATTCAGAATGTTAACTTTGTTTTGGTTTGAATGTCTGGCTAGTGACAAGAAACTCATCCATCATGATGTTGAAATATGATAACTGTCCCTGGTTTCTTTTATGCTGCTGTTTCGAGAGGTGACAAATCCTGAAGGGCATCTACAATCTCCTTTGTGCTGATTCTTCCTTATTTCTTAGTCCATTAAGCATAAGAATTATTTTTTTAGTCGTTTACTTTGAGCATGTATCCTCAGGTATGTCTCAAACATAATCAAAGTCAATTATTGCTAAATATCCAAACTTATTTATACCTTTTCTCTAAATTCCCTTACTCTGACACTTTATTCTTGAAATATATGGTGTATGATTTATATTAAATAAGACACAGATTCAGAAAACTGGATTAATATCTAACTCTTATTGTATAAGCCAATATTTTAAAGAGGGCTCCATTTATCCTCAAAGTTTTAAAATGCAGTTTTTCATGCATAATCACTTGCTTCCCAGGAGCTGGAGCGCAGCCGTGCTGGCAATTGCCAGAGCTCCGGCTGTCTGGGGAGGCCGGTAGCTGGAGCGTGGGTCTCCTGCTCTTTCTCCTGGCCGGGACCATTCGGGTCCCGGGGAAGTTCTCCCAGGGACCTGAGCGGTCCCGGCTAGAAGGGTTCCCTTCTGCCCGGGATTTGAGAAGTCCCGAGAAGAAGGGAGCCGAGTGGTCCAGGGTAGAAGGGAGCTCCACGCTCCCTTCTCCCCCGGGCCACTCAGGGGCTTGCTGGCCTGGGGAGAACTCTCCCTGGACTGAACTAATCGACTTAGAGAGTCTAGTGTAGACTATCTAAGTCAAGTTAGTAAGGCCCACTTTAAGTCGACTTAGGAGTCCTGTGTGGACTCTCTAAGTCGACTTATGTAAGTCGACCTAAATTCCCCAGTTTAGACATAGCCTAAGAGAGAAAGTTTCTTAAAAACATATGGCCCAAATCATAACAGAAGTTTTAAATCAAAACTACTGGTCTTGAAAATAAAAGCTATTGCGGACAATGGAGCAGCCATGTACGAGACCCCCTACACAGATGCATTCTGGGCTAACTGAAGGAAAAGAGCAAATGGATTGTACATTAGATGAATTTTCCAACCAGTCTTGAAGTGTAGTCCCATGTAGAGCATTTTATGGCAATCCAAACTGGAGATAAAAGAGTCATAGATAATGTGTCAAGCTTAGCTTCAGAAATAAATTGTTATAGTTTTTTGCTACTTGTAAATAAAAACAATGCACTGATGGCAATCACAGCTGTATGGTCAGACAAAAGTAGCTGAGGATCCTAAATAGTGACTGTCAGCCACAAATATCAGGGACAGTCCATAAGAAGAAAGGTCATATACCCCCTCTGCTTCTTCTTGCTTCCCTTAAACAGAATTTGGTAGTTAAGGTATCTGTTCCCAAATCTGGCAGAATTCTGGGACTGTGGCTGCCAGCTTGTCCCAGCTCTGTCAGCAATCCTTCACATGGAAGGAACAGAGACTCTGTACATTAGAGCTTTTTGTAGATTTAATGGCCTGCACCTGTGAGCAATTTCCAAGTTGTTTTTTTTTAAAAAACTACATTTAGCACCTGCACCCACCTTGACTGAGCTCTGGGACTCTGTGCTTTTAGATACAGTTTTTGTATAAAGTTCTATGGTTTTTAGACATAAATTTTAGATATGGTGTTTAGATATAAATCAGTCTATATAAAAAATGAGTGTAGCCACCTCAAAAGAATCAAATTTCCAGAGGGGTAGCCGTGTTAGTCTGTGTACAGCAAAAACAACAAGAGTCCTGTGGCAACTTAAAGACTAACAGATTTCTTCGGGCACAAGCTTTCGTGGGCTATAACCCACTTTGTCAGATGCATGAAGTGGAAACCACAGTTGCTCTGATTTTTGCACATTCAGGAGGTTATCCCAGGAGGCCCTGGTCACATCCTGCTTTGATTTGGGGGGGGGGGGGGGGGGGAACTAGATGATCTTCTGAGGTCCCTTTTAACCCTAATCTTCTATGATTTTATAAGTTCAGTGGGGCTTCTACAGATAAACAGGGTCTCACAAAGCCTCTGGAAAACTTTGCACCAATTGCTTCCACTGGGAATTCTTTCTTTGGGGAGAAAAAGGGGAATGTGCCTCTTGTTCTATAGGAGATTTCTCACCCACTGATGTAAGCATTTGGTCTAAGCAGATAAGAAACTTGTCAAAATCAGTATATATTTGTTCTATATCTTAGTACAAGCTAGGAAAGTACCTTCACAGACCAATACCTGGAATGTTAGTATCCAAAACAAAGATAAGGAAGGAACAGAAAAAGACAGGGACAAATTGGTGGTTTGCATTTTAAGGAAGTATAAAGAAATGTCAAATTTCTAAAATCAACATATAAATAACACGAGCTGCAGTGTGTATCTCCAGGAAGCAGGCCTCTGAAGAGTGACTGAGACATCACTGCACTAGATGGCTTCTCAGAGACTGCTACTTTTCCCTGTACTATATTAATAAACCCCAATAACACTGATTATTTGGTCTCTTTTCTATATTCCATAACAAATCTAAGTATGTTCAAACAATTGACTATACAATATATAAAAATTCTAATAATGCCAATTTATAATGAATAACCTAAAATTTGGGGTGGGTAGAATCTGAGATGTGTAAAAGTGCAAATATTCTCCTAAGTATGCTCATCAGGAAATTATTTTTTCAGTTTATCCATTTTTATTATTTTCTTTCATAACATCTGAAATAGCAAATCTTTTCATACACTGTCCACCAAAGCTGAAGACTTTCTCCGTGCATCCTGCAAAACAATGTTAAACATCTCAAATGCCTCCCTTGTGGAAGAGAGCTTTCTGAAGAGAAACTAATCTTTTATTCAATATTTCATTATTCTAGTTGATCAAATAAAAGAGTTTCTGAAAGTCATGTACTGTACAATTTATACCTCACTCACAGATAAAAAGGCCTCAGTAAATGGCATTTTTTCCCCTCAGTCTTTGCTGATGTAAGCTGAAAACGTTTGCTACTTCATTGAGGCTTCATTTTTCAGCATGATTTCTTCCCCGAAGCTACCAGTAGCAAGCATCCAATATTAAATATAATCAAATGAGCTTTAAAATAAAAACAAAAATCTGACAAGCAAAAAGAGTTCTATTGCTTGCAAAAGTTTACATTGAAAGTATCTGCATCAAGTACTTGGTCTTAAATAGCCAACATAATCCTTCCCCCTTTTCCTGAGCTCTACTTCTTCTTTGGAATTAATGAATCATTTTGTTTATTACTATGTCTCCCAAAATAGGCATTCAGTCAGGTCATGCTTTTTAATGGCTCTTAAGGTATTTTGACTTGGATCAGAAAAAAAGAAAACTAATAAATAAAGTAAAGCTGTTAGGAGTAGCCCTTTTGCTTTTCACTCTAATCCTACTTATTTCCTTATCTCAAGATGAAACTACATTTTACTGGTGTTTTTTGAACTAACAAAGGCTATGTCTACACTGGGTAATTTAACTAAGTCAACTTAGTTAAGTTGACTTAGAGTGTCTCCACTTAAAATTAAGGTCGACTTTGGGGACAACTTAAAAAGTCAACCTAGAGTGTCCACACTGGATGCCTAGGTCGACTTCTAGGGGCTAGGGGGACCTAGGGTAGGTCCATGGGGGCAATGGGGGCACCCCTTGCCCAATGCCAGGGGGCTCAGCCTTTGCTCCATTGTACCTAGGTACAAAGGGGCAATGGGGGACAAGGACCTTGGCAGGGCATAGGGGCAGGGTAGGCATGACAGGCTCCCCCTGTGCCCCCCCCCCCCGGCAGGGAGGGCATTGGTGTAGCCCTGGGGTAGCCCTAAGTTGACTTAGAGCTACCCCATGGCTACACTGGCTTAAGTTGACTCTAGGGAGTCGAATGAAGCCTTAGGTCTAGTGGAAAGGAGGTTTAATAAAGTCGACTTAATTTTAATTAAGTTGACTTTATTTTCCTTAAGTCGACTTAAGCAAGCTGCTTAATTCGACTTAAGGAAAGTGTAGTGTAGATGCAGGGTAAATTAAGTTAACTTAATCAAGCTTAAGTCGACTTAATTTACCAGTGTAGATGCAGCCAAAGGCCCTTACTATAAAGGAGGGCCATAAGGTACCTACACATGAGGCCTATTGAAAGTCCATTGAAATCAAGGGGAGACTTTGAGTACTGGAGCTGATCAGAAAATGGATTATTTTTCTATCAAGAACTGAAATTCTATAGAGCGGGGAGAAGAAAGACATGATGTGGAATGGGTGGAAAGCCAATTTTATTATTTTTCATGAAACAAAGTTAAAATATTCAGTCAAAACTGTGGTTGAAAATTTGAAACATTCTGTGTTGATTTGAACTTATTTTTATATAAAATAAATTTAAAAACAAAACATCATTTTAAAATAAAAATCAATACTTTTCATTCTGTTGGAATGGAATATCTTGACACTTTATATTTCCCATTTTTTTTCTAAATTAAATTTTGCCCAAATTGATACAATTTTGCAGAAAATATTAGCTTATTTGAAATATCTTGGTCAAAGAAGTTTTTCAGCTAAATAGTCACTGCTGGCCTCAAAGCTACACAAACCACATTTTTGGATTTATAAATGCAGATTACAGGCACTCAAAAGGCACATCCATAAAAAAGTAATATCTTGAAAAAATAAATGTAGCCATTGCCATCCTTTGCATCTGGTGACAAAAGTTTAAATGGAAGTATCAGAAAAGAAAATGACTAGTTATATTCTACAGTGAATGGTAATAGTGATAAATGAAATAAGATCTGACAGATTAAATTTAATCAGTGTGTCACTATTTTGACTTATTAAAAGAAAATCATTCTCGGTTGAGTACTTAATTTAGTATCAGCAGTATGAGTGGGTAGTGAAAGCAGAAGTCACTCACTAGTTGGGTGTAAAGGGTCTGGTAATTAGGGCTGCAAATAACAATTCAAATTAGATTTGAGTGGCTGTAGGCTTTGCTAATTTAGTCAAGTATAAACTTGGAAAGCATTGTAACCTCAGCATAACAGTTTCAGCACTGAATATATTAGATACGCAATTTTATTTTTTCCTCTGTTCTTTTCTGGCAGTTGTGGCATACTATATTTTATTGTGCGTGTGAAGTACCTATTATGCTATGCAGCGAGGAAATAAAATGTTAAGGTGTCTGTGTGGGGAAAAAAAGAAAGGGGGCGAGGGGAGAGAAAAGGAAACTGCCTTCCCTCTTTATGTTGACCTACTTTGTTTCCTAGTAGAACTGATGATTGCATTCTGAAGAAAGTCACATTTTCATAAATTTGTTGTAGGCAGCAATAGTTATACTGCCTTCAGTTAATATTCATACTATAAGACACTTCCCATTATAAGATACTGATTTCAGTTGCTCATCACTTTGTACCAGTAATGCTAATTTGTTTATTGTTTAGCTTTAGAGTGCCTTCTTTTATAATCCTAATGTTCTTTTCACTTATTTTTTGTATGTAGTGTGGCTCTCAGTTCCCCGTGGGTCCCATGCTTGAAATTGTGGCAGCCAGCTGAGGCACCGTCTTCCCTACTCCAGCCCGCCCCTCCCCCACAGGGCTATGGATCCTCAGTCCCTACTGCCCTGGGGCTGGACTCTCCACCCCACAGGACACTGGGCCTGGGACCTAAGGCCCATCTGGACAAGCTTGCCCTCATTGCCTGTACCTCCTAGGTGCTGTCAGTAACAGCTACTGGTCAGCTCTCCTCCATTCTTCTTCCCTCTGTTCTCCTTCACACCAAACACTGTTCCCAGCACCACCTCCAAACAACATGCCCAAGCTCCCTCACCACCTGGCTGCAACAGGGGCCTTTTAAACTGCTACTCCTAATTGGTGTCAGCCACTCCAACTGACTTCGGGTGCCTTAATTGGAGTCAAGTGCCTTAATTGGCTCAAAGCAGCCTTGCCCCAGCTACCCTGAGAACAGGGCTTTACTAAGTCTGGGGCTAACATAGCTACCCTCCAGCACCCTCCTGTAGCCCTCAGGTCTGACTCCATCACAGTAGTTATTAATATTGTGGGAGCATTCAGATTCCCTGATCTGGTTCTAATTTGTTGTGATAGGTTTCGTATAAACAAAGCTATATATTGCCTCTGCCCTGAAGAGAAGAGTCTGGAAAAAAACAAAAGCAAAAAATACCTCTACTTGCTCCTTGGACGCCTAAGCGTGAAAAATGTCATTTTATGGATTTTTCAGAAATCAGTGTCTAGATATCATCATGAGGAACTAGGAGTCATCTCTCTTTGATTTTGTTCTCATCAATGCCAGTGACTTTTGTGACTTTAACTGAGTCTTTTAACCTTTTGGTACCTCAATTAACCCATGTTGATTATTAGTATAATCATACTGCCCCTCACCATGTATGGAGAAACAATGCAGTAAAAAAATTATAATGAAACCTACTATAAAAAAGATATTTATTTAACTAGTGTCTTCATTTTGAAAGTGTGTTCACACAGAGGCTGACAGAGTGCCACGGAGCATATTAGATCTGGCTGGAAAGTAGAATTTATACTCCATGAGAAATTCTGATATTTATTTTATTCCCTTCAAATTCCAAAATTTTCCACAATACAAAAATTCTGATTAGGGATTATGAAAATATTTTGTTTCAATAATGTTAAATTGTTTGATTTCATAGAATTAGAGAAGTTTGGGGCTGGAAGGGATCTCCAGAAGTCCTCTAGTCCAGTCCCACACAGAGAGGCAATACTATGTATGCCTTTCATTTTGACTATTATACCAAAATATTAAATATTGTTAAGTAAATGAATGTAAATGATACAGTAGAAACAAAATATATCTACCACATTGAAAGATGTTTCAACATTATTAAAACAAAGGGTTTATCAATGAAATTAAACAAGAAATTAATTCAGACATTCACACAAAACTGCATCCAGAAAATAATTATGTAAAGTGTGAACTTTCCACTTTTTTAAAAAGGTATGAAGTCTTAAGTTATGTCAGATATCCAAGGGACATGAAGTGCAATAATATGAAGAGACGTTCATCTGTCTGCCAGAGACATGATGGTGGGTGCTCTAAAAGGTAAATACTACCAGATCCAGAATACAAGGGAGTGAAATAACTTAAATATTTATTTTTATTAAGGAAGTAATCTAACTTCTAATGAAGTTAATGGAATTTTTTTCCATTATCAGAGATTATATGATCATGAATGGGCCAGGAGACTGATCAACTGAAATTCTGAAACTAAGAAAAAAGAAGGAAGCAAAGTTGTTACAAGCATTTCTTTCTGAATCTAGGAAATCATCTTTTTATCTTTGATTTTTACCCAGTGAGTCAACCAAGTTTGCCTGTTAATGGAGCCAGGCAAAGTAATCCATTACTGGAGTGAGGTATGACATCATAAAATATGAGTCGTGTTGTTGTCTGAACAGTGAAAGTGTGTAAATTTCTCTATAATCCTTGAAAGCCAGAGACATGAGGCCTGAGACCCAAGCTAAAGCTCTGCTGTTATGAAGCAAAGTTAGCGGGACTCAGGATGTGAGCCTGCTTGTAAATTCACAGAAACTGGGAAACACACACACACACATTCCTAAAAAAACTAGGCAAAGGACACTCACTGAAGCACATTACATAAAGGTGGTACCAGAACATCCCAATACCAAGCATGGTACAAGTACACCCTCCCAAGGTAACAGGGATATGCTGATCTCAATTCAAGATAAGGTCAGGAGGATAATATAGTGGTCAGAGATGTTTTGATCAATCCAACATGTTCAAGTTAAAGAGCAGTATCTAGCTATGTCAGAGGATTAATAAGTAACTTGTTTGTGTCAGTGTACAAAAGAGGGTCTTAAAGGGAGTTATTTGGCTGGCTGAATGGGGAATGGAGAGTCCTACCATTCACTAATTGAGTCTATAGCAACACTAATCAGTGTTAATTGACCAGTAACCATTGAGCTCAGGGTTTAGGACCATGCTTCACTGACACATATTTTTGTATAGGACTATTTTTGCATGTAAATCTTATCTACTCATACCTTTCTCAGGGGTTTCATTTTTTCCCCTAGTCTTCAAATTGTCTTTGTGTCTTGGTACTGCTTGAAAGGTAATTGAGAAGGTATGTGTGGAGATCTCTGTCATAGGAAGATGACAGAGATTGCCACTGAATCAACCACACTGGCCATTTATGTATGTTGAACATACACAGCCACACTTACAACAGAGGTTGTGATGTGGGTGACTGCAAAAAAAGACTGCACATCTGTTGTACCCACAAACCTCACATTAGCACCTGAATAGTAGCACATGTTAATCAGAGAACTAAGGTCATGTATAGGCATTTAGTTAGGTATGCATTTCCTAACTCTCATAAACAATTTCCAAGGTGCATATGTAAATGAGGCTTTTTTCAATATATTTCTTACTTTCCTTCAGAAATTTGATTCATATAGCTTGTGAACAACATCTGTAGGTTTGTTATATCCATTGGATGATACGCAGCAAAATTGCTTTTAAAAGGGCAAAACTGATAGCATTGTAAGTACATATAAATGGAATCACACCTGCTGATGAAAAACATTTTTTTCAGTTTAAAATGAAGCATTTAAGTTGAAGCAAATCCTGATGCTTTGATAAAAGGACCCTTAAAAGAAGGAAACAAGAAGTATTTAATTTTCAAAAAATCATATTTCATACATGTCTGACTCTGTCGGCGAGTCATTTGTTTCCAAAGTGTACCTAGAATTCATTGTGCATGAGTTCTTTCACAAAATATCATAGTTCTCACCAAAGTAATGGTGCCAATATGTTCAGCAATGTCTGTAAGCTCCTCCAGTCAACATGTCCCTAGTACAATTGAATAGACTATATTTCATTCACTTAAATTAGTAGAATGACTAGATATTGCATGTGTTTAATTATGTCATAGCTGATTTTAAGCACTAGCCAGCAGCAAAGCAATTTATAAAATGCTTTAACTCGGTATCAGAAAGAATAACACATTTGACTTAAAATAGCTTTTCTAAATCTTTCACCTTTTAGAAATAAGCCCAGAAGCTCTAATGTGAGCTAAGCGAGAGGTTATGGGGAAGCTAAACTCTATAGATAGACTCCACAAGCAAAACCAGATGTAAATTCATCTCTTCTTTCAGAGATGGTATACTTAGTCTAAGTGAGTCAATTATGTTCCCTGCAATGTAAGTGCCTCTGTAGTGCTTAATACTTTGTACCAACTCAGTTGGAATGACCTAAAATTCCTAGGTGGAGAAGTCTACTCACTAAGGAGAGGTCAGCAGTGGGATTTGTTTTCTTTCAGATTTTGTAAATGTTTTTTTGTTTGTTTTATATATTATTTTTGTATTCCTGTAAGCTGCTGAGCACTTTGCAGGATTTTGTCCATAATACTCGTTATTTTAATATGTGAGTACAAACTATATCCTTTACTATACAGCAATCAGATAGCACTGATTTAAAGGGAAACATAAACTTAAAATTGACTTTTTTCTGGAAGACTTTTTAAATGGCAGAACATTGCTGAAGTTGTCTAGGAATCTGTGCCAAAATCTCTGAGCCACATGTACATACATGAAAACACTTAACTATTTGTAATTTTAAAATGATTTAATCAACTTTCTTCAAATATAGATTTTTCTTACATGCACTGAGATTTCTAACACAATCAGAAGATCAAAGCCAAAAGTTAAGCAAAAACCTAACCTATTTTTGAGTTATGATTGCACATTTCTCCTTAATTATAAGACATTTCTTAATTTTACACAAATAATAAAGAATTGTTTGAAGAATTTTGCTGAAATTTTATCAAAATCTATGTTAAATAGGTTGAATCTGAGTGTCAGAGAAATGTCACTTGTTCTTAATGGACAAATCACATTAATTTATGTTTGTATTCAAATAATGTTTTTATGCTTCTATTATTATGCATAATTTCTATTTATTTATCTATGTATTCTGTATTATCTGACATGATAATAAATCAGACTTCTGGCAACAGACTGGAGATGACAAATTTTAACTTCTCAGACCTAAAAATTGTTGTTCTGTGTTCTTTAAGGCTCCATTTACACTTGTAAATTAAGTCGACTTAAGCTTGCGTCTACAGTTTCCTTAAGTCGACTTAAGCAAGTTGCTTAAGTAGACTTAAGGAAAATAAAGTCGACTTAATGACAATTAAGTTGAATTCATTAAACCTAGATTTAATTTGACGTAGGGCTTAAGTCGACTCCCTAGAGTCGACTTAAGCCAGTGTAGATGTGGGGTAGCCCTAAGTCGACTTAGGGCAACCCCCGGACTGCACCAATGCCCTCCCTGCTGAGGGGGGTGGGCACAGGGGGAGCCTGGCATCCCCCCCACATGGCAGGGCAGAGCTCTGCCCACCCTGCCCCTATGCCCTGCCAGGGTCCTTGTCCCCCTTTGCCCCATTGTACCTATGTACAATGGTGCAAAGACTGAGCCCCCTGGAACTGGGCAAGGGGTGCCCCCCCTGCTCCCCTGGACCTACCCTAGGTCCCCCTAGCCCCTAGAAGTCGACCTAGGCATCCAGTGGACGCTGTAGGTAGACTTTGTAAGTTCCCCCCAAAGTCAACTTAAAATTTAAGTGTAGACTCACTAAGTCGACTTAAACTTCCAACTGTAGACATAGCCTAAGGGTGCTGCTCCCAGTATGCGCAGATACTAGACTCTGACTGAACTGCCCAATAAATTCACAAGGACCCAGATTCAGTAGCAAAAGCACCTGGCCAGGTTTATTGTCAAGATGACTAGGTTAGTAAATTTACAGTAGGGTGAAGTTACTTCATTCCATTTTTTATTTATCTATTTATATACATATTCTGTTATTTATGCCTCTGTGTAAACAACATTATTAAATAACAATATCTCACATTAACCGATGGGTAAACTAAAGAAAAGAGAAAAATATTTTCAGAGACTGTATATAGAAATATAAACTTGTACAATACCTAAAACTTACATTAAAACTATCTCAATACACTAACTTGCATTTCAGATATGCCCCAGTGAACACCAAGATATCTTATACTCCTGGATAATTAACCCACTAACAGGAATTAAGGATTGTCTAGAGCAGAGGTCAGCAACCCAAAAGATAAGTTCCAAAGGGGTAGCCATGTTAGTCTAGTTCAGCAAAACAAGCAAAGACTGTAGTGGCACTTTTAAAGACTAACAAATGTATTTATCACATGAGCTTTTGTGGGAGAAAATCCCACTTCATCAAGCACAAATAAATCTGTTAGTCTTTAAAAGAGCCACCAGTCTTCAAAAGATAAGAAGAGCCATTTCTTAAAATTCTTTCAATAATCAAGTGTTATGAAAGCTGCAAAGGGTGTAGCCTCCTGGTGGAGGGAGCTAGGCCAGGTTGTCTGCTGCATGCTCCTTTAACAGGAGCAAGGGAGAGACCAGAACCAGGAGTGGGTCCCCAGCAGGGTCCCTCAGTGGGGGGGAGGGGGCCCAAAGCCCGAAGATGCAAGGGGGCAGCCAAAGAGCTGTATGTAGCTATGGAGCCACAGGTTGCAGACCCCTGGTCTAGATTGATTCCCTGAATCGGGCTCCACAAATTGACAGAGTAGCCTTGATTGAGCACCAGTGGAGACCCTCTCGATTGATGCAAGCAATGCTTTTTGTTCGATGCAGTAATTCCACCCCCTGTAAAAGAGTAATGCTGCATCAACAGGAGCACATTTCCCATCATCACAGCGAAGTGAAAAACACCATGGTAAGGGAACATAAGTTGATGGGAGAAATACATTCTACAGTACATAGCTTGCGTATCTTTTGTAAACCCCCAGTGCAACAGTGTAGACCAGGCCTAAGATTACCTGATGTAAAAATAGATCAGGCTTCTGACAATAGATTCGAAATGACAAATTTTAACTTTTCAAACCTAAGGATTGTTATCAAGTGTTGGCTGTGTGTGTGTGTTCTGTAAGTGTGCTGCTCCTATGCTGCACAGATGGTGGACACAGGAGACCCTGACTGAACTGACCAATACATTCACACAGACCCAGATTCAGTAGCAAAGGCACTTGGCAAGGTTTATAGTCAAGATGATTAGTTTAGTAAATTTATGGTAGGATGAAGTTACTTCATTCCATTTTTACCTTACCTTGAATGTATTAGGAGGCTGAAAAAATACATATATTTTATGTGTTGGAGTTATGAATAAAAGTGCATATTATCAGTTATTTATAGATCTAACAGTAAGATTATCAGATACCTAAGCAACTTAGGAACATATGGGTACATCCACACTGGAGCCTTAGATCTACTTAAGAAAGGTTAAGTTGACCTACAGACCGCTGAGTCCACACCGGGCTTTTATTAAGCTGACTTAAGCGCTTCCTTAAGTCGACTTAATAACAACACCTCTTAAGGTGCCTAAAATGAAACCCCTGAAAGAAGAGTGCTTTTTTGAGGGCTAATACTCAGCATTTTCTGAAAATTGGGCATGGCTTAAATTACGTACCCAACAATTGTACATCCAGCTTGTCACTTTGGAAAATTTAAGTCGAGGATTTAAGCCTATTCATGTGAAATGAAGGCAACTCCAGACCAGGTGCAACAATGTCTAAAAGTGAAAAGCACTGCTATTTAATAGATCAGGAAAGTAAACAATGAATCTGAACCCCTTAGCCAAACTCAAGAGGGAAATTAGATTAATAGAATATAACTAAGATGGAATCTGGCCACAGCACTGGAATTAATTATTCTTTTTTTTTTTTTTCATGGAAAATCCCACAGAACCATTAATTTTCTTATCAAGTCGTGGACCTGAGTTTGATATCTCATGTGCAAGGTGGAATAATCTATTCTACAGTGACTCATGGTATCACACTGAGGGTGAGTCTACACTTGTAAATTAAGTCGATTTAAGCTTGCTTTAGTCGATTTAATTTACTCTGCGTCTACACTACACTTTCCTTAAGTCGACTTAAGCAGCTTGTTTAAGTCGACTTAAAGAAAATTAAGTTGACTTTGTTAAACCTAATTTAAAGTCAACTTTAGGCTTAACTCGACTTTCTAAAGTCTATTTAAGCCAGTGTAGACATGGAATAGCCCTAAGTCGACTCTAAGTTGACTTAGGGCTCTCCAGGACTCCCCCACTGCCCTCCCTGCTAGGGAGGAGGCACAGGGAGAGCCTGGTATGCTCCCCCAAAGGGCAGGGCAGAGCCCTGACCACCCTGCCCTTATGCCCTGTCAGGGTCCCTGTCCTCCTTTTTCCCCATTGTACTCAGGTACAATGGGGCAAAGGCTGACCCCCCTGGCACTTGGTCCCCCTAGACCCTACAAGTCAACCTACACATCCAGGGTGGATGCTCTAGGTCGACTTTGTAGGGTCCCCCCTAAGTCAACTTAAAATTTAGGTGACATGCTAAGTCGACTTAACAAAGTTGACTTAAAGTTGACTTTGTTAAGTTGACTTAGCTAAAGTCGACCTAAATTTATAAATGGAGACATAGCCTGAGTTACTGATTAATTACAGACAGCTGTAGAAGTCCATGATTTGCTTGAATTCTGTCACAAAGCATGCTAGTCCCAAAGCAGGCCCTTATGGCTCCCCAAGACCATACTTGTAATTGAAATCTGGACATTTGTTCACTCTCCTTATAGTGTCTGGTTTTTGGTAATAGTATCTTACCTCATCATCCAGGCTTTGGCCATCATTGGAAAATTCCTTCAGCCATTGGGCAATCTCTTCTTCATGCCAGTCTCCTTAACCCCTCTCCAGACCTTTGCCCCAAAGGGAATGATTAGCCTTAGTCCTGACCCTTTTTCTTCAGAGTCCCATGGTACAGGAACATTTGCTTTCCCTAATAGTTCATCTTTTATTTAGTCCTGCCTTTCTTTCAGGATCCACTAACCAAGGGACATTTACTTCCCCTACATTACAACTACCTTCAACCACTGCCCTTCTTTTAAGGCTGATCATCCAGAGAACTTTCTTTCACTTATAGCTCCATCTTTGTCCCTGACATTTTTTATTTCAGAATAATTTTTCCTTTTTAAGATCCAATATTTTCTCTTCCTAACTTCATTCTCCTTAATCATACCTTCCCTGTGTAATAGGTATCAAGTAAGTAAAACCTTTCAGCTGATGCTTATGCCCCAATTATTATTCAGATATATCTTATTAGCCATGGCCCACACTAACTTCATCATCTCTGGGAGATTAGCTGAGGATCCTTAAAGGGACCATGTTATCCCATAACAGGCTCCCTTCCAAGTATAAAGGAGGCCTCATTCACCTTAGCTGGTGGGATCTGTTGAAATTACAGACTGAGATGGGATGACCTTGAGGGAAGCTTTCTGAACTCCAATTTAAAATGCCAAACCATAGTAAATTCAGGAGCATTTCAAATTTTCTGAAGGCAAACGGCTGCCACAGTTTTGGAGAAGTTTGAACAAATTAATAACTAGGTTTTGTTGATGCCAACTCAGCTTCAAGAAAATGGTAATACATATTTATGTGAAATGTCAAAACATTGTGAAAATCAGTATTATAAATAGGAAAGACTTCAGTGACCCAGGATTGTAGTCAATTTACAATAAATGCTGACCTTTGCTGCATTTTTGAATTTTATAGTGTTTGGTACAACCATAATATAACTTAACTTTAGATATAACGATGAATATTGTTCACAGTTACAGGAAAGTACATACCATCATTAATTTAGCTGACACTAAAACTAGGTATCTAGGAGGAGACATTCGCTATTTTAGGAGATTATTTATATGAGGTGTCTAGGGTCTGATTTCTATAAAGATTTGAAGTTCCAATCACAGTTCAGTAATTAGATGAAGATGATATTTAAAGCTCTTTTTATAGTCTATTCTTTAGGCAAATGAAAATAATAAAGTAAATATTCTCTAAGGTGTCCTGTTATTTTATTAAATTGTAGATTCCATGAAAGTAAACCACAGTACTGGCAGGCTGTATGTGACTAGCATTTGAAGGACTCATGTAAATTAGGGGCTGATGTCTCTACATATAGAAAGTAACAACAAACACATAAAGTCTCTTCTTCTAGGGTTCACTACATTGATCAATTGACAAACATATATTTAATATCTCTTAGCAGCACGCCAAAACAGATTTCTGAAGAATGCATTTAAGTTAAATGGCATGAAATAGAAATGAATAAATAATCATCTATATTTCTGAGGTGCAACATCTTTCATTCCAAAGGATACCAAGCACTTTAAATTGATACACATATAGTACTGAAATCTCAAAATCACCATGCAGCAAGCCAAGGCAACAATTGGTACATACCATATTTCAAACAACTATTGAATATGTGTATGCAATCCTTGGCTATGTCTACACTGGCAAGTTCATTCAAATTAAGGAAGCTTAATTCGAACTAACTTAAGCCTTGGCTACACTAGGCTTTCATTAGTTCAAATTAAGGGCTTCCTTAATTCGAATTAATAAATTTGCTTATACTTTTCGAAGTAAGGGTTAATTCGAACTAGTTAATTGAAATTAACCCAATAGGGCCATGTTAGTTTGAACTAAGCACTTAGTTCGAACTAACCAGCACATTGAGGTCAATGCAATTGACTAATTTGAACTAAGCAAGTGCCATGCATACACTAAAGCAAGTGCCATGGACTAACTAAAATTAGTTCGAATTAGTTAGTTCAAATTAACTAATTCGAACTAACTTTGGTAAGCGTAGACATAGCCCTTGAGTCTTGACATTACTCTTGTCTTGCATGATATTTCTTGTTCTGCACAGTCTTTCTCTTCATAGGCTGATGCAGATGTACAGCAACAACTATAATTTTATATTCAGATAAATGTTAAGCCAGATAATTGCATGGGATTAGTAGAGTGTAGCACTGTAATGTCTTCTTCATATTTGTGAATTGGGCATTGAGTTGTAATACAACATCTGTTCTGGGTTATCATGGTATCACACTGGATAGTTTTTAATTTTTCCATTTGTGCAGCAAGTATCCACATTTACTATATGGATGCAATTTAGGGATGCCCATGAGCTTCACAGGCAATCAGAGCCAGGGATCTTCTGGGTGGGGTCTTTCACAGGTGTTTATTTGTGACTTCTTATGAACTCCATTCAGCTTTCCAATTTTCAATAGAATTGAAGTTCCATTGATAAAGGCTGAACACATGGGTCCAAAAGGCCTTACACGAATTGAGTGGAAGATAACAGCCTTCATTCATCTCAATCTTTCAATGAAAAATCATGACTAATGCCATCAATCCAGCAACTGAACAATTCACAATCTTCCCATCTTCAGAACAACAACTCAAGCCACCATAATGATCCTCTTCAAGGCCAAGCAATACAACAGGTAGTCAGGATGTTCTTGAAACTTTGTGACATCCAGATTTCATAAAATTTTCAGATTTCTTTCCAGGTGAAACATATTTAGATTAGGTGTTGAGATCCATGGTTTTGAATGCTTACTCTATCTAGTTATGAGAGAACTTAAAAAATATCCAGAAGTTCACTTTGTTACAGATAAAAGTGCTAAAATTCAGAGTTGGGGCTGTTTGTTTGTTTGTTTGTTTGTTTGTTTGTTTGTTTGTTAAGTTGGAAGTCCTCTCACTTGGAAAATTTAAAATTAGAGAACAGTTGAAGGCAACAGGAGCATGTTTGCAACCATACTGAACAAAACATTAGTAAATGTATTCTAGGTAACAATCTTTTTTCAAGGTTGTGGGAGGCAGATGGAACATTAAAAACTAGGATTAATATAATTAATATAAGAGTGCACTTTTATTTTACTCTGAGATTTTTTGTTTGTCTAGGTTCTTATTTGTTTGTTTGGTAGGTTTTTTGTTTTTTTGTTTTTTTGTTTTTTTTTTGGGGGGGGGGGGCTTAAATTTTGCTCCATGATTAAGAAGAACTATCTTATCTAGTTCTTGTACCATACTCACCACCAGGGAATCAAAAGCATCTTTCTCACAGTACTGGTAGAGAGATAGAATTAATGGACAGATATAGCATGACTCATTATACTCAGAAGTAATTTGTCAAGAATGCTTTCACCATAGTTTTACCATTGCTTAGCAAAAATATTGAGGAAAGAAAGTACTGAATCTATATAGATGGTTTGAAAGTCATGAAGTCTGGTGAAAATAGAGGCCCTAGATTTTCAAAACCATGAATGCAAAAGTGTCCATATCTTTCTTTGTATGCTAAAATTATTTTGTTCGTGTATGCCAGAGATTTGCTTACATGTATAACTATGGCTTGTATGTGTATATCAAGTATCATTTGTTCATATTTGTAAATGTCAATATGAATCCTTCCTGTGCCATCAAATGTTGTTTAGAGTATGAACAAAGATCCTCCGTCCCTGCCTAAGCTGGGCCACAGTTTGCATGTCCTCTATGCCTTTTAAGTCTCATAAGTTTTATCTCTCTGAGTAATGCTCAGTGAAGTAATTCCTTCAGGGCTCTTTTGTGTGTTTCTCCAACAGCCCAATGCATGCATGCCATGGCAGATATTCTGGCTTCATTCATAACACAAGCCAAAGATATTTCCATTTTTTTTTCTGGATAACTTTGTGTCCCTGACAGATGTTCCCCTGTGCCAGTTTTCTGTCTCCCCTGTTTGTGTGGCCACCCCTCCCAGGCTGCTCATGGGAATGGCTTTCTTACAGCTTCTTTTGTGCTATGGCCCAGCCTAAGGAGGAGGCCCCTTAACTATTGTTTCAGCCCTGGCTCGGCGTAGGGTGGACAATGCCCAGGAGTGCAAGACCAGAGTGGCTAGTTTTTCACAAAGGGCATGAGTCACACACCAACACCTGTGACTATGAGTCACATACCTGCAGCCCAAGACTCTGCCCGGACTTGTCCTACAGTTTTCCCTGCCCTCTCTCCGCCCCTGTAATTCAGGGAGCCTATCAGAGTTACTGGCGGGAAGCTGCCTGAGTTTGCCTTTAAAAAAACAGACATTTTGGGGCCAGACCCCAGAATAGGTTCCTGCACTGCCTCCTGGCCTGATCACTGACCCCTGGCCCGGGGTCTTTGGGGACCTTTCTCCGCTCCCGGCTATGTAATTGAGCATACCCCCGTTTTCAACCCCCCTCCCACGAACAACGAATCTTCTCCTGGAGATCTCCTGAACCACGAGCTACAAACTACGAAAACCAAGTCCTCTCTGCACTCATCTATGCTGCTGCTGCTTCAGTTTCTGTCCTTGCTGCTCTCCTGGGGATTGGTAAGATTCCCCCCTCTCAAACTCTCTCTAAATTTACCTCGGGGTCTGTAACAGAGACCCCCTCCTACTCCGCAGTTCCATTGCTGCTTAAAGAAAAGCCTGTGCTGCTGCTAAGCTCTGCCTCTTTATGCTCTGTCCTGGGGCTCCCTGCTTTCAGCTGTTTCCACTGCTGCAGCCACCATCCCCTAACCCCCTCAGGAGCTGTATCCTGGGCTCACACCACTCTGCCTCTGGGACTGCTCTCCCTGGTCAATAGGGCCAGTATAGTAGTTTTGTTAAGTTGTATTTTATTAGCTTGTATAAATTGTAGTCCTGTTAGAATTGTATTTTGTGTCTGTGTTTAGTGGTAGTTAAGTGGGATACTTGTTTGCCATTACCTGTTATATTGTGTGGCCATAGTTAAGCTAGATTAAAGATAATTGTTTTACTGTATTACTCCTCTCCTTTTTGTTTTTCCTTCTTTCTGTTGTTCATTATTAGCATAAGTTGTATAGTTGCTGTTAAGTTGTTAAATAAGTGCCTCTGTGTCTTCATCTCTCCCCGAACACCCCAAGTCCTCTGCTGCTGTTTCCCCCTCTCCCTAAACTTCCTCTGTGTTTAGCTTACAGGCTCCTGAAGACTGCTCTGAGCCTCACCCTGCAGGGCTTCAGTGCCTCTTGCTGAATCCCTTGCAGCTGTACTCTTCCTCTGCCACTAATTACTCACCCCACCCCCACCTCTGCTCCTTAACCCAGCCTCTAGGTACACTCTTACAGACTGCCTCTTGCTGCATCCCTTGCAGCTGTACTCTTCCCTCTTCCTCTGCCACTGATTACTCACCCCACCTTCTGAGTGTGCTTCCCTGGTCTGTTCCCCTGCTCACCTCTGCTCCAAGCACGCTCTGTCTTCAGTGCCTCCACACCTGGCCTGCAGACTGATTCTCTCCCTGCAGGGCTTCAAGGCTTACTGCAGCCTCTGCTACGGCAGCCTCTGCTGCTGTGTTTTCTTTCCTTAACCCTCTGCTACTGCCTGCCCATGCTCCCTGACCATTTCCTTTAACCTCACTCTCTCATTGATACAGTTGCCTTGTATGTTTAAAGACCCCATTGGCTTATATTAATTTACATCGGTTTAACTCCATTGGTTTATATTAATTTACATAGGTTTATATTAAGCTACATTGGTTTATATTAAGCTATATTTGTTTATATTAATTTACACTGGTTTACATCGACTCCACCACTGTGACACTATACTGTTCAATAGAGAGGCCCATCTCCCAGTACCCCCTATACACCTCCCTGCCCCATTCCATTTTCCCTTGTTCCCCCCCAATAAAAACACTTATTAATTCAAACCTCGCTAGCGTGTGTGCGTGTGTGGCAGCTGCTCCCCAAGATCCTCTACCTGCTGGCAGGGTCACTTTGGAGTTAACAAATTATTTAACTCTCTGAACTGTTAAGAAATTCTGAGACTAGTCATTCTATTTAACCAGTAAACCCCAGATTCTCTAAAGAATTGCCAATTGAAAAATGGTAATCACCGCTGGGTGGGAGGGACAGCGGGCAGCCGTGCGCGTGAGCTATCTAATCCACAGGCTTATGCACATGGATTCAGCTGCTGCGCGCGCACAACTGTGTCAGTTATATACGCGCACAGGAGCTGCGTCCACATCCCGCCGTGCATATATACAACTGTGGTTTAGTTATATAGATGGACTGGATCCCCACGTGGGCAGCGGCCGAAGAATCAGCCCCTCCATTCCAGCTGCAGGATCCGTCCCTGGTACAGAGGACCCAGCTGGATGGAGGGGGCGGGGGGAAGGAAGGCAGGTCCTAGGCGGTGGCTCTGTGCGGAGCTCTGTGGCTCAGCCACCGCGGAGAGCCAGTGAGTAGCATGCTTTCATCGGGCCCCTGGGAACTCCCCATCCTAATGGACCCCTTGTGGGGGGGCTTTCTGCACTCCCGGCATTACAGACTCCAGGCTGCCCCCAGGCGAGAGCAATGAGCTCGGACACGCCGAGGGACCCGGACACGCACCTTCCCCGTTACACCCTGGCTGCCCACGTTGGCTCGGCCGGTCCACGCAGCCAGGCGGCCTCTGGTGAATGTGGCGCCTCCTGCAGCTCTCACACCGGGGCAGAATCCGTCACCCCCCCATCACCTGCTCCCCACATCCTCCTCAGCGCCCCCCAGCTCCCCACTCCCTCATCAGAGTCCCCATCACCTGCCCCCCACTCCCTCCTCAGCGCCCCCATCACCGGCCCCCCACCCCTCCTCACCGCCCCCATCACCTGCCCCCCACATCCTCCTCAGCCCCCCAGCTCCCCACCCCATCACCTGCCCCACACTTCCTCCTCTGTGCCCCCCAGCTCCACACCCCATCACCTGCCCCACTCCCTTCTCAGCGCCGCCCAGATCCCCACCT